>QLOH01000343.1:0-600000 GCA_026901365.1 Sesbania bispinosa
AAATGTACTAAGACTGTGTTTAGATTCATATATGGAAGAGGATGAAATAAAATAAAATTAATTAAGGAAGAGTATTTGGTTTCAACTTTTTTATTGTTTAAAGGGTAAAGTATGTTTTTGTTCCTAAAAAATTTCTGGAATTTGGTTTTAGTCCCTATAATTTAAAACCACTGGTTTTGGTCCCTCAAAAATTGAAAATACACCAATTAGTCCTTATTGCTTAGTTTTGCTACAGATTTTCCTATGGATTAGCTACAAATTTTTATCGATAAGGACTAAATTGGTGTATTTTTAATTTTTGAGGGACCAAAACCAGTGGTTTTAAATTACAGGGACTAAAACCAAATTTCAGAAATTTTTTAGGGACCAAAAACATATTTAACTCTTGTTTAAAATATGATATCGGGTCAGTTTGGATAAAACTTCTGTAAAAGTCTTTTTAGGAGAAAAAAATAGAATGAATGAAAAAGGTAAAATAAATTTAACTTCTTTCATAAGTTGAAATTAATTATTTATGAAAAAAATAAATGGGAGAGCATCTAAATAAGTTGAGTTATATATAGAGACTAATTTCAACTTATGGAAGAAAAATTTATCTAGAGTGGACCATGGTTCACGTACATGGTCCAAGATATAAAATTAAAGTAATTTAAATTCATAATCATCAAATTCAATGCTTATTTTATTAATGACTTATAACAAATCTATATTTAGCTATTCTTATGAAATATTGGTTGAAAAGAATAAAAACTCAAATCGATATATAGTACTTTGTAATGGAAAAGTTTCCCCTTCAACTTTAGATAGATAGACCCTCAACGAATTATGTTGTATTGTAAATTCATATTTTTCCTTAAACTAAACACAAATAGTATATAAGAGTGATTTAATAAAAAAATAAAGTTATTTATTCATCTATAATAAGAGAAAAAAAATATAATTTGGACCATGTGGATCAAATTTTATCTAGTCCACCCTAGAATCGTCCATGTAAGAAGTTAAATTCATTTTATCTTTTTCATTCATTACATTTTCTTCTCTTAGAAGTTCTTCGGAGAAGTGTATCCAAACTGACCATAATAAAATATATATTCCATTTTTTTATCCAATACCCAACTTTTTCTTCACCTCTAATTTAAGAGGTAAGGGATGAAGCCAAATTTTTATTATTTATTAAGAATATCCAGACAATTGATCGAATGATATAATTATTCCATCTCCTTATTTCACTTTCCATTACATACCTCAATATCTTAAAAGTTGAACTTAGTTATAAAATTACTTTATTTTTCTTAAAAAGATCTTCTCTAACATTCATTCTTAATAGGAAATCATAAGCTAAAATTTATTTAAATTTTTGTGTTTACAGAACTATTGACAGCGTAATATGTGGCTATGGTCAAGGAAAAATAGCATGCTTTCTTGGTCATCCTAAAACAATCATAGATGCAGTAAGTTACATAAGGTTCACTTTTGATCATATATATACATTTTTTTTATAGTTAATTATACTTATTGTAAATTTAATCAATTGATATATATACATAACAAAATTCAACCTACTAGTATCTTTTATCTTGTTCTTTTACATCTAAAACCACATTTTTTATTTTAACGTTTGGGTAATGTTAAAATGTTTATATATTTTAGGGAAGAAGAAAACCTAGTGAAATTTTTTCATTTTTATGTTCACCAACATATCTTCATTTATACTAGTTTTTGATCTCTTTGAAATTGATTTTTTTTTTCAAATAAATGATATAATTAATTATAATACTTTTGTCCAATTTAATTAGTGTATTGATAATGTTTGGAAATTACACTGATTGTAGCTCCTTATACAATATCATTATTAATTCCATATTATTATTTATTTAGCATGTATCTATATATATAATTAGCTACATAAATAAATATATATACTCCTAATTATTGATGGTACAAGCAAAAATAAAAAAGAAATAAGGACTAACACTGGGGTATGCTATGCAGATACCTGCAGACATGGTGATCAATTGTGTAATTACAGCAATTGTTGCTCATTCAGATCAAGCTCCCAAGAATTTCATCTACCATGTTGCTTCTTCATTGAGAAATCCTCTCAAACTTTCATATGTTCATGATATTTGCTATCGTTATTTCATTAAAAATCCATTAAAAAGGAAAAATGGAAAACCAATAATTATCTCCAAGGGAACTTTGTTGACATGGCATGGCTGCTTTCAACATTTACATGAAGACCAGATATATCTTTCCATTAAAGGTTCGTTAAATTAATGTTATCATTGCAAACGTATATAGAGTATATATAAAACCACCCTAAAGTTTTTACCTTTTATAAATATAGGGCACCTTGAATTTTTTATTTGATCTTAATTAAACTACTAAAATTATTAAAATAGATCCTTGAGTTGGGATTAAATATTTAATGGTGAAGAAATCTATACCATTTATTTTTAGTTGTTTTTAGTTAAAGGGGCCGGGGGTTTCTTTATTTATCTTAGAAACTTTGTTTTAGATTATTTCAATATCTTAAAGAATTAGTATTAATGAATGGTTGAAATTTATTCGAAATGAATGGCTTAGATTTGTTCCTATTAATTATTTAATCCCGGCCCGGGTCAACAAAAGGATCTATTATAATAAATTTAGAAGTTTAAGTTAATTGAAATGAAATAAAAGTTTAAAGTATCAATTTGCAAAAGGTGAAGTGTTTAGGGTGATTTTATAACTTTTTTTCCTTTTTATTTTATCCATGAAGTGTCTATACTAATAATTCTACATGATTTTGCCATATTTGCAAGGTCTTAAATTTGGTGAACAAAGTGTTTTGTGAATGCTCCCAAGGCTTCTATGATGACAATTGTAGAAAAATTAAAATAGTCATGCGACTGGTAAAATTGTACAAACCATATGTGTTTTTTAAGGCCATGTATGTAATTTTTCTTGTCTCCAACATTATAAATTATGACCTATTTAATTTCCTTTCCTTTGTACTCATAAAATGTGAATTGCTTTGTATTACAGCTTTGATGATGCAAACACAGAAAATTTACGAAGGTTAACAAAAGGTCATCTTAACAAGGAGGTTGTTGGATTAGACTTTGACCCCAACAACAGCTTTGATTGGACAGACTACATGATGAATGCACACATTCCTGGTCTCGTCAAGTATGTAATTAAATAATCTCCTAATTATTGCTTTGAAATGGCTGGCCACTATATATAGTTTAATTTTAAGCTTTAGCGTTTGAAAAAATAAGGATTAATGTATACTATTTATGGAAGAATAATGGACTGTAATATCTCATAATCCAAATATGAATAAAGTGAGAAAAAAATGATTTTATGATAATCACATGTTGAATTAAATCAATAAAGAAACATTATCATTCATTGCATTTGGAAGGTGTGGATTATGTATACATTTGGGAGGTCCCAAATAATTTTTTTATCTTATTCTTTATAAGAAATGTTTTTCAATTTCTTTTATTCTATAGGCTGATGAACAATAATTCAATGAGAGGATGATCAAAACTAGTTTTAATTAGGGATGTTGGGGGTTTGGATTGATTTTGATAAGAAAAATCATTTGGTCCAATTATATTGTTTTTTTAATTATTCAGTTAGTCTTATTTTAAATTTAAATCTAATCTAATCTAATCCAATTCAATCTAATTTTAAAGCATTTTGGTTTGGATTGATTTTTGATTTGTGTTATTATTATTATAGACATTTAATAAATCATGAAATATACAATAAATATTAAAAATGAAATTTAAAATCTCAAATCTCAAACACCTCTCATCCAATAATCAATTGTTATGAATCTATGATTAACATATATAGTTTATTAAACTAAAAGAAAACTTACACAATGTCACAATAAATTATTTTGAGTAATACATTACTTGTTTATTTGTGTTGTATTTTATTTCATGTCTTCATTATTTTATTTTATCTCTTTTACATATTTCTATTGAAAATGTTTACTAATATAATTATAAAACTATATAAAAGGGAAAATGTAAGAAATGGAAGCTAATTTAAAATTAATTTTAAATTGATATATTCATAGAGATATCAAAATAATATCATGCAAGTTGGACTCTAGCGTGGACCAGACGAAAATTGATTTACGTAGTCAATCATGCATTTTACCGGTTACTATAAATAATTTTGTTTTATTAAATTTTCCTTTTATAACTATTTGAGTTTCATTTAAGGGAAAATATGGATTTATAATACAACATATGCTACTTTATTTGAAGATCTATCAATTTAAAGTTGAAGGGGAAAACTTCTACATAACATATGGTACTATTGATTTGGGTTTTTATTCTTTTCAAACATCATTTCATGAAAGTAACTAGAAACTTGTTTAATGTCATCCATTAATAAAATGAACGTTGAATATGATGGTTGAGAGTTTAAATTACTATATTTTTACATATTCTAGACAAACCCATGCAAGTTAGATAATAAAACCCTAAAAAATATTAATGTGGGTAATTTAATAAAGATATACTCATACAAGTATAAATTCATGATTATTTTATAATAAAATTATACTACCTCTGGTCCTATTTATAAGAGATAAAAAAATATTTTTGCTTGGTCCTAAATATAAGAAACATGGTACTAATTCGAATTGTATTAAATATGAAGTTACTTTCATACCCTTAATTTATTTTTCACTAATAACCTTTTTTCCATGATAGTTGATGTTCTACGCTATTTTCAATGACCAAGTATTGGTTTTTCCATTGAATAAAAAAACCAAGTATTGGAGCATGAGTTACTAGCTACTTTAATGATGAATTTAATTAGGATTAATTTTGCCACTATTTTAATTATTTAATATATTAAGGACATTTTTGAAATAAAATATAAAATTATGGCATTGTTAATTACATTTAATTGGTTCCAACGAATTTTCTTAAATAGTCTTGATGATTTAGTCATATGTTTCTTATAAATATAGAACCATAGGTAATATATATGTATAAGTCCAGTTTGGATTGGATCGGATCAATTTTCAAGGTGGGATTAAAACACCGATCCAATCCAATAAAACAATTATGGTTTTTGGGGTTTTTAGATTTTTTGTTTCTGTTTTTAAGGTTTGCATTGGAATGGGTCGGTTATGAATATCCCTAATTATAATCACAACATTTTGAATTTTTGAAGGTAATAAGAAATTTCTTGTATATTAACTCGCTTTTAAAATCTACAACAAAAGTTTGTCTCAAATATTAATTTGTCCTTATCATCAACTATTTGTGATCAACAATTCGATCAATAATGGAGTGAATCGTGTTAGGTCCAAGACCCTCTTTCATATAAGTTTTAATGATAACAAACTTATCTCATGTTCAAATTATAAGAAAATTGAATGAGATACTACTAATGGATACTAATTTGAAATGTATTAACTATAAAGTTACTTTTATATCCTTAATTTATTGTTCACTACTCACCTATTTTCAATTATAGTTGATGTTCTACGCTATTTTCAATGACCAAGTATTTGTTTTTCCATTGAATAAAAAAAAAATAACCAAGTATTGGAGCATGGGTTACTACTTTAATGATGACTTTAATTATGAGTAATTTTGTCACTATTTTAGTTATTTAATATATTAAGGATATTTCTAAAATAAAATATAAAATTATGGCATTGTTAATTTCATATAATTGGTTCCAAACAATTTCCTTAGTCTTGATGATTTAGTTATATGTTTCTTATAAATAGAACCATAGATAGTATATATGTATAAGTCCAGTTTGGATTGGATTGGATCGGTTTTCAAGGTGGGATTAAAACATCAATTCAATCCAATAAAACAATTTTGGTTTTTGTGGTTTTTAGATTTTTTGTTTCCGTTTTTAAGGTTTGCATTGGAATGGGTCGGTTATGAATATCCCTAATTATAATGATAATATTTTGAATTTTCGAAGGTGATAAGAAATTTCTTGTATATTAACTCGCTTTTAAAATCTACAACAAAAGTTTGTCTCAAATATTAATTTGTCCTTACTAACAACTATTTGTGATTGAATATTTGATCACTAATAGAGTGAATCGTGGTAGGTCCAAGACCCTCTTTCACATAAATTTTAATGACACCAAACTTCTCATGTTCAAATTATAAGAAAGTATAATGAGATACTACTAATGGATTTTTGAGAATTATTGAAATAACATGTATAATTCAAAAAAGAAGCCAACAAATTATTTTTCCTTAAGAAGCTAAATACTGAACTACAGAAGCATAAAATGAGTCCTCAGAATCAAAAGATTATGCTTAAACAATATGCTAAAGGACTAATCCTCTGAAGATTCAAAATTAAGTATTGGAAGATCGTATGAAGCTGTTTATTGAAAGCAACAACATAGATCTCTGGGATGTAGTCACTAATGGTGATTACACTCCTACACATGGTGGTGAGCCTATACCCAAAGCAGACTGGACTGGTGAACAGAAAGCACGTGTGTAGCTCAATGTAAAAGCAAAACTCTATTTAGTTTGCTCCTTGAGTAAATTTGAATATGAGAAGGTGCATGGATGCTCTTCAGCCAAGGAGATCTGGGATACTTTGGCATCAGCCCATGAAAGGACTGATAATGTCAAACAATCCAAGATCAACATGCTTGTTCATCAATATGAGATGTTCAAGATGCAAGAGTTTGAAACCATTGATCAAATGTTTGGGAGGTTTCAAACCATAACTAATGGACTCAAGTCTTTAGGCAAAACCTTTGATTTTGGTGATAACAATCGCAAGATTCTAAGGAGTTTACCAAAGGTTTGGAGGCCCAAAGTTACTGCCATTCAAGAGGCTAAAGACCTCAATTCTTTAAGAATGGAGGAACTCTTGGGATCCCTCAAAGTTCATGAGTTAGAACTTGGTGAAGATGATCCTAAGAAGAAGTCACTGGCTCTGAATGCCAAGTCCAAGCTGCTAAAGCATGGGCCACATAAAGCCATGAAGGCTGAGGAGACTTCAGAAGGTAGTGAAGTTTCTGAAGTGAGCTTTGAGGATGATGATGATCTGGCCCTTCTGAGTAGAAAAATCAAAAGGATGCTTCAGAAGAAGGGGAAGTTCAGAAAGCACTCATCCTCTGAAACAAAGATAGGCAAGTCAGGTAAGGAATCATTTTTTACTGACAAAATAATTTGTTATGAATGCAAATAGCTAGGTCATATGAAGGCTGATTTCCCCAAGCTGAAGAAACCCTCTTTTAAGAAGAAGAAGTAAATTCTTTAAAAAGAAAAGGGGTTTGATGGCTACCTGGGAGGACCTAGATGGTTCAACCTCAGAAGAGGAAGATGAATCTGCTGAAGAAGCCAACTTATGTTTGATGGCAAGTCTACCCTCATCAAACAGCTCTGAGTCAGAGGTAATTCCTCAAACCCTGCAAGACGTGTATGATGATTTGCTGGAAAGTTCTAAAGAGCTTTTCCAAGAGTACAAAGATTTGCCTAGAGCTTATACTGAAGTTGCGACTAAAAATGAAGCTCTTGAGACTGAAAAATCTTTTACTTAAGGAAACAATTTTAAACTCTGAGGCTAGTAGTTCAAAAGGTTTGATTAAAGAAAATGAGATTCTTAGAAAGCAAGTTGCTGAACTAACTAAGGACATTGCCAACTTTGTTAATGGAACTGAGAATCTCAACAGAATGTTGGGTGTTCAAAAGAACCCCAAGAACAAAGGTGGTTTGGGATATTCAGACAGTGAATCATCACATGATTCTAATTTTAAACCTGCTATAAAAGCTAAGAAAGGTAGGGTATGCTCTTATTATGGGAAACCTTAACATAATGTGTCTCAGTGCAAGCACAAGAAAAGGGGCAAACATGATACTAACAAAAAATGACCCAAAAAGATATGGGTACCTAAGTCTCTGATTGTTTCTGTTGCATATGTGTTTAATAGGATAAAGGAGACACCACAAATGGTACCTAGACAGTGTGATAGCACTCTGCTAGAAGCTTGGACCTGCAAGACCTACATTGAAGGATATGCACCAACTTCAAGCCTGAGCTTCAAGCAAGGAAAAGTTGGAGAAATTAGTGTCCTACAAATAAAGGGTCACTACCCTACAGAAGGACACCTTGACCCTGGATAGGACCCTAGTCCTATGGACCACCCTTAATTAGGACTCTCTTGTATTTTCTCTTGTTTTTGTAATTTTCCCATTTTGTCCTTGAGATGGGCGCTACTTTTATAAGGTTTATTGGTTAGTAGGTTGCCTGGCTATAAGGCTTAGGAGGTCATGGGTTCTATTCCCACATAGGATAGAAATTTGACTCATCTTGTATTTTCCTACATGAGTGGGCGCCATTTTGAGAGGTTTATTGGCTTAAGACTTAGCTTAGCCATAAACCTTGGGGGTCATGGGTTCAAGACCCACTTAGGAGTGTTTTCACTCACCTTTTATTTTCTTTCTTTTTATGCCCCTAAAAATCTGCCCCTCTCCCCCTCTTTTCCTATAAATAGAAGTCTCCTCCTCTTGTAATTCACACATGAATTTTGAAGTAAAGGCATTATGCCAAATTTTCTCCTCCCTTTGTGAGTTGAGTGAGGCTTGGTGGTTGTTGCTCAAACCATACTGAGACTTATCTAATTCTCTTGAATTAGTGGCGTCTGGCATTGGACTTATCTGTTGCAGGAGGACTCTTGCTTCAGTGGCGTCCCTCCCATTTCTTCCTCTCCACTTTTTCTTTCATTTTCTCTCATTTTCTTTCATTTTCTCACGTGAATATAGCTGCTGCCCAGCACTATATTTCGTGATTTAATTGCTTGTTTGTGATTTTGATCGATTGGTTTTGCTCAATTCTAGGTCCTGTACACATCCTGTCATCAATTGGTATCAAGAGCTTGTTGAATTTGAGCAAATTGGGAGCATTTTGGGGCTGTTCTTTCCGCGGGTACTGCACCTCATATGTGCAGAATTTTTATCAATTTAGTGTAATTCAATCCCTCTTTTCAATTGTAATTTGGACTTGGACTGTTTCCCGGGCCCGAGGTGCCTTTCTGCTGCTATCAGCACTTGTCTGTCTTGATTGAATTGGGTGATTTCTTGCTAGTTTGGGGGCTGTTTTGGGCCGCTAATTCCCACC
Organism: Sesbania bispinosa; assembly: GCA_026901365.1. NCBI lineage: Eukaryota > Viridiplantae > Streptophyta > Magnoliopsida > Fabales > Fabaceae > Sesbania > Sesbania bispinosa. The sequence continues at coordinate 9,130 of QLOH01000343.1, forward strand.
CCTTAGGTGTTTGTTTAAATGCCTCTTAATTGCTCATAATTGTTCTTGAGTGATTCTTACATATAATTGTTATAAACTGCCAGTTTGTTGGTGAAGTGTGGTAAGAGGAGGCATTGTTGTCTTCATTTTTCCAAAGATCGTTCACCTACATTTTCTCCCTTTACCATTAATTGTTCATCCCCCATATTCATCTCTTTACTTTCCGCTTTTAATTTTCCGCCATTTAATTTCCGCTTCTCCCTATCCTTTTAATTTATGCTCTCCCCTTTACATTCAACCATTTACATTTCTGCTCTCCCCATCCTTTTAATTTCCGCTTCCCCCTTTACTTTCAGTCATTTATTTTTTAGTCCTCCCCAACCTTTTACTTTCTGTCATCCCCTTCTACTTTCTGCCATTTACATTGCTGTCCTCCCCATCCTTTTAATTTCAATTTCCCCCTTTAATTCTTGCCATTTATTTTGCGCAATTTCTCCTTCTTTATTTTGCCATTTTATGCGCATTTTTGGGCTCTTATGTTGTTCAATTTCCTACTCTTGTTATGTCTGTTTGATTTGCATTCTGATTGCAAATTTGGATTGACTGCTATAGCTACCTTGGACTTTCCCTGTTTGATTGTGCAAAACGCTCACCTATAGGATCTTTTTTGGTTCATAGTATTGGAAGAAGATCAACACATCCTAATTGTTGATTTTTCTTCAAATTTAATTCCAATCTTAAAATTGAACCAAGCGCGTTTCTGTGACCATACCGGTTTTGTATAATCAACAAGGAAGTGCTAAGCAATTTTTTTGGCCATTTTTGAAATCAAGTTGCCATCACGTTTTTACAGTTTTTAGAAATCAGTTTATTCATTATTTTTGCTTTTCTGGGCCACTTGGACCAGTTTACTGTCAGAAAATTCCAAAAATATTACAGTAGGTACAATTCATTTTCTTTTCATTGTGTACAAATTTTTGTAATTTTCTGTTGGGGAAAAAGACAAAAAAAAAAAGAAAAGGCAAGCAAAATACAAAAAGTACGTACGTGCCAAAAATAGAAAAAGAGGTGTAAAAAGCAAAAAGGGTGCAAAAGTCAACAACAAGGAGAAAAAGTCAAAAGACACCCAAAAAGAGTCAAAAATTAAAAAAAAAATTCAGAAAAATAGAAAATTCAAAAACAAAGAAGTATCCCAACAATGCAGTGACATTTTTTACTGTAATTTTCTGTTTCATTTCCCTGTATACCGTAATTGAGTTGCATTTGCTGTTTTTCTTAAAAATGACAATTTTGGCAACTCTTTTTCAAAAATCACCAAAAACAATTCTCTTTGCAATTTCTTCCGTCTTGTCTTATTTGTTGTCTGCTCTTGTGTATAAGCTTGTTTGAGTGCCAGCTTTTCTTGTTTGTCATATCAACTCTTTTGTTTTGTCTTAGGATTTCCAATCTTCTTCCAGTAGGTATTTTTCTTTGTTAGTGCGCTTCTATTTTGGGTAAGGGTTAAGACTTAGACTCACGTTGGTCTTTGAAACTTCTAACCAACCTCCAACCGAGTAGAAGAGGCAAGAGAGTTTGATTATAGAAAAAGCCTAAAAAGAGTGACATACACGAGTGTTGCATTCCATTGAGTGTAAACACTTAGTGAGTGGTGAGGTCCTTTAAAAAAAGCTTTCAAAATCAATTTAAAATGTCATATAGAATGTGGAGAAAGGAGCTAGATGAAGATAGAAGAGAATTTAGAAGAGAAAAAGATGTGAGAAGACACTATTCTCATGATGAAGTTGATGAAAGGTATAGGAAAGAAAGGAGAGAAATAAGTAGATATCATTGTGAAGATAGTAAGAAGAAGGAAAGGAGATATGATAACTCTAACCATGAAAGGAGAAGATATGAAGAAAAGAGAAAATTTAGGAGAAATTATGAGAGTGAAATTAGAAGAAAGGATCGTGAAAAAGAGGAAAAGAGAAGAAGAGAAAATAGGAAAGTTACAAGAGATTCTTTTGAAGATAGAATTGGAAGAAGGATAGAAAAATTTTCAAATGAAATCGAAGATAAAATTTCAAAATTATTTTCAAAATCCTTAATTGAGATAGAAGAGATAAGAAAATTAGAAAAAGAAGAAGAAGAAAGGTTGAAGAGAGAAAAAGAAAAGGAGGTAGAAAAAGTACAAATAGAAGAAAAGAAAAACAAAGAAGAAGCAAACTTATCTTGTGATCATTTAAATGCTAACTCTTCTAGTTTAAACTTGAATAGGTTGATGGAAAATACATCTAGTGTTGCAAAGAGGAAAAGTCAAGTGGTTGAAAGGGAGTATCCTAGACTAACTTTCTTTATGCATGACATGCCTCTTTTTATGCACAATCCTATGCCTCAAAGCATTACATGTTTGAAAGAAATAAACAATGTTGACGATGCCTTGAAATCTATTGCATGTTTAGAAAAATCAACTAAGTTTAAGAGTACCATGAAACTTACTAGAGATGCATGTTTAGTCAAATCCCTTGATTAATTTAGATTGCATGATAACAAAGTTGGATGGAATATGCGTGCACCTTTGGTTTGTATCTTTAATGTGCATACACATTTTGGACCCAAAATAATTGTTTTATATAAAGATGTGTATTATGCTCTTGAACTAGTAAAAGAAAATGATAACAATTTGGATGAAGCTATCACATATGAGAAAACTTGTTTGACATCCATTTCACATGATGATATGCTTCATAGTGTGCTTGCTCAAAATAATTCTTTTGATGTTTCACCTTACATGAACATAAATGATAATATGCAAAAGGTGTCATATTACTTGAGTGAGTGTATTAGAATGGTTATGCCTCTTGAACAAACTTGCATGAATACCTCATGGCATGAACACATGCACTACCATTTTGACAATCATACTCAAGATGCATGTGTTATGTTCAATAAAAATGTTAGGATGTTAATGAAAAATATTAAGACATTTATGCCACATAGTTACACGTGTGCATTTATTTGGGAACATAGTGTAGAATATTTTGATGAATATTGCACATTGAAACACATTTTGTACTTGTGTGGAATTTATTTCCTAAGCCTTCTCCATGACCACATACTTATCTTACTTGCAAGGGAGGGCTTCAAAAGATTAGTCTTTGATCCAGGATCTACATCCACAGAGTACATGGACAAGATGGTTCAATCTTCATTAAGGGAGTTTTCTAATCCTTATCTCAAATACATCTTGTTCATCTCCTATGATTTTGTTTTACTAATCTTTATGATCCCCAAGTATTTTTGTTATGAGCTTTCACTTTGCTTGCCTTGGAATAATACTTATGAGTCTTCTTCTTATTGTCTAGGCTCAAGAAAGATGGTCAACTTGTGGACCTCTAACTCTACTCTCCAAGGGCTAAGGGAAGTATCTTCTTACTTCCTAAATTTTGTCATCCATCCCCTTCTTCTACCCAGTTCATTCTTCTTATGGCTTCTTTCTGAATTTTCAGATTTGAGGTCAAATCCTTTTCAAGGGGGAGGGAATGATAGCACTCTGCTAGAAGCTTGGACCTGCAAGACCTACATTGGAGGATATGCACCAACTTCAAGCCTGAGCTTCAAGCAAGGAAGAGTTGGAGAAATTAGTGTCCTACAAATAAAGGGTCACTACCCTACAAAATAATGGTCACTACCCTAAAGAAGGACACCTTGACCCTGGATAGGATCCTAGTCCTATGGACAACCCTTAATTAGGACTCTCTTGTATTTTCTCTTGTTTTTGTAATTTTCCCATTTTGTCCTTGAGATGGGCGCTACTTTTATAAGGTTTATTGGTTAGTAGGTTGCCTTGCTATAAGTCGTAGGAAGTCATGGGTTCTATTCCCACATAGGATAGAAATTTGACTCATCTTGTATTTTCCTACATGAGTGGGCGCCATTTTGAGAGGTTTATTGGCTTAAGACTTAGCTTAGCCATAAACCTTGGGGGTCATGGGTTCAAGACCCACTTAGGAGTGTTTTCACTCACCTTTTATTTTCTTTCTTTTTATGCCCCTAAAAATCCGCCCCTCTCCCCCTCTTTTCCTATAAATAGAAGTCTCCTCCTCTTGTAATTCACACATGAACTTTGAAGTAAAGGCATTATGCCAAATTTTCTCCTCCCTTTGTGAGTTGAGTGAGGCTTGGTGGTTGTTGCTCAAACCATACTGAGACTTATCTAATTCTCCTGAATTAGTGGCGTCTGGCATTGGACTTATCTGCTGCAGGAGGACTCTTGCTTCAGTGGCGTCCCTCCCATTTCTTCCTCTCCACTTTTTCTTTCATTTTCTCTCATTTTCTTTCATTTTCTCATGTGAATATAGCTGCTGCCCAACACTATATTTCGTGATTTAATTGCTTGTTTGTGATTTTGATCGATTGGTTTTGCTCAATTCTAGGTCCTGTACACATCCTGTCATCAATTGGTATCAAGAGCTTGTTGAATTTGAGCAAATTGGGAGCATTTTGGGGCTGTTCTTTCCGCGGGTACTGCACCTCATATGTGCAGAATTTTTATCAATTTAGTGTAATTCAATCCCTCTTTTCAATTGTAATTTGGACTTGGACTATTTCCCGGGCCCGAGGTGCCTTTCTGCTGCTATCAGCACTTGTCTGTCTTGATTGAATTGGGTGATTTCTTGCTAGTTTGGGGGCTGTTTTGGGCCGCTAATTCCCACCCCTTAGGTGTTTGTTTAAATGCCTCTTAATTGCTCATAATTGTTCTTGAGTGATTCTTACATATAATTGTTATAAACTGCCTGTTTGTTGGTGAAGTGTGGTAAGAGGAGGCATTGTTGTCTTCATTTTTCCAAAGATCGTTCACCTACATTTTCTCCCTTCACCATTAATTGTTCATCCCCCATATTCATCTCTTTACTTTCCGCTTTTAATTTTCCGCCATTTAATTTCCGCTTCTCCCTATCCTTTTAATTTATGCTCTCCCCTTTACATTCAGCCATTTACATTTCTGCTCTCCCCATCCTTTTAATTTCCGCTTCCCCCCTTTACTTTCAGTCATTTATTTTTTAGTCCTCCCCAACCTTTTACTTTCTGTCATCCTCTTCTACTTTCTGCCATTTACATTTCTGTCCTCCCCATCCTTTTAATTTCAGTTTCCCCCTTTAATTCTTGCCATTTATTTTGCGCAATTTCTCCTTCTTTATTTTGCCATTTTATGCGCATTTTTGGGCTCTTGTGTTGTTCAATTTCCTACTCTTGTTATGTCTGTTTGATTGGCATTCTGATTGCAAATTTGGATTGACTGCTATCGCTACCTTGGACTTTCTCTGTTTGATTGTGCAAAACGCTCCCCTATAGGATCTTTTTTGGTTCATAATATTGGAAGAAGATCAACAAATCCTAATTGTTGATTTTTCTTCAAATTTAATTCCAATCTTAAAATGGAACCAAGCGCGTTTCTGTGACCATACCGGATTTGTATAATCAACAAGGAAGTGCTAAGCAATTTTTTTGGCCATTTTTGAAATCAAGTTGCCATCACGTTTTTACAGTTTTTAGAAATCGGTTTATTCATTATTTTTGCTTTTCTGGGCCACATGGACCAGTTTACTGTCAGAAAATTCCAAAAATATTACAGTAGGTACAATTTATTTTCTTTTCATTGTGTACAAATTTCTGTAACTTTCTGTTGGGGAAAAAGATAAAAAAAGAAAGAAAAGGCAAGAAAAATACAAAAAGTACGTACGTGCCAAAAATAGAAAAAGAGGTGTAAAAAGCAAAAAGGGTGCAAAAGTCAACAACAAGGAGAAAAAGTCAAAAGACACCCAAAAAGAGTCAAAAATTAAAAAAAAATTCAGAAAAATAGAAAATTCAAAAACAAAGAAGTATCCCAACAATGCAGTGACATTTTTTACTGTAATTTTCTGTTTCATTTCCCTGTATACCGTAATTGAGTTGTATTTGCTGTTTTTCTTAAAAATGACAATTTTGGCAACTCTTTTTCAAAAATCACCAAAAACAATTCTCTTTGCAATTTCTTCCGTCTTGTCTTATTTGTTGTCTGCTCTTGTGTATAAGCTTGTTTGAGTGCCAACTTTTCTTGTTTGTCATATCAACTCTTTTGTTTTGTCTTAGGATTTCCAATCTTCTTCCAGTAGGTATTTTTCTTTGTTAGTGCGCTTCTATTTTGGGTAAGGGTTAAGACTTAGACTCACGTTGGTCTTTGAAACTTCTAACCAACCTCCAACCGAGTAGAAGAGGCAAGAGAGTTTGATTATAGAAAAAGCCTAAAAAGAGTGACATACACGAGTGTTGCATTCCATTGAGTGTAAACACTTAGTGAGTGGTGAGGTCCTTTAAAAAAAGCTTTCAAAATCAATTTAAAATGTCATATAGAATGTGGAGAAAGGAGCTAGATGAAGATAGAAGAGAATTTAGAAGAGAAAAAGACGTGAGAAGACACTATTCTCATGATGAAGTTGATGAAAGGTATAGGAAAGAAAGGAGAGAAATAAGTAGATATCATTGTGAAGATAGTAAGAAGAAGGAAAGGAGATATGATAACTCTAACCATGAAAGGAGAAGATATGAAGAAAAGAGAAAATTTAGGAGAAATTATGAGAGTGAAATTAGAAGAAAGGATCATGAAAAAGAGGAAAAGAGAAGAAGAGAAAATAGGAAAGTTACAAGAGATTCTTTTGAAGATAGAATTGGAAGAAGGATAGAAAACTTTTCAAATGAAATCGAAGATAAAATTTCAAAATTCTTTTCAAAATCCTTAATTGATATAGAAGAGATAAGAAAATTAGAAAAAGAAGAAGAAAAGTTGAAGAGAGAAAAAGAAAAGGAGGTAGAAAAAGTACAAATAGAAGAAAAGAAAAACAAAGAAGAAGCAAACTTATCTTGTGATCATTTAAATGCTAACTCTTCTAGTTTAAACTTGAATAGATTGATGGAAAATACATCTAGTGTTGCAAAGAGGAAAAGTCAAGTGGTTGAAAGGGAGTATCCTAGACTAACTTTCTTTATGCATGACATGCCTCTTTTTATGCACAATCCTATGCCTCAAAGCATTACATGTTTGAAAGAAATAAACAATGTTGATGATGCATTGAAACCTATTGCATGTTTAGAAAAATCAACTAAGTTTAAGAGTACCATGAAACTTACTAGAGATGCATGTTTAGTCAAATCCCTTGATCAATTTAGATTGCATGATAACAAAGTTGGATGGAATATGCGTGCACCTTTGGTTTGTATCTTTAATGTGCATACACATTTTGGACCCAAAATAATTGTTTTATATAAAGATGTGTATTATGCTCTTGAACTAGTAAAAGAAAATGATAACAATTTGGATGAAGCTATCACATATGAGAAAACTTGTTTGACATCCATTTCACATGATGATATGCTTCATAGTGTGCTTGCTCAAAATAATTCTTTTGATGTTTCACCTTACATGAACACAAATGATAATATGCAAAAGGTGTCATATTACTTGAGTGAGTGTATTAGAATGGTTATGCCTCTTGAACAAACTTGCATGAATACCTCATGGCATGAACATATGCACTACCCTTTTGACAATCATACTCAAGATGCATGTGTTATGTTCAATAAAAATGTTGGGATGTTAATGAAAAATATTAAGACATTTATGCCACATAGTTTCACATGTGCATTTATTTTGGGAACATAGTGTAGAATATTTTGATGAATATTGCACATTGAAACACATTTTGTACTTGTGTGGAATTTATTTCCTAAGCCTTCTCCATGACCACATACTTATCTTACTTGCAAGGGAGGGCTTCAAAAGATTAGTCTTTGATCCAGGATCTACATCCATAGAGTACATGGACAAGATAGTTCAATCTTCATTAAGGGAGTTTTCGAATCCTTATCTCAAATACATCTTGTTCATCTCCTATGATTTTGTTTTACTAATCTTTATGATCCCCAAGTATTTTTGTTATGAGCTTTCACTTTGCTTGCCTTGGAATAATAATTATGAGTCTTCTTCTTGTTGTCTAGGCTCAAGAAAGATGGTCAACTTGTGGACCTCTAACTCTACTCTCCAAGGGCTAAGGGAAGTATCTTCTTACTTCCTAAATTTTGTCATCCATCCCCTTCTTCTGCCCAGTTCATTATTCTAATGGCTTCTTTCTGAATTTTCAGATTTCAGGTCAAATCCTTTTCAAGGGGGAGGGAATGATAGCACTATGCTTGAAGCTTGGACCTGCAAGACCTACATTGGAGGATATGCACCAACTTCAAGCCTGAGCTTCAAGCAAGGAAGAGTTGGAGAAATTAGTGTCCTACAAATAAAGGGTCACTACCCTACAAAATAAAGGTCACTACCCTAAAGAAGGACACCTTGACCCTGGATAGGACCCTAGTCCTATGGACCACCCTTAATTAGGACTCTCTTGTATTTTCTCTTGTTTTTGTAATTTTCCCATTTTGTCCTTGAGATGGGCGCTACTTTTATAAGGTTTATTGGTTAGTAGGTTGCCTTGCTATAAGGCTTAGGAGGTCATGGGTTCTATTCCCACATAGGATAGAAATTTGACTCATCTTGTATTTTCCTACATGAGTGGGCGCCATTTTGAGAGGTTTATTGGCTTAAGACTTAGCTTAGCCATAAACCTTGGGGGTCATGGGTTCAAGACCCACTTAGGAGTGTTTTCACTCACCTTTTATTTTCTTTCTTTTTATGCCCCTAAAAATCCGCCCCTCTCCCCCTCTTTTCCTATAAATAGAAGTCTCCTCCTCTTGTAATTCACACATGAACTTTGAAGTAAAGGCATTATGCCAAATTTTCTCCTCCCTTTGTGAGTTGAGTGAGGCTTGGTGGTTGTTGCTCAAACCATACTGAGACTTATCTAATTCTCCTGAATTAGTGGCGTCTGGCATTGGACTTATCTGCTGCAGGAGGACTCTTGCTTCAGTGGCGTCCCTCCCATTTCTTCCTCTCCACTTTTTCTTTCATTTTCTCTCATTTTCTTTCATTTTCTCACGTGAATATAGCTGCTGCCCAACACTATATTTCGTGATTTAATTGCTTGTTTGTGATTCTGATCGGTTGGTTTTGCTCAATTCTAGGTCTTGTACACATCCTGTCATCACAGTGGCTACCCGTGACACATGACATGAGAAAGGTCTTTGTTCCAAAACCTTAGGCCTAAAGATGAAGGAGTGGTCACCTTTGGAGGGATTCAAAAAGGAAAGACCATTGGTATTGGTTCAGTAGGTATATCCCCCCTCTCTGTAATTCAAAATGTTCTCCTTGTTGAAGGTCTTCAACACAACCTGCTGAGCATAAGTCAAATATGTGACAGTGGATATGTTGTATCCATTACTAGGGATGGGTGTGTAGTCAAAGATGCTTCTGATCAAGTCATTTTTACTGCTAAGAGACACAACAATTGTTAGTATATGCACTAGAGACCTATATGTTTTTTTTGAACATCCATCACTTGTATCATATTATTATTTTATAAAGGCATTTCATTTTATTAATTCTTTTAGAATATAATTATTGTCCTTAGAATAGTAAGCTTACACTTCATAACAAATCAAGTAGATGACTTGATCGTGAGATCTTATGAAGAACTATTCTTAAAATAGTCCCTAGTCAAATATCATCTTAGGACAAAGATGCATTTACACTAGTACGTGAGTTCATTGATGATCACTTCTCACAGATCATGGATATGAGATATCACCTACAAAAAAAGCGTGAAATAGTAGCAATTATTTAGTGGCGGTTGATAAAAACTGGCAGCAGATGATGTATTTTTTGGCGTTCTTAAAGATGCCATAAATTATTTGTTTTTCTGGCAGATTGAGACATTTTTGTAGACGTTAGAGATCGCCACAATTATTTTAAAATGTTTTCTTAATTTTCTATAACGTTATATACGTCACTGACACATTAAGCATTAAGATATTTTTTCTCGATTTGCTTTCGTGGGAAGGCTTCTTTCTTCTCTCCGATCTCGCCGAACCCTAACCGTCTCCACCCAAATCTCTTCCCACTCTGTTCCAGATTCCTCTTTTGTCTCATCGAAATTCTGCTCCAATCGTTGGTGATGGAGATCAATGCATTGAGGCCTTTATCTTTGAGGCTAGGGTTTGCTTAGTTGGGAGAAAATGAGAGAGGAGCAGCGAAGGGAGAAGAGGTCGCGCATGGCAGTCATGGTTGAAGGCAGTGCGCGACCATAAGGGAGGAGAGGCCGCGCATGGCGGCATTAATTGTGCATCCGTGGTTTGCACGGCGGTCTTGCAGTCGCGAAGCTAGGGGAACTAGTCGTGAAATGGAAACACCGAGGACTATGAGACAGCGCTCGCGGAGCCCGGGGCGGCCACGATGGTCCCCGTGGACAGCTGTACGCGACTGGGATGCAGGTGACGGAGGTTGCCGCAGGGAAGGTCGTGACAGCCGCAGGGAGGATGCAGGTGGCGGCGCGGCAAGGCCACTGGCCACGCGAAGGTGAGACGTCTCTCACACTCTGGTTTGTGTGCTCTGATCCCTGTTTCGTTCCTTGATTTTCACCTGGTTATAGGAATTACTGGGTGGAGATATGAATTATACGGCCAAGAAGATCAAACAAGTTGTTTGCCTTTACGATGGTAACACTATCAATTTTCAAATCTTAATTGATTCCTAATTTGATTCGCTTTTTGTTTGGTTTGATGTTTATGGTTGATAATTTGAAGAAGAGGTATAAAGTGGAGCTTCAGAGAATTGGGAGTGGGGGAATTATCACTAGTCACTAGCATTGGTTTAAGAAGATTGAAGCAATTGTTGGTAACTCTCTATCACTGAAAACTGTGTCTGATGATGAGAAGGGCGGTGTTAGTGGTGGTTCTTCTTCTACTGCTAGACAAACCAATAACAGGTTACTAGTTTTGATAAAATCACCTTTCTGCTATTTTAGTTGTTGGTTATGCTTATGCATTCTGTGTTTTTTGATGTTATAGGTATCTGAGCTTGTAGGGGTTTTACATGCATTCTGTGTTCTCTAGAGCAATGGATTCACTTGAAAAAAATGAAATATGTAGTCATAGATTGGAAAATCAACACTTGAAATTGTCATAAGTATGGAGTAGCTTTTGTATTTGTTAGTGTTGTATATTTCATGGATTGATGAAGTGGTTTTGATTGTGTTCTAAGTAATCAGGCCAATTTTGGTTTTAATGAAAATTTGCCTTTTGATGACAATGATGGTCATTTGCAAGTACTTGTCATCTTGATATATGCAGTTAACTCCAACCTACTGAGGTAAGGTTTTATTGATGTTGCTGTAAACTTGTAATTGCTCAGTGTATTGTTCAAGGTGGTGACAGGGCCTCCTTTTTAGTTGTTGTTTCTGTTGTTGCTTATATATTTGTCTGTTCATGGCATGTCATGGTGTAAGATATATTGGGATGGTCCTCTGATTTTATTGATACTATCAGTTGTTGCTTCCTCTTCTTCTTTAGTACTCTTTGTTTTTTTTTCTTGATACATTAATGCTCAAACGCCAGAGACTGTTTTGACTTATTAAGAAAAAGAAATTGATGATTAACACTGAAAATTGCTTATTAGGATTTGGTCAAAGTTAAGGGTAAAAACTAAAACCTTTGGAACTCTGAAACTTCAGTAAGCTGCTGTGTTAAAGTTTTGGGTGGCAGCACTCAGTACACAATTTGATGCTTGATAAATTGCAACTACCATAGATCTGGTAATAATTGGCAATTGATAACCTGACACTCCATGAACATGTATAACAAGCAATTAAGACAATTATCAAACACACTAGTTGGTGAATTTCTTACCTCTGAACATAAGTGAATTAAACAATCTCTTTGGTTTGGTCAATGTTTAATATACATCATACATTAAATTTCGTTAAAAAAGGGGGAAATTATTATAATTAAATGTTTTTGTGTTGCCATTATGTTGAGGATGTGGTGTACTGATCCAATATTCAAGCCTCTGCTTCTGAGAATAGAATCATGTCTGTGAGCATTAGCTAGTTCTTTAATTAATAAGCCATTAAACATTGTAGTTATTTTTTTGTTATTGAGTTTGTTAATATTCCATCTCATTTATATTTTATTCATGGAATCTTTTTTAATTCAGTATAATTGAATCACTTAATTTTTTTACAGACTCTTAATTGTGATCTTTGCCTCTAGTCATACACCCTTATCCACGTATCTATTTTTAGTTCAGATCCTTTTGGTGTGCTTAATTTATCACCTGTTTGGTACAAAGTTCAATCCTCCTAATTGGTTTTAAGGTCTTCAGGGACTATTCTTCTGTATCTAAATAAGACACAAGTTATAAAATGAGCAATGCATAAACCAGGCTTATTATGCGTATTAAAAATATATGTGCTGGCTCTTTCATTATTAATTTTCACCTTCATTCTTTTGGTATACTTTCTAAATTTATACAATAAATTGCTACATTTCATTAAAATTCTTGTCTTACTTAGATCTTAGAACTTACTTAGAACCTCCTATGATGATCTTTTCTTGTCTTTCAGGAGATTCATCCAGGTAGCACAATCATCATACAAGGTACTATAGTTGCTAATCTCTCTGTTTTGGTGTAATAGGCACTATTACTAGCACGGTTGGAGAGGTATTGATTTGATAGTGTTTTTGTTTTTCTTTGCCGCAGAAATATTGCAGTTTCGGAACAATATCGTTTTCTTTTTTCACTTGAATTGATTGGAGACTATTTTTGTTGTTATTTTTACTAAGGTTAGAAAATTACGAACTGAATTACGATTCATTTTTTTGTATTAGGATCAAAATTTGGACTAGCGAGTTAATCAAGAGGACAATATTTTTGTTGCAGGGTCCTTTGAGTATAAGCTTGCTTTGAAAAAATTTAGAAGTCTAAGGACCAATTTTTTTTTTTTTAAATATAGAAACATATTAAAAAATCTATAAAAATATATGCCCTTTATCCAACTTTTATTAATGCTATTCAATCTAATGTGTAGGCAATCCAACTTTTATTAATGCTATTCAATCTTCTCGGGGGATCAAAAGTGAACATGATTATCATTGATGATGGATACATAGGCATGGAGAGTGTCACATCTTCGGTGATCAATATAAACGTTACCATGGTCCTCCCTAAAGCACATTGCAGTAAGTATTTAATTTTAAAATTTGTTGTTTATTAACTCAAAATTTGAATATTGTTATTTAATCTGCAAAATAGCTACTATCGTGAATTTGGACTAGGAAAGGCTTCCTCTTTTCAAGTTCGAATATGTTTGCTTTAATTTTTTATCTCTGTATCATTGGGCTTTAAAGTAAACTATATCTAAGCCCCTGGAAAATGATTTTTCTTATTGAAGTTTGCTTCCAAAATTTTGATTAAATTTATTACTTTCAATAAATTGTATTTAAATTTAGATAGATATTTGGATGAATTAACCCCTAGTCAATTGTTTTTGGGATGAAATAATAATTTTGATGCCATGGACAAACAGGACAGTAGCCTTTTTTATTCCTACATGTTGTGCGTCTTTTGGGGGTCATAAGTGCCAAAAATGATAAATTTAGTAGGGGTTTCTCACCGCCAGTAATGCATAAAGTATTTTCTGGCAGTCCTGCCAACAGTCCAATAAAAAATGCCACAAAGCAGGTTGCGGCACACGTAATACTGGCACCTTATATGACTGCCAGAATTGAATTTTGTGGCGGTCTTAGACCGCCAGAAGGTGAAAATTTAACTTCCGCTAAATTACATTTTTTTTTGTAGTGTCACATAGGTACACATTAAGAGTAATGGTGTACTGGACAGACCCACCTTAAGAACGTTGCATGGGTTGTTACATAAGTGTCATGAACGTTTCTTAAATTGATAAATGTTATATGAAGTCCTTCGACCTGAAATCACTACGATTCCTACATAAGGAATTATATGTTTTAATTATCATCAAACGTTACCTGTAACAGGGTAATCATAAAGTTGATTTTTGGACATATAATAAATTATGTGGAGGAATGTGAGTGCCCTAGATGTGATTTATCCCTCATATGTAACATGAGTTATATCTGTAGGCCTCTTGATAAAGTGAGACTGCAAAATGCATGACCATGCTCAGGAGAATAAATATGAGATATTTATTTTCTATACAATCTACTTGGAGATCAAGAAAATATAAATTGAACTATACAAGGTTGACACAATCCATGCCCTTGTGTTCAATTATATATTTGGACAAAGGGACAGAACATATAAATTATTATAATAAAATAGGATTTATCAAAGTTATTGATAATCTCAATATTTGGATAGTGATGTGTTGCTAGATACCGCTCACTATTTATGATATTAAATATAAAATGGTTTTTATTTTAATATTATAACCAAATATTAAAATTCTATTGGGTCACACACATACAACATGCCACTAGGAAAAGATAATAATTCTAATTTAATTTAATTAGAATAATTACATAATGGGTCAAGCCCATAAGTGTGAGGGTTAAGTGAGTGAGGGGGTAAAACCCTAGCCACCACTCTATAAATAGAGCATAAGATGCACTACCCTGAGACACATGAGCAATCGCTTCTTACTTTCTAAGGCTACTAGCAGAGCTGAGGAGGGTATCCTAGTTCGGTTGTTGGCGTGGATACCAATAGAGACGTGGCTACACTTGCCTCGTTTATAATCCTAATAAGGTACGACCTTTCGTTTCAATACCTTTTATGTCTTAATTCGTGTTTTCGCAAAACGATTATAACAAAGGAGGAAATCCATTTATTTCCGCTGCACCCTGACCACATGTTTGATTCCCTTCAACAATGTGTACAAAATAGATTGAGGAACTTGCATATCAAAATGTGACTTGTCTTCTTTCTATTAAAGATGAAAAACAGATTTGGCATCAGAAACTTGGACATGTCAGTTTGAGATTAATCTCAAAGCTAACAAAACACAACTTTGTAAAAGGACTGCCAAAGCTCTCTTTCAAATCTGACATTTTATGTGAAAATTGTCTTAAAGGTAAATAAACAAGAAGCTCTTTTAAGAGTAAAAATGTTGTGTCGACCTCAAGACCTTTAGAACTACTTCACATTGATCTGTTTGGTCCTACAAGAACTGAGAGCTTGGCTGGTAAGAAATATGGCTTAGTTATTGTGGATGACTACTCTAGATTTACATGGGTGATATTCCTCAAAAGCAAGGATGATACTTTTGAGAATTTCACAAAATTCTGTAAGAAAGTGCAAAATGAAAAAGGATTTTGCATATCTGCAATCAGAAGTGACCATGGTGGTGAGTTTGAAAACTCAAGCTTCAGCATGTTCTGTGATGAGAATTGGATCTCACACAATGTCTATATGGCAAGAACACCTCAGCAAAATAGGGTTGTTGAGAGAAAGAACAGAAGCTTGCAGGAGATGGGTAGAATCATGCTCATTTCAAGCAACCTACCAAGATCATTTTGGGCAGAGGCTGTTCACACAACTTGCTACATTCAAAACAGAATTTTGGTAAGACCAATTTTCAAAAAAAAACTCCCTATGAATTGTGGAGAGGAAGAAAACCCAACATTTCTTATTTTCATATCTTTGGTTGTGAGTGTTTCATACTTAACACCAAATATGACCTTGGTAATTTGATTCTAAATCTGACAAGGGATTCTTCATTGGTTATTCAGAAACATCCAAGGCTTATAGAGTTTATAACTTTAGAACCTTGACAGTAGAAGAATCTATTCATGTTAGATTTAATGATACTAAAGAGATTGATAGGGAACTATCAGATCTAGAAGATGATTTTGCAGGAATGGAGCTAAATCCTACTTCAGAGACTACAAAGGTAAAAAATGAAGTACCTGCTGAAGGACCCTATGAAGTACCTGCTGAACAGTTTCCTGGCCAACCTGCTGGAGCTGATCCTCTTCATAGAGATAATGTTGAGTCTCAGAATGAGCATGTATTTCCTCGCAGGCATCAGTGGAGATACAAGACTCATCATCCTCGAGAGAAAATCATTGGTGATACTTCAGAAGGTGTAAGAACAAGATCAAGACTTAGAGAAGTCAATAATCTTGCCCTCCTCTCTGAAATTGAACCAAAGAACATTGATGAAGCTCTGCATGATGAAGGGTGGATCCTAGCCATGCAGGAAGAGCTAAACCAATTTTCTAGGAGTGATGTGTGGACTCTTGTTCTTAAACCTCATGGGAAAATAATTATTGGAACCAAATGGGTGTTCAGAAACAAACTCTCTGAAGATGGACAAGTAATCAGAAATAAGGCTAGACTGGTTGCTCAAGGCTACAATCAACAAGAAGGCATTGACTTCACTGAAACCTTTGCACCAGTAGCAATACTTGAAGCCATTAGGATTTTACTTTCCTATGCAGCCAATGATGGCATCAAACTATATCAGATGGATGTAAAGAGTGCCTTCCTAAATGGATTCATTGAGGAAGAGGTGTTTGTTTGACAACCCCCTGATTTTGAAAATCTGACTTTTCCTGATCATGTCTTTAAACTGAAAAAGGCTTTGTATGGTCTTAAACAAGCTCCCAGAGCTTGGTATGAAAGATTGAGCAATTTTCTTCTCAAAAATGGTTTTGAAAGAGGAAAGGTTGATATAACTCTTTTTAGAAAATTGTCTAACAAATATCTAATTCTTGTTCAGATATAAGTTGATGACATTATCTTTGGATCAACAAATTCTTCACTATGCACAAAGTTTTCAAGGCTTATGCAATTTGAGTTTGAAATGAGTTTAATGGGTGAACTCAAGTTTTTTCTAGGACTTCAGGTTAAGCAAGATTCTGAATGTATATGGATCCATTAGGAGAAATATACAAAAGAAATTCTTAAGAAGTTCAACATGCATGATTGCAAACCTATGTCAACTCCTATGCACCCTTCAACAATCTTAAGTAAAGATGAAGGAGAAGAATGTGTTGACCCAACCATGTATAGAGGAGTGATTGAATGTTTGTTGTATCTTACAGCAAGCAGACCTAACATTATGTTCAATGTGTGCTTGTGTGCAAGATTTCAATCAGACCCAAGAATAACTCATTATAAGGTAGTTAAAAGAATTTTCAGATATCTCATGGTACTACTAATCTTGGTCTATGCTATAAGAAAAGTAATCTTGGTCTATGCTATAAGAAAAGTAAGGACTGCAGGTTATTAGGATATTGTGATGCTGACTTTGCTGGAGAAAGAGTTGAAAGAAAATCAACAAGTGGAGGATACCACTTCATTGGAGAGAATATGATAAGTTGGGCTAGCAAAAGGCAAAGCACCATAGCTCTCTCAACTCTTGAAACTGAGTACATTGCTGCTGCATGCTGTTGCTCACAGCTGCTATAGGTAAAATATCAACTTGAATATTTTAACATTCCTGTTAAATCTATTCCTGTATTCTGTGATAATACAAGTGCCATAAATCTTTCCAAAAATCCCATTCAGCATTCAAGGGCTAAGCATATAGAAATCAAACATCATTTCATTAGAGACTATGTTCAGAAAGGTATTTTTGATATAAAGTTCATTGACACAAAGCATCAATGGGCTGATATATTCACAAAAACCCTTGCTGAAGATAGGTTTAAGTTCATTTGAGATAATTTGCACATTCTTGCACTCTCTGAGAATTGAACTTGTTGTCATATGCTTACTTGCTGAACTTTTCTGGTTTTTGCTGCATTTTTTACTGATATATAATCTTTCAGTAACTATAATACCCTGCAGTTATTGATTATTACTTCAAAATGCTCTGGTAACCCTTTTGATTGATGACAAAAGGGGGAGTAATATAAACTAACAAAATCTTAAGTTCAAGTGCTTTTCAAAATAGATATCCTATATTCAGGGGGAGCAAGGCAAGTTTTCTGCTTGAGTTCTTGAAAAAGAGGGAGAATTCATTCTTCTCAAGTATCTGATTAAGGGGGAGAATTTCTTTGAGCTTAAATTCTGTTTAATTTCCCTTCAGATATTTGCAAGTTTAAGCAATTTTGTCATCATTAAAAAGGGGGAGAATGTTGAGTCTCAAAATATTATTAAATGATTAATAATGTTTAAGTCTTATAACCCTGAGTTTTAATGATTAACAAATTTGGTTAAGTTTCTTAACAGAAGGAACATATTCTCTTAAAGGCTTTCTCTGTGTTTCAGCAACTTTCTGAAGGAGCAACTCTCTGAAGTTATGCAACCCTTTGATGTGGTGCAACCTTCTGAGGTAGAGGAACCTGCTGAAGGATCAGGTCCTGCTGAAGCTTGTGAACCTTCTGAAGTCGAGAAACGTCGTACTGAAAATTTGTATCTTCTTGGAAATGAGTTTCTTTGATTATCCCTTTTGAAGACTCAAGTCTTTCATAGTTTTCTGCCAGCTGTCTGCACATCCCTCCTTCTGGCAAGGCAAAACAGAAGCTTTTTGGCATATTTCAAATCACTGATCACCAAAAAGGTAGTTCCTGCTGCAAAAGTACACCTTGCTCATAAAAAGTAGAGTCAGCGCTGCTGTCACCTACTCTTGTTGTGCCTGCTGCTACAAGCTATCAGAGGTTTGTGTCTCAGTGGGAAGAAGGCTATTTCACAAAGGGATTTTAAGAGAAGTCTAACCGGTCTAAAGATCCTTCTCTCTATAAATACAAGACCTCATGCAAAGAAGAAGAGAGAACACGTGAACTTGCTGAATTGCTGCAAGACTTTCTCCGTGAAACATTTTCATCTTATTTCATTACACCATTTCTATATCCTGAGTTATATTCAGTAGTTTGTACATCTTACCCAGTTTAGGATTTAAACTTGTGTAGTTTCAAAGTTTAAGCATCTCTTTTCATAAACAGTTTTCTGTTTGAGCCTGGAGAGACTTGTTGTTTAAACAATACTTGGTTTAGAGCCTGGAGAGGCTTGACTGTAAAAGAATACTTGTATCTATTCAGATAGTGGAAAATCCATTGCTGTTTGACTTTGGGACTGGACGTAGCTCACAGTGGAAGTGAGTGAACCAGTATAAATCTTTGGCTAAGTCTTCTCTTACCCTTATCTCTTTATATTTGGTTTATACTAACTTGGAGGGCTCTGAGTATACTGTTTTATAACATTGAAACTGAATATCGAACTCATTTTATTGAAAAACAAGTTTGCAAAACAATTTTATTAAACCTGTTGAAGTAACTTCAGCAAGTACCTTACTCCTAGTTTCAGCAAGTTGCTCAAATATCTTTGTTAAAAGTTCTGCTTGTTAAAGGTTTTCCTAAAATCAGTTTGAAATTATAAAACACTATTCAACCCCCCTTCTAGTGTTTCATGTGGTTTCTACATACTAGTCATGGCCTCTAAATCATAGTTTGATAGGATTTCACATTGTATTTCATTTTTATGTAATTTGCCCACTACTCTAGGATATGGGGCGCTAATTTCCTTAACTTTATTGGCTATGTTGAAGTTAGACTAATTAGGATAGGAGTCATGGGTTCATCACTCAAGTTAAGGGGTTTTATTCTTCTTTTATTTTTCCTTTCTCTTAGTCTCTCCACTCTTGTAAAGGCTAATCACTCTTCTTAATAGAAAGCAGAAAATTTATGCTTATTTCCTCCTCTTATGAGTTGAGAAGGCTTAATGATTCTTTCTCAAACCATGATGATCAATGTAAGTGGAAAGTTGACTGAAGTAGAATTTAGGAGTTTTTTTTATATTTATTTCTGTTGGTTATTGATTTATCTATTATGTTTTATGTATTTGAATTTGAGCAAGCATATCTTAGTTTAGTATTTATTTGTTTGAGCATTGTAAAATCACCCTCTTAGAGTTTTAATCCATATCTTTTTCTTTTTGGTCAAATAATCTCTTTCATGCAATTGTCATTTGACTGCTGCATGTGCTTAATATGATAATATTTGACCCAAAAAAAATGTACAAATAACTGACCATGTCTTGTATCATGACTGCCTGTTTTAGCCGTTAGATATAATACTTAATAAATGAGTGGTGAGGATTATCCACTCATCAGAAATGGGGAAAAAACATACCTTGTGGAGTTGTGCTCCTTTTAGTTAGCTGGGGTCACCACGTTTAGTCTCTGTCATCTCCAAGATGTTTGCAATATGCAACAACTACGTGACCGTTTAAAACCATCCCCAATCAATTTTGCATTTTAAATCACTTTTGTGTATTTCATAAAGCGTGCAATATTCATTTCTAGAATCAATTCTACTCTAAATTCAAAGGGATACTTGTAACATATCCCTGCAACAACTTTGCATGTTTTGTAATTGAGTTCATGTCTATCAGTCCAGTTAATGTATGTATTTTACTGTGCGTCACTGGTTCGTGGTTCAGCTCTATGTCATTGAGCTTTGTTTTTGTTGTCATGGCTGCGCAACAGGCGCACACAGGAACCACATGCCCAGCATAAATTGGACCCGTTGTTGCCAATACGAATGGGGAGGTCGTAGTGTCAGCGATTTCGAAGCAGAGAAGAAAGATTGCGACGTAGAAAGAACCTCAGAGGTTTGGTAGATTGGGGATTTTTTTTATTGCTGTCTATTAAAAAGATAATGAATCAGTACTTACAAGTTACAACTTGTATTTATAGGGACTCACTATAGTTTCTTATGAGGTTAAGGTTCTATGTTAACCTCATTGCTTCCCCTATATACAAAAACAACTCGTGTTTATATAACAGAATGTAACAGAAAATGCATCTCCTAATACTATTGATGAGCGTTCTCTGCATTGTACGTAGGAGACCCAGAACCTTGTGAAGAGGTGTGTTGGTGAAGAAATGAATCATCGGACAAGATGCAGAGGATGACTGTCCTATACTTGCAAATTAAGAACAACATTTGAACTTTAATTCAAAGGTGTTAATATACAGAAATACATTTGAACAATAGGACTGAATCTAAACAATTTATACTTGCATTTCGACACTCTAGCTATAAAAATATCTGTTACTGTATTTTGTGCACTTCACTTGAGTAGTGTAGTATCTCAATATTCTTCTGGAATTTGAAACTTTGTTGTTCTATTAATAGGGCTTTTTGACCAAACCGGTGAAAAAAAACAAAAATTACCACAATAATGTGATGGCAAAACAATTTACCAGGGTAGTGTGGTGTTAGAAGGATAAAAACGCAAAGACAGAATGCGCTTCCTAAAGCATAAAGTGGTACTGCAGCACACTTATAAGAAACGCAAATGAATACTGCGTATCAAAATGAAAACGCAAGCTAAGAGCCTGTTTGGTTTGAGGAAACGTTTTCTGTTTTCATTTTCTGTTTTCATTCTGTTTCCTGTTTTCTAAAATTTTACAAAGGAAAAACTGGAAATGCTGAAAACAGCAAATTTTTGTTTCCAGCATTTCCAGTTTTTCCTTTGTAAAATTTCAGAAAACAGGAAACAGAAAATGGAAACAAGAAATGAAAATGCAAACCAAACAGGCCCTAAGGTTGCGTATCAAACTCAAAGCGCAATGTACACCGGCGTATCACATAAAATATAATTTTTTTTTAATTCACGTTTTATAATTTATTTTAATCATAAAATCTAATATTCATAATGTTTTAATTTTAGTTGTTAACATAAAATGAAAAAATGTGTTAATTATAAATAACTTAATAATATTGGTTTGTTATAATATAATTTTTAATACATTTATTCAGATGGGGGAAAGGAGATAAGGACGCCGGTTTCTAGCATGGCGGGGTGGGTTTCTTCTTGGTTCAGTTCAGCGTATTCAGTTTCTGTTATGTTCCCTGATGCACTTGCATCTTCAGCAAATGTTTCATTTAAGTTAAAACCAAGGCCAGGTGCTTCAGCTTGTCTCGAAGAGCTGGCTTGGTAAGGCATCTTGCTAGCATCTGGGGACATGAGAGGAGCAGTCTTATTTTCTCATTTTTTAAATGTTCTCACTTTTTAAATCTTCTCTCTCTAGCTTATATTATAGTGTTTTTTTATGAATCATGGGTATCTTCCACGGGAGCAGTCTTATTTATGTCGTTTTCTTTTTAAATCTTCTCTCTCTTGCTTTCTCTTTTTAAATGTTCTCACTTTTTAAATCTTCTCTCTCGAGCTTATATTATAGTGTTTTTTATGAATCATGGGTATCTTCCACGGGAGCCAGTCTTAATCATGTCATTTTCTTTTTTCTTTTATTTTTATGATATTAAAATATTTTCTCTCATTATTCATTTTTAATCACTAGAATCCTCCACGAGCGGTAGTCTTAATCCTGTCATTTTTTTCACTAATTATTCCTTCCTATAATTTATTTTATTATAAGAGTAATTTTTTAATGAACCACGGGAGACAACCTTGCTCTTATCATTTTCTTCTTTTTCTCTCATACATTAATTTTTTTTATTATTATATTCATACATATTCTCTTAATATATAAGTTTTTATGATAACTAATATTTTATCTCGTGCGAAGGCACGGACAACATAAATCATACCATCAATTTATCCGTGTCGCACGGTTTCGTTACTAGTATTTAACAAAGATATAAGAGTAGAGGAAGGAAACTTGAAATTAGCCGTGAGACAAAAAATGCAACAACACGTGCAACAACACAATATCGTTCATCCATTTATAAGGCATCATGGTATGCTTAGAGTGAAGCTGCGCGTTTCAAATAATTTGAAACGCAATTGCGCTTTGCGCAAGAAGCTCAAATTACATTTGCGTATCATTTGGAACTCGCAGGCTTAGCTTGCGCTTCATAAAGCGCAATTTTGAATTGCGTTTCTTTACACCCCATGCCCGGTAAATTGTTTCACAAATACATTATTCTGGTAATTTTTTTTCGCGCCACTAGCTTTTTCCAGTTGATTTCAGTTATATATATATATATATATATATATATATGGGCTTTTTGACAATTCTGGGACAAAAAACAAATAAATTTACCAAAATAATATTGTTGCAAAACTATTTACCCGAATGGTGTTGTGTCTCTGACCACGTATATAAAAGGAAACGCAAAGAGAAAATGCGCTTTAGGAAGCGCAAAGTTACTTTGTGACTTGCCTATGAAAAGCGCAAAGTGAGATTGCACACCTCACTTAAAAAATTAATGCACGCAAGGGATGTAACTGGCGACAAAGATTTGTGGAAAGATGGGGTAGTAGACAATAGGACATAGGCATAGGGATTGAAAGACAAAGGATAACTAATTGGAGAGTACAACATATGTACTTAATTTTCACGCTTAACGACGGTGCCAAACAGTTTTACATTGATGGTTATAAAAATTATTATAATATTTTATTGTGTTAGATTTTAATTTCCATTCATGCCATTTCATTTTATTTCACATAGAATCTATTTTTATATAATAAATTAATTTTTTTATTTTAATAATAAAATAATCTCATTATAAATTCTCATTTCTTACATACTTTTCATTATTGAAATTTCATATTAAATTAAATCAAATCAAATCAAAATCAATACTATTTTTATATTGGTCTTACTTAATAAAAGTATTTTTTATTTTTAATATTTTTAACCAATAATTAAGTACTTTCACTCAATATTATACATAATAAATATATAAATGATCATTAAAATATTTTTATCAAATAGATTAATTTTTTTATTTATTTCAAATCAAAATTTTCAGAAAAAATAATTTTTTATTTTATTTTTGATTAATAAAATAATTTTTTTGAATTAAAGTAACATTTTTCAAAATTGATTTTTTTATATTTCATATACATAAATATCAATAAAAATACATGACATTTTTATTATCACAAGAATTTTTTTATAATTAGAAAAAAGTTAAGGAATGAAATAAAAAAAACTGAATAGAATGAGTGACTTACAAGTTGTCAAATGAATAGTATTGTCAGATTTGGATAAGGTCATTTGACAAATTTTCTTTTCTTTTTATTTCCTTCTTTATTCTTTTTATTTTTTTAATAACTGTTTTCTGACTATACCGATGACAAATAAATTATTTATTCAAACTTAGGAATTTTATGAATTATTTTGAAAATCTCTTAAAAGTACATGCAACATTAGATTTTACAACGCAAAAAAAAATTGTGATAATCATGTTGTATAATTTAGTTATCTTGTTTCACAAATTAGTTCATTAACTTCTTTCCTATCATCACTTTATGCTTTCCTTTCACTATCAATTATTCATTAATGCACATGGCATTGTTTTTCTAGTTAAAGGTTAATCAGATGGCATAATAATGCCTTTCCAAATGAGATACGCAATTTGGATTTTTAGATGCGCAATCTTAATTTGCGCGTCTTTAATGGGATGCCGCAATCTCACTTTGGGCTTCCTACCGCGCATTCTCTCTTTGCGTTTCCTTTATATACGTGGCCTGACACAACACAATCCGGGTAAATAATTTTGCAACAACATTATTTTAATAAATTTGTTTGTTTTTTACCCAGAATGGTCAAAAAGCCATATATGTGTGTGTCTGTGTGTGTTTATTTATCCTATGAAATGCTCCTCTTTATCTGGTGACATGTGGTGAAGCTCGTAGAGTCTGATGCAATATTAAATTCTAGCAAATTTAAAATGGATCAATGTTTATTGAAATACATGAACTTTTGCAGGTTTGAGTTGGTGAAAATTTGGGTGTTGTCTTCGTCATCAATCCATCACATTTACATGTGCAATATGCTCATTCTGCTTTGCATTCTCCACATTATCATGAAGGGCCCAACCCTCTGCTTTGGGAATAAGTGAGTAATATTCATAACTTTATCCACCGGTTTCAATTACAAACCTGTAATACCATGTACCGTGCAAGACTTGAGCACCCCGTGTACCACAGATGCACCCCTTAAATAATGGAAGAAACAAGGGGCAATAAGTTTCATCCCTACAAATGAGTTAATTCTGAAAAATTAGACTAGATATTTCAGGAATTCATATGTTAAGCCATGTTTCCTGATGTTAATTTTTGGTAAACTTCTATACATTTCTAGCTAAGCTATCTAGGCCAACCCTTTGTTAGCTTCATCATATAGTCAGAAATCAGGATGACCTTCTTGTGAGTGAAAGAATGGTGGACTCCATCAATTTGAAATCAATTGGCTTTGTTAAATAAGCATCCATGCCCACCTCCAGGCATTTGGCTTCATCACATGACATTGCATGAGCTGTAAGAGCAACAATTGGAATGTGTAACCCAGTTCCCACTTCTGATCTCCTGATTTCTTTTGTTGCCTCATAGCCATCCATCTTTGGCATCTGTTTTATATAGAAGGAATCAGAACATTCAAGATAGAATGCAGCAAGATATTTACTTCTTGTATTGAAAATTGAAAAACTACTTAACATATTGTGCCTCCATTCTTTATCACTGTTTAAGGTAAATTGCATTTTATGATAGTAATTACTTATGATTTTCTTGTAGAAGCAATAATGAATAATTAGATCCTAAAGCTATTTAAATAAAGCATTACACGTTAAGATACCTGGCAATCCATTAGGATCAAGTCATATGGAGGGCAACTTAGAATCTCAGTTTGAGATGATCTTGTGTTTCTTTCCTTTAGGAGACACTCTCTTTCAACACCAAGCATGCCATTTAGTGCATCCACTGCCTGTTGTCCATCACCTACAGCAACAACAGTGGCTCCCATTTTTTCAAGCATTATGGTTGCAACCTTTTGAATTACTGGAGTATCTTCTGCAAGCAATATCCTCAGACCTTCAAGAGATTTCTTTGCTTGCACTGCTCTACTTGAGCTACATGCCCTACGTGTTTCACCACATTCAGAATCTTCACCTCTATCTCCTCTTGGAAAGTTTTCTAGTTTAGTAGATGATGATTTTGATGTGGCATTTGCAGTGACATCCTTGGAGTTGGGGCTGCTCTGACATGACCCTTCCTTCCCAGGAGTATTATGTTCCATATATTCATGAGTTAATCCTACTAAGCAGTTATTTATCTGGTATTGTGATGATGGATTTGGTCTAACTACCACTTCTCTTTGTTTATCTCCACTAGCATTAACAGGATTAGAACCACCTATTTCTGATATGTCAGAACCATCTGAGCTTGCAACATCACAATGAGTATAATCAATCTCAAGACTCTCGTGCAAATCACCCTCTTTCACTATGGTTCTTGGAGTAGTCATATTTTTCTTTTGTAGCTCAACATTTCTCTCCTTTATGACAGCTTCCAAAATATGAATCATCTTTGTTTTGTAAAGGGGTTTGTTGACTGTAAGTATATGTCCTTTCTTCCGAAGCTCCATCTTTATGGTATTGGAGGAGTCATGGTTTAGTACCCACACAAACTTTGCTCTTCCATGGTACTTGTGAAGAAAGTTAAGCTGTTCCTTCCATATATCTGTGCTCAAGTCAAGTAGCCCAATGTCAACAGCAATGACAAATGTTGGGTTCTTCAATTCCTGTATGCTCAGTAATTTAGGCTTCAAACCCCCATGTACTGGATAATGTGCATCAAAGCTATTATTATGGGATGAACTTCTTGCATGAAAGAGTTCCCTCAGAATTTGTGTTAATCCATTCCATTCAGATGCCTCCATAGTGATCACCCCATTTTTATGTAACCACTTAGATGTGGTTAATCGACCCATGTTGCCATGTAGTGCCAGCAGTACCTGCATTGACACTTCTTATTTCAAGGCCTGCTTATTATCTTTGCAGTCACTCAGTGCCAAGGTGATTCTACTCACCACTAAGCCATTGTTTGCAAAATCTACTTGACAATGTTGTTCTGTGGCATCCACTGGTGCACTGAGACGAAGGTATAATCGCATTAGTGTTCCTGGGCCCTCCTTTTTGACAACCTTGATTTCTCCACCCATCTTATTAACCTGACACCCAGAGTAATAAAGAGATAAAATGAGATTATATACAACTCAGCATAATCATGTTATTTTAGAATAGAAGGGAGAAATGCAAGTGAGTTTATAGACCTTGAGATGAAAAGCCTACTCTGCCAAAACAAGATAATGATTTTCTTGCTCATGTTGAGACTAAAATATGCAACTGGTATAAGCTTCACCTATTTACATGATGTAATTACATGTTTGTGCTGGCACAGGTGGACACCTTTTGTCTTTCATCAAGGACATGCATTATAAACAGCAATTGTCCTTGACTTGAGTGAAACTTTACATATTAAGGGTCTAACTCACCAAGGATCTGACAATGCAAAGACCAAGACCAGTGCCTCCATGCCTGAAATGAGTAAAGGTTTCAGAACTCCTTAAATCTTCAGCCTATAACATTCAAAATGTTCTTTAAACTTGGATATAGGTTCAAATTGATTTGAAAGTTCAATGACAATCTCAGATGATAAGGTCATGCTAATTTGTTAGCTAATATGTAATTTCTAGCAGACTTATATATCTTGTTTTTGTCAAAAGTTTAAACCACTTACAGTCTAGTAGTTGATGGATCAGCCTGTTCAAAGCTTTCAAACACAGATTCCCATTTACTTGGGTCAATACCTATGAATACCCGGGATGAAAATCAATATGAATTAGTCAAAAACATGTCAAAAATATGGGAAGCAAATCATTATGATTTATCCTTAAACTGATTTTTATTTTGCCACAAAAGGGACGGTTTTCAATGCAGTTTTCCAGACAAGTTTTCTGGTTCATACCACAGCCTGTGTCATCAACTTCAAACCAAAGTATCATTTTGTTATCACTATTTGAAGTCCTCTTTGCCTGATTTTCATGTTGCTTCGTTCTGTTCTTTTGTGAACAGCCTGATTTCTTCTGCTCTAGAAGAAGATTTGCATTATCACGGCAAGAATTTGGGTTTTCACACCATCCTCTCAGAATAATGTGACCCGCTGTAAATCATTTGAAAGAGTTGAGATTAGTCTTCCTCCAGAGTTTCAGTGCTTTATGGATCCATATATAGGTAATTAAACCATTTGATAAATCTTTTTTTTTTGTGTTAACAATAGGTATCCCCTATTACCAAGTGCAATCCTATTCGAGGCTTAGTTACAGTTAAGGCTCATCACCCCTTCCTGAGGAAACTTGTGTTCATGTCAATATTCATTAGCACATTTGAAAAATCTTTGAAATTGTCAGAAATATGCTAATGAATATTAACATGAACACAAGTTTCCTCAGCAACAATAGATCAGACTATTTTTTTTTCTCTCCCTATGATTGAATGAGCTTGACACTTAACTCTATTGAAAAGAAAAAGTTTGACTTACATAGAGTAAACTTAATTGAGTTGTTGATCAAATTTGCAAAAATTTGAACTACCCTAGCAGAATCACCCCGAACTAGCTTTGGCATATCATCTGCAGCAAGTTCACTAGATGCGTCAAGAACTTGTTGAGAGATTTCTAATCACCAACTTTTCACTGAAATAAAAACTCTCATGTAACCAAAATAAGATACATACCAGAGAGGTCTAAAATAATCTCTACACTGTGGTTAATGCATTGCACAGAAAACATATCTACAAGGCCTTCAAGTTCCCGTCCTAAGTCAAATTCCGCATCTTCTAGGACTAGTTTTCCAGATTCCACCTATTTTCTATAAAATATTAGAAGTATTTTTGCAGTTTTGCATTCATAATTTTAAGCATGGGGTCAGAAATTTTGAACAAAAGGCTTAGTTTGTGTCTCACCTTGCTCAGATCCAAGATGTTATTAAGTAGACGGAGCAGTGCAGTTGAGCATTTTCTTATTTGAGTAACTGTTGCACATTGTTCATTTGTGAGACGATCATCAGATATGAGAATGTCAAGTAACCCAATTACTGCTGCCATAGGTGTCCTCAGTTCATGACTGTAATGCACCCAAGAAAAAAAATATTGAAGCACATTTATCATCACAAAAGGGCCTGATAGGACTGATAGGTAGGTAATTCAGGTCTTCCGCATGTTACTTATTCTTTATGCAGGAAGTGAACATGTATTTGAGTTTATATTAAGCCAGTTTGGATAAATTTCTCTACAAGCAGTTACGAGAGAAGAAAATAAAATGAATCAGGTAAAATGAACTCAACTTCTTCCATAAGTTGAAATTAGATGTTTATGGAGAAGTTAAACGAGAGATCTTTTAAAAAAGTTGAGTTGCAGAGAAGTTGTATTCATTTTACCTTCTTGGTTTATTTTATTTTCTTTTCTTATAAGTTCTTTTAGAGAAATTCATCCAAACTGGCTCATTGTCTTAACTAATGAATATCGTTTCAAAAAAACAATGAGGTTTGGAAATACATAAAAGGTGTTCAATGTAGCAGTCTCAGACTCCTTCAAACCCCTGATCAAGTACAGTTGGCCATATTCTTTCCTTGTTCTCTAAATTATAATTTTTTTTTGTTTAACAACAGGTATCCTCCACGGGAGGCAATCCTGTTCGAGCCGGGAATATCCACATCATGGTGGGGCTAGCTCTTCCAGCGGGGATATTTTCCATCCACAAGACTCGAACCCGAGACCTTGCTTAAGGGGAATCAGACATGTACCACTTGAACCAACCCCCGTTGCTTTCTAAATTATAAATTTGAATGATGAATTAGATAAAGAATGTAATATTTAATATGCATGTTTGATGAAACAAGATAGACACATAAGAATTGAAATATTCAGTCACTTCTTTATATGATTGCAGCTGAATTAATTTTCTTTATATTCACACCAACCTCATATTTGCAAGAAATTGACTTTTATAGTTGCTTGATGCCTCTGCCTTCCTCCTTGCTTCCAAGTGACTGATCAGTTCTGCTCTCAATTTCA
This sequence comes from Sesbania bispinosa, assembly GCA_026901365.1. NCBI lineage: Eukaryota > Viridiplantae > Streptophyta > Magnoliopsida > Fabales > Fabaceae > Sesbania > Sesbania bispinosa. The sequence goes on from QLOH01000343.1 coordinate 38,818, forward strand.
TTTCCTTTGATACTCCATTTGTCAATATCAAAATGCAAACACATCCAATGACAATAATACACAATGATGCAGATATCAGAATAACCAACGTTTTAAAAGCTCTTTCATCTGCCTGCCCCATGATATGCTTTCTTGGTATGATGATTACACCCACCTGCACAAAGTATAAGTCAGTAACTTGTAAACAATCCGAAGGTATATTATAGACTATAATAGGGTAACTGATTAATCAAAAAAGAAATAAAATTGCAGTAGAAATTTTTCCTAGCATTTATGTTTGGCAGAATATCATCAGGAAAGAAAAAAGAAGTGACCACTAACAATATTCTACTACTACTAGTACCTACTCATCTATAGTCATAGTAAAATTTTAAAAGAAATGTTACACTAAAGATCAAATGAATAGAACAGGTGCAGTGTTTTATAAATGTACCAGAGGAAGTCTCTTCAAGTTTAGGAAGAATGAGTCAATGTAATATTGTTGGTGGCCTAGCCTGACATTCTCTACATGAACCTCATGACTTGGAGGGAAATTATTCCCATATGTTTTCTTTAGCCACTGAGCTCCCTGTCTTATTACTTCATTTTCACTGTCAACAGCCATCTTTAGCTTAGGTGGCTTTGTTGAATTTGTCAGTAAAGGATCATTAGTGGAAGTTGCAAGTAAATAACCCTCTTGGGAGGTCAAATACATATGTCCACTGTGTAACTCAACTAGCTCTTTCATTAGCTGCCCCACACTATAAAGTGCTGTTGTGACCCCCACAACAGCAACAATGCTCTTATTAGAAGAGTCCCAAACTGGCAATGCTGCAGAAAGCAATGGAGAATCTGTAAACTTGCTCACAGCAACATGCCATGAAGCTACACCATCAGGTACTTGGGAGAGACCAGCTATATTGATTGAGTCCTCTGGTGCAATTTTCATTGCTTTTCCAATCTTCTCACCACTGACAGGATCAAGTGGTTCACGATACCAAATTGCAGACTTGTTACCATGACTGTCTTTATCATTCCATGCTTCATTTGTTGTAAATGAATTGACCTCATTATAGCCACTAGCAACTATGGAGTAATTAGCAAGATCAGAGTAAATGTAAAACGTATTATTATCCTTCAGGTCTCTATGAAATGCCTGCACAAATCCATTCCTATACTGGACAGTTATTGAGTTAAGAGCTTTTCTGCTAGCAAACAGTGCCCATGTCACAGCCCTCATTGCTTCATACATCTGCTAAAGTTAAACAGTACAAATAAGCAAAGTACTATAAAACATAACAATAGAAAACATAAATGAATAAATTAACAGTACTCAACCTCAACTTGCTGTGCTTGAGTGGCAAGGTTGCTGTGACTTCTGATCACATACTCAGAAAGTTTAACCTGAGCTGTTGTAATTTCAGCAGTAGAATTCAAAATGTTCCACATCCTCAAGATGGGACGTTGTAGAAGTTCATAACGCAGGTCATATGCCAAGCTATTAAGAGACTTTGTTGTATAAATCTTTGTGAAATGCCATGTTAAGAAAGTGAGTAAACCTATCAAGATGGCTAGCATGACCTGCATATAACAAATTGGATCTTTTATTATCTGCACATAAAAGGGTCTAACTTTTCAACAACAATTGGCTATCTTATAGTATTAAAAAGAACATCTTTCTGCACATCAACCATATTGTAACTGCAGCTAACACTCAATTAGATACCAAATTCTAATCATCTAAAGAAAAATTAACTGACCATAATTGCCAATCGAACCACAAAGACACTATAATAGGATGAGAGACATTGAGTGCTGGCATATTGAAATTCTTCCTTTTCCACATCCCTATGGAAAATTCTTCTGCCAGATGGTGTGCTTCTTTTCTTCCAAGAAGTTGCAAAACCCCGTAATCTATCAAAAACGTGTCTGCAATTGATACCCATAATAGGTGAACTTGAACTTGGTGAACATACAGAACTCTAGAAGAGGTTTGGTCTTTAGTAGTTTTCTCTTCTGGCACTTAGCCACTTACAGTTATAATAACTCACGGTTATGTTACTTAAAGCAGCCTTTTATGATTTTTATAAACTGGCAAACCAACTTGTGTTGTGTGTGACTGTGAGACAGAATCCAATTAGATGTTCACGTAAGTATTTGAAAAATTGGTGTTTATTATTCCTCTATAAATGTTTATGAATCTATTTAGATAAACCTTCACTTATTTTATAATGTATAAAAAAGTAGAGACAAAAACTTCAACGTGCCTTTAATAATTAACAAATAATAATGCAAGTTCCTAGTTGTACTTATGCTACTTGTACTTTAGTGTCATTTCCCACTGGCAATGTGTGTAAAAGTGAAATAAGGGGTGTGGTATTTTATTTTAAGATTAAATATGTTATTAGTCCCTGAAAAATACTCGAGATTTGGTTTTAGTCCCTATAATTTAAAACTGGTGGTTTTGGTCCTTCAAAAATTGAAAATACACCAATTTAGTCCTTATTGCCTTATTTTGCTACAAATTTTTCTACTGATTAGCTATGAATTTTTATCAATAAGGACTAAATTAGTGCATTTTTAATTTTTGGAGGACCAAAACCACCGGTTTTAAATTGTAGGGACTAAAACCAAATCTCGACTACTTTTAAGGGACTAAAAACATATTTAACCCTTTATTTTATTCTTTATCCATATTTGCCACTTCGCTTGTGTTCCCTTGGCTTAGCCCACTTGGGCGGTTGGCATCTTTTGAACCATACACTTGTGGGCACTATTACTGTGAGAACAATGAGGTGAAACCATGGCCAAGAAACTTCCTCAAGGGTTTGGATACTACGAATTTGGTGCAGTGGCGCCCACACTCTTCACTTTTGTCTTCAATCAATTATCATGCTAAAAAATAGAGTCAACTAATCCCAATTATAAATAAAAACAATTATTAACAGTTAAAGTTAAGGTCTACTTCTGTTTTATCATTAGATAAAAATTAAGAATATATAATAATAAGTATTTTTTTATATTTTAAAAACCAGATAATATAAATTAATTGACCTGCGTTAAATCATGTAAGAAATATACGTGTGAGTGTGAAGAGTCTTAATTGTGACTAAACCTCTGATCATGGCCGAGATCGTGCAAGGTGGTCTGAGGTGTTTGATGAAGGTGGGATGATACTTGGATGGTACTCCGGTGCGGAGGCGCGCGACGGGGGTACCTGCAATGGCACTCCGACGCTCAAGTCAGTATAGGGAGAGGATGAGAGTGTTGAGAATGGTGAGATCTGTTACCTTTGTGATGTGTGGGGTGGTTCTCTTATATAGAGGTACCTTGTCATGTCACGGGGAGGCAGGTGCAGGGGGTGCAGGCACGCCTGCGCCGTAATCCCTTTGTTCCGGCCGTAAATCATGGTGGCGTGTGTCAGTGGTAGCCCCTTTACCAGAGGCTCCTCTTATCGCATTAAATGCGACGGGACTGGGTAGGTGGCGCTAGGCCTGAGCGCTAGTGTCAGTAGGTAGCCGTGGTGCCGCAGGACAAGGGCCGAGGTCCCTTTGTTGGTGGGCATCCGCTGAGAACCTACGGTTATGTCGGCCAAGCCGGTCTCGGTCAGGCCTTTCTCACGGGGTTGTTTGCGCGTGTCATATCGGTTCGAGGTCCGGTCTGACATGCTGTTACTAAGCGACTGCACAGGCCCGGATCAGTTGCCCCTTAGCGTGATGGCGAACTCTCTGTTAGCCATTGCGGTGGTAATGGATTGGTCTGGACTTGGGGGTATGTCGGATTGTCTTCCTGGTCCTTGGCCGAGGTCCGGATCAGTTGCCCCCCCAGTGTGATGGCGGACTCTCGGTTTAGCCATCGCGGTGATAAATGTCGGTGTTGGGTATCCGACATTTTTTACGTGGCCTCCTTTATGGTAAGGTTTCTCTCCAAGTGCGGTCTTGGTCGATGTTGGCGTTAGTTTGTCACTTCAAACGCGTTGTCTTTTCGTCTGCAGTCGTCTTATCGTTGCAGCTTTTCCCTGACCAGTTCCATCAGGGCGCTGTACGCGTGGCGTGTCGTGGTTCGCTTACAGTCTTTGGGGCGCGTGGTTTTAAATGTCAATAATTACTAAGATCGTGGGGGTGATCGTGTTGTCGTTCTTCCCCTCTTTGTCCCGACCCTAGCAAGGGGAAAAATCCTTTTACCCCTGTAAACGCTGTCATTCCTTTTTTGCCCTTAATGTGAAAAGATTGCGGTGCCCCCACGTTTGTATTTGTGCCCTTTTGAATTCGCTCTGGAAAGACGGTTCTACCCCTTGCTATTTGAACTAAGGGAGTGCGAGGGAGGTAACTGTCTCCCTCCATTTTCACTTCTTCTATTTGCTCTCAGAAAAGTCTCTCAGTTGTTCTCTTCTTCTCCCGAAATCGTTCCCGGAAACTTGCTTTCGTCCGTCGCTGATTGCCTCTGTTTGCCCTTCTGTTCCGATTAAAAGCTTCCCTGTTCCACGAGCTTCCCTTTGGTGGTTCGGTTTTTCGTTTGTGGGTACATTTCTTGTGTTGGGAGTTTTGCTCCGCCTTGCTCCGTTGTGCGCCGCCGCTAGCTTCACCATACTCTCCAGGTACCTTACTAATCCTCCCCCTTTCTCCCTTTTAATTTTTGCATTGATAAGGATGGTTCTCCGTGAGGAGTGGGAGGATGGGGGGGACAACAGTGACTCTGTGGAGGTTCTGGCTGCTCCTCCCCCATCTTGGCCGACGTCGAGGGCTAGGGGGGTTCCGAGGTCTTCTCGCCCCCTGACTATCCCCGTTATGGTGCGTCGGTACCGTAGTGTGGAGGCCTCAGCCCGCGAGGGGACTTGCAGACTCTCGCCGGCCCCGGGTGTCAGACTCGGTGAGAGAGCTTTGCGCGTCCTCTTCGGTCTCCGACTTTGATTCGGTGGATGAGGATGTCGAAAGTTCTGACTCACCTACTTCTGATGTAGATCCCTATTATTGGATTTCAATGGATGCTGCTAGTACAAGTGGTCCCGAGGTCACCAGCCGTGAGGTTGCTAACTCTGGCCGATATTTTTGGGTTGATGCCGAGGTGTTGGGAACTCCTTCTCGCTATGCTCCTGGGTCCGAACTTGTCATCTAGGGGAATTTGCAAGTGTTCGAACCCGGTTTTGAGGAGCTGTATACTGTGTTGGCTCCAGACGCCGGTGGCCGAGTTTGTGAAACCGCTGAAACCACATTCGGCTTCATGTACATGTATTCTTTCCTGGTCTCCCGCTTAGGGGTTCGGGTCCCCTTTTCAACGTTCGAGAAGTGTGTGCTATCGTATCTGCAGGTGGCGCCGACTCAACTTCATCCGAACGCGTGGGCCTTTGTGAAGGCTTTTCAAATATTATGTCGGCTGCTGTCGGTGTCTCCTACCGTGAAGATCTTTTTCTATTTTTTTGCTGTGTTACCGTGTAACTCCCCTGGAAAGACTTGGGTTAGTCTTAGGGGTCGTCAAAAGAGGCATTTGCTCAGCCTATATACTGAATCGACGAAGACATCCGGGGTGTCTTTTAAGCATGATTATTTCAAGATGGTGCCGAAGGACGGGGTACTCCCCATTTGGAGGTTGTCTTGGGTCGAGCCCGAGCCTACTTTTACCGTTTACTGGTGCAGTCGTCACTATGATCGTGCGCCGAAGTCGTATAGCTATGAGTCTAAACATATGTCGCAGGCCGAGAGGAATGACTTGGCCATTCTAGAGTACGCTGTTAGAAACCGAAATAATGAACGTGTTTCGTCGCGAGTGTTAATAGATACCCCGGAACATCAGTTACTTGCGGTTCTTGGTATGTTGTGTAATGGTCTTAGTGTATATCTCTCGTTTTCCCATGCCTTTGCTCTGATGCTTGTTTTTGCTTTCTTTTGCAGAGGAAGAAAGGATGAATATTCAAGATTTTTTGAGGCAGGCTACCGAGGCTTGATTGCCTACCCCGGGGCAGGATAAGAAGAGGAAGGGTGCCAGCCGAGGTGGGTCGTCGTCTTCACATGTCAACAGCCAAAGTCAGGCGTCGGCCTTGGTTCCTCCGGTGGTGGATTTATCTAAGGTTCCTGATCCACAACTGTCGGCCGTCATTCCTCTAGCCGAGAAAGAAACTCCAAGTGGCAAGAAGCCTCGCAAGGATAAGGGGAAGAATGACGAAGGCAAGAATGTCGGGGGGAAAGATGCCGGGGGAAAGACTGGTGGCGGGGCGTCCTCGGTCGGGGGTCCGAGTCTTGCCGTTCTAAACCCCTTTTCTGCTAATTTTGATCCAAACGCTGAGCCCTTGGATGCCTATTTCCTATCTCCTACAGTCTTTGACTTTTTCAAGACGGGTCGGCCGGGTCTGTCGGGCATGATCCGAGATGCCGAGGTGTCAGCTTTGCAGCAGGTGTCCTTCCTGAAATATCTAGACAAGGAGATTCTCCCCGCTGTTGAACGTCAGAATGTTTGTTATAACAAGGCCTTGAAGGCTTCTAAAACTGCGGCTGAAGAAAGGGATAGGTTGGTGGCCCAGCTCGGGGAAGCAGGCAAGGCTCAACAAGATGCTGAGACCGAGGCGAAAAAGTTGAACAAAGATTTGGAGGATGCCCAAACCGAGATGGACACCTTAAAAAGTGGTCACAAAACCGAGTTGGAGAAGCTGAAGGCTGATCATGAGTCTAAGCTGAAGGAGCTGAGCACTGATCATGATGCCGAGGTGAAGGAGTTGAAGGAAAAGCTGGAAGCCGCTGTGGAGGGGAGAAAGAAACTTCTGGGTGAAACTTTGGGTCTTGTGGAGAGGACCTTCGATCTTGCCATTGAACAGGTGAAGGCTCGCAACCCGACCTATAGCCTTGATCTTCGCAACCTCTCGTATACTTACGAGGTTGTTAATGGGACAGTAGTGAAGAATGACGGTGAAGGGGGGAAGGTCGAGGTTCCTGTTGAGATTAGCCTACTGCTTCGGAAGCCCCTACCCGTACTGAGCAGTGACTTTCTTGCTTTGTTGTTTTTGTCGGCCTTTGTGGTCCGACTTCATTTTTATTTTGTACTATTTGTATGGTGTAATTGACCTTTTATGGTCATGTTTAACTTTTCTTGATGAAATGTTATTTTGCTAAGTTCTTGATTTCGGTTGATTTGGTTTATAATCGGCTAGTATTTGATGTATGTCGGCGTGCCTTATCTCGGAATTTCGTTCCTCATGTATGGTTGCGATTATCAGTTTTCGTTACTTAATAGCCTTCCGATAGATTCTTTTGGCGCCAATATTTTTTCAACTGATCTCGAAATTTGTTCGTTGAGATAGTCATTGCCGATAATTTTTACTTAACGATATTTGGGGAAGCTGGGATATTCTCATTGTCTTTAAACCGAGTGAAAGATACATGGATTTAGTCATATCAGACTTTTAACTGTAATACTTCCTAAGGTTGTGCATATTCCAGTGTTTGGGGATCTCGTCCCCGTTAAGGGTTTCTAGCTGATAGGCCCCCTTTCCTGTTGCCAAGGTAACCCGATAAGGGCCTTCCCAATTTGGTGCTAGCTTCCCTTGCTGTGCATTCCTCCCTCCTATGTCGGCACGTCGGAGAATGAGGTCTCCTACTTCGAGTTTTCTGCTCACCACTTTCTTGTTGTGTCGTGTGGCCGCCTCTTCCCTGACGTGAGCGACTGCTCGTCATTCTTCTAAGAAATCTAGTTCTTCGCGGATTAAATTGTCATTTCTTCCCTCGTTGAAGGCGTCGGCTCGCCAACTCGGTTCTCCAATCTCGACTGGGATAACGGCTTCTGTACCGAAGGTGAGTCGAAAGGGGGTTTCTCCCGTTAAGGAATGTGGTGTCGTTCTATAGGCCCACAAGACATGGTCGAGCTGTTCTGCCCATTTTCCTTTTGCTTCCTCCAACCTTCTGCGAAGACCCCGTAGGATAACTCGGTTTGCAGCCTCGACTTGCCCGTTTGTCTGAGGGTGCTCAACAGATGTGAAGTGCTGGGTGATCCGTAACCCTTCGTATAGTTCTTTGAACCCTTTGTCGGCGAACTGGGTACCATTGTCGGTGATGACGACCTTCGGGATTCCATATCGACTGATCACGCTCTTGTGGAAGAATTTTTGAATTTTGGCTGACGTGATGGTGGCGAGGGCTTCAGCCTCGATCCATTTGGTGAAATGGTCAATTGCCACAATTAGGAATTTGACCTGCCCATGAGCCGGGGGGAAGGGGCCCAGGATATCCATCCCCCATCTGGAGAAAGGCCAGGGTGTGGAAGTGGTGGACATTTCCTCTGCAGGTGCGTTGTGGAAATTTGCGTGTCTTTGGCATGGGTTGCACCTCTGGACGTAGCTTGCGGCGTCTTTCTCCATTGTTGGCCAGTAGTAGCCGGCTCTTAGTGTCTTTTTGGCTAGTGCTCTTCCACCGAGATGTTGGCCGCAGCTACCTTCATGGATTTCAGCTAGGACATAGGAAACGTCGACCGAAGATAGGCATTTGAGCATTGGGCATGAAAAACCTTTTCTGTATAGCTGTTCTCCAACCACGGTGTACCAGGCTGACATGCACATTACTTTCTTGTCTTCTTTCTTTTCTGGTGGAAGGGTTCCATCTCGGAGATACTTCTGGATTGGGGTCATCCAGCATGGTTCCAAGTCGAGCTCCATGACTTGCGTCTGGGGAGTGTCGTTGGGTGAATTGAGGGTTTCCTGGATAACCGACTTATTGTTCCCTGGTTTTTTTGTGCTGGCTAGTCGAGATAGTACGTCGGCCCTAGTGTTCTGCTCTCTTGGTACGTGGTGGAATTCTGCCTTCTTGAATCTTCCAGAAATTTCTTTGACTTTGCTCAAGTATTGCTGAAGTATCGACTCTCTTGCTTGATATTCCCCGTTGATCTGTGAAATCATTAGCTGGGAATCACTGCACAATGTGATCATCTCGGCGCCGAGATCCACCGCTAGGGCTAGTCCTGCTAGGCATGCTTCATATTCTGCTTGATTGTTCGAAGTCTTGAACTCAAACTTCAGGGGTTGTTCAACGGTTAGCCCCGAGTTGTCCTCGAGCACTACTCCTGCTCCGGCTCATTTGGTGTTTGACGATCCGTCCACATAGATGGTCCAAGCATTGGCGGTCTCGGGTGGTTGTGAGTCTGTCATTTCAAGGAAGAAGTTGGCCAGGACTTGTGCTTTTATCGCAGTTCGGGGCTCGTAAGATATGTCATGTTTCGAGAGTTCTATTGCCCAGGTGATCATGCGGCCAGCCAGATCTGGATTGTGGAGAATCGATCGGATTGGAAGATCTGTCCGAACTGTGATGGGGTGTGCTTGAAAATATGGTCTCAACCGTCTGGCCGAGGTAACGATTGCGAATTCCGCTTTCTCTAACTTCTGATATCTCTGCTCAGGGCCTTGCAAGGATCTGCTTGTGAAGTACACTGGTCCCTGGTTGCCGTCCCTTTCTCTTATCAAGACCGAGCTGACTGCTTCCTCTCCCACCGAGAGGTATAAGAATAGTCTTTCCCCTGGATCTGGATTTACTAATATCAGTGGGTTAGTTAGCGCTTTCTTGAAGCTCTGAAAAGCTTCTTCGCATTCTTCACTCCACTCGAAGGCTCGTCCTTTCCTTAATAGTTGGTATAATGGGAGAGATTTGTGGGCCGATCGGGCGAGAAAACGGGTTAGGTCCGCTATTCTCCCCGTCAGCTGCTGCACTTCTTTGACCGACGTTGGCCTCTTCATCTCCAGGATTACTTTACATTTTTCGGGGTTGGCTTCTATCCCTCTGCTGCTTAGCATGTAGCCGAGGAAATGGCCGCCTGGTACAACAAAGGTGCATTTTAAAGGATTCAACCTCATGTTGTGCTTCCTGAGCCTCTTGAAAACTTTCTCCAAGTCGGCCACTGGGTCACCTCCTTCTGGGGTTTTTACAATGATGTCATCTACGTAGACCTCCGCCACTTCTCCTATTAGCCCTTCAAAGACCTTGGTCATCATTCTTTGATAAGTGGCTCCGACGTTTTTGAGACCGAATGGCATCATGGTGTAGCAGAACGTGCCTTGATCAGTGACAAAGGTGGTTTTCTCCCCATCCTCGGTAAACATGGGAATTTGGTTATAACCGGAGTAAGCATCCATGAATGAGAGGAAACGATAACCAGAAGAGCTGTTTACTAACCTGTCAATATTTGGTAAAGGAAAGGGGTCCTTGGGGCATGCTTTGTTAAGGTCGGTGTAGTCCACGCACATTCTCCACTTGCCGCTTGATTTTTTGACGAAGACGACGTTGGCCAGCTATGTTGCATATCGGATTTCTCTGATGAACCCGGCTTTTAGTAACTCGTCTGTCTGCTCCTTGATTGCCTGTTGCCTCTCGGACCCCATCTTCCTCTTCTTCTGGGCGATCGGCTTGAGCCGAGGGTCTATTGACAATTTGTGGCAGCAAAAACTTGGATCTATTCCTGGCATGTCGGCGGCTGTCCAAGCGAATAGGTCGGCGTTTTTTAGGAGGAGCTCTTACATCCATCGGAGGAGGTATGGGGGGAGGTGTGACCCTACTTTGGTTGCTTGCTCGTCTGTCTGTCCCAATTTCAGGGGAAAGGTTTCCCCACCCGGGGTGATTCTCTCGTGACCTCGTACTTCTTCTTCCGCATCGCTCTTGGGGTCGAGATCGACCAAGGAGACGTTGTGCCTTTTCTTAGGCACTAGGGATGGTGTGCATGATGGAACACGATTCTTCAGGCTACCTGTTGGTCTCCTCGCACGGTTTCTACCCTTCCTTCCTTGGTGGGGAATTTCATTGCCAAATGCAAGGTGGATACCACGGCTCCGATTGCGTTCAAACTCGACCTTCCCATGATGGCGTTATAAGAGTTTTTGCATGGGATTACGAGGAACTTGGCTTTTACCGTTTTGCTTCCTTCTCTTCCAGTTAGGGTAACGAGGGTGTCCATGTAACTGAGGGGTTGGATCCTGTCCCTGGAGAAGCTGACCAGGTCGCTATCATAAGGGATGAGGTCACTTCGGCTAATCCCCATTTTCTCGAAGCAGTTTTCATATATGATGTCGGCGCAGCTGCCTTGGTCTACTAATACCCATTTAACCTCGGCATTGGCAATGACCGCGGTTACGACCATTGGGTCGTCATGGCCTGGTAAGGTGTCAGCGAAGTCCCTGTTGTCAAAGGTGATAGCCGGGGTGGGTGGTGGACTGCTACGTCGGTGCGACCTTTTTTGCTCGTCTTTCACACTGAGAACATCCTTCAAGGCTCTTTTCCTGGAATTAGAGGAACATCCCCCTCCTCCAAATCCTCCCGCAATCATGTTGATAGTGACTCGAGGCTGTTCCCCTCTATTCTTTCTTGGTGAGGGGTCTCTGGGCTTCCTCTCCGATGTGTCTTTATGCCTAGGTGACCGAGATCGGGGCCTTCTTCTCTCATGCCTGGTGGGAGAATGATGGTCTCTTCGCTGGTGATCTCGGCTTCTGCTCCCCTACTCCGGTTTCTCGCGCTTGACATACCTTCCGAGGTTGCCTTCTCGTATTAATTGTTCGATGGCATCCTTGAGCTGGTAACAGTCGTCCGTATCATGGTTGTGACCTTTGTGGAAAGCGCAGTATCGGTTCTTGTCCCCTTGGGGAGATTTGATGGGTGGTGGTCTTTTTACTTCTGCTACTTCAGCGTTGTGCACTTCTTGCCAGATTCTGGAGAGGGTGCTGTTGAGAGGGGTATAACTTCCCTCGTAGCGTCCCTTGAACTTCTTTATGTCTTCCCTTCGTTCCTTCCTGCTTTTCTCTTCCTTTTCTTGGGTCGGTGTTTCTTTCGCGGCCGACGGCTTGTTGGTGCCCTCGAGGTGTATCTCTTCGTTTATGAATTGGGCGGCCCGTTCCCTGAAGGTCGTCATGTTGTGCACCCTGATTCTCCTCAGCGAGATGTCCAATGGTGTCCCTTTTTGAAGTGCTTCTACTGCGCAGGGCAATTGGACCTCGTCCGCGACGTTCGGGATCAGGGCCACTTCCTTGTAGAAGCGGGCCAAGAAATCTTGGAGGGTTTCAGTTTCTCCTTGCTTGATTTTAGCCAAGGTATGGGAGTCTCGGGGGACCTGGTTGGCCATGCTGAAACGCTTTGCGAAGGCCGCGGCGAGGTCGTCCCACTTGTCGACCGAGTTCTGAGGTAGTGTCCAGAACCAGGTTAGAGCCTCCTCATCTAGCATTCTGGAAAAACTTCTGCTCATTATATCTTCTTGGGCTCCTAGAAAGAGCATCTCATTAAAGAAACGGTCGAGGTGGCGGCCGGGGTCTGTCTCTCTAGTGTAAAGACTGATGGTGCTGAAAGGTCTGAGAAATCGGTCAAGGATCTCGACTTGGTCCAGTCGTGGTGTGAACGGGTGCGTGAATGGTCGATGTAGGATGTTAAGAGGGGCCAACCTGGATGTGGTGAATGCGGCTGAGGTGATGACCGATGTGGTCGTGACTACAGTGGTGAGTGTGACCGGGTTTGCTATTATCACTGGTGTTTGGTTTCCGGCCGGGGTTTCTGGCTCCTTCTGGGGGGTTGCTCCTGTAGCCACTATCTCGACTTTGGGGGTCTCCGGGTCCGACTCAACTGCTCGGTCTGGAAACTCGAGGAGGAAGAGGATCCTTCCGGTGTCGTGTCTTCCTCGGACTGGAAAGTTTGTTTTTTGGAGGGTAGGTCTCGGGTGTGGAAAGATCTTCTTGACGACGCACTTCTTCTGTCTTTTACCATCCGCCTCGACCTCCGCCGAGGTGAAGCCGAGATCAGGGACTCAAGGTATTGGACTTTGTGTTCCAACTCCCTGACTGTTTTACTCTTCTTTCTTTTCTTGATTCTTGGCGGGGGGGGGGGGGGTGACAGGGGTTCCCCTTCATCGCTGCCGGTGGTGGAGGTGTCCCTTCGCCGCCGGGAACTTGATGTTGGTTTCTTTCTCCTCCTCGAGATACTGCCTGGAGGGGGGAGGTAGTACTCTTGTGAAGAGGGCGTAGTTGTACGGCCCAACGGGGATGTCCTCCGGGGGGTTGTCCTCAGTACCTACTGTGGGTCGGTGCCTTTCTCCATTCCTCCGGCGGGGAGGGTGGTTCTGGTGGGTGTTGGTTGCTGGATGTTGGTTGCTGCTTCCATCTTTAATCTTCTTCTAGTCATACAAGTCCTTGCGTTCTCAGCAAAGGGGTAGAGGTGGTGGGATTTCCTTTACGGTTCCCCACAGACGGCGCCAAATGATCGTGGCCGAGATCGTGCAAGGTGGTCTGAGGTGTTTGATGAAGGTGGGATGATACTTGGATGGTGCTCCGGTGCGGAGGCGCGTGGCGCGGGTACCTGCGATGGCATTCCGACGCTCAAGTCAGTCTAGGGAGAGGATGAGAGAGTTGAGAATGGTGAGATCTGTTACCTTTGTGATGTGTGGGGTGGTTCTCTTATATAGAGGTACCTTGTCATGTCACGGGGAGGCGGGTGCAGGGGGTGCAGGCACGTCTGCGTCGTAATCCCTCTGTTCCGGCCGTAAACGTGTGTCAGTGGTAGCCCCTTTATCAGAGGCTCCTCTTATCGCATTAAATGCGACGGGACTGGGTAGGTGGCGCTAGGCCTGAGCGCTAGTGTCAGTAGGTAGTCGTGGTGCCCCAGGACAAGGGTCGAGGTCCCTTTGTTGGTGGGCATCTGCTGAGAACCTACGGTTATGTCGGCCAAGCCAGTCTCGGTCAGGCCCTTCTCACGGGGTTGTTTGTGCGTGTCATATCAGTTCGAGGTCCGGTCCGACATGCTGTTACTAAGCGACTGCACAGGCCCGAATCAAACTCCAATAGAATTACCCCTGATAATAAAAAGTATCTATGGTGAAAATCAAAAAAATTATGAAATATATACGTAATTAATATAGTTAAAATTCAAAAAGCATAAATTAAAAATTAAAAATATTTTAGATGGAAACAAAAATAGAATTACGATTTAAAAGGGTCAATGAATTTTTAGCTCACACATCACACATTCATCATTTTTTGATTTAACTACAGGTATCCTCCACGGTAGGCAATCCTGTTCGATCCGGGAACATCCACATCATGGTGGGGTTAGCTCTCCGAGCAGAGATTTTTTCCATCCACAAGACTCGAACCCGAGACCTTCTTAAAGGGAATCAAACATGTACCACTTGAACCAACCCATGTTGGTCACATTCATCATTTTTAATTCAAGGGTTTGCACAATTGCAAGCGTGTATCAGTACTCGACTTGAGCATGATTGTCAACAATAGACAATATCTGTGTTCTTGAAAATGAAATCAAGTGCATGCACTTACGCTTAGTTTGGTATTACATTTTCCTGTGGATTCATCATTTTCTTTTCAAGTGCTTGCACTTACGCTAAGAGAGTTCGAATGCTATAGTTTCTGTGGATTCTAACCACTGTATATGAGCTTCTTCTGCGGCGGAATGAGAAGGAAGGTGTTTCTATGGATCTCGCGTTATGGTTGTTCAAGTGATACTCTGCTGTAATGTGGATGTTCCCGACTCGAACATGACTGCCTCATGTGATACTTGTGGTTAAAAAAACGAGTTTAGCCTATTTTATACAAGGTTCGAGCCTTGTGTATTACTTGATAAGTTGATACAGATAATTTTTTTTTAAGATTTGACCTTTCAAAAGTATAACATAATCTAAAATCCTATTTAAAATATTATTTCGCATTGAAAATGTTAAATATACAGTACCAAATTGAAATTGATCATAATGTCTTGGTGTTGTCTTTGCTTATTTGGAGAACCTTTAATGTTTCACTATCACTCTCTAGTCTTTACCACTCATGTATATTCAAAATTGCAATTGATTGTTTATTTTTTTAAAAAAAATTTAGGGTGAGGAGATGGTGCCCCGGTCTAAGGCAGGGAAAGCCTCCGGACAAAGAACACGTACAAAGATACTTACATCTACCTCACCCCAAGGAGATGAGTGGGGGTTCGAACTTACGAATTGTCAGATACAAAATCATGTCATGCTCCACTAGACCAACCCTTTAGGTTGCATTTGATTGCTTTTGATTTCGTTGTAATTCAAATAAAAAAAATTTAATTACATAACAGCAAAAAAAGCTAGCAGGCTAATAAACTTAACCTTATAAATAGGTCGAAACTAAAATATTGTTATAAATTTTATATGATAATATAAATTAACATTTAATTATAGGATAAAATAATTTTTTAGTCCTTATAAAATATTCGAGTTTTAATTTTCTTTCCTGAAAAATTTTTCTTCTTATTTCATTCTTATTCAATATTTAAGCTATTTTTTAGTCTTTACTTGACTCAATTATTAATTGCAGATGTATCGAACACTCATCACAGTCAACAATCTTTGTGCAGTATCCTGACACATTATATAATAATATTAGCATCCTTAAACTCAATCAAATAGTCAAATTTCATGCCCAATTGAACTGAAATTCTTTGTAAATTTCCTTCTTCATATATCTTACATACAGTCTTTGAACGAGTTTAAGGAAGCTAATACACAAAAATTGGTAATTGTGAGGGGTGTTTGACACATCCACAATTAATAGTTGAGTTAACGGTAAAGACTAAAATAATATAACTTAAATATTTTATAAAAATAGAAATAAAAAAATTCAAAAATAAAAAATCAAAACTCGAGTATTTTATAAAAATAAAAAATTATTTTACTCTTAAGTATATATAGTGCACACATTACCTAATAGAATTTTTTAAAATTCAAAACTCGAGCTATTTAATAAAATACGATTTTTTTTTTTTGTACTTTACAGTTTAAACACGTTAGGAGTCTTAAAGTACAATATAACAATTTAATAATTTTTCAATATACCTTATTCTTTTATAATAAATCAAACAAAGGAAGAGAAGTACTCTTATGATGTACTAGAGCCATCAAAACAAGTCAAATTTATCATAAAATCTAGTTACACATTAAGGATGTTTTTGCGGGTAGTAAAAAGTGGAAGAAAAAAAGTTTATAAGAAATTCCCCTTTTTATGTGTTTGAAAGTATATACATATACATACACATATGTATATATATATATATTTATTTATTTGTGTGTGTTAAATATGTTTATAGTTGTTGAAGTGTTTTCCAGATTTTGTTTTAGTCTTAAACGTTTAAAACCGTTAGTTTAAATTACTTATGGTTTGAAATCACGTAAGAAATAAAGTGAATTATACTAACAAATTCCTTCCGCATTTGTGTCTAGGAGACAACAGGGGTTTGACTTCTCCTGTGGGTAGGGTACTACAAAAGTAGTCTCTCTCATTAGCACTGATAACTTAATTTGATATTGATATGGTAAATGAATTTATGTGTTTGCAGCTTGTTCAATCACTTTTAATGAAAATAATTTGACAATTGGCAGACACATACTAGAGTTTCTTTTTACAATTTCAACACAATAAGTGGTAATTGTAAATTCTATTTTAAATTAATAATTTTGTAACATTTAATAAAACCCTAAATGAAATCTAATTGGAAGAGCTGAGGTATTAATTATTCAATTGTCAAATCATTTTGATTAAAAGTGACTAGACAAGCTGATACAGAAATTTGTTTGCCACCTTAGTATATATCAAAGTTAACGGTGTTAAGTGGAGGGACTAAACTTACGTGATTTCATAATATAAGGGACCCAAACCAATGATTTTAAATTTTGGGGACTACAACCAAATTCGAGTCATACTTCAGGGACTAAAAATATATTTAACCTTATATATATACACACACACACGTACACAATATGAGTGGGGATCAACTTACTCCAGGAGTAACTTTGGTAAAGTTATTCCGTTTAATAACTACTTATAGAAGTTGAATTTATCAAATCTAACCGTTGAATAATGTGATATTAATATGATGATTATCAACACCAAATTTTAGATTAATTGGACATATGTAATCTTATAGTAAACATTTACTTATATTTTAAAAAGTATATTGTACGTTAAACTGAACTGATTTGATGAAACATTAAATAATTTTAAAATTTTATGAAATTTCGTAGGCTTGATCTATCTAATGAAAACTTTTAATATGACGGTTCGATTGATGAAATTCATATTCTATAAGTAGTTATTAAATAAAGTAACTTTACCACGAGTTACTCCTGGAGTAAGTTCACCGCAACAGTGGTGGGTAGCGGTGGTCTGGGTTTGCCCAACAGTGGTGGGTGGGTTGCCATTTCTGGCCTGAAGGTGGGGGCGGAGTTCGCTATTATACGAACGTGAGCACGTGAGGGGATTTAAAATCTTAAATTGTTAAATATATTTAAAGGACATGGTTTAATTTTCTCATTTCTCACAATAAAAACTCCTCTCACTTATAAACTCCCATATATATATTAAAAACGATCTTCTCTTCCATTTTATTGGATAATGATTTAGTTTTCTATTATGGTTATGTTATTGTTCGTTAGTTAGTTCAGAGTTAAGAAAGTTCTATAAATATTACTTTATGTATTTCATTCTCTATACCTTTTATCAATTCAATGTATACTCTCAATACAATAGGTTGTATTTGGAATTTTCTATGGGATTCTTTATGGATTTATGTTGTTTTGTTTCCTCCTACTCCTCAAGCATTAGAATTTACTAAGCTAACATCAAAGCTCCATCCATTTTATCCGTGTTTAGTAAGGTAGTTTTTTTAGCTAGCTACTAGTTTTCTTGAAAAACTATTTGAGATAGTTTTTTTAAAAAAAACTCTAATTTTCAGTTACTAGCTGAAAATTTATTACATGTTTATCCCTCAACTACCTGTACTCATCATTATTTAATAATTAAATATGTCCTTGTATGCCATTTTATCATTTTCAGCTAGTTTTACCAAACATTTTTAATCAAATTAGTTAGTTTTTCAGCTTTCATATAATTTTTTAGATTTCAACTAATTTTTCAACTAATTTTATCAAACACACTCTAACCCTTAATTGATATTAAACAACAACAACAACAACAATAATAATAATAATAATAATAATAAATTTAAAACTGAACATTGTAATTATAGGGTGAATCTTAAGAAAAAACACTAAAAACATGTAGATTTTATTAAAAAGAAATTTAAAGAATAATTTTACAAGGTCATATGTTAAAAAAAAAAAAAAAACCCGCACATCGTGCGGGCTTGAATCTAGTTTGTTTTTCAGTTCAGCCTTATTAAGGAAAGACGGATGATTCTTAGTTCTTACCTTGGTTGGTATAATGATCATAAAAAATTGGAATAGAATAACAAGATTTTTTTTTTAAAAAGAAAGAACCAAATTTTTTCGAAAATTATTAACAAGCTGAAAATATTAAAATGTTTTCTTTTTCTGCACGTGTTGCTTGGCAAACAGATCAGTTCCAGATCACTGATTCTCAACAAAAGGTTCTCTAATTTGGAATAACCCAAATTGCTTATATAGGTATGTTTGGGAGTTGAATTTTGTAAGGAAAAAGAACGAAGAGAAGGATTTATTAAAAGTTCTTCCCCTTTTGTGTACAAAGGAAAACTCTACTCTTCTCTCCCCTCCCTTCTTATTACCGAGTTAGTTTTATCAGTTTTCAATTCTGTTAGGTAGTTTCTTTAGTTAGTTGTTTAGCTCCCTTCTGTTAGTTGTTTAGCTCCCTTCTATAAATATCAGTTTGTATTCAGTTTGTACAATTCAATTTTGTAATTTTCTATTTCCAATGAGAATTCTCTGTTTTTCTTCCAATTCTCTCAATCTCTATATGGTATCAGTAGAATAATTTGTTCCGCTTCGCTTCGTCTTCTTCTTCTTCTTTCATGGAGGATTCTCCAAACCCTCTCTTCTTGCATCATTCTGATGCTCCTAGTTTGGTGCTGGTTTCTCAGCCTTTGAATGACTCCAATTACAACACTTGGAGCAGAGCCATGCTTGTTGCTCTTTCTGTCAAGAATAAAACAGGTTTCATCGATGGTTCGATCCCTAAACCTGATGATTCAGATCCAGCCCTTCTCAATGCTTGGACGCGTAACAACAATCTGGTTATTTCTTGGATATATAACTCTGTTTCTAAAGAGATTATTGCCAGCATCATGTACTCTCCTTTGGCTTCTGAAATTTGGCAGGATCTCCGCAACCGATTTCAGCAGAAAAATGGCCCTCGTATTTTTCAGCTCCGCAAAGAATTGATGCTTCTGGTTCAAGGCCATGATTCTGGGAATCAATATTTTACCAAATTGAAGGTCATCTGGGAGGAACTTTCTTCTTTCAAGCCCATTTGCAACTGCACTTGTGGAGGCCTTCGCCCAATGGAAGACCATTGTCAAATGGAGTATGTCATGTCATTTCTCATGGGTGTGAACGATTCTTTTGCCCAGGTAAGAGGTCAGATTTTACTGATGGAGCCTATTCCTCCTATATCCAAAGTCTTTTCTCTCATTCTTGAAGAAGATACGCAAAGAGAGGTTGGTGCTGCTCAACCTTTTGCTATAACTCATCAATTGGCATTTGCGGTTAAAAATGCTGACAAGCCCAGACAAGGCAAGAAAGATCGTCCTCTTTGCTCTCATTGTGGTGTTTTAGGCCACACTGTTGATAAATGTTTCAAGATACATGGCTATCCTCCTAGTTTCAAGCCTAAGTCCAAGAGTGTCTCTGTGTCCAGCTCTCACACTGTGAATCAAGTCTCTGAATCATCTGTTGATACCTCTACTACTGCTACACTTACTGCTTTGCAGTGTCAACAACTCATTTCAATGTTGTCTACTCAATTGGCTAATACTTCTACTCAAGAACCTACAAGTGCACAAGGTATTGTTTTGACAACTTCTCATCCTATTTCCTTTTCTTCCACCACTTGGATATTAGATTCGGGTGCTACAAATCACATATGTGCTTCCTCTACCCTTTTTCATTCTTTAATTCATGTTCATGATTCTTTTGTTAAATTACCAAATGCACAGCAGATTCCCATTTATGGAATAGGCACTATCATTTTTTCACCTAATTTCATCCTTCACAATGTCTTTTACATTCCCCCTTTCCAATTTAATCTTTTATCTATTAGTGCCTTACTTAAATCAAATACTTACTCTATGTGTTTTTCTTCATCATCTTTTGTCATTCAGGACAAATCATGTTTGATGAAGATTGGCAAGGGTGACTTGAAGGATGGTCTTTATGTACTTGACTTCTCATCTTTTACTTCTTCTGTTTCTTTTCCACCTTCTTGTAATTCTGTTTCTGATTTAGTTCCTTTCTCTGTATGGCATGCTCGACTAGGTCATTTGTCAAATAATGTTTTTAGTTCATTAAATAATAAACACAATTTCACTTGTTCATCTTTACCTTCTGAACCTTGTTCTATATGTCCCTTAGCTAAACAACACAGATTACTTTTCATTTCACATAACAATTTTTCTATTGCTCCCTTTGATCTTGTGCACTGTGATATTTGGGGCCCCTATCATGAGCCAACTTATAGTGGTCAGAGGTTCTTCCTCACTCTTATGGATGACAACAATAGATTCACTTGGACACATCTTATGCAACACAAATCAGAAGCCCCAAAAATTATTATAGAATTTTTCACTTTTGTCAAAGTGCAATTTGGTGTTGACATTAAAGTTTTCAGATCAGACAATGCAAAGGAGTTAGCCCTCACAGATTTTATAGCATCTAAAGGTGCTATTCATCAATTTCCTTGTGTTGAAAGGCCTCAACAGAATTCAGTGGTTGAAAGGAAGCATCAACACCTACTCAATGTTGCAAGATCTCTTCTATTTCAGTGTCAAGTTCCCATTACTTTTTGGGGTGATTGTCTTGCCACTGCCACTTTTATTATCAACAGACTTCCTTCTCCAAATCTGAATAATTCATCTCCCCATGAGCTTCTTTTTCACAAAGCACCAGATTATCATGCCATGAGGACTTTTGGTTGTTTGTGCTATGCATCAACACTTCCATCTCATAGAAATAAATTCAAAGAGAGAGCCATTCCAGCAGTTTTTGTAGGTTATCCCAAAGGCTACAAGGGCTACAGGTTGTGTGACATGTCAAGAAAAGTTTTCTTTATATCCAGAGATGTTCAGTTTCATGAAAATATTTACCCTTTTCATTCCCAAAATCAAAATTTCTCTCACCTGACCCCTTTGCTGATATATCCATTCCTATGCCACAATATGATTCTCTAATACCTACCTTGCCTCCAACCAATCCCTCTTCCTCTTTACCTAATTCATCATCCAGCCAACCTCAACCTCTTCTCAGAAGATCCACTAGACCACATAAACCTCCTTCTCACCTTACTGATTTTCATTGTTACTCCACCACATGTCATTATCCTATTCAACAATTTATTGGATATGACAAACTGTCCCCTCAATTTCACCATTATGTAGCCGAGCTGAGCTCAGAATTTGAACCACATTTTTATCGTTAAGCAGCAAAAATTCCTCACTGGCAGTCTGCTATGATGGAAGAATTACAAGCCATGGAAGCTAACAAGACTTGGAGTGTTATTCCTTTACCACCAGGCAAACACTCTATTGGTTGTAGGTGGGTTTACAAGATCAAACATAAGGCAAATGGTTTTGTGGACAAATACAAAGCCCGTCTTGTGGCTAAGGGTTTTACCCAACAAGCTGGCCTAGATTTCAATGAAATTTATTCCCCTGTTGCTAAACTCACTACAGTTCGCATTATGCTCTCATTAGCAGCCATTAACAGTTGGTTTTTAGCCCAACTTGATGTTAATAACGCTTTCCTCAATGGTGATTTACTTGAAGAAATTTACATGGACTTACCTCCAGGCTATCATCCTTCTACCACTGTTTCTACTGAGGGGGAGCAACTTGTCTGTAAACTACACAAATCCATTTATGGTTTACGACAAGCATCTAGACAATGGTTTACTAAATTTGCCTTTGCCTTACCTAACCTTGGTTTTTCTCAATCTAAGAGTGACTATTCTCTTTTCACTAAGGGCACTAGCAATTCTTTTGTTGCCTTATTAGTCTATGTTGATGACATTATAGTCACAGGTCCTTCACAATCTTTAATTGAGGACACCAAAAATCATCTCAAAGGGCTGTTCAAACTCAATGGTCTTGGTTCTTTGCATTACTTTCTTGGATTGGAGATTGCTAGATCAAAATTGGGCATTTTTTTGTCTCAGCTCAAGTATACATTATCATTACTTGATGACACAGGTTTTCTTGGTAGCAAACCAGTTTTTGTTCCAATGGATCCCAATTGCAAGCTTGCTGCCAAAACAGGTCCTCCTTTGAAAGATGCTTTTGTCTATAGAAGACTAATTGGTCGTTTATTGTACTTGACCATTAGTAGACCAAATATTTCCTTTATTGTTAATAAATTGAGTCAATTTGTTTCTGATCCCCGTGAGCCTCACCTTCAAGCTGCACATCATCTTCTCAGATATTTGAAGAGTACTCCTGGTCAATGATTGCTGTTTTCTACAGATTCTAAGCTTCATATTCATGCATTTGTTGATGCAGATTGGGCTGCATGTCCTGATACAAGGCGCTCAACCACTGGATTTTGTGTTTTCATTGGAAACTCACTTGTTTCTTGGAAGTCTAAGAAGCAAACAACAGTTAGTAGATCCTCTACAGAGGCAGAATACAGGTCTCTTGCTGCTGTTGCTAGTGAGCTCACTTGGATCTCCAATTTACTCAAAGAATTTGGTGTTCCTCCTAAACCCATTATGGTGCATTGTGATAACCAGGCTGCTATATACATAGCCACTAATCCCACCTTTCATGAAAGGACCAAACATATTGAATTGGATTGCCATTTTGTCCGTGAGAAAGTTAAAGATGGGTTACTTCGTCTTGTACATGTCTCTTCCACTAATCAGCTTGCAGACATTTTTACTAAGCCCTTAGCATTACCTCGACTTTCTTCTTTTTTTTTCAAGATGGGTATTCATAATATCTACCTCCCATCTTGAGGGGGAGTATTACCAAGTTAGTTTTATCAGTTTTCAATTCTGTTAGGTAGTTTCTTTAGTTAGTTGTTTAGCTCCCTTCTATAAATACCAGTTTGTATTCAGTTTGTACAATTCAATTTTGTAATTTTCTATTCTTCAATGAGAATTCTCTGTTTTTCTTCCAATTCTCTCAATCTCTATACTTCTCCCTATAACCCTTCATTTTCCCCCTCTAAACTTACAAACACACCTTCAATACCCGAAACATTTTCTGAGTTCTGTATTGAAAATTTAGGTTACCTAAACAGAGCAACTTCTATTACCTATACTGCGTGCCTTTAAAAGATAAACCGAAAAAAATTGAACTTTAAAAGATAAACCGAAAAAAATTGAAAAGGTCAATGAAAAATGACAAACAAAAATCCATAATTTTTTTGTATTAATGGGTGGTAGCTGGTAACCAAAATGGCAAAACATGATCTTATTCTTATCACAAATTTAAAAGCCTGTAAAGGAAAGGTTGCCATAAGAAGATAATTTAGCTGATAGAATGTGGGCCTAGCACCATAACATGGACTTAAAAGGAACACTGTTTTTGCTCCAACTCAATAATCCATAACCCCTTTCTTGGTGTTACTTGTACAAGGTTGTATATTAGAATATGAATTGAAACATTGAGCTGATCAGGTTTAATTATAAGCTCTATTTAATTGTTAATAGTAGGAAAAAGATTGAACTGCTTGGTGACAAAAAGGGGGAAATAATAAGAAACCGAATCATAAGATCATACACTAATTCTCTTGTCATTAAACTACAAACAAGTGGCGCATGCACTCTTTGTTTTTGTGCTAAAAACTCTACTACTTGCCCTTCTTTGTTCCCTCAGACTCAGAGTACCCTGTTTGTAAATGTGTTTGTTAATTTGTGTCTCTCTCTCTTTACGGAAGAGACAAATTGATGAGGTTCTGGTACATTAAGAATATCCAAAAGTAGGATATGTACACATGAAAGCATTTATTTTCCCAAGTTGACATGATCGGCCACTTAAAATTCCATGGCTGCAAAGTGTGTTGCGGCAATAGAATTTTTTTTTATTTAAGCGTGTTGTGGCAATAGAATTTAACTATTGGTGCATAAACATATTGGTAGTATGCCAGCAAGCAATAGCTAGATATGCACAATCAGTGGGCACTAAGATATTAGGGAGTGAACGAAGTTGCAAATTCAGTCACATTCCAGTCATATTCAAATAACAATTTTTGAAGTTCCGTTCCATGAATGAATATGCCAATTGTTTGGGCCATGAAGGAATTACATTCCTAAGGTCCATAGACTATTAGTGGAAGGTGGAAATTTTAGGGGTGAGGTTTTCACTTTTCAGGAAATGCTTTAAAGGGAACTCTTTGGCTCTTTGCTGATTAGCGGGGAAAAAAAAACTTTTGGATAAAAGCCTCTATATTGGTGGAAATTGCATGATCCACGATTCAAATAGTATGGTTGATACGATTCATCAAACTTTTAGCTCGTATTTTATAATAAATCATAAATAACTTGAATTGAACAATTATTTGATCATTATTCGGAGGGTTTTACCTAATCATTATTCTCAACTTGAAGGTTAAACCCACAATATATGCATGTGGGAATTCCCGATCAAACACACACAAAAAAGAAAATTATTTGATCACTCCACTGTATTAATTTGATTATACCTTTACTCTCTTTTAATTGACTTGCAACATATATATAACTTGATATTTTATTTTGTAAGGCTTGCAAAAAAGTTGTTTTATTAATTTTTAATTTAAAATGATTACATCAAATACTACTATATATTATTTATATTATATATTTTAAATATTTTATTATATTTCCTAAATTTTAGGATTTGATATGATTTATAATTAATTCACGATTCTAAACTAGTCATGTTTTACGATTGAATAACCATATATTAAACTATGAGTCAATCGTACGTTATAGACCAATTATCAGGAGAATTAAGCATATATAACACTCACTAATTAGGCCCATATAGTTTAAAATGATTTAAGAGAATCCTTATAATTTTATTTTTTAATTTAATCCCTTTTTTCACTAACAGAGTTAATATTATGTTAAATAAATCATTCCTATTCATTTACATGTATAAATAGACTATGAGGTAGGATATGATGACCTGGTGACACGTAAGAAATTTCTTTTAATCAATTTTCCATGTACTCATTTAAGCCTAGATAATTTTTTTTGATAAGCTTAAGCCTAGATATTATTATATGATTATTATTAATTAAGATATTAAATTTATACAATAAAAAATATATAATAACTCATACAACACATTTTTCTCTCTATCTCTTTTTATCACATCTCATATTTTTTTCATATGATATATATATATATATATATATATATGTGTTGTAGAACTAATTTTCTTTACTATTTACTAATATTGTTATTGTTATTTTTACATAAATAGTCATTGCTAGGTGGGATGTGGGGAATTGGGATTTGAATCAGGGTATAGTTGTGTGTGCTGTGTCATAGACTCATAGATTGTTATATATTTTTACAAGGTTTAGGTAAAGACGCATATGATTAATAATCATATGCATATATTAATAAGAATGAGCTGGCTTTCAACACAAAAGAAGCATTCGATTCGCTGAAAAACTTGTAAAGTGAATAACCATAAACCAATGAAAATTGAAAGGTTGCAGTATATATACGTTTAAAGGAAAGCTTTGGTTATCGTTATCGATCAGATAAGTTGGTACCCCAATAATGGCCACCCCAATATGCCGAAGGCGATAGGCCAATGACGTATCCGCAATCGTGCATAAGACATGAAGTCAAAGCCCAAAGGCTGTGACTGACGCAGCGATTACGAGTGAAAAATTATTAATAACATAAATGTTGTAAAAAATTGATAATTGTTATTTAAATTGAAATGATCCAAACTAATGGAAATATTATATATATATATATATATATATATGGATTCAATTGATATACACCGTCAGTGTAAAGAAATTTTACACAGAACATCCAATGGTGTGAAGCCACATCATTTAAGGAATATGACAACTCATGTATTATTAAATTCAATAAGTAATGTTTCTAGATCCATTTTTATCAAATTAATTTTATTATTTTAAAATTTGTATGAATTTTTCAGTAATGATATTTAAAATAAAAATGGAAACAGTAAAAAAAAAGTTTAATGATGTAATTATCAAGATTTAAGAAATCAATCTTTTCTTATGTAAATATTAGAAGAATTTTGTTTTAAAAAAATTATAGGTTTAGTTTTAAATTTTTACTCATTATTATTTTAGACTTCAATTTTATCATTTTAGATTTCAATCTTTCACATCCGCTGTGTCAAATGGAATATTTAAGAATTAGAGAGAACATAACATTCTTTCAATTGATGGAATATTTCTATTTACTTTAGAATTCAATATTTATCATATAAATCTTATAATAATTTTTTAAATAACATCATTAAAAATCTTGACACTGATAATTCAAAATATAGAAAGAGAAACGTCATACTTCTTAAAATCATTTCTCTTTATTCCAATTTTCAAATACTTTATAAACCTTTCATGATATATAGCTTTTTAAATGGCCCTCGGTTTAGTTATATCAATGATGATATTATTATGGGAATAATTGATTGGAAACTTAAGATTTGTATAATACGTTTGTGGATCAGGAGTCTAGGATTTCAAAGCAAATTATCAACATTGAGATGATTTTTCTAAATGGAAAAAAGGATTTAATTAATATACATTGTCAGTGTAAAGAAATTTTACACAGATATCCAATGATGTGCTGCCACATCGTTATGGGTGTGTTTGTGAGTTTAGAGAGAAGGGAAAGGAAAAGATTGGAGGGAGAATGGAGGGTAGAAAAGAGAGAAAGACTTTGTAAAATACTCAAACTCACAAACAGAAAGGGAGAAGGGCTTCCCTCCTTTCCCCTCCAAAATTCAACTCACAAACATACTCTTAATGAATTTAATAACACGTGAGGTGTCACATTCATTAAATGATGTGGCAACACATCATTAGATGTCTGTGTAAAATTTCTTTACACATGTATATATTAAACTCATGAAAAAATGTGTGTTCTAAACTTTGTAGTTATTGTTTATTTATTGCGTGTTTGTTGCTTTTACTTGTTATCTAATCTAATTACTTTTAATTTTATATTATTTAGGATTCATGTTTTTGTGAATTATGTAGCAGCTTCAACAAATCCTTCAGGAAGGAATACATTATATTGTAGAAAATTAATAATTTGTAAGCCAAAATATAAGTTTAGGCCAATTATATTGCATAATTATAAGTTTAACCTTATGCACACCACCAGAGTGACTGAAACAAATGTCTAAAACATTCCTCTTAATTCTGTCTCGTTTGTTCCTTTTCTTAACATAATAAAAAAATCAAGATGATGGACAAATAATTGATAAACTTTATACATTAATTTATTACATTTCAATAAATAATTGATAAACTTTATACATTAAAAAATATTATGTGGCATATTCACATTGAAATTAAATCAGCAAATTTCAAATATAATTTATTAGATGAATTTACTAGCTAACCTACATTTAATGAAAAAATAATATATCAATTTAAAAATTATTTAATTCTATATTAATTAATTCAAAATAAATATGAATTGATTGAAATTCAACTAACCTTAAGATTGATGTTTTTTGGTTTTCACCACAGGTATCCCCTATTACCAAGGTAATACTATTTGGGGCTTCACAGTCAAGACTCCTCACTGTTGGAATAAATTACAGCAAAAGAAGAAAAATTAAGAAATTACAATAAAAATTAAAATTGACAATGATAGTGGGATGAGACGCGTTTTCGCTCTCTTTAAGGTGATTCACGCCACCACGGGAGATGTTCTTCCTCCAACGGTGCAGTAGGTCTTGACGCGTTCACCTCCAGGATACAACAGCTCAGCTATCACTGATTTAGTCTCTTTTTCCTGCACAAAACAAGAGAGCACAAAACAGATTTTCCCGCCTATTGTTACTCTGCTTATTGTTGTGACCCCCGGCACCTCGGCGTGACCACGTTACCGGGCGCGTGTGGACACGCACCGCACAGCGCGTCACCCTCGACATTCATGAATGGCCGTTACGCCAATAACAGATTTTCCCGCCTAAATTACTCTATATATACCCCAGATTTCACGTTTCAGGTATGCTTTTCATCTTGATATATTGTTACTCTGCTGAACCGATATCTTACGTTGAGCGTCGGAGTCCCTGCAGGTACACTCTGCCCTGTCATGGAATCGCCTCCGTCCGTACCGTTGAAGCCGCTGTCTCTTCCTCATTGACCAACCCTGAAGTTCTCCGAAGATCATTGGCGCCTTCTGTGGGAATCGCCGAAATCTTGGTCAAGATTCCCGTTCTTGGATCTTTGGAAATCTTAAACTTCAACCTCTAACGCTCACGAAGACTCAGCCATGATAGGAACCAGAAGCACCTCCTCGATTCCAGCCGCTGCAGCTGACAACTCAGCTCCTGTAGTAACCTCAGCGACGGGTCCTGTTGTCGTCTCCGCTGCCACTGGGGTCGCTTCCGCCACGACAGGAAAGCCTCCACACACCAGGAACAACGCGTGCAAGGACAGCCATCCCAACGCCGCACTCTGGAACAGGCCTCGCCTTCATCTCCTCAGGATCCACCTGCTCGTGGAGATCTCATGGAAATCATCCGCCGTCAGGAGGAGCTTCTAATACAATACGCGTGCCGCCTTGAAGCGCTCGAAATCGACCGCCAAGTCGAGGCAATGCACCGGCGAATTCTCGCTGAGCGCCGTCAGTCACCACGACGCGCCGCCGCTGGCCAGCAAAATAACGAAAATCTCACTTCACCGCAACGCAACCAACCTCCGCCGTCAGCTCGCCAAACACCACCGTCACCACAAGCTTCGGCTCAATCCGTACACTCGAACTCCCGCCCCAGGGACAGAACCCATCACGCAGGAGAGGAATCTCGAAATGCTACGGATGACGAAGTGATACAAGTTGTGTTACCATTCTCAAAGCGAATTATGCTCTTCCCCATTGACAAACGATTCGAGAAGATCCCTGTTCCAGAGCTTTATGACGGGATGGGTGACCCGTTGGAACACCTCGACATCTACGAGTCGGCCATGTCTATTCGCAACGCCTCTGGGCCCATTATGTGCAGGTGTTCCCACTTTCTTAAAGAAAATGACCCTTAGGTGGTTATAGACCCTGCCCCCTCGCTCCATCAACACATGGGCAGACCTGAGAAGCAAATTCATCACTAGTTTTACCACCAGCAAGTCCAACCGAAAACGGAGGCCTTGGTGAAGCAGATTCGACAAGGAACCTCAGAATCTCTTCGGGACTACATCAGTAGGTTCACCAAAGAAGCCCCCTTGGTGCAAGGACTACAGCCCGAGGTACAACTCATGCTGGCCAAGGACGGCCTCATCGCTCATTCCCCATTCTGGGTCGAATTTGTTGAGTCTCAAAAATATCATAAGTAAATTATGATGTTTCAAGACAATATAATTCCCAAGTTTTAATGACTAACAAATTTGGGTTAAAATAATTCATCTTAGATACATATATGTTTTAATGATTTATCTATGATTTCAGCAAGCCACTATGAACTTACAAAAAGACTTTGTGAAGTGTTTCAAACTGTCTGAGGTTCAAGCCTTCTGAAGGATCAACCCGTCTGAAGTGTTGAAGCCGTCTGAAGTGCCCAACCCGTCTGAAGTGTTGAAGCTGTCTGAAGTCTCATTAATGACGTGGCACCTTTGCTGAAGTTTTGTGAAGACGTTTTCTGAGTCTCTGCTGCACGTACCTTTTCAAGCATATTTATGGCAAGGAACACAGAGGTCTTTCCCTGGTGTTTTTGAAATTCATACACCACTGAGGAAATTCCTGCAACGCAGCCTCTGCAACAACATTTGAAGCAGCTTTTTGGCAGATGCAACCTTGTTCTGTGTCAGAAAGGTCAGGACTCTCAGAAGCATGTCTCACAACGGATTAAATAGCATTTAATGCTATCTCTAAAACGGTGGTTTTTCAACGGACTGAAGTCTGGGTATATATACCCCTCATGAAGACCATCTCTACAGATATATACATATAGAGAAGAACAGAGAAGGATTTCATATTCAAGAAAATCAAAGAGAAACTAATCGCTGCTAGTTTTTACTCTGTAAAACTCTCTGATAATATTCTTTGTACACACATTTGTATATCCTGAGAATACCTCAGTTATCTTTGTACATTGTATTTGTTTGAGCTTATAACTGGTTTAGTTTAAAAGCTTAAACTTATCTTTTCTCTGTAAAAATCGTTCTAGAGCCTGGAGAGGCTTGTTGTCTAAAGAATACTTGTTTGTAAGAGCCTGGAGAGGCTTGGTGTCCAAAGAATACTTGGTTGTAGAGCCTGGAGAGGCTTGGCTGTAAAGAATACTTGGTTGTAGAGCCTGAAGAGGCTTGACTGTAAAGAATACTTGTAATCTTTGTGAAAGATTAAGAGAAAATCCAAGTGCTAGTTGGCATTGGGACTGGACGTAGCTCACAGTGGTAGTGAGTGAACCAGGATAAATTCCTTGGTTAAGTTTTCTTATCCTTAACTCTTGTCAATTCGTTTATACTAATTTAAGGGAGTTGAAAAGCAATTCTAAATATTTCAAAAGCTAAGAAACCTTTTAAAATATATTTCTAGAAGCTGTCTTAAAAACTTCAGACAGTCCTCAAAAACCTGTCTGAAACAGTTTTATATTTGTTGTTTTGAAAAATCTTTCAAAAATATTAAGAAACACTATTCAATCCCCCTTCTAGTGTTTCCCTGTGTTTCTACAGTTGGTATCAGAGCTCAACTCAGGGTTGAGCACCTAACAAGTGTTGAGGATTAAAGATCCAGATGGAAGCTTCCAACAACAACAGGCAATATATCACTGAAGGAGCCTCTATCACAAGACCCCCAACATTCAATGGTGTGGATTACCACTATTGGAGGGATCGTATGAAGTTGTTCATTGAGAGCAACAACATTGATGTTTGGGATGTAGTCACTGATGGAGACTATTTGCCTATGCACAATGGCTTGCCTATACCTAAGGCTGAATGGACCCTGGAGCAGAAGGCTAGAGTCCAGATGAATGCCAAAGCCAAGCTCTATCTGATATGTTCTTTGAATAAATCAGAATATGAGAAGGTTCATGGTTGTACATCTGCCAAGGAAATCTGGGATACACTTGCAGCAGCCCATGAAGGGACTGAGACTGTCAAGCAATCCAAGATCAGTATGCTTATACATCAATATGAGATGTTTAAGATGGAAGAAACTGAAACCATTGATCAAATGTTTGGAAGGTTTCAGACCATAACCAATGGACTCAGGTCTTTGGGTAGAACTTATGAATCTGGAGATAATAACAGAAAGATTCTAAGAAGTTTGCCTAAGTCCTGGAGACCCAAAGTTACTGCCATCAAGAGGCAAGAGATTTGAACTCTCTTAGAATGGAAGAACTGTTGGGATCTCTTAAGGTTCATGAGCTTGAGCTTGGTGAAGATGACAACAAGAAGAAGTCTCTAGCACTAAACTCCAAGGCCAGTCAGCCTAGGCATGGCAAGATGAAGGCTATGCAAGCTGAGAAACTTCAGAAGCAGATGAAGATTCTGGAGATAGCTCAGAAGATGATGATCTTGCTCTGTTAAGTAGAAAGATCAAAAGAATGCTGCAAAACAGAGGGAAGTTCAGAAGGAACCAACCTTCAACCTCTAAAGGAGGTAAGTCAGGTAAAGACTCTCAAAATGACAAGGTTATTTGTTTTGAATGTAAACAACCAGGTCACATGAAGGCAGAATGCCCAAAGCTGAAGAAGAATGCCTTCAAAAAGAAGAAGTTCTTCAAGAAAAATGATCATATTTACATTTAACCTGAATTATAAATAAGTGACTATTTACAACACTAATTAATTAAAATGTATATTAGACAAATATTTACATTTATTAAGAACAAGTAAAATAAAGAGGAATAAATATCTACAAAATACAAGATGGTGGGTCAAAAAGAAATTATAAAATAAGGTAAACAACAACACAGAAGATGAATAAAAATTACACACAATGAAATAAAATTGGGCCTCAGGCTGCATCATCGCCCCCACAAACACACATAAATAATTAAGAAAACATGTAAAACAATAAACCAACTATTTACAAAACTAGAGAAAATGAGAAAAGAAAAAGAAAAAGAAAAAAAAAAGGGAGAGGTGGACGGTGTGGGGGTTTCCAAAAACCCTCCACTAATCACTCACTCACCCACCCTAATCACTCACTCACCCACACTCACTCACTCACTCTCACCCCATTCACGCGTCCCTCTCTCTTCCTCTCTTTCTCACTTTCCTTTTCTTTCTTTTTCTCAGACTCTCTTCCCCTCAATCTCTTTCTCTCCTTCACTCACTCACCCGCCCCCTCAACTTCTCTTTCTCTCTTTCACTCACTCTCCCAAACAATCAAAGCCATCCTCTCAAACCTCTCAAACCCTCAACATATCTTTCTCTTAGGGTTAGGAAAGATATTCAAGGAAGGGGAAGGGATAGGGGGCGGCCGCCCCCAATGCATGGCCGAGGGAGGCGCGGCTACGGCCGCTGGTGGTTCGGCAGTGGCGGCCGCAGGACGGCGGCGGACGGAGGCCGCGTGGAGCGGCGACGGAACCCGCACAACGGCGGCGGGAATGAGAGGCCGCGGAGGTGCGGCCGCGAGAGGTGGAGCTACAACCGTTTGGAGCGGAGGAGGAGCGATAGAGCTGCCGCAGGGGGCTGCTCACGGTTGGTGGCTGCAGCGGCGGCCGGTTGGCCGCCGAGAAAGGTGGCTCCTTTTTCCTTGTTTTATTTTCCCCTACCTCCTCTATTGGTTTGGTGCCCTGCTATTGTTTGTCTTTTTAGGGTTTTGATTTTTCTTTGAAAAGAAGGATTGTTACTGATTAATATTTTTGCCACTGTTCTTCAGAAATATGGAAAAGGAGTAAGGGGAAGCCTTAGAGGGAGAAGCAAACTGTTGGAAAAAAGATTGAAGGTCGCGGCTGCAGCCCAAAGGGATGATTCTGACCTACCCTTTTTGTTTATTTTACCCCATTTTTTTATGAAAACTGTATATTGGACTGTACTGTGGGACTCTTTATTTTAGACTATGATTCGGATCTGAACTGGTATCTCAATATTGGTTTGATATTCTGTTCACCTTGATTTTATTATCAATCACACACAATATAATCTCAGATTATGCACAGTGAATTGGCACAAAGCATAGGCAGATCAGTCAATAGTAGTTCAAAAATAGGCAAAAGGAAAAGAACATTTGATACCCAATAGATGCCTCCTTTGCTTTTGCAGCTTTGTAACTCTGTGACCCAAGTTTGCAAGCTATCAACTCTCCTTATCAACTCTCCTCGTTTCACTCTGATTTTGTTGATCTATTCTGTTTTGCACTCAATTTTCCTATTTGCACTCAATCCAAATGAGAATAAGAGTGTTTCTCAATGGAAAACAATTTTTGTGTGAAGCTCCTTGCTTGCTGTCTGTATCCGTAGAGAGAAGAGGGAAATCGAAAAACACTTTACCACATCTATTTATACATGCCAAAAGCTTAACCCCACCGCCCAAGTGATGATTAAACTGTGTGGCTCGAAGTTGCAACTTGCAACCTGCAGCAGCTCTCGTTCAGAGATATTTGCCCCCAATTTTTCGCTTGCACGCTTCCTAGTTCAGCTTTCATTATTATTATTATTATTTCTAAGAAATAAAAAGAAAGGAAAAAAAGGTCTGATGGGTGGGAAAGAAAAAGAAGAAAGTTTTTTTTTTAGAAAGGGATTCAAAAGAACATTGGATCAGCAACTCATGGCCCAACAAAATTTTACTTAGTTTTTTATTTAAAATAGGCCCAACAAATAAAAGGACTCAGGTCCCCAAAAAAAGGTTAAGGCCCAGGAAAAAAAGAAAAAAAAAGAAAGAAAAAAAGGGCCCCTAGGCCGAAAAAGAAAAAATAGTTTAATTAATTATTTAACTAATTAATTACTTTAACAATTAATCAGTTAACTAATTAATTAACCTATTTGTCTGATTTTTAGATTTTAATGGGATAAAAGGAAAATTTTACAATTGTGTACGTGAAGAAAAGAAAAAGAGAAAAAACAAATGGAAAGAAAAGTGAAAAAGAAGAAAAGATTTTCCGGACGAAATTGGGTGCTGACAGCTGCCCCTCTTTACTTAGATTTTTACCATAGAATATGAATGGCTTGGTCTTTCATATTCTAAAGGTAAAAATTAAGTAAAGACGAAAGCACTTATTTCGTCCGGAACAAACGAAAGAAAAGAAAGATGGAAACATTTGAGTGACACGAATTACAAAGTATGAAATGGGTTGGGATTTACAAGTGCTAAATGAATATGTAGAAAATGTAAAGGGTATTGCAGAAACGCAGGGGATACCAGGCTGATACTGGGCTTGAAAAACAGAAAGGTAAAAGGGGGTGCCAGGCCGATGCTGGGCTTTGGAACAGGAAAGTAAAAAGGTGCTGGACCGGGACCAGACTTGCAGAAAGGTAAAGGATGCTAGGCATGTGCTAGACTTAAACAAGAATTTTAAAGATGCTGGACCGGGACCAGACTTGTAGAACGGTAAAGGATGCTAGCCACTTGCTAGGCTTAAACAGGAATTTTAAAGATGCTGGACCGGGACCAGACTTGCAGAAAGGTAAAGGATGCTAGGCATGTGCTAGACTTAAACGGGAATTTTAAAGATGCTGGACCGGGACCAGGCTTGCAGAAAGGGAAAGGATGCTAGACATGTGCTTAAACAGGAATTTTAAAGATGCTGGACCGGGACCAGACTTACAGAAAGGGAAAGGATGCTAGGCATGTGCTTAAACAAGAATTTGAAAGATGCTGGACCGGGACCAGACTTGCAGAAAGGGAAAGGATGCTAGGCATGTGCTAGGCTTGAGCAGGAATTTTAAAGATGCTGGACCGGGACCAGACTTGCAGAAAGGGAAAGGATGCCAGGAATGTGCTAGGCTTGAGCAGGAATTTTAAAGATGTTGGACCGGGACCAGACTTGCAGAAAGGGAAAGGATGCTAGGCATGTGCTAGGCTTGAGCAGGAATTTTAAAGATGCTGGACCGGGACCAGACTTGCAGGAAGGGAAAGGATGCTAGGCATGTGCTAGGCTGAGCAGGAATTTTAAAGATGCTGGACCGGGACCAGACTTTGTGAAAACATAAGGGTGAAAAAATACCTGTACAAAGCGTTAGTAAATTATGATGCAAGATGTGTAAATGAATGCATGGTGAGAATGATGTAAGATGCTATGGTGCTGGATATTTAAAATTGGTTTAATAATTGAGTATTGCAAGAGAATCAGTTTAATCAAGTTAAAAGCATTCCCTTATCTTTGGAATCCAAAACCCTTGAGTATGTCGCTTTTTGATTCAGGGATGAACCGGAACAGAGATTCAACTAGAATTGAGCTTCCTTTTCTACTGGCCAGGGGTCTGGCTCAAAGCTTAACTGGGCTGGGTTGCCTCTTCAATCTACACTTCTCACGCAGTCACCTGGTTATTTCCTCATACGAAATTATAAACCATCAAGTCCCCTGTGATTTCATTGAACTCTTTTCGGGTTATATTTTAACGCTTTTGAATTTTGACACTTGTTCCACTTGCAGTATTTTGATTTTTCAATGAAACATTCTTTTGTACTTTCAAAGGGGCATGGATAAGGCCAAAATGATCTTTATTATTAGAAGGGAAACAATTTGTACAGAAGTGGATAAAAGGAAAGACAATATATATAGAACACTTAGGTTACCAAAGAAAGCAAGAGGAGCAAGAACTTAGCAGATCTTTCAATGATCCTCAAGAAGATGCACGGTGCCATAATCTCACATCATAATTTTGAATGTTCTTCAATTAGTCTTCGAGGAGAAAGGATCGCTTTATCCCCTACACCCCGAGATCCTCAACCAAAATGCACGGTGCCATAATCTCACGCCATAATCTCACGTCATAATTTTTGCCTAAGCCGCCCTTTCAGGTTTTCAACTTAGCGAGCATGTATTTTTTCTCTTTTTTTTATTTTTCTCTTCTTTTTTGTTTTTATTTTGACCCTAATTTTTGCATAAGTCGCCCTTTCGGGTTTTCGACTTAGCGAGCATGTATTCCATTTTATTTTCTTCTTTTTTCTCTTTTTTTCTTTTAGGCATAATATTTCTTGACGGTGTTAGAATTCACCGTTAGAGGGAGGTCTTCGCCATCCATGTTGTTTAAAATCAGTGCTCCTCCAGAAAAAGCTTTCTTTACCACGTACGGTCCTCGTAATTTGGGGCCCATTTACCCCGGAGATCCTTCTGGATTGGTGAAACTTTTTTCAATACTAGGTCTCCTTCTTGAAACTCTCGGGGACGCACTTTCTTCTCATAAGCTTTCTTCATCCTCTTTTGGTACAATTGCCCGTGGCAGAGTGCGGTCAATCTCTTCCCATCAATGAGGTTCAGCTGATCATATCTAGCTTGGACCCATTCAGCTTCCTCTAGTTCCGCCTCCATCAGTACTCTTAACGAGGGGATTTCTACCTCGATAGGTAGTACTGCTTCCATTCCGTACACCAAGGAATAAGGGGTTGCCCC
This sequence comes from Sesbania bispinosa, assembly GCA_026901365.1. Classification (NCBI taxonomy): domain Eukaryota; kingdom Viridiplantae; phylum Streptophyta; class Magnoliopsida; order Fabales; family Fabaceae; genus Sesbania; species Sesbania bispinosa. The sequence continues at coordinate 75,409 of QLOH01000343.1, forward strand.
GGTTGAAGTGCGAACAGACGTCCGGTAGCCGTGTAGGGCAAAAGGGAGCATTTCATGCCAATCTTTATATGTTACCACCATCTTCTGAATAATCTTCTTAATGTTCTTGTTTGCTGCTTCCACTGCCCCGTTCATCTTGGGGCGATAAGGGGAGGAATTGTGATGTTGGATCTTGAAATCTGCACACAGTTCCCTCATCATTTTGTTGTTCAGGTTGGTGGCGTTATCTGTGATGATTCTGTTCGGCAAGCCGTAACGACATATCAACTCCTTCTTGATGAACCTGATCACAACGTTTCTCGTCACGTTGGCATAGGAGGCGGGCTTCAACCCATTTTGTGAAATAATCGATGGCAAAGAGAATAAAGCGATGCCCGTTGGACGCCTTTGGCTCAATTGCCCCTATAACATCCATTCCCCACATTGAAAATGGCCATGGTGATGTCAAGACATTCAAAGACTTCGGAGGTGCATTGATATTGTCTGCATATGTTTGGCACTTGTGACATTTCTTCACATAATTAAAACAATCAGTCTCCATGGTCAACCAGTAATACCCTGCCCTTAGAATCTTCCGAGCCATGGCATGCCCATTCACATGGGTCCCAAAGGAACCTTCATGAATATCCTGGATGATTTTCTTGGCTTCTGTTGCATCAACACATCGAGGAAGCACTGCATCATGGTTCCTTTTGTAAAGCACCTCCCCGTTTAAGAAGAAACCCATAGCTAATCTCCTTAAGGATCTCTTGTCATTTTCCGATGCGTCTGGAGGATACTCCTTCCTTTCTAAATAATGCTTGATGTCATGATACCATGGTTTCCCATCCGATTCTTCTTCTATCATCTGATAATACGCAGGTTGATCCCGAGTTTTAACCTTTATGAGCGGCACATCTCGATCTTCACTTATTTTAAGCGTTGAGGAAAGGGTGGCTAAGGCGTCAGCCAACTGGTTTTCATCTCGAGGGACATGGTGGAAAGTGATCTTGTCAAACTGTTTGATCAGCCCCCTTATATAAGCCTGATAAGGATCAACTTCGAATCTCGAGTCTCCCATTCTCCTTTCAACTGATGAATGACCAAAGCTGAGTCTCCATACACCTCAAGGACCTTCACTTTAGATTCTATAGCCGCTCGGATTCCCATGGCACACGCTTCATATTCTGCTATGTTGTTCGTGCAATCAAAACACAATCAGGCTGTGATTGGAATGAATTGATCCTTCGGGGATATCAAAATGGCTCCAATTCCATGCCCCAGTGCATTGGACGCCCCATCAAACAACAAAGTCCACTTCTCTTCCTCCAAGGAGTCTTCTTCTTCTTCGAATAACGTGATTATGTCCTCATCTGGGAATTCACATTGCATTGACTGGTAATCATTCAGGGGTTGATGGGCCAAATAATCTGCCAAGGCACTCCCTCTTATAGCTTTCTGAGTGACGTACATAATGTCATATTCTGATAACATCACTTGCCATCGAGCAATCCTCCCAATAAGAGCGGGCTTCTAAAAAATGTATTTAATTGGATCCATTTTGGCCACTAACCAGGTCGTGTGACACAACATATATTGCCTCAACCGCCGGGCAGCCCAGGCCAACGCGCAACATGTACGCTCTAACATTGAATACCTTGCCTCGTAGCTAGTAAACTTCTTGCTCAAGTAATAGATGGCGTGCTCCTTCCTTCCAGATTCGTCATGCTGCCCCAACACACATCCCATAGATTCATCAAGCACCGTCAAATACATAATGAGGGGTTTCCCGGGAACTGGAGGGTACTAGAATTGGGGGACTTCGCAGATACTGCTTGATTTTCTCAAACGCCTTCTGGCAATCCTCATTCCATTCTACCGGTTGGTTCTTTCGCAATAACTTGAAAATTGGCTCACAAGTTGCAGTCAGCTGAGATATGAAGCGAGCAATATAATTCAACCTCCCCAAGAACCCACGAACCTCTTTTTCAGTGCAAGGAGCAGGCATTTCGAGAATGGCTCGTACTTTGTCAGGGTCCACTTCTATCCCCTTTTGACTAACCATAAACCCCAATAGTTTACCAGACTTTACCCCAAAGTTACATTTAGCTGGATTCAATCGCAACTTAAACTTCCTCAAGCGCTCAAAAAGTTTGCGCAAATTGACAACATGGTCTTCTTCTGTTTTCGACTTCGCAATCATATCATCCACGTAAACCTCCACTTCCTTATGCATCATATCATGAAATAGAGCCACCATAGCCCTTTGGTATGTTGCCCCAGCGTTTTTCAAGCCAAAGGACATAACTTTATAACAGAATGTGCCCCATGGTGTGATGAATGTGGTCTTTTCCATGTCTTCTAGAGCCATTTTGATTTGATTATACCCCGAAAAGCCGTCCATGAAAGAAAAGAATGAATGTTGAGCAGTATTGTCCACCAAAACATCAATATGCGGCAATGGGAAGTCGTCTTTGGGGCTAGCCCTGTTTAGGTCCCTATAATCAACACACATTCGAACCTTCCCGTCTTTCTTAGGGACTGGAACAATATTGGCCACCCACTCAGGATATTTTGCTACGGCTAGAAAACCAGCATCAAATTGTTTCTTGACTTCCTCTCTTATTTTCAGCGACATATCAGGTCTCATCCTCCTCAACTCCTGCTTAACGGGAGGACATTCAGGCTTCAAAGGTAATTTGTGCTCCACTATACTGGGATCTAACCTTGGCATGTCTTGGTACGACAATGCAAAGACGTCACTGTACTCGTGAAGGAGAGTAATCAGCTTTTCACGCTCAACACTGCTCATGACAGTGCCAATTTTGATCCCCTTTTCTTCTTCTTCAGTCCCCAAATTAATGACTTCAGTCGGTTCTTCATGAGACTGAATCGTTCTGGCCTCTCGTTCCACCATTTTCAATAGCTCAGGGGAGGGTTCCAAATCATCCTTGTCACCCTCGTCGGCGTAATGAACAGGATATTCAAAATTATGAGATGAGACTTTAGCACTGTCATTTTCAAGTGATTCATTTTCAGATCTGCATTTTTATGGTAAACAAGGATTATTATGAAGTAAAGGGAGGAAAGGGAAGTAAGGGAAACAAGGTATGAAAAAGAAAAGTGTAAGGGAAGATAAGAAAAAAAAGTGATTTGCAAATTCCAAACATGTTTCATTGATTTTCAAAATACTGAAAACAAGACAAGTTCACCCATTTTCCAAAAAGAAAGCGATCCTAAAGCCCTGGGCAAAGCGATAGGACTTAGCATTATAGAATTACTTCGTAACAGAGCTTAAAACCACAGGGAACTCAATGATCTTCCAATTGTTGAGCTTAGTATCTGGTGCGCAAGGATAAACCAGACTTCCCGCATCATGAACTCTAGCAGGGGTATCTTCTTTCTCGATTACAGCAACTTGACTGTCAAACATGAATCCAGCGCTCCTGAAGCTTTGGCGAATGTCGCAGATGGGGATACCTCGTGTAACAGGCTCTCGATTCTCTAGTCGAGCCAACCTCTTTTCTTTTTTCTCCTCAGCCACCCTTCTTCTATCTGCCGGTGTGGCTTTGTATCCCAACCCAAACTTGTCTTATTCTCACAAAGGCGCAACACATTCACCATGCCTTTCATGGTCTTTCCCAGTCCTTGTCCATGTTGATAACCTTTCTCTAACATGGTCTTAGCCATCATCATGGATGCCTTTGACAAATGAGGGCCCACAATGGGGGCTCATTCCTTTGCATAAGAGGCATTGGCTATCTCGAAAGTCTGAAAAGCAGTTTCTAAGGCTTCTTCTGCTGCTTCGATATAAGGGGTTGACGCTGGTTACTAACCAACATGTCCTCCTCGCCTGAGATTATTATTAGCTTGTTATCAACAATGAACTTGACTTTCTGGTGCAAGGTGGAGGGCACAGCTCCTGTGGTATGAATCCATGGGCGCCCTAGGAGGCAACTGTAGGCTGGCATGATATCCATTACCTGGAAGAGTACTTCAAAAGTGATGGACCCAATTTGGATTGGGAGTTCGATCTCTCCAATAACCTCCCTCCGTGTCCCGTCAAATGCTTGTACTATCATGGAACTTGGCCTCATGTGAGTCCCGTCACAAGGCAACTTTGACAGAGTTGACTTTGGCATGACATTCAACGATGATCCATTATCAACCAGAACCCTTGCCATTATATGGTCGTGGCACTTAACCGAGACGTGTAATGCCTTGTTGTGCCCCAATCCTTTAGACGGAATCTCATCATCGGTGAAAGTGAGATGATTAATGGCGGTGATGCTACCAACAATACCATCAAACTTATCCACCGTGATGTCATGGGAAACATGTGCTTCATTTAGTGTTTTCAACAAGGCTTCCTGTGGGGTACCGAGCTCAATAGTAGAGACAAAACAGATATCTTGGCAGGAGTTTGATTTAATTGATCGACCACCTTATACTCGCTCTGCTTCACGAATTTCAAAACCTCGTTGGCCTTCTTCGTCGGTCACAACTTTTTTACGTTCTTCCTTCTTCAATACTCCTTCTTTCTCCTTTTCTTTTCCTTTTTCTTTGGCCATCTCTCTTTCTTTCACCTCCTGTAGTTCCTTTGAGGTGTAAATACGCCCACTCTGGGTCATTCCTCCAATGCCTGAGATGTTGAGTGACAGAGGGGATCCATGGCCCAATTGAGGGATCTACTCGGTTTCCATGAACATCACCAACCCCTACTTGCACATCGTACCTCCAGGGGACTGCCTTCGAATTTTTGTAAGAAAATGGTGACGGGACTTGGATAGTGATTGGTCTCGGTCCACAGCAGGTCGGTGCATGTGTGTCACGAGTGCAATAAAGCGTCAAAGGCGTAGGCACCCCGGGGAATGTTGGTTTTGGGCACCCTCCGACCCTGGACCACATTAATCCTTCTTTCATCCTTTACGAGACTTATCTGCACCAATTGTGAGTCCATCAGAATCTGAAGGATTTCTTTAAACTTCTCACATTTCTCAATTGAATGCTCAGCATCTGGATGAATAGCACACATCGCCCCTTTCCTACTATCCTCTTCCTTCTCGATTGCCCCAACTTTGCAAAGTTCCTCAAAAATCAACTCCATTGGGGTTTTGATATCGGTCACATCCCACACAAGAATATGTCCTGAAAAATCCTCTAGCATATTGACTCCAGATCCAGAGGCCCTATGGCCAGGCAACGGATTATTTCCGACATTAGGATGTCTTCCTTAAGTTCAACCACTTAGCATTAAGCAGGTCTTGCACTTTAAACTTCAAGGGTTTACAATTTTTGGTAGAATGCCTTATAGCCCCTGCGTGATAGTCACATTTTAGCGTTGGATCATACCACCTTGGGTAAGGTGGCTCGACTGGTTTCATATGGACTGGAGCTAGAAGTGAATTGCGGACAAGGTGGGGGTAAGAGATCAGTATAAGACATTGGGATTGGGTCAAATTGAACTGGCTTCCTTTCTTGGTTAATTGGTGGTGGTATTTGATTGGGGATAGGGTTTGGGGTCCAAGGTTGACTAGGCTGGCGAGGCATGGGGAGAGGCGCTCGTGGCTAGGCAGGGGGGTGGTGGACGGTATGGCATTGGTGGGAGAGAGATTGGGGGTATGGCATGTGTGAGGCTGCAGCTACGTAAGGGTAAGGCATGTACGGGGGTTGGAAATTTGGCTGTAAGTGGCTTGGGGCGTAGCTTGGTCTTGTTTGGAAGATGTTATTATGCTCAAACGTCACCGCGTGTGTTTCTCCCTCCTTTTTCTTACCTACCCCCGATTGAGGCTTTTCATCCCTGCCTCAACTCTTTCTCCAATTACAACAATATCCGAGAAGTTCGATGATACACTTCCAATCATCCTGTCATAGATGGGTGATTGGAGTGTATCAATGAACATCGCAGTTATTTCCCTTTCTGATAGAGGCGGTTCTACTTGTGCAGCGGTCTCCCCTCATCGCTGAGCATATTCTTTGAAGGTTTCTGTGTCTTTCTTCACCATATTCTGCAACTGCATCCTATCAGGAGCCATATCAAGATTGTACTTATACTGCTTCAGAAAAGCATCAGCAAGATCCCTCCAAGTGCGGATGTGGGTTCGTTCTAAGTGCATGTACCAGCTTAGAGCTGCCCTTGCTAAGCTATCTTGAAAGACATGAATCAACAGCTTGTCATCATGGGCATAAGAGGCCATTTTTCTGCAGTACATTGTCAGGTGGCTTTTTGGGCATGTTGCCCCCTTGTATTTCTCGAACTCTAGTGCTTTGAATTTCGGAGGGATCACCACATCTGGTACTAGACATAACTCAGACGCGTTTCCTAAGCCACAATACCCTGCACCTTCTATTGCACGCAAACGGTCTTCTAGGATCTGCAGTTTCTCCTTCGAATGGGGGTCATTTACCATCTTGTCCTTGGGTTGGGTGGTTGACCCGAACAGAGGGACAGACTGTGGGATAACTGGTTTCCCTTGGGAGTCCAAGTAGAAGTTTGGTGGTTGAAAAGCATTTGGAGGAGTGTTAGTGGTTGGAAAAAAAGGGTAAGGCATGAAGGTGGGGAATGGCGGTGGTGGTGCTGAGGGTTTCATTAGTGGTTTGACCCGGATCTAGTTGTTGTGCTTGGTTTTGAGGGTCAGTGTTGACTGCGGTTGTCTGCTTGTCTTGGGGATTGGTGAATTGAGGGTGGGGTGTAGCCAGGTGGAAGGCCATAAGTGGGCCATTGAACTCCTTTAGGCATTTGGCTTTGAGGATCAGGGTTGGTTGACGGTGTGTGATCATCTGGAGTGTTGGTAAGCACGGGTGGGGTATAACCAGGTGGCAGGCCATAAATGGGCCATTGGACTCCCTGAGGCGCCTGCGTTTGGTGGTGGGGGTACGATCGTCACTGGTATTATTCCTCTTTGAGAACTTACACCATGGATGGTGGAGGAGTTGGAGTGAACCCAGGTGGATGATCAGGTGTGGCTGACTGCTCTTGGTTTGCTGCCGAGGCATTCCCATCTGCTTCCTTCTTTTGCAGTAACTCAAAGATCTTGGCAGTTGTTCCTTCATTAGAGTGACATCTCCCCTCAATTCTTGTTGGTTCTGTTCCAGTTCATCCATGATCTTGACTGAGCACGGGGTCTTATAAGGGTGTCGCCGGTTTTGCTTTTTTGCTTGATTAGTTATTTTTCCTGTTAAAACACTTTGTAAGTAAAAAAAGAAAGTTCAAAAATTTATTACCAGTCATGGGAAGATCTTGTCAAGCGCTCAATAACCAAGGGACATTCCCCATATACTAATGTTAGAGGTATGTTTCCTCTTAGACTAGATATGGTTGGTGATAATTCTTAGGGAGTTATTCGCTCCTCTATAAATGACACCTCAACACTAGCCATGCAACGATTTCTTTAGCGGACATCCCATATTTCAATCAAAGACTAGTGGTTGACAATTAAGCGAGGGAGAATTTGCTCTTCAAACGTTAATGTCTTAGATCAAAGTCAACGAGCATAGGTAAACATACAAGCAAAATGTCATTTCACACACCAAAAGGTAAGTACAATGTTTGATTTTGACAAAGTTCACATAAGGAGCAAGATTACATCAAGCATTTTGGCTGCCTTCCCAAAGCCCCTAGCTAAGTCTTGGCAATATCTCATGAACCTAGCAGTCTTTGGTGGCAACTGTATCTCAGGATTCTTGTCGATCTCATCTTCTGCTTCACCAAGTCGCCTTGATAGCTCTATACTGTGATGGTTGACGCAATCAGCCATGTCATCGCATCGTTTCATCCACTCTCTCTTTTGTCCCGCTGAACGTTGGTCATGAGCCTCCATCCTTCTATTGCCTCATATGCCTCTTGCTTTTTCCTTTTAGCTTTAAGCTTCCGTCTGATAACTTTCTGGCTCAATTCTTCATTCTTCTCATGGTAATTCTTAGCCAAGCCCCACCAGTTTTTAGTATCATTACGGGTGTCTGCTAGTTCTGCTAGCAACTTCTTCATATGTTCTCCCTGTGTCTGATTTTCTGCTTCCAATGCTAACTTTCCTTCTAGAATTTCTGAATTCTCTTTTTCTAGTGCTTCTATTCTATCTCGCATCTTTTCTTCCTCAGTTCGTTCCACTCCTTTCCCCTTCCATTTCCTTCCTTTCTTAGCTTGACTTGGATGTGCCTTTTCACACTGGATCTCCAAACGCTCTATTTGTTCATCTTTTCTCTTGCATTGTCTTTTCAGGGCGTCAATTTCCCATTCACCAGACTCTTCTACTTCCTCTAATCGTTTTATCTGTGCTCTTGCTCTTTCCAACTCAGATGCCATGGCTTTTAGGGTTTCATCAACTGATCGAGATGAACCTTCACCGTGTGGGGCTTCTCTTAGGCTGTACTCTGGGACTCCCCTTGCCTTTCACCTACTCACGGTATTCCTGTGAGGCAGATATTCGTGGTTTCCCCAGTTCATCATCTCCTTTCCTTTGGACACTCCTCCATGCAGCTCTGACCCTGACTAGTAACTGACACGCATTAGGTGCATCATACTGAAAACAGATACCTCCCAGTTGCTCTTCAGCGGGTTTGACTTGGGTCCGCTTGAGCTGTCTGATAGCAATGGATGGGGGTATAAGCTACACAACCTCTTGGGCCCATCAATGGCACATTTGCGAAATCGCCGCAGCTGAATATAACATCATAAGGTGAATACCAAGGACATGTCCACGCGATCTTATTATCCTGGATGTCTGCAAGCTCATTCTTCCATTCCCTCGCCTCTTGCCTCTTCACTTGGATGCGGCCAAAATCCCTCAAAGGATCAGGAAAGAGAGTTCGAAGCTCACATGCATACATATATGTGATAATCCATACATAAAGCAGGTGTGTACAACATTTCAGAGTCCCTCCATTCTTCTTCTGACAAACTTCCAGGGATAGGAGAGTATCAGCTAAGATGGCTGGGAACGGGATTCAATCCTTGAGTCTCATACTGTGCAAACACATCCATGGTTGCATGATCCACCATGTTTGGCGCGAAAGGGAAAAGTATCAATCCATAAATGGTCAATGCCAGGGTCTTATTAAGTAATGCCAACTCCCGCGCGCAGCTAGTGCCTCTAGATGATCTTCTAGGAATGATTTTCTCAACCCCTGTATTGCCCCCCTCTTTTCAAATTTCAACTGGTCGGGGTTGCAAACCAATAAGTTTTGCAATTTTCCTCTTATCGGCATATCGCCCCCCTGTAGGAATACACTCCGACATTGTCATCGATGGGCAACCTCGTCATTCTCATATACTCTTCTATGGTTGGCACTAGGTCAAGATTTGGAAACTCAAAGCAGTGAAGATCAGAACTCCAAAACTGTGCTAAGGCGCTTATCACTGGTGTCTTCACAGAGATATCCAATAAGTCCAATATCCGCCCATACATTTTGTCAAAAGCTCCCCTCATTTCCTTGCTCATTAACTTAGTGATCTCAACTAATCTTTCCAAGTTGCTGTCTGTTGTGGTGATCCTGATGCTCTTCTTTGCCTTGGGTGCATTTGCTAGTGTTGTCTTGATCCTCTACCATCCCTTGGTATTGATTACTATCAAGTCTTTCCATTCGAGAATCTAAAAGAAAAGGGAAAAAAAAAGGAAAAAGTGAGAATGACAATATGGACAAATGCAACCTACCACATGCAGAACTATCTTCTATTCTATGTGATGATGAATGAACATTCAATGCCTTTTTTCATTTATTATATTTACAATGTACATGAGATGATGCATGAAAGAATGAATGGGATGAAAGTTCCTCCTTTATTTATCATTTCTTTTCTAGAAAAATGAAAAAAAAGGCTTTATTCTAATCATGTTTTGTGATGCCCTTTTTTTCAAGAAAGAATGAAATTGTATGTACATATATACATGCCCTATTACTAAATGTCACAATAGATCTGAATGGAAAGAGAAGGAAGAGACGTGCCCCCATGTGTCCTAACTTAGGTAAATCCTATGGCATTAGGGATACCTAAGGTCAAGGTCCCTAAATTTGGTGGCTTGCTAGGGCAATTTTTTTTGTGCACGGTTTTCAGGTTGAGAATAAACTCTCAGGGTGGTGGTTCCCAGATTGCCCTTTATCAATAGACAAGGAACTCGGTTTTACAAATTTACCACAAGGAGGCATGGGACCCTCTGGATTGTGATTAATTTGTAAAACAGGTGGTGACAATCTGAGTGGCGAATCAACAAAAGCCACGTGAGCATTAAGCCCCTCAATGGCAATTTGTTTGAAAACACCTTCTACTCCTCGACGCGCACAGGCTCGGGTATAGAGCCAAAAAATGTGTGAGGTTGGTGATGGTGTGGTGTGTGTAGGGGCACACAAACTTACAATCCTGACCACTACCCCATCTGCAAAACAAACCAGGCAAACACAAATATATACAGAGATAAATTCTTCTACCCTAAGGTTGGAAAAAACTCTTTACAATCTGAGGGATATACAACAGAATAGTGCCGCAAGATTAAAGAGAAGAGGAATATTTACAATAACATGGACAAAAATATTTTACAATGATATATACACAAGAGCAAAATCAAACAAAACCAAAATGGGGTAAAACAAATACAAAAGTTAAATAATTTTGCACAATTAATTATGACAGGCTTGACTCTCAAATGTCCCAGTGGAGTCGCCAGCTGTCGAAACCGGGGTCACGACGGGTCGGCGAAACATATTGGAAAAATTGAGTTTCAATGGAGTCGCCACCAAAGTTTATTTTAAGGGAAAACATTTGGAAAAACCCTTTAAAAGAAAAATGGTCTTCAAAACCAGATTTGGGTTCGGGAGTCATTTATGTGTAGGGAAGGTATTAGCACCCTACAACATCCGTCCTAAGACGGTTACCTCTAATTAATTGTGCAAAACTATTAACTTTTGAAAATATTCATTTTACCCCTTTTGATGAAAAAGAAAATTATTTTTGTTGTTTTTGCTATTTTTATTTTTTTTGTATTTTTTCTTTAAATAAAAACAAAAGAGAAAAAGGAAATCGGATTTGAATTAAGGGAAAAAGATTTTTTTTTGTTTAATTTGGCTCGACGGATTTCGTTTCCGCTCCTACGTATCCCCAGGTGCAATGGAGAAATCAAAGCCACGTAGTTCTGAAAACGCATTGGAAAAAAGATTGATATGTTTTGAAAGAGATTGATTTTTAATTTTCGAAAATAAAGGAAATTGATTTTGGATGTGTTTTTAATTTAAAGAAAAAGGGATTTATTTTTTGGCGAAGTTGATGCTAGAAAATGACTATACAACGAACCCTTGAAATTGTTTTGACGACATTATTGATAGAAATGCTATTCAATAAACGTCATTTATTTCGAGGAGAAAACATTTTTTGAAAAAAGATTTAAAGTTCCGCATTATGGTTTAACAAGTGGCTATACTCAATATTTTTTTTTACGTTATTGATAGAAATGCTATTCAATATAACGTAAAATTTTTTAGAAAATCATTTTTTGGGAAGAGATTTGAAATTTACGCACTATTGAGCTAGTAAGTGACTATACTCAATATTTCCTTTTTGACATTATCGATAGAAAGACTATTCGATTAATGTCATTTATTTTTGATAAAATTATTTAGAAAAAGATTTGAGATTACGCGCATTATTGAGCTAGTAAATGACTATACTCAATATTTTCTTTTTTTGAAAAGCACGTTAAAGGATAGAAATGCTATTCCATTAACGTGATTGATTATTTCATGGATTCCATCTTTTGAAAACGTATATTTTTTAAGAACGGGCAAGCCGTGAAATTAGCAAGTGGCTATACTTCACAACTTTTTTAAACGTTAAAGATAGAAATGCTATTCTTTTAACGTTGACGATTTTTGCGAATAAATAAACAAACAAATAAATTAATTAAACTGATCATATTTACATTTAACCTGAATTATAAATAAGTGACTATTTACAACACTAATTAATTAAAATGTATATTAGACAAATATTTACATTTATTAAGAACAAGTAAAATAAAGAGGAATAAATATCTACAAAATACAAGATGGTGGGTCAAAAAGAAATTATAAAATAAGATAAACAATAACACAGAAGATGAATAAAAATTACACACAATGAAATAAATTGGGCCTCAGGCTGCATCATCGGCCCCACACAACACACATAAATAATTAAGAAAACATGTAAAACAATTAAACCAACTATTTACAAAACTAGAGAGAAATGAGAAAAAAAAGAAAAAAAAAAAAAAGGGAGAGGTGGACGGTGTGGGGGTTTCCAGAAACCCCCCACTAATCACTCACTCACCCACCCTAATCACTCACTCACCCACACTCACTCACTCACTCTCACCCCATTCACGCGTCCCTCTCTCTTCCTCTCTTTCTCACTTTCCTTTTCTTTCTTTTTCTCAGACTCTCTTCCCTCAATCTCTCTTCTCTCCTTCACTCACTCACCGCCCCCTCAACTTCTCTTTCTCTCTTTCACTCACTCTCCCAAACAATCAAAGCCATCCTCTCAAACCTCTCAAACCCTCAACATCTCTTTCTCTTAGGGTTAGGAAAGATATTCAAGGAAGGGGAAGGGGTAGGGGGCGGCCGCCCCCCATGCATGGCTGAGGGAGGCGCGGCTACGGCCGCTGGTGGTTCGGCAGTGGCGGCCGCAGGACGGCGGCGGACTGAGGCCGCGTGGAGCGGCGACGGAACCCCACAGCGGCGGCGGGAATGAGAGGCCGCGGAGGTGCGGCCGCGAGAGGTGGAGCTACAGCCGTTTGGAGCGGCGGAGGAGCAACAGAGCTGCCGCAGGGTGCTGCTCACGGTGGCGGCTGCAGCGGCGGCCGGTTGGCCGCCGAGAAAGGTGGCTCCTTTTCCTTATTTTATTTCCCCCTACCTCCTCTATTGGTTGGTGCCCTGCTAGTTTGTCTTTTTAGGGTTTTGATTTTTCTTTGAAAAGAAGGATTGTTACTGATTAATATTTTTGCCACTGTTCTTCAGAAAATATGGAAAAGGAGCAAGGGGAAGCCTTAGAGGGAGAAGCAAATGTTGGAAAAAAGATTGAAGGCCGCGGCTGCAGCCCAAAAGGGATGATTCTGACCTACCCCTTTTGTTTATTTTACCCATTTTTTTTATGAAAACTGTATATTGGACTGTACTGTGGGACTCTTTATTTTAGACTCTGATTCGGATCTGAACTGGTATCTCAATATTGGTTTGATATTCTGTTCACTTGATTTTATTATCAATCACACACAATACAATCTCAGATTATGCACAGTGAATTGGCACAAAGCATAGGCAGATCAGTCAATAGTAGTTCAAAAATAGGCAAAAGGAAAAGAACATTTGATACCCAATAGATGCCTCCTTTGCTTTTGCAACTTTGTAACTCTGTGACCCAAGTTTGCAAGCTATCAACTCTCCTTGTTTCACTCTGATTTTGTTGATCTATTCTGTTTTGCACTCAATTTTTCCTATTTGCACTCAATCCAAATGAGAATAAGAGTGTTTCTCAATGGAAAACAATTTTTGTGTGAAGCTCCTTGCTTGCTGTCTGTATCCGTAGAGAGAAGAGGGAAATCGAAAAACAATTTACCACATCTATTTATACATGCCAAAAGCTTAACCCCACCGCCCAAGTGATGATTAAACTGTGTGGCTCGAGGTTGCAACTTGCAACCTGCAGCAGCTCTCGTTCAGAGATATTTGCCCCCAATTTTTCGCTTGCACACTTCCTAGTTCAGATTTCATTATTTATTATTATTATTTTAAGAAATAAAAGAAAGGAAAAAAGGTATGATGGGTGGGAAAGAAAAAGAAGAAGTTTTTTTTTTAGAAATGGATTCAAAAGAACATTGGATCAGGAACTCATGGCCCAACAAAATTTTACTTAGTTTTTTATTTAAAATAGGCCCAACAAATAAAAGGACTCAGGTTCCCAAAAAAAGGTTAAGGCCCAGGAAAAAAAGAAAAAAAAAGAAAGAAAAAAAAGGGCCCCTAGGCCGAAAAGAAAAATAGTTTAATTAATTATTTAACTAATTAAGTACTTTAATAATTAATCAATTAACTAATTAATTAACTATTTTGTCTGATTTTAGATTTTAATGGGATAAAAGGAAAAATTACAATTGTGTACGTGAAGAAAAGAAAAAGAGAAAAAAACAAATGGAAAGAAAGTGAAAAAGAAGAAAAGAATTTCTGGACGAAATTGGGTGCTGACACTTGGTATGACAGATTGAGCAGTTTTCTTATCAAAAATGGTTTTGAAAGAGGAAAAGTAGATACAACCCTTTTTAGAAAACAGTCTAACAAAAATCTGATGCTTGTCCAGATATATGTTGATGACATTATATTTGGTTCAACTGATTCTTCACTATGCAAAGAGTTTTCTGAGTTAATGCAATCAGAGTTTGAAATGAGTTTAATGGGTGAACTAAAATTTTTCTTAGGACTTCAGATTAAGCAAGATTCTGATTGTATATGGATCCATCAAGAGAAATATACAAAAGAAATGCTTAAGAAGTTCAATTTAAGTGATTGCAAACCCATGTCAACTCCTATGCATCCCTCTTCATCTTTAAGTAAGGATGAAAATGAAGAACCAGTTAATCAAACTTTGTATAGAGGAATGATTGGCTCTTTATTGTATCTAACAGCAAGCAGACCTGACATTATGTTCAGTGTATGTCTTTGTGCTAGATTTCAATCAGATCCAAGAACTACTCATTACAAAGCTGTCAAGAGAATTTTTAGATATCTTAAAGGTACTACTAATCTTGGTCTATGCTATAAGAAAGACAAGGATTGCAGGTTAATAGGATACTGTGATGCTGACTTTGCTGGAGATAAAATAGAAAGAAAGAGTACCAGTGGAGGATGTCACTTCTTTGGAAGCAACATGATCAGCTGGTCAAGCAAAAGGCAAAGCACCATTGCATTATCAACAGCAGAAGCAGAATACATCTCAGCAGCCAGTTGTTGTTCACAACTGCTATGGGTGAAGTATCAGCTTGAGGATTTTAACATTCCTATATCTGTTATACCTGTGTTGTGTGATAATACAAGTGCCATTAATTTGTCTAAGAATCCTATTCAACATTCTAGGGCTAAACATATAGAAATCAAGCATCATTTCATTAGAGACTATGTTCAGAAAGGTGTTTTTGATATAAAGTTCATTGAAACAGAGCATCAATGGGCAGATATATTCACAAAACCCCTGGCTGAAGATAGATTTAAGTTCATATGCAATAACTTGAACATACATGCATTTTCTAATTGATTTTGTATGCTGTCTGAAAAGAGCATCTGAAATTTTAGGGTATCTGAAATTTTATATGTGTATCTGAAATTTCTCACTTGTCTGAAATAACTTGATGACGTGGCTATCTGAGACGGTTAAATTACATTTATTTTGTCTCTTCCACTTCGCACGTTACCCAACGTCTGCGCAGCCAGTACATGCCATCATTACATCATGGGTCTATAAATGAGGAGTTAGTGTGTTGGAGAAGCCTTACACTTTCTCTCAGCTTTTGTTTAAACTTCTTCATCTCTCTCGCAACCGTTTTCATCTCAAGCTTTCTCTGCAACTTCAATGGCACCAAAGAAGTCTTCAAGTTCAGGTGGAAATGTGGTTAGATCCAAAGGTGTGGACCTTGAGGATCTTCGTAACCTTGGGATGGACTTGTTTGAGGAGTTTGATGTGTGGGCTGGACGCCATTCTTTGACAAGGTTTACTGTTCGTGGCATGAGCAGAGTGTGATTGACTTCTGGGCATCAGCAAGAGGAATCCCTAACTCCAAAGGGATATATGAAAGCATCAGGGCTGATGTTCTGGGTGTTCCTGTGTTCGTGGATGAAGGTATTTTGTCTACTGTCACTGGTGTAAAGGCAGAAGGAGCATCTTTCTCTCCTGGATGGGAGCAGAAGAATGGTGGTCAGAAGAAATTTACCAAGATGCTGTATGGAACTGAAGTGCCTGAAAGTCCTGATTCCAAATTCATGTTAGATAAGGTGAGAGTACTCCACTCCATCTTAGGGTGCTCCATAATCCCTAAGAGTGGGAGCAGAAATCATGTGTCTGAACTAGAAAGATTCTGCTTGATCCATCTGCTGCAGAAGGAGAAGATGAATCTTCCAAGCATCCTTATGTTTCACATGCAGAAGAAGATCAGAGATTCAGGTGCAAATCTTCCCCACAATCTGCTCATAACCAAGGTACTCTTACACTTCAAAGTGCCTATTGTGAGGCTGTATGATCACAAAGGCCCTAATTTCTTTGGTGAAGCAAATCTTAAGAGCATGAATCTAAAGAATGCTCTAGTACCAAGACCTCCATCTCCTACTCTGAAGGAGAGTATGTTACTGGAGAAGGCATCAAGGAGGAAAAGCACCATTGAGGTACTGGAAAGAGAGCTGCAGGGAGACATCAGAAAGGAGGAGTTCAAAGGCTCTAAGCCCTCCCCTCAACCAAAGCTGCGGAAGTTACCAGTAAGAAGTGCAGCAAAAGTGTCTGCAACAAACCCTAACTTGCACTCTAAGACAACTGAACCTGTTCAGAAGGCTTTGCCAAAGTCATCTGAAATTGTGGGTCAAGGGTCTGAAATTGCAAGGCCTCTTAAGCCTACTTCAGACAAAGAAGGAAAGGCTCATGAGGATAGGATTGTTGTTGCTGATGTGTAGCAGCATCACCTTTGGCTACTTGCCCCTCTGATCCAGAACTAATCCAAGTGGCTGCCATAGCTACTGCTTTGGAACAAGAGGAGCTGGAACAAAAAGAAGAACAAGAGAAGTCTGATCATGCACTTGTGTGGCTGCACAACTTGCCTTAGCTGATGATGAAAGGCAAGAAACCTTGGCTCAAGGTTCTAAGAAAAGAAGAAGATCCAGTGTTGTTCAGAGGAAGAAGAAGAGAAGTAGACTTCTTGAGGTGGCTCCTGAACCTACTACTAGGGTTACAAGAAGTGTGACTAGTCAACAAGAAGCTGTGGAGATGGCTGACAAGTACCAGAAGTTTGTCACAGCCAATCTCTATTTCAAAAACGTAGAGAAGCCAAGCAAGCTGAAAGAGAAAACCAGCAGGTGTCTGAACCTGAAAAGGCTAAGACTCCAGTAAAGAGGCTTAGAGTCAGGTTTGACAATGTGACCCCTTCACCACCCTCTTCACCTGAAAAGAGGCCTGCTGAAGAACAAGAAAAAGAAATAGAGTTGATGATCAACCTATGGTTACTGAAGAAGAACCTGCACCACCATCACCATCATCTCCTCCATCACCCCCATCCTCACCATCATCATCTTCAGAGTCAGCTCAATCTGAAGAACCTGTTGTGGAGATTCAGCAAGGATCAAGTTCCAAGGTATGGAAAGGGAGTATGCTGCCTGAACACATTAGGCTTGGACCCAAAAGTAGGGATTTCTTCACAGAACCCACTTTTGATCCTTATGCATTCCCCTCACTGATCATCAGTATGAGGAAGAAGCTGAAGTGCCCCATAAGAGGTATGAGGGACCTTTCTTTGAAAGGGAAAGGGTTCCTAAGTTCCCAAACCTCTATGAAGAGTGTTGTACTTCAGAGATGCACCTCCCATCTCTCTGCATCAAGGTTTGATCAAGCACACTGCTGAAGCTGAAAGAGATAAGTACAAGGGAAGCTTTGATCAGCAGTACTCAGGACAGTTAGAGAAGATCAGAAAGGGTGTGGTACCACCTTCTCATAAGTGGGCTCCACTCAATCCTTTCTCTAATGAAGACTGTCTGAAATTATCCAATGAAGACTGGAGCTTTGCTAGGCAGCTGTATACAGAAGGAGAGCTGTTTGAAAGAGACTGTCTCAAGGGCATAGGTATGAGAGGCTACAAGCCTCCTAGGACTTTCTCAATCAGGCCAACCACCAAAATTCTGGTGCAACCTGATAGGATTGTGCCTAGGTATCCTTTGAAGGAGGGTTCTGAAGATAAGTTTAAAGAACCTAAAGTTTACTCAGCCCCCTTCAAGCCTTTGACTCCAAGGGAGTGGAGAGAGCTTCCTGCCAATATAAAGAAGCAAGGAGGAGGCATGGATCACAGTCTCAGAGACAGAGTTTGGGCTTCGTATTGGAAGATAAGAGAGGATGCTGGATCCTCTTCTGGGTCATCTGGACCTGATGAAGATTCACTAGTTGGTCATGGGAAGCACCTCAATGTGCAGTATATGTTTATCAGACAACCCTTTCCCCCTCTGACTGCACCATTTCATGAAGAATGGGAGTTATTAAACCCCATTGGCACCTTCTTTCATCCTGTCTATCATCCTCATGAGTATGGGTTGTTTCCAGGTTTTGGAGTGCTGCGATTTGTATGTAGGTACATTCAAATCATCTTCTATGAATCAGATCCTGATCCTGAGGAAGAAAATAGAAGGCTAAGGATGAAGATAAAGAAGCTGGAGAAGAAGAATGCAGACCTTGTTGCTAAGCAAGACCAAATCCTTCAAGAGCAACAACAGATTAAATATGGCCAAGAGGATATGAAGACTGCTCTTCTTTCTCAGATTGACAAAGCCAAAGATGAGATGATTTCTTTCTTGAAGGAAGCTTTGCTGAAGAAAGATGGATAGTCTATGATGTGTAGCCATGTTTCTTAGTTCATTTCTTTCAAGTGTTTAAATTTCTGTTTGTCTGAACTATTTGCTATAATCTATTAGTTTTTACTCATGAATGTTGTGCTTTATTGTCTGAGTTTGCTGTTATCCTTCATGTTTTTGTTGTGTTTATTGTCTGAGTTTGTTGTTGTTGTGCTCTGGAAACCCTTTTGATTGATGACAAAAGGGGGAGTATAAAAACTAACAAAATCTGAATCTGAAGTGATTACAGGACTCAGGGGGAGCATATAAGAAACTGATAAAACTGAAAAGAGTAAATCAGTTTAAGTGTTCATCATCTGAGAGGGAGTTATCTTTTTTTATTAAAAACTCCTTTCAGATTTGTATATTTTTAAGCAAATTTGTCATCATTAAAAAGGGGGAGAATGTTGAGTCTCAAAAATATCATAAGTAAATTATGATGTTTCAAGACAATATAATTCCCAAGTTTTAATGACTAACAAATTTGGGTTAAAATAATTCATCTTAGATACATATATGTTTTAATGATTTATCTATGATTTCAGCAAGCCACTATGAACTTACAAAAAGACTTTGTGAAGTGTTTCAAACTGTCTGAGGTATCAAGCCTTCTGAAGATCAACCCGTCTGAAGTGTTGAAGCCGTCTGAAGTGCCCAACCCGTCTGAAGTGTTGAAGCTGTCTGAAGTCTCATTAATGACGTGGCACCTTTGCTGAAGTTTTGTGAAGACGTTTTCTGAGTCTCTGCTGCACGTACCTTTTCAAGCATATTTATGGCAAGGAACACAGAGGTCTTTCCTGGTGTTTTTGAAATTCATACACCACTGAGGAAATTCCTGCAACGCAGCCTCTGCAACAGCATTTGAAGCAGCTTTTTGGCAGATGCAACCTTGTTCTGTGTCAGAAAGGTCAGGACTCTCAGAAGCATGTCTCACAACGGATTAAATAGCATTTAATGCTATCTCTAAACGGTGGTTTTTCAACGGACTGAAGTCTGGGTATAATACCCCTCATGAAGACCATCTGCAGATATATACATATAGAGAAGAACAGAGAAGGATTTCATATTCAAGAAAATCAAAGAGAAACAAATCGCTGCTAGTTTTTACTCTGTAAAAACTCTCTGATAATATTCTTTGTACACACATTTGTATATCCTGAGAATACCTCAGTTATCTTTGTACATTGTATTTGTTTGAGCTTATAACTGGTTTAGTTTAAAAGCTTAAACTTATCTTTTCTCTGTAAAATCGTTCTAGAGCCTGGAGAGGCTTGTTGTCTAAAGAATACTTGTTTGTAAGAGCCTGGAGAGGCTTGGTGTCTAAAGAATACTTGGTTGTAGAGCCTGGAGAGGCTTGGCTGTAAAGAATACTTGGTTGTAGAGCCTGAAGAGGCTTGACTGTAAAAGAATACTTGTAATCTTTGTGAAAGATTAAGAGAAAATCCAAGTGCTAGTTGGCATTGGGACTGGACGTAGCTCACAGTGGTAGTGAGTGAACCAGGATAAATTCCTTGGCTAAGTTTTCTATCCCTTAACTCTTGTCAATTCGTTTATACTAATTTAAGGGAGTTGAAAAGCAATTCTAAATATTTAAAAGCTAAGAAACCTTTTAAAATATATTTCCAGAAGCTGTCTTAAAAACTTCAGACAGTCCTCAAAAACCTGTCTGAAACAGTTTTATACTTGTTGTTTTGAAAAAGCTTTCAAAAATATTAAGAAACACTATTCAACCCCCTTCTAGTGTTTCCCTGTGTTTCTACAGACTTATCTAAGAAAAAGCCCAATAGCATGGAGGAGTTACTCCGTCGTGCTGAAGAATACATAAGCCTGGAAGACGAGGAGCTCGCTCTCAAGGTGAAGGACGCGAATGCCGGTCAAATGCAGAAGGAACCCGGGCAGAAGAAAAAGGGATCTCGACAAGATAAGGGTGACAAGGAGCCCCTTGGACGCTACACGTCATACACACTGTTAAACTTGCCCCGAGGAAAAATACTCAACGAGATCCTGAATGTCGAGTTGTGCGAGGCCGGCATGAGAAGACCACGACCTATGAAGGCAGGCCCCGAACCGATAAATCCAAGTACAGCTGGTATCACAAGTCTCAGGGGCACAACACTAACCACTGTTTGAGTTTGAAAGATGCCATCGAGGAACTGATCCGGCGTGGGAAACTCGACAGGTTTAAAAGGGAGCAGCCAGGGACATCTCATCGGGGTGAATACTACAAGAGAAGCTACCGGAGTGAAGAACCCCGACGAGAATCTAGCGGCGCGAGCGCAGTAGGTCACAGACACGATCTCCCCGGCGCGGAAGGTCGACATCTCGCAGGCCCTCGCGAGACCATTCCCCTCCAGACAGCGATCTCCGCAGGCGGAGCCTTCGTCCCCTAAGCACCCTATCATTTATGTCATCGCTGGAGGCTTCGCCGGCGGAGGGGAGTCGAGCAACTCCCATAAGAAACACATGAAGGAAGTGTTGTCAACCTCGACCTCCTCATCCCGCGTAGTTCATACCGGTCAGAAAAGGAAATTACCCCCACTCACATTCTCCGATGACGACTATGGTCCGGTGATCCCGGGGCATGACGACCCCCTCCTTTTTACAGTGTTCATGGCTAATCACGAGGTCAGGAGGATTTTTGTAGATCAGGGCAGCTCCGCCGATGTTTTGTTCCTCAAGACCTTCCGTCTCCTACAGATTCCTGAATCGGACCTTCTGCCATACAAGGTGATAAGTGTAAAATTAGCGTTAATTTCATATAGTTTTTATTACACTTATCAAGGATTAAATAGTAATTTATGCCCCAAAATATCCCTTTTTGTTAATATTTATAATAATTATATTTATTTGATACAAATTTGAATATGATGCTATTTTAAATAGAAATTTGCTATTTTATGCAGAATTATAGCAGATTTGGACAAGAGTGGAAAAAGCATCAGAATGGAGGATATTGCAAATTCAGAAATTAAATAAATAAAAGAAAATCAGAGAATCCTGCAAAGAATCCTTTCAATTCAAATCCAAAGCAGATAAATACAATAATAATTCAGATAAAGGGATAAAGGAAAACCAGATAAGATCAGAAAGGAATCAAGAGGTTAGATCCACAAATCAAGGAAAGCTGCAGCGTGTCACACCCTCCACATACGCTTAGCGCACGTGGAGCGCATAAGCAGAGTGGCCAGGATTCATGTACGCTAAGCGCACATGAAGCACGCGTGTCCTGATTAATGAAGCCGCGTGCATGTGACGTCAATTAATGAAAGGGAAGCTCCTGATTGGTCAAGCTTCATAACAGTGACGTCAATTAATGAAAAGGCAGCCTCTGATTGGATTAAACACTCATCAGTGATATCACAACCTGATCCATTGAAGGTTTTCCAAGTCTATAAATAGAGCCCTTGGCAAAGGTCACAGATACATTGATACAGAGGGAGAGTAGTATAGGATTGGGAAAGGTGACAGATTTCTCAGTAGTTTGTAATGGCTACCATGAGTAGCTAAGCTCTCTAGTAGGATTTGATGTAGTAGATTCAATCCCCTTGTGTATAAGAATTCTATTTTTTATTTATTTATGATTCTATGCTTGTAATTTATCGGTATCTTTATGCTATGTGTAATGCATCAACTCCGCGCGTGCGCCGGGATGGTAGGCTAGTGCTCTGGATACAAAAAGTGGAACTCCGGCTAGTATCAGAGGTAGGTGAGCATGGAGCTGTTCATGAAGCTTATTCTCGGATTGCTAAAGGTACTCGGGTTAGTCATATCGTAGCTAAGGATTGTATTCTAACGATCGGAGGTTCAGTGAGTGACACACCCCTCCGTAGGTGCCTTATGTGAAAGTATGGCTAAGTCGATAGTGTTGATTGCAAAATAATACGGGAAATGTTCGGGTCTCCAAATGCCACTTTGAATGCCTGTAGAGAATAGCTTTTGGCGTTTAATTATGATGTTATAGGGGAATTTGCGGGTACGATAATTACCAGGCATGCCTTATAATTATCGTAATTAAACAATGCTAAGGTAATTACAAGTACGATCATAAATAAGGGAAAAGGAGTTCAAATACACAAGGGGGGAGATGAAACGAAATAAAATCCTAGTCCTAAATACTAATTCTCTCGTTTTATCTTTGTTTATTTTATTTCAAAATTCACCAACTCTCTTCATGTAAACGTTTTATTGAAAATACAATTACTTTAACTTTACAAGTTAAAACCGCTCCCTGTGGATACGATACTCTACTTACTCTAAAACTACTGGACTACTGGTAAACTTGCCAGGAAATCCATCAAGTTTTTGGCGCTGTTGCCGGGGAGCGGTGTATCACTTTGTAAAGTTTTAGAAAATTGAATTTTGAATTATTCCAAAACTTTCAAAAAAAAAATATTTAAGTATTTCTTTTTTTTTCTTTTCTTTTCAAAATTTTCTTTTTCTTTTTCTTTTTCTTTCCTTTTTATTTTATATTTCTTTCTTTTTTTATTTTATTAATTTTTCTTTCCGTATTTTTTCTTATTTTTAATTTTATTGGTCTTTATTTTCTTTTTAATTTTTCTTTTCTTTTTAATATTTTTTTAATTATTTTCATATTTTATTTATTCATAAAAAAATATTATTTGTTATCTTACCCAACCTTCAGATTCTTTGTTTATGCTTTTAAGAAGCCAGGTGCCAAAACAATTAATCTTTGATCTAGAAATCGAGAGGACAACAAGGAAGAAAAAAAGCCAAGAAGAAGAAGGAGGATAGTAACAGACAATCCACAAACTATGGCAGAAGTACAAAGAAGGACTTTGTGGGACTATGTCAGAAATCAAGGGCCTCGCTATCATTCTAGCATTGTGTTACCCACAACTGCAAGGACCTTGGAGATAAAGCCGCTCATCTCAATCGCATAAGTGCAAATCAATTCGCAGGATTGGATTATGAAGATCCTCAATCTCATCTTGATAACTTTTATGAATTGATAAGCATTATGGGATTTGAAGTAGGAGACTTAGAAACCATATACTTACGTCTTTTTCCCTACTCTTTGACAGGAAAGCGAAGAATGGTTGAAGAAACCCCAGTCAAAGTCTAAATAGCTGGAAGAAAGTAGAAGAAAGATTTCTCCAGAGGTTTTACTCAGTTTCACGATTTTTAGAAGCTCAAAGGAAGATATCTATATTCGAGAAAGGAATCAGTGAATCACTTCGAGAAGCTTGGGAAAGATATAAGTTATTACTACACAATTGTCAGAATCACGATTATGATGACTCAACCCAAGTGAACATCTTCTGCAATGGACTCAAACCAGATTCCAAGACTTTCATTAATGCAGCAGGAGGAACCATCTTAGCAGTAAGTGCAGAGAAAGCAGTTGAAATAATCGAGGGACTCTGCACTTAGCTGTCAAACAGCTCAGTTATGGGGACAGCCAGAGATGAAGGAAGAGACAACCAAGCTAGTGGATATACTAAATGAAATCAAGCTCCTAGTACAGTCCCAAGAGACAATACCAGGACCAAACATCACATTGGTTTGTGATTTTTGTAAAGGTAATCATCCAAATGGGCATTGCTCTCTCCCCACTCTGCAGATCGAGCAAGTCAACTTCTTGGAGGGATTGCAGACAACATATGAGTCATCTCCAGAAACAGCCAAAGATTCAGCAGTACCTGACATCTACTTCCAAATAGAGGAGAAACTCGACAATCTCATGCGAGATATGAACAACAATCAGCAAGCAATAAAGATGGCATTCAAAAGTCTAACAGATCAAGTGGAAACCATCCATAAATAGCTTGTTGAGCAACAAGAGTTCTGCAGATCTATTTCCACTAGAAGTGGCAAGGAGATAGGAAGAGGCATAGGAGAGAATTTGGCCGTAGAAAGAGAAGTTCTAGAAAGAAGAAAACAGCAAGCTGAATACCAGAAGGAACAAGAAGAAGGTGATAAGCCAGAAAAAGAAAAGGAAGTGACGCAGGAAAAGATTGAAGTTTTCTCATCTGCATTGTAGGACAAGCATCTACCATACCCCAAGAAACCTTCAAGGAAGGATACAGATAGGGAGTTTGAGAACTTCATGGCACTAATGAAGAATGTGCAGATCAATATTCCTTTAATGGAGGCCCTTGAGCAAATGCCTACCTACTCCAAATTCATGAAGGAAGTAATGACCAGAAAAAGAAGCTTCATAGCAGAAACAGTAGGATTGGAAGCCAGATGCAGTGCAATCATACAAAAGTCTTTACCCAAAAGACAAAAGATCCTGGAAGCTTCACCATTCCTGTAACTATTGGTTCTCATCCAGTAGGCAAAGCATTACTTGATCTAGGAGCCAACATCAACCTAATGCCCTTGTCAACGATGAAAAGAATTGGGAATATGGAGTTCCAAGTGGAGTTGCAGAAGATGTCTTAGTACGAGTAAATAAGTTCATATTCCCAGTAGATTTCGTCATCATGGACATAGAGGAAGATGTGGAAGTACCTCTCATTCTTGGCAGACCATTCATGAAGACAGAAAGAGTAATCATTGATGTGGATGATGGCAACCTAACGGTGAGGATGCAAGATGATGAGGTGACTTTTAATGTGTTTGAAGCCATGAAACATCCAGAAGAAAAACAACAATGTCTTCAATTGGATGTAATAGAAGAAGTATCTCTCGATCAGAGACTGTTAAAAGCAGATCCTCTGGAAAAGTCTTGACAGGAGTGGGAGACATCTTCGATGAAGAAGAAAGGAAGGAGTACCTCAATGAACTTAACTCAGCAGGAACTATTCTACCAGGAGAAGAAGGCAATGAAGCACTGAAGCAAGAGGAAATCACTGAAAGTCAGAAGATGGAACTTAAGGTATTACCCTCTCATCTCAAATATGCCTTTTTAGATAAAGACATGACTAAACATGTTGCTATAAGCAAAGCTTTAACTCCTGAGGAGGAGGAAAAGCTTCTTTTTGTTCTACGAGAAAATGCAGGAGCTTTAGGTTGGTCTTTATCAGATCTCAAGGGTATCAGTCCTTCATATTGCATGCATAAAATCCACATGGAAGAAGATTTCAAACCTGTTACCCAACCTCAAAGAAGATTAAATCCAGCCATGAAAGAGGTTGTAAAAAAGAGGTGATGAAACTTCTTGAGACAGGTATGATCTATCCTATTTCTGATAGTGCTTGGGTAAGTCCTGTTCAAGTAGTACCTAAGAAGGGGGGCATGACTGTTATTAAAAATGAAAAAAATGAATTAATACCCACTAGGACAGTAACAAGATGGAGAATGTGCATTGATTATAGAAAATTAAACCAAGCAACTAGGAAAGATCATTTCCATTGCCTTTCATGGATCAAATGTTGGAAAGATTAGCAGGACAAGCTTTTTACTGTTTCTTGGATGGATATTCTTGTTATAACCAAATAGCGGTGAAACCAGAAGATCAGGAAAAGACTACTTTCACTTGTCCTTTTGGTGTTTTTGCTTACAGGAAAATGCCGTTTGGGTTATGCAATGCTCCTGCAACTTTCCAACGATGCATGCTGTCAATATTCTCAGATTTAGTGGAGAAATGTATAGAGGTGTTCATGGATGACTTTTCGGTATTTGGGAGTTCCTTCGATCACTGCCTGAAAAATCTAGACACTGTATTGAAGCGGTGTGTAGAGACTAACCTTGTACTAAACTGGGAAAAATGCCAATTCATGGTAACAGAAGGAGTAGTCCTCGGGCATAAAATTTCAGCAAAAGGGACCGAAGTTGATAAAGCAAAGATCGAGGTCATTGAAAAGCTACCTCCCCCAGGGAATGTGAAAGGCATCAGAAGTTTCCTTGGACATGCAGGATTCTATAGGCGGTTTATCAAGGATTTCTCCAAGATAGCCAAACCTCTCAGCAACCTATTGAACAAGGATGTATCCTTTAAATTCAATGATGAATGTTTGGCTGCTTTAATTTGTTGAAAAATAAACTTGTATCTGCACCTGTTCTTGTTGGTCCTGATTGGAACCATGATTTTGAATTAATGTGTGATGCAAGTGACTATGCTGTAGGAGCAGTGTTAGGACAAAGAAAGTCTAAAGTTTTCCATGTTATACACTATGCTAGTAAAGTTTTAAATGAAGCACAAATAAATTATGCTACCACAGAAAAAGAATTGCTAGCCATAGTGTATGCATTAGAAAAATTTAGACCATATTTGATAGGCTCCACGGTTACTATTTATACTGAGCATGCAGCAATAAAATATCTTTTAACTAAACCAGATTCTAAGCCAAGACTAATAAGATGGATTTTGCTTTTGCGGGAATTTGATTTAGTCATAAAAGATAAAAAAGGGGAGTGAGAATGTCATAGCAGACCACCTGTCAAGATTGGTAACAAGGAAGTAACTGACAACCAAATGGAACTACAGGAAACTTTCCCAGATGAACAACTCATGCTGATTCAAGAAAGGCTATGGTTTACCGACATTGCAAATTTTAAGGCAACAAGAGTACTTCCAGAGGAGATGACATGGAATGAGAAGAAACAATTTTTGAACTCTGCGAAGGAATACATGTGGGACGATCCACATCTCTTCAAGATAGGAACTGATGGGTTGTTGAGAAGATGTGTGCCAAGGGAAGAAATTCAGAGCATTTTGTGGCATTGTCATGGCTCACCATGTGGAGGGCACTACAACAAGGATAGAACCGCTGCAAAAGTGTTACAGTCAGGATTTTATTGGCCAACCCTGTTTAAGGATGCGCATGAGTATGTGCTTCACTGTGATAATTGTCAAAGAACTGGGGGAATATCAAGGAGAAATGAGATGCCCTGGAATTATATTCTGGAAGTTGAGGTATTTGATTGTTGGGGAATAGACTTTGTGGGACCTTTCCCTCCTTCAAACGGAAAGGAATACATTCTGGTAGCTGTAGATTATGTTTCAAAATGGGTTGAAGCGGAAGCTACAGTGAAGGCTGACTCAAAAACAGTGGAACAATTCTTGAGGAAAAATATATTCTCCAGGTTTGGCACACCAAGAGTATTAATCAGTGATGGTGGTTCCCATTTTGTAATCAACATCTGCTAAATGTTTTGAGGATTTACGGGCTAAAGCACAAAGTAGCATCACCATATCATCCCCAAACAATGGACAAGCTGAAGTATCTAACAGAGAATTGAGAAAGATACTTGAAAAAACAGTAAATTCATCAAGAAAGGATTGGTCTTATAAGCTCGATGATGCTCTGTGGGCGTACAAAACAACATTCAAGACAACTACAGGAATCTCCCCTTTCAAGATGGTTTATGGAAAGGCTTATCATTTGCCAGTTGAATTGGAGCATAAGGCATATTGGGCTCTCAAGGCTCTTAATATGGATGAAAAAGCAGCAGGACAAAAAAGGATTTCTACAGCTAAATGAACTGGAAGAAATGCGGCTGAATGCTTATGAGTCTTCTAAGATCTATAAGGAAAAGACAAAGACATATCATGATAAGAATCTCTTAAACAGAAAATTCTTCCCAGGACAAGCAGTTTTGCTGTTCAACTCCAGACTGAAATTTTTTCCTGGAAAATTGAGATCCAAATGGACAGGACCCTTCATTATCAAGGAAGTAAGACCATATGGAGCAGTGGAATTGAAGGATCCTGATACAGGAAATTGTTGGGTTGTGAATGGCCAAAGACTGAAGCCTTATCTAGGAGGAGAAATTGACAGATCTAAATCTGTCATCCAGCTAATGGACAATAATGAACCAGGCGTCGAGCTATCAGACGTTAAACAAGCGCTTCCTGGGAGGCAACCCAGCATTTTTTTTATTCAGTTATTTTAGAATAGGAGTAATTTTTAGAAAAAGAAAAACATAAAATTTTTAAGCTTTCCTCGCTTCAATCTCGCTAAGCGCACTTTAAGCGCACCTCATGTGTCGCTCAGCGTAAACACAACGTGCGGGATCACTCAGAAACACGCGCTCCTTATGCGCCAAGCGCGCATGCAGCGCGGGTCCCTGTGCGTCGATAAGTAGCGCCTGGCACAAAGAAAGCACCACTCTTGGTGACTTTCAGAGCTCTTAAGCGGGAAAGTTTTCAAAATATTCTGTTTTAGTCTCTCAAAGGAAGCTACTCATCAAGGTATGAATTTCAACTTTAATTCTTTAATTAATCTTGATAAGTTAATTCTTCCTCTCAAATTTTGGTACTCTACTCTTTGTTCATCTTCTTAATACAATCTTATTTTACAGATGGTTCGCACCTTGATAACCACAAGGAAAAGCACTGCTATACCAATAAAGAGAAGAAGGACAGAAGAACCTTTTGAAAGAGAAGGGAAATATAGAGACAGTGAAGCTGCAATGAATTACCATTATATCAAAAATTGTGAATTCTTTCCAGAGCGACAGATGTTACTCAATGAAGGAGAATATGAGGAAAATAACTATGAAATTGAAAGAAGACAATGGAGGGTCTTGGTAGAACCTTACAAACATTTTGACCCAGAAGTTGTCAAGCAATTTTATAGTAATGCCTTGTGGAGTAGTGAGTGATGGTACTGATGAAAGAAAAAGCTATGTACAAGGATGTGTGGTGTATTATGATAGGGATACAATTAATGAACTTTGGAGTGCCCGACACCAGAAGTCATGGATGACACTTATTGCAGATATAGGCAGAGGATGCAGGAGGTTGGAACTTATGGGAATGATGTACTTGATGCCCAAACTGCTCAATCCTTATGTGAGAATGGAAAAACTTATGAGACAAATGTGTATGGTGAAGCACAGTCAATACCCAGAGAGCATTTGAAAGGCTCATCCAAAGTTTGGATGGATCTCATAATTGCCAACATTATGCCTACACCACGTCTTTCTGCCTTGGCTATGCCTTCCGCACACTTGCTACATTGCATAAGGAATAAGGAGCAGATTGACATTACTTTAGTCATCTCTGACTATTTGGAATGTTTAATTAAAGCATCTCGGGATGAAAGAAGACTACAATCTCGAATGAAATTAGGATTCCCAGCTCTAATCACAGCTTTATGTCATATAGGGGTGTTGGGGTTCACCCAAACACACCTATTGGGAGGCCCATTGATCAGCAATATATAGAATCTTAGTGCATTCCACCAGAAGAAAAATCATCCATGAGGTACCTGCACCATCACCACCATTGCCATCAGATAGACCAGGCCAATATTCATGGAACTTTTACACTACAATATTCGAGGACAGCATCCAGGAATGACTCCAGAGCGCTTCCAAGAAGAAGTAGAATGGCCTGGGGACAGGCCTAATTTTTACAGGAGGGGAAGAAATTCAGAAGATGAAAACTAAAACTAGGTGTTTCTTTTTAATTTTCTTTTTTTTAATTTTCTTTTATTTATTTATTTTTAATTTTTTTTTTCTTTTTCTTAATTTTCTTTTGTATATTTATTTATTTATTTAATTAATTTTCTCAGTTTAACTAACCAGATTAGGAAAGAAAAAGGTCATATGATTAATCCCATATTCAATTAGGATTAGGATACTTCACATGAGAATCAATCAGGGTAGTTAATTAAAACCAATAAATATTGTTTTTCAAGGAATTTAGCCAAGTAACCGGTGAGTTGAGAGCCCAAACAGTAAATTGAGAGTTTTTCACCGCTGTTTGTCAATTTTTATTGGTTGAGTTTTTAGTTCTTTTGCTATTTTTGGAAAATATGGAAATGACAAAGGCAAAAATTTGTTTTTCAAAATATTTGCCCAGAGCCAAAAAGCCAACCTTGATTTAATTTTTCCAATTTTTGAATACCCATTTTGAGCCTAAATTATTTATTCTTGTTCACCCAAGCCAAAAGATATACATATCCTGTCCCTCACACATTTGGGATAGAGAGCAAGGTGACAAGTAGAAAAATAATGGGAAGAAAAGGTTGAAATTCCAAGGAGCAGGTATAGAAAAACAAAAAGAAGAAGAGCACTCCCCCTAAAATCAAAAGTGAATAAATTGAATAAGTTGGGGGGAGTGCATCTTCAAACAAGGAAAGAGGCCTGCAAAGAAGAGAAATAAATCAAGAAAAAAATGGTGGAAGGAGAGAAAATTTGAAAGCAACATCCAAAGATACTCTCTATTCTAAATGTTTATTGTTTATCCAAGAAAAACCATAATTTCTTGATAACCCAACCTCATTACAACCTTGAAAAGACCTTTTGATCCATATTGACCAAAAAACAGGCTTAGGAACTAAAAAACGACTATCAATCTTAGTTGTTCAGCAGTAGTGAAAACATTGAGGGAAACAGTACCCGTGAGCATGAGTGAAATTCCTTGGTATTTTGTTTATTGCTTTAATTGCTACTCCTGAGAAAATTCAAATTGCTGATATGTTCTGATTTTGGTTGAAAAATGGTAATATCTCCTGATCTAAATTTTTATTAATCTGGAAAGTGACTTCTGCTAATAAAGAGATAATAAAAAAGTTTTTTTGTAATTGTTTTGAGAATCATTATCAAGGGTATTTTGAAAATTTTGACTGCAGAGGGTGTCTTGCTTGAGGACAAGAAAGAAATTAAGTTGGGGGTATTTGATAAGTGTAAAATTAGCGTTAATTTCATATATTTTTTATTACACTTATCAAGGATTAAATAGTAATTTATGCCCAAAATATCCCTTTTTGTTAATATTTATAATAATTGTATTTATTTGATACAAATTTGAATATGATGCTATTTTAAATAGAAATTTGCTATTTTATGCAGAATTATAGCAGATTTGGACAAGAGTGGAAAAAGCATCAGAATGGAGGATATTGCAGATTTAGAATTAAATAAATAAAAGAAAATCACAGAATCCTGCAAAGAATCCTTTCAATTCAAATCCAAAGCAGATAAATACAATAATAATTCAGATAAAGGGATAAAGGAAAACCAGATAAGATCAGAAAGGAATCAAGAGGTTAGATCCACAAATCAAGGAAAGCTGCAGCGTGTCACACGCTCCATATGCGCTTAGCGCACGTGGAGCGCATAAGCAGAGTGGCCAGGCTTCATGTGCGCTAAGCGCACATGAAGCGCGCGTGTCCTGATTAATGAAGCCGCGCGCATATGACGTCAATTAATGAAAGGGAAGCTCCTGATTGGTCAAGCTTCACAACAGTGACGTCAATTAATGAAAAGGCAGTCTCTGATTGGATTAAACACTCATCAGTGAGATCACAACCTGATCCATTGAAGGTTTTCCAAGTCTATAAATAGAGCCCTTGGCAAAGGTCATAGATACACTGATACAGAGGGAGAGTAGTATAGGATTGGGAAAGGTGACAGATTTCTCAGTAGTTTGTAATGGCTACCATGAGTAGCTAAGCTCTCTAGTAGGATTTGATGTAGTAGATTCAATCCCCTTGTGTATAAGAATTCTCTTTTCTATTTTATTTATGATTCTATGGTTGTAATTTATCGGTATCTTTATGCTGTGTGTAATGCATCAACTCCGCGTGTGCGCCGGGATGGTAGGCTAGTGCTCTGGATACAAAAAGTGGAACTCCGGCTAGTATCAGAGGTAGGTGAGCATGGAGCTGTTCATGAAGCTTATTCTCGGATTGCTAAAGGTACTCAGGTTAGTCATATCTTAGCATAAGGATTGTATTCTAACGATCGGAGGTTCAGTGAGTGACACACCCCTCCGTAGGTGCCTTATGTGAAAGTATGGCTAAGTCGATAGCGCTGATTGCAAAATACGGGGAATGTTCGGGGTCGCCAAATGCCACTTTGAATGCCTGTAGATAGAATAGCTTTTGGCGTTTAATTGTGACGTTATAGGGGAATTTGCGGGTACGATAATTACCAGGCATGCCTTATAATTATCGTAATTAAACAATGCTAAGGTAATTACAAGTACGATCATAAATAAGGGAAAAGGAGTTCGAATACACAAGGGGGGATATGAAAGGAAATCAAATCCTAGTCCTAAATACTAATTCTCTCGTTTTATCTTTGTTATTTTATTTCAAAATTCACCAACTCTCTTTACGAAAACGTTTTATTGAAAATACAATTACTTTAACTTACAAGTTAAAACCGCTCCCTGTGGATACGATACTCTACTTACTCTAAAACTACTGGACTACTGGTAAACTTGCCAGGAAATCCATCACAAGGGCGCCGAGCTGATCGGCTTTACAGGAGACAAGATTTGCCCCAATGGATACGTGGAGCTCCTCGTTACCTTTGGTCAACCTCCGCTCTCCAAAACGAGAAGGTTCGTTTTCTCGTGGTGGACTGCCCCACGACCTATAATGCCTTTTTGGGTAGGCCGACTCTGAATGCCATCGGGGCAATCATCTCACAAATCACCTAATAATGAAGTTTGGAGCGATGTTGGCATGGTCATCAGCCTTCGCGGAGATCAAGTGATGGCGAGTTCTTGTTACAAGGAATCCCTGTAGATCACCAAGCCGGACAAAGGAATCGGAAATCCAGAAAAAATAGAGGACAATCCAGCGTCGGCAGGGGTGATGTTGGCAGATCTCGACGTTCGAGAAGACTTCGTCGAGATGCGACGTGTTCCAGAAGGTTACTCCAAGCCCCTGCAGATAGGATCCTCCCCGGATCAGGTCGTTATGGTGGGTTCCGGGATGGCCCCCATGACAAAGAAGCACTCTGCGCACTCATCCGCTAAAACTCAGATCTGTTCGCATGGACTGTAGCCGATATGCCAGGCCTCGACCCCGACATCATATGCCATCGTCTCTCGGTGGACCCCAGAATCAAACCCGTGGAGCAGAGACGCCGCAAGATGTCAGCAGATAGAGCTGAAGCAGCAGCCACGCCACAGGTCTCCGAGCTACTGGACGCTGGATTTATTAGGGAAGTTAAATATGCCACTTGGTTGTCTAATGTAGTACTTGTAAAGAAGCCTAACGGAAAATGGCGTATGTGTGAAGATTATACAAATTTGAATAAAGCTTGCCCTAAAGATTCGTATCCGCTGCCTAATATCGATCGATAGGTCGACCAATTTTCTGGAATCGCCTTTTGTCATTATGGACGCATACTCCGGCTACAATCAAATTCCCATGTACCCCCCTGACCAAAAGAAGACGGCATTCATGACCAACAAGGCGAACTACTGTTATCGGATGATGCCTTTCGGCCTGAAGAACGTCGGTGCTACATACCAACGAATGATGAAATACCGTCTTCCGCGATCAGATTGGGAAAATCGTCGAGGTATATGTCGACGACATGATCGCAAAAAGCACCACAGACAGCGACCATCTACATGACCTCGGCGAAATCTTCAACCAGCTTCGAAAGTACAACATGCGCCTTAACCCAAAGAAGTGCACCTTCGGGGTCCGAGTCGACAAATTCCTCGGGTTTATGCTTACGGAGAGGGGAGTTGAAGCTAACCCCGACAAGTGCCGAGCGGTACTCAAGATGAAGAGTCCAACGACAATCAAAGAAGTCCATCAATAACTGGGAGGATGGCCGCATTGACGAGATTCATCTCGAGATCCGCATCTCTGAGCACTCCCATTCTTCCGACTTCTGAAGAAAGGAAAGGATTTTTGAGTGGGACCAAGAGTGTGAAGACACATTCCAGCAGATAAGAGTGATATTGGCATCTCCGCCAGTCCTCTACCTTTCTGTCGCGGAAGAAGAAACCATAGCCGCCGTCTTAGTCCGCGAACCAGGAGGAATACAACATCTAGTTTTCTATGTTAGCAAGGCATTACAAGGCCAGAGCTCTGATACCCAAAGGTTGAAAAAATCGCCTTAAGCCTCGTCATTTACAACACGACGGTTGCGACAATACTTTCAGGCACATCAGATTGTAGTCCGAACGAATCAACCAATTAGACAGGTACTCCATCGACCAGACCTGGCCGACAGGATGGTGTCCTGGGTCGTGGAACTCTCAGAGTTCGGGATAACCTACGAGCCACGACAAGCGATCAAGGCTCGAGCTTTATCGGACTTCATAGCGGAATTGACCTCGGCGCACCCAATTACGGATGAATGGTGGGAGCTGCACGTCGACGGTTTCTTCAAACCAAAAAGGAAGTGGCGTCGGGATAACTGTTGGAGAGTCCACAGGGAGTGGTGTTGGAACACTCCTTAAGTTTCTCATTTCCAACCTCGAACAACCAAGCCGAATACGAGGGCTGTGTGATTGCCCGCTTGCGAGTGGCATCTGAAGTAGGAGCAGCGCGGGTCAGGGTTCACGACGGACTCTCAACTCGTGGTATCTCAAGTGAACGGCGACTATCAGGTCAAAGATCCCTTGCTCCTCAAATATCTCGAGGTCGTGAAATTATCATCCCCAGTTTCTCGTCGGTCAAGATCCACCATATACCAAGAGAGCGAAATTCCAGAGCCGACGTCCTCTCCAACTCGCAAGCACAAGATCATCTGGAACAACAAATCCATCATCAAGAATTCGTACCCACACCTACCGTAATGTTGGCCATCGAAACTGACGAGTGTTGGCACTCCGACATTCAAAATTACCTGGGGAACGACACACTCCCCAGTGATCTTGTAACATCCTAATTTCTAAATTCAGAAATAATGCCTGTTGGAAGCACTATTTCCAAATTCGTGAAATTATTTCATTCATTTCGCGTATCAACATACAATACCATCGCTTGAGTAACCCAACAATTACTAAAGCTCCAACAATACCTATATAACTCAAGGAAATAATACATATTGTTGCCATCAAGGCTCCAATACAAAATATTAAACTAACATAATGATTTCCTAAAGTAGCTTTAACAAATAACACTAGTGGTTCTAAAAACATGGAAAACATCAAAGTAAAATAAACAATAAGACTACTGGTCTTCACATGCCATCTACTACTCGTCATAGCTCTGATCAGTATCCTGCACCACTAAAAATATTGTTCCCATGGAATGGGGTGAGACCAACGTCCCAGTGAGTGTAACAGTGTGTGCAGTGTGGGGGAAAGCAACCAAGAACCATCATGGCATACATATAATTTTAAGAGACATAATAGAGATAATGATACAAAATTCAACATAAAGAAAATCAATCATCAAGATGCAATGCATGGCCGTGAGGTGTTGTTCCCGACACCCGGGGTCTTTTCTCTATAACGTGACTGTGATGAGCGCTCGGCCATGTAACCAAGGACCGTCGTCCAAGGTTACCTATGATTAAATTTTAAATAGCATTTAAATATAATTCTGTGATTGGGGACCCCATCTCCCTCTTGGCCATGAGTTCGATATGGTTACCCCGTTGTTCTTAAATAATTTGCCCGAAGGTCTGTGATGGTCAAAGACCCTGTGATAGCCCAAAAGCTCTATGATTTCTTAAATTCATAATTCCATGACTATGATGGCCAAAGGCCCATGAATTCCAGAATAACATAATCAAACCCATCATACAGAATCATCCAATCACCTATCCTAGGTTTTGGCAATTCAATACATACAATTCTCAATACATTCATAATTCCTATGTTCATACTACACATATATCATTAATTCATAGAAGAAAAGGGGAAAAAGAATGGGGAACATGCAGTGGCAACATCCAGAACAATCAAGTGAGAGTTACACCCACCTGTGATTCGAGAAAACGGAGAAAGAACGAAGAATGGAGGGCCTTGATGGGGGAAAGATTGATGCAAGACTCATTCTTGATGAGTAGAAATCGTTCTTGGCCTTTGCTGGGACTTTCTCTCACTAGAATCTCTCTCTCTCTCTGAAAATATGAAAAAAACGGGAGGAAGAACTGACTGAAACCGTCCAAGAACGTGTTTTAAAGTGCAGAAATCGGGCATGCGCTCAAGCTCTCGCTTTAGCGCAGCTCAAGCGCAAGTTCTCGCTCAGGCTGCGCTTGAGCTCAGCTCGAGCTGAATTTCTCAAATTGCTCTCTGTTTTTCTGCGCTCAGGCTGCGCTCGAGCTCAGCTCGAGCGAGAAAACCAGATTGCAATTTTCCCTTCTTACTGATATCCTCGCTCAGGCTGCGCTTGAGCTCAGCTCGAGCGAGAACACCAGATTGAAATTTTCCCTTCTTGAGAAGGTGCAGTTTTCATCCAAACCCTATCATATAACCTATCAAACTGAAGCCCCGGAAATAAGCTTTCTATTGAGAGTGGAATCACCTCAATCGGACATCTACAACTCTAGATATTTGCAATTTAGTGTACCAAGGTCATTAGGCTTAGAACCAACATCAAGCAACAACCTTAGTTTTTGCCTCTTAAGCTTTCCTGTACCTATTCTTTTCTTCATTCTACTTTAAGTTGATATTCCTATGAATTAAGGTCTTAATTAGCAGGATGTTACAATTCTACCCCGCTTTTAAAACAATTTTGTCCTCAAAATTGGCTAAAGAATGTTGAGCAAGGAAGAAAATGGAGAAAATAACTTTCTTACCTTAAACGAATAACTCTGGAAATTGGGAGCGGAAGTCTTCCTCTTTCTCCCAAGTCGCATCTTCTGGCGTTTGACCCTCCCAAAACACCTTCACTAACGGAATGATTTTATTCCTCAAGGTTTTGACACTTCGGTCAATAATTTGTGCAGGCCTCGAGGGAATAGTCAAATCCTCCCTCAATTGTACCGATTCTGAACTTATGACGTGAGAAGGATCATGAAGGTATTTTCTGAGCTGAGAGACATGGAATACATCATGGATGTTGGCTAAATGGGGTGGAAGGGCTATCTTGTATGCAAGGGAACCGACCCTTTGCAATATTTGAAAAGGACCGACAAAACGGGGATTTAACTTTTTGGCTTTAATGGATCTTCCAATGCCAGTGATGGGAGTAACTTTCAAAAACACATGGTCACCTTCCTCAAACTCTAGGTCCTTCCGCCTCCTATCAGCATAACACTTCTGGCGGTTCTGGGCAGTTACCATCTTTTCCCTAATCCTCTTAATCTTTTCCGTAGTTATCTGTACCAACTCTGGTCCTAAAAAGCTTTTCTCTCCCACCTCACACCAACATAAAGGTGAGTTACACTTCCTACCATACAACGCCTCATAGGGTGCCATACCTATACTGCTATGGAAACTGTTGTTATAGGCAAACTCTATAAGAGGTAGGTACTTATCCCAACTACCCTTCTCTTCCAACACACAGGATCTAAGCATGTCCTCTAAGGTCTGGATTGTTCTCTCAGACTTCCCATCAGTCTGAGGGTGGTAAGCGGTGCTAAACTTCAGTTTAGTATCGAAGGCTTGGTGTAGGGCATTCCAAAACCTAGAGGTAAATCTGGGATCTCTATCTGACACTATGCTGGAAGGTACACCATGAAGCTTCACAATCTCCTTGATATACAATTCTGCTAATTTGGTCAAAGGGTTAGGTTGCCTTGATTGGTAAGAAATGAGCTAACTTGGTCAGCCGGGTCCACAATCACCCAAATGGCATCAAAGCCTGCTGGGACTCTGGGAAATCCCATCACAAAGTCCATGGATATGGCTTCCCATTTCCACTCGGGGATTTCTAATGGTTTGAGCATACCCAAGGGCTTTTGGTGTTCTATCTTAACCTGTTGGCATACAAGACACCTAGAAACAAACTCAACTATCTCTCTCTTCATTCCATCCCACCAAAACATGGTCCTCAAGTCTTGGTACATCTTGGTAATACCCGGATGTACCGTGAACTTGCTCTTATGAGCCTCCTCTAAAATCTCCTCTCTAAGACTACCCCCCTTAGGGATACAGACTCTCCCTTGGAAGAGAATCATCCCATCTCCTGATACAGAAAATCTTGTTTGTCCCTTTCGGGACTGGAGTTCTAAGTCTAAGATCTGAGCCTCTCTAATCCTTGTCCTTAACTCATTAACTACTTCTAGCCTATGGAGTCTCATACTATCTCCCTCATAGTTCCCCTCAAGTTTCAAATCCCTAAACTTCTCTAACAATTCTAGCTCATGCACCATCATGAATGACGCATGCAGGGATTTCCTACTTAGGGCGTCAGCCACTACATTGGCCTTGCCTGGGTGGTACTTAAGTTCAAAATCATAGTCCTTTAAAAATTCCATCCACCTTCTATGTCTCATGTTAAGTTCTTTCTGGTCAAACAGGTACTTTAAGCTCTTGTGATCACTAAAAACCTCAAACTGCACCCCATATAGGTAATGCCTCCACACCTTAAGAGCAAACACTACTGCAGCCAACTCTAAGTCATGGGTTGGGTAATTTTCCTCATGGGGTCTAAGCTGTCTAGAACCATAAGCCACTACCTTCTTATCCTGCATCAAAACACAACCCAATCCCTTTCCTGAAGCGTCACTATACACTTCAAAGGATTTGGACAAGTCTGGCAATACCAACACCGGGGTGGTGGTCAACCTCTCCTTGAATTCCTTGAAACTCTTCTCACATTTCTCATCCCAAACAAAAGCATGACCCTTACGAGTCAGTCGAGTGAGAGGTAAGGCCAACTGGGAGAAACCTCTAATAAATCTGCGATAATACCCAGCTAATCCCAAGAAACTCCTAACCTCAGTGACTGATTTGGGCCTCTCCTAACCAATCACTGCCTCTATCTTACTGGGGTCCACTGACACACCTTCACTAGATATCACATGTCCTAGGAAGTGAACTTTATCCAACCAAAACTCACATTTCTCAAGGTTAGCAAACAGTTTCTTCTCTCTCAACACTTCCAAAACCACTCTAAGATGTTGCTCCTGTTCTTCTAAGGTTTTAGAATAGATGAGAATGTCGTCGATGAACATAACCACAAACTTATCCAAGTAGGGCCTAAAGATCCGATTCATGTAGTCCATGAATACTGCTGGAGCATTGGTCAAACCAAAAGGCATCACCAAGTACTCATAATGCCCATATCTAGTTCTAAAGCAGTTTTGGAAATATCCTCACTCCTAATCCTTATCTGGTGGTAACCTGACCGTAAGTCTATCTTAGAAAATACTGCTGCTCCTCTAAGCTGGTCTAACAGGTCATCTATCCTAGGCAAGGGGTATTTGTTCTTAATTGTTACCTTGTTCAGCTGCCTATAGTCAACACACAACCTCATGCTACCATTCTTCTTCTTGACAAGGAGCACTGGAGCTCCCCAAGGGGATACACTAGGCCTAATGAACTGCTTCTCTATTAATTCCTCTAGTTGCTTCTTAAGTTCACTCATCTCCAAGGGTGACATTCTATAGGGAGCCTTAGAAATAGGCCCTGTTCCCGGCACAAGGTCTATGGAAAACTCAGTCTCTCGGTCCGGAGGTAAGGTGGTCACCTCACTAGGGAAAACATCCTGGAACTCCCTAACAATGGCTATGCTGTCTAGGTCGGGTTTCGACTCTACAGTTGAGGAAAGCAGTAATATAAAACAATAACTACCATCAGTCAGGCATTCAGAAATCTGAGTGGAGCAAGATAACAAATATGATGGCCTCTCCTTGGGGGAAGGAAGAAGAGTAGGGAACACGATTCCTTTATTGCAACAATCAAGCATGACCTGGTTACGGGATAACCAGTTCATACCCAAAATAACATCAAGTTTTTTCAATGGCAGACAAATCAAATCAACTTCAAAGATCCTACCTTGAATTTCTAAGGGACATGCAAGACACACTAAGGAAGTGGGAATGGCTTCCTTAGCAGGGGTATGGACATTCAAATGAAAAGGTAAAGGAGTGGCATGCAATTTCATCCTTTCCACACAGTAACAAGAAATGAAGGAATGAGTTGCTCCAGAATCATACAGTATAATCAAAGGAGTGTCATTTAGATTGCAAGTACCTTGCATCAGATCATTGGCCTGAGTTGCCATCTCACCGTTGAGGGTAAAGACCCTTCTGGTAGCTTGGGGTTTGGGCTGGTCCTTCTTCTTCTTTGGGCAGTCCCCAATCATGTGATTTGGTTCCCGACAGTAGAAACAAACTCGTTGTCCTGCCAGGCACTCGCCCCGATGGTGCTTGCCACACTTGGGACAAGTAGGAAAAGCTGTAGTGGAGGGAAGGGCGACCTGCTTGCCCTTTCCTCCCTGGAACTGAGGTCGAAAATTCTTACTGACAGGTGCATCATCTCTCTTCCTCTTACTCTCAACCCAAGTCCTAGTTGCCGGCTTGGGCGCCTCATCCACCAAACTTTGCTCAACGACCAGACACTTGGTAACCAAGGCTGGGAAATCCTTGAGCTGGAAGGATGACACAATTTTTCTGATCTCGGGCTTGAGGCCCGCTTCCAAGTGAGAACATTTCCAACCCTCGTTAGGATTGGCTTGCAGCAGGGAGTGATACTTGGAGAGTTCTTCAAACTTGGCCACAAACTGGCCCACGGTCATGTTGCCTTGCTTCAGATTGAGAAATTCTAGCTCTTTCTGTTTCCTGACTGGTTCAGGGAAATACTTCTCCAGGAATACATTCTGGAATGCATCCCAAGAGAGTAAGGTTTCAGGAGTGTTCAAACTGATCTTCGCATTCTTCCACCAATTCTCTGCTTTTCCTTGTAACATGTAGGTAGCAAATCTCACCTTCAGGTCGTCCGCACAGGCCATCACCTCAAAGATCTTGTTCATGGAATTAAGCCAGGAGTCTGCTGCTGCTGGGTCATAAGCCCCATCAAAGGCTGTAGGGTGGTGTTTCCTGAATTCTGTTAATCCCTGAAGAAAAGGATCTACTACTGTCCCCGATGGAGGAGTACCGGTGGACTGCCTGTGCAAGGCCTGAAGTACTGCGGCATTAGAGGCGGCATGCTCCCCCATGATTTGGGTGAGCATTTGAAGGGCCACCGCCACGGGATCCTGAGGTTGATCCGGTGAGGGTGAAGGTGAATTGGCACGAAGACGTCCCCTCCTACCGTTAGCCATGACCCTATACACATCATTAAGAAATATCCAGGTGATCATTCTATCAATTCCCTAATAATGCATATAAAATTATGACTAACGTAAGGAGTAACACATAACCACAGTCCAACTGGATTGAACTGCTCTGATACCAAAATGTAACGTCCTAATTTCTAAATTCAGAAATAATGCCTGTTGGAAGCACTATTTCCAAATTCGTGAAATTATTTCATTCATTTCGCGTATCAACATACAATACCATCGCTTGAGTAACCCAACAATTACTAAAGCTCCAACAATACCTATATAACTCAAGGAAATAATAACAAAATGTTGCCATCAAGGCTCCAATACAAAAATATTAAACTAACATAATGATTTCCTAAAGTAGCTTTAACAAATAACACCAGTGGTTCTAAACAACATGGAAAACATCAAAGTAAAATAAATAATAAGACTACTGGTCTTCACATGCCATCTACTACTCGTCATAGCTCTGATCAGTATCGTGCACCACTAAAATTATTGTTCCCATGGAATGGGGTGAGACCAACGTCCCAGTGAGTGTAACAATGTGTGCAGTGTGGGGGAAAGCAACCAAGAACCATCATGGCATACATATAATTTTAAGAGACATAATAGAGATAATGATACAGAATTCAACATAAAGAAAATCAATCATCAACATGTAATGCATGGCTGTGAGGTGTTGTTCCCGACACCCGGGGTCTTTTCTCTGTAACGTGACTGTGATGAGCGCTCGGCCATTTAACCAAGGACCGTCGTCCAAGGTTACCTATGATTAAATTTTAAATAGCATTTAAATATAATTCTGTGATTGGGGACCCCATCTCCCTCTTGGCCATGAGTTCGATGTGGTTACCCCGTTGTTCTTAAATAATTTTCCCGAAGGCCTGTGATGGTCAAAGACCCTATGATAGCCCAAAAGCTCTATGATTTCTTAAATTCATAATTCTATGACTATGATGGCCAAAGGCCCATGAATTCTAGAATAACATAATCAAACCCATCATACAGAATCATCCAATCACCTATCCTAGGTTTTGGCAATTCAATACATACAATTCTCAATACATTCATAATTCCTATGTTCATACTACACATATATCATTAATTCATAGAAGAAAAGGGGAAAAAGAATGGGGAACATGCAGTGGCAACATCCAGATCAATCAAGTGAGAGTTACACCCACCTGTGAGTCGAGAAAACGGAGAAAGAACGAAGAATGGAGGGCCTTGATGGGGGAAAGATTGATGCAAGACTCGTTCTTGATGAGTAGAAATCGTTCTTGGCCTTTGCTGGGACTTTCTCTCACTAGAATCTCTCTCTCTCTCTGAAAATATGAAAAAAATGGGAGGAAGAACTGACTGAAACCGTCCAAGAACGTGTTTTAAAGTGCAGAAATCGGGCATGCGCTCAAGCCTCGCTTGAGCGCAGCTCAAGCGCAAGTTCTCGCTCAGGCTGCGCTTGAGCTCAGCTCGAGCTGAATTTCTCAAATTGCTCTCTGTTTTTCTGCGCTCAGGCTGCGCTCGAGCGAGAAAACCAGATTTCAATTTTCCCTTCTTACTGATATCCTCGCTCAGGCTGCGCTTGAGCTCAGCTCGAGCGAGAACACCAAATTGACATTTTCCCTTCTTGCGAAGGTGCAGTTTTCATCCAAACCCTATCATATAACCTATCAAACTGAAGCCCCGGAAATAAGCTTTCTAATGAGAGTGGAATCACCTCAATCGGACATCTACAACTCTAGATATTTGCAATTTAGTGCACCAAGGTCATTAGGCTTAGAACCAACATCAAGCAACAACCTTAGTTTTTGCCTCTTAAAGTTTCCTGTACCTATTCTTTTCTTCATTCTACTTTAAGTTATGATATTCCTATGAATTAAGGTCTTAATTAGCAGGATGTTACAGATCCCGTTAAAGCTCGGCGCGCACAAAGGCAGGCAACCCGGTATTGTCTAATCGACGGAAGCCTTTATAGACAGGGACTCGCACAACCATTGATGAAGTGCATCTCGGGTGACACGCTCGAGTACGTTATGGCGGAGGTTCATAAAGGGGTCTGTGGTCATCATCCCGGCGGATACTCCCTAGCCCGAAAGATCCTCCGAGCGGGCTATTATTGGCCCACCATGGAAGCGGACTAATTGGAGTACGTCAAGAAATGCTCGAAATTTCAGAAACACGCCGACATCCACCAAGCTCCCCCCGAAGCATTGACGTCGATATTGGCTCCCTACCCATTCTCTTGGTGGGGCATAGATATTTTGGGGCCATTTTCCCCGGCCCCAGGGTAGCTAAAATACCTAGCGGTGGCAGTTGATTACTTTACCAAGTGGATCGAGGCTTTACCACTTGC
The DNA here is from genome assembly GCA_026901365.1 of Sesbania bispinosa. Classification (NCBI taxonomy): domain Eukaryota; kingdom Viridiplantae; phylum Streptophyta; class Magnoliopsida; order Fabales; family Fabaceae; genus Sesbania; species Sesbania bispinosa. The sequence continues at coordinate 119,110 of QLOH01000343.1, forward strand.
AAAGATCACGGGGAAAAATCTCTCCAAGTTTATATATCGCTTCGTCATATGTAGGTTCGACATCCCAAACGTCGTAGTGACAGACAATGGCACCCAGTTTACCGACAAGGGATTTCGGGAACTTATGTCGGATTTCCACATAACCCACAGATTCTCATCCGTCGAGCACCCTCAAACTAACAGCCAAGCCGAAGCCGCGAACAAGGTAATCCTTAAAGGGCTTAGGAAACACCTCGAAACCGCTAAGGGACTCTGGGCAGATTAGTTACCCAACGTCTTGTGGGCTTATCACACCACTCCCCATTCTACAACTGGGGAAACCCCGTTCAGACTAGCCTACGGCGTTGATGCGGTCATCCCGGTAGAAGTCGGTGAGCAAAGGCCTAGACTTCAAGCGTATGACCCACACACCAACGACCAAAGACTTCGCGAGGAATTGGACTTGATTGAAGAAATCCGTGAAAGGGCATCAATCCGTGAAGCAGCGATCAAATCACGGTCAGCAAGACGACACGACAAAACGGTTGTGTCGCGAATTTTTAATGTCGGAGATCTGGTCTTATGAAGGGCAGACGTCGGCAACAAGAACGCCGCTCAAGGAAAGCTGGCTGAAAACTGGGAAGGACCGTATCGGATCACTACCAGCACGGGAACCGGGGCTTATCGCCTAGAAACACTTTTTGGGGAATCCATACTCTGGACATGGAACACGGATAAGCTCCGCAGGTACTTTAGCTAATCATGTTTGTAAGAATGTACCACCATGTAACATTGTTTTGCAGAAATAAAAAATATGGTACCACCCGAGGGTACCCCGAGTCGGGTACAACCCCGAGCGCGTTTTGAGTCGGGTACCACCCCGAGCATGTTTTGAGTCGGGTACAACCCCGAACATGTTTTCAACGAGATACGCTCCCGAACGCGCACCTGAGTCAGGTACAACCCCGAACGTGTTTTGAGTCGGGTACCACCTCGAGCGTGTTTTGAGTCGGGTACAACCCCGAACGTGCTTTGAAAAGGATATACTCCCAACATTCTTTAAATCGAGTACAACCCCGAACGTAAAGTAAACAAGGCGCAAACCCAAGTAGATGACATACAGGAACAAAGAGTTAAATGAAAACTGTAGGAACACAGGGAAACACTAGAAGGGGGGGTTGAATAGTGTTTCTAAATATTTTAAGAAGCTTTTCGAAAACAGATTTACAAAACAGATTTTCAGACAGGTTACTAGTGGGTTGTCTGAAGTTTTTAGATAGCTGTCTGAAGTTGGTTTCAGACTGCTTTAAAATGGTTCTAAACGAAGTTTCTTCTTTTTAAAATATTAAATAAAATATTCAGTCCCCTTAATTAGTTTAAAACTGAAATGACAAAGATAAGGGAAGAGAAACTTAGCCACAAAATTTATCCTGGTTCACTCACTACCACTTGTGAGCTACGTCCAGTCCCAATGCCAACAAGCACTTGGATTTTCTCTTAATCTTGCAAGATTACAAGTATTCTTTTCTAACAAGCCTCTTCAGGCTCTACAACCAAGTATTCTTTTTTTTAGACAAGCCTCTTCAGGCTCAACAACACAAGTATTCTTTTTCAGACAAGCCTCTCCAGGCTCAAAAGCAAATACAAATGAGAGAAGTGCTTAAGCTCACAAACTATATCAGTTTTGAGACTTAAACAGCTACTGATTGTACAGAAATTACTGAGGTATGCTCAGAATAAAAATTTGTGTGTACAAAGAAGATAAAATCTATCAGAGTGTTACAGCGAAAAACTTGCAGAGTTTCTGTTCTTTTGCTATGCTTCTCTCTATATACTGGTCTTCAAATGAGGGGGTATTTATAACCAAATGATTGAATCATTGAAAACTCTCAGGTTTGTGAAATCCATGCTAGCCGTTGTGAGACAGCTGCTGCAGTACAAAATATTCTCTGACATATTCTGATATTCCCTGACAATTTCTGACATTTTTACACGGTTTGCTCCTGCCAAAAAGGTGCTCTTTGTTGCTGCTGCAATTGCTGCGTAGCAGAGGACACGTTGTGACAGAGCGCGTGCTTGAATTGCATTGCACAGGTGCCAGCTGTTTGTAACAGAGAACATGCGTGAAAAACGTGCAGAGGTGCATGGATTATCACAGCTTCAGACAAGAGATGCCATGTCATCAAAGCTTTCAGACGGCTTTGATGCTTCAGACGGGTTGATCATCTTCAGACAGCATCAGCTTCTTCAGACGGGTACAACACTTAGTCTTATAAAGTAGGCTTCTTGCTGAAAATCACAGATAAACATTTAGACAATTGTATCTTATGAGAAACATCTTAAGTTGAATTTGTTGATCATTAAAACTTAGAGAAGTTTCAGTCTTTAAAACATCATAAACCTCTTCATGATATTTTTGAGACTCAACATTCTCCCCCTTTTTAATGATGACAAATTTAACTTAAATCTGCAAAGTTGAGAGATTAAGATTTAGCTCCCCCTGGGACAAATGTATTCTTTTAGATGCTTTTATAAAGAATTTTCTCAGAAGTTCAGACAACTTTGGACTGTTTCATGTACTCCCCCTGAATCCTGTAATCACTTCAGATTTTGTTAGATTTAATACTCCCCCTTTTGTCATCAATCAAAAGGGAAATATAGAGCAATAACAATAACCTAGCAATAAAACAAACAGGATTGTGAAGAACAGATAAAGTAAAAACAAGTATCAGAGCAAAGACCTCATGAGATGGATTGAAGGCACTGATTGTATTAAAAATAATGTAAGGATTAAACAGACAATCAGCACTTAAAAAAGAAGTATGAACATAAGACAATGGCACTAAATTAGTCCTTCTTCTTCAGCAGGGCTTCAGACAGAAAGGAGATCAGTTCTTCCTTCGCCTTGTCAATGGCAGCTTCAATAGAAGATTTCAACTCTTGTTGCCCACTTCTTATCAGTTGCTGCTCATGAAGAATTTCTTGCTGATTCTGAATAACTTTTTGAGCCTTCTTTTCTGAGACAGCACATCTTCTTTCAGATTCTTCACATCTCTTCTCAAGTGCCTTGACCTTGGATTTCAGCTTCTGGTTTTCTTCAAACAGGTCAGGTTCAGACTCAACTAGGATGAGCTGAAGGTAAGGACAAACAAATCTCAAAACTCCAAAACCAGGCTGTAAGCCATATTCTAAAGGATTGTAGACTGGACAGAAAAAGGTCCCAACATACTTCAAAAGAACCCAAGCTTGGTTGAATGAATCTTCCTGTGGGGGAAAGTGATCTCTTAAGAAATGGTACTGAACATTTGTGAAGTGTCCAACACCCATTGCAGATTCAGCATCAGGACCACTACACCCAGAAGAAGACCCAACAGCTTCTCTGATCTTCCAGTAAGATTCCCACATCCAGTTTTCAAACAGGTGATTCAAGCCTCCTCCTTCTGATATGATAAACTCAGGAAGACCTTCCCATTCTGAAGCAGTCATGGCTTCAGACAGGGGTGCTGATACAGAATAGACCTTAGGACCCTTCAATTTTTCATCTTGACCTTCTTTGAGGGGATACCTAGGAATAATCCTATCAGGTTTCACCAAGATTTTGGTTGAAGGCCTGATTGAACTGGTTCTAGAAGGCCTGTAGCGTATCATTCCAACTCCTCTAGCCAAGTCTCTTTGGAACAACTCAGCTTCAGTGTTCAGCATTCTTACCATTAGCCATTCTTCATTGTTCAGCTTCCATGAGTCTTCAGAGAATGGATTGATAAGATCCCATGTATGATTAGGAGGGACAACACCCTTCCTTATCTTCTCCAAACCATCAGCATTGTTGGAGTACAAAGCCCTTTCATCAGACACAGTCTTCTTAGTGAGACCCTGATGAAGTGAGACAGCATGGGCTGTTCTAAAGTGATGCAGCTCTTCAGACAGATGCTGGAATTTTGGCAAAGGACAAGAGCCAAAGGAGGTTCTTGTCAGTCTCTTGCATAAGGCTGCAATCTCAGCTGAAAGGTTGAATTGATGAACAGATGAAGGTGGTGATGGAGGTAAAGGTGTGTGAGGTGGAGATGATGATGGTGAGGAAGGTGATGAAGGTGAAGGTAATGAGCTATCAGATAGCTGTATGTACAGAGGTGAGGGGGGTTTGGATGGTGAAGATGTGGGTTCAAGAACTTGGTTTTCTTGAGGTGCAGGGGGTTCAGACAACAGGTTGTCTGATGGTATGATGGGTGTAGGTGATGAGGGTTCAGATGGTATGAAAGGTTCAGAGGGTAATGTAATTAGCTGTAAGATTGGTAGAGGTTGGGAGGTAGGTGGAGAAGGTTGCTTTTCTGGTGATGAAGGAGGTGAGGGAGTTACATTATCAAATCTCACCTTGATCCTTTTGTAAGGTTTGGGAGCAGCAACATCTTGAGCTTTAGCAGCTCTTTCTTTTGCTTCCTTATCCTTGGCTTCCTTATCCTCCCTTTCTCTTTCTTCAGAGGAAAGAGCCCTTCTTCTCTTGAAGTATTGATTAGCCTTTACAAACTTTTGATACCTTCCAGCAATGTCTGCTTCTTCTAGGTGAGAAGCAGTACTTCTGGTAATCCTAACTTCAGACACTGTCTAAAGTAGTTTACCCTTCTTCTTTTTCCTCTGAGGTGCACTTGACCTCTTTCTTTTCTTTGAGGCTTCAGCAATGGCTGCTTGCTTGTCATCCTCAGCATAAGCAAGTTGTGAGGCTATTGCAAGAGCTCTGTCAGTTCTCTCTTGCTCTTCTTTCAGTTCTAACTCTTCTTGTTCAATGGCAGTAGCCAAAGCAGCAACCTGAATCAGTTCAGGGTCAGAGGAGCATGCAGCAAGAGGTTGAGCAGCAACTGCATCAATATCCACAGCCTGTCCTTCCATTATAGAAGTAGGCTTTGAAGATTGTGCAGGTTCAGACACCTGACCCACAATTTCAGACAACCTTTGAGAAGGTTTCTGAACAGGTTCAGATGCTTGAATCTGTACAGATGCAGAAGCTATCTTAGCTGAGCTTCTTAAAGGTAGCTTCTTCAGCTTAGGTTGAGGTGACGCCTTTGAGGGCTTGAACTCATGTCTTCTGATATCTCCTTTTAGTTCATTTTCCAGAATCTTCACAGTGGAACTTCTCCTCTGAGCTTTCTCCATCAGCAAACTTTCTTTCATGGTTGGCGAGGGAGGCCTTGGAGTCAGCTTAATCTTCATGCTCTTCAGATTTGATTCACCAAACATAGGAATTGACTGGTGATCAAAGAGCTGGTGAACTGGAACTTTAAAATGCAACAACACCTTGGTGATGATGGTGTTGTGAGGAAAACTTCCAGCAGAGTCTCTCAGCCTCTTCTAAAGGTGGTACATGATGATATTTGGAAGATAGCATGGTTTCTGCTGCCACTTTTAGGGATTACAGAGTTCCCCAAGATAGCATGCAGAACCCTAGCCTTATCTGACATATTCTTAGCATCCAGACTAGCAGGAGAGGGAGTTCCATACAAAAACTCAGTAAAATGATTCTGACCTCCATTTCTTGATTCCCAGCCAGGAGAGAAGACACCACCTTCAGTCTTGACACCACAGACAATGGCCAAGATGTCTTCATCAATAAAGATAGATGTACCAAGCACATTAGCCTTGATGGTGGTGTAGATGCCTTGAGGGTTAGGGATTCCTCTGGCTGTGGCCCAGAAATCAAGTATACTCTGCTCATGCCAATGTGAATGATTTTTGTTGAAGTATTCAAGCCACCCAGCTGCTTGAAATTCTGCATGAAGATCCATTCCTAGTGCTTCAAGCTCTTCCAGAAAGACACCCTTGGTCTTCACAATATTATCAGCTCCAGACTTCTTTGGTGCCATTGTTGAAGGATGGAAAGAACTTGAGAGAGAAAATGCTTTCTTGAAGATGAAGAATAGCAAAGATTTTGAGAGAGTAGAGAGCTGTAACGTACCAAGGACTCACTGCCTTACAGTACTTATAGACTTCTGAGGCAATGATGGCAGAAACTAGCTGCGCAGACATAGGGTAACGTGCAAAGTGGATTTAAACCGTCCCTTTATTGCCACGTCATTTGTTCATTTCAGACAAGTGCAAGATTTCAGACATCTAGTTAATTTCAGACGACCAAAACTTCAGACAGGTCACATGTTTCAGACAGGCTGAAGTTTCAGACACATCATTTTTCATACACACTCACAATGCATGAATGTTCAGTTTATCTCTGATGAACTTAAACCTATCTTCAGTTAGAGGTTTTGTGAATATATCAGCCCATTGATGCTCTGTATCAATGAACTGAATATCAAAAACACCTTTCTGAACATAGTCTCTAATGAAATGATGTTTGATTTCTATATGTTTAGCCCTAGAATGTTGAATGGGATTTTTAGATAAATTAATGGCACTGGTATTATCACATAACACAGGTATAACAGATATTGCAATATTAAAATCTTCAAGTTGATACTTCACCCATAATAGTTGTGAGCAACAGCTGGCTGCTGAGATGTATTCTGCTTCAGCTGTTGATAATGCAATTGTGCTTTGCCTTTTGCTTGACCAGCTGATCATATTTTCTCCAAAGAAGTGACATCCACCACTGGTGCTTTTTCTTTCAACTCTGTCTTCAGCAAAATCAACATCACAGTATCCTACTAACCTGCAATCCTTACTTTTCTTATAGCACAGACCAAGATTAGTAGTACCTTTAAGATATCTGAAAATTCTTTTTACAGCTTTGTAGTGAGTGATTCTTGGATCAGATTGAAATCTAGCACACAGGCACACACTGAACATGATGTCAGGCCTGCTTGCTGTTAGATACAATAATGAACCAATCATTCCTCTATACAGAGTTTGATTCACTGGTTCTTCATTCTCATCTTTATTTAGAGATGCAGAAGGGTGCATTGGAGTTGTCATGGGTTTGCAATCACTTAGGTTGAACTTTTTAAGCATTTCCTTTGTATATTTCTCTTGATGGATCCATATACAATCAGAATCTTGCTTAATCTGAAGTCCAAGGAAAAACTTTAGTTCACCCATTAGGCTCATTTCAAATTCAGATTGCATTAACTCAGAAAACTCTTTGCACAATGAAGAATTAGTTGAACCAAAAATAATGTCATCAACATATATTTGGACAAGTATAAGATCCTTGTTAGACTGTTTTCTAAAAAGAGTTGTGTCAACTTTTCCTCTTTCAAAACCATTAGTTGCAAGAAAACTGCTCAGTCTTTCATACCAAGCTCTTGGGGCTTGTTTCAGACCATAGAGAGCTTTCTTGAGTTTAAAAACATGTTCAGGAAAAGTTACATCTTCAAAACCAGGGGGTTGTCTAACAAAAACCTCTTCTTCAATGAAACCATTGAGGAAGGCACTTTTGACATCCATTTGATATAGTTTGATGCCATTATTTACAGCATAAGATAAAAGAATTCTAATTGCTTCTAACCTGGCCACTGGGGCAAAGGTTTCAGTGAAGTCAATACCTTCTTGCTGGTTATAACCTTGAGCTACTAGCCTTGCCTTATTTTTGATAACTTTGCCTTCTTCAGACAGCTTGTTTCTGAACACCCATTTGGTTCCAATAATTGTTTTCCCATGGGGTTTAGGAACAAGGGTCCAGACATCACTCCTAGCAAATTGATTTAGCTCCTCTTGCATGGCTAGGATCCACCCTTCATCATGCAGAGCTTCATCAATGCTCTTTGGCTCAATTTCAGACAGGAGAGCAAGAGAATTCAAATGTCTGAATTTTGATCTTGTCTTAACTCCTTCTGAAGTGCTTCGAATGATTTGCTCTTTAGGATGATGTGACTTGTATCTCCAATCAGATTTATGAGGAGGTATCACATCTGTCTGAGACTCAACATTTGTCTGAAGAGGTTCAGAAACAGCAGGAGCTTCAGACAGGTGCTCATCCTTCAAATTGCTGTGATCATTCAGCTCCATTCCTGCAAAATCATCCTCTAGATCTGATAGTTCCCTATCAGCCTCTTTGTTATCATTGAATTTTACATGTATGGTTTCTTCAACAGTTAAAGTTCTAGAGTTATGCACTCTATATGCTTTAGATGTTTCAGAATATCCAATGAAAAATCCATTATCAGACTTTGCATCAAATTTTCCAAGATCATCTTTGGTGTTCAGTATAAAACATTCACATCCAAAGATGTGGAAATATGATATGTTGGGTTTTCTTCCTTTCCACAACTCATATGGAGTCTTTTTCAGAATTGGTCTTATCAATATTCTGTTTTGAAGGTAACAGGCCGTGTTAACAGCTTCTGCCCAGAAGGTTCTAGGTAAGTTGCTTGAGTTGAGCATGGTCCTTGCTATCTCTTGCAAACTTCTGTTCTTTCTCTCAACAACCCCATTCTGTTGAGGTGTTCTTGCCACAGAGAAATTGTGTGAGATCCCATTCTCATCACAGAACAATTTGAAATTTGCATTCTCAAACTCCCCACCATGATCACTTCTTATGACAGAAATACAGAATCCCTTTTCATTATGTACCTTCTTGCAAAATATTGTGAAATTCTTAAAAGTCTCATCCTTGTTTCTAAGGAATATCACCCATGTGAATCTAGAATAGTCATCAACAATGACCAAACCATATTTCTTTCCACTAAGACTTTCTGTTCTAATGGGACCAAACAAGTCAATGTGTAAAAGTTCTAGTGGTCTGCTAGCTGAAACAACATCTTTACTCTTGAAGGAGTGTCTTGTTTGTTTCCCTTTCAGACAGCTATCACATAAAATGTCAGATTTGTATGAGAGCTTGGGCAATCCTTTAACAAGGTTGTGTTTTGCTAATCTTGAGATTAATCTCAAGCTGGCATGCCCAAGTCTTTGATGCCAAATCTGTTTTTCATCTTCAACAGAAATGAAGCATTTTACATTTTGACTTGCTAGATCCTCTAGATCAATTTTATACATATTGCTGTGTCTCTTAGCAGTAAAAAGTGTTTGATCAGAGGAGTCTTTGACTATGCATCCTTCCTTGGTAAAGGATACTACATAACCACTGTCACATAATTGACTTATGCTCAGTAAATTATGTTGTAGTCCTTCCACAAGAAGAACATTTTTAATGAGGGATGAAGGAATTATACCTATAGTCCCTATGCCAATGATCTTCCCTTGCTGATTTCCACCAAAGGTGACCACTCCTCCTTCCTTAGGTCTAAGGTTTTGGAACAAAGACCTTTCTCCTGTCATGTGTCGCGAGCACCCACTGTCCAGGTACCATTTGTGGGGTCTCCTTTGTCCTGTTAAACACATCTGCAACAGGAATGATCAAGTTTTTAGGTACCCAAGTTCTTTTGGGTCCTGTTTCGTTAGCTTTCGGTCTTGCTTTTCTCTTGTGCTTGCACTGAATCACATTGTGTCCAGGCTTACCACAGTGAGAACACCCAGTGACCTTCTTTTTGCTTTTAGAAAAATTTAAGACAGTAGGAGGTTCAGACATGTTGTGATCAAAAAAGCCTAGTCCACTTTTGTCAGAGGAATGTCTTTGATTTCCAAGCATTATGTTTAAATTTTTTGTTCCTTTGACAAACTTGGCTAGATCATTTGTCAGTTCTACAATCTGTTTCTGAAGTTTTTTATTTTCTTCAGACACAGTTTGTGAACTATGGTTTTCAGTCTCAAAGACCTTTTCCTTGAGCATAATATGTTCTATTTCCAGAGACTCATATTTGTTACACATTTCTGTGTGAGCCTTGGATAGATTCTTATACTCTAGGAACAGTTCCTTGGAACTTTCCACCAGATCATCATACATTTCTTGAAAGGTAAGAGGGAATACCTCAGCTTCAGAACTGTCTGAAGATGGTAGGCTTGCCATGAGACACAGATTTGCCTCTTCTGAGGTGTCTTCCTCCTCTTCTGAAGTTGATTCATCCAGGTCCTCCCATGTTGCCATGAGACCTTTCTTTTTCTTGAAAAACTTCTTCTTCTTGAAGTTGGTTTTCTTCAGTTTTGGACACTCAGCCTTCATGTGCCCTGGTTGTTTACACTCAAAACAAATAATTTTGTCAGTTTGTATGTCTTTACCTGACTTACCTCCTTTTGAGGTTGAGGGTTGATTCTTTCTGAATCTTCCTCTGTTCTGTAGCATTCTCTTGATCTTCCTACTTAGAAGAGCAAGATCATCATCATCTTCTGAGCTATCTTCAGAGTCTTCATCTTCCTCTGAAGCTGCCTCAGCTTGCATAGCCTTGATGTTGCCATGCCTAGACTGTTTGGTCTTGGAGTTTAGGGCTAGAGATTTTCTCTTGTTGTCATCTTCTCCAAGCTCAAGCTCATGGACCTTAAGAGATCCCAACAGTTCTTCCACTCTAAGAGAGTTCAAATCTCTTGCCTCTTGAATGGCAGTAACTTTGGGTCTCCAGGACTTAGGCAAGCTCTTTAGGATTTTTCTGTTATTATCTCCAGAGTTGTATGTTCTGCCTAAGGACCTGAGTCCATTTGTTATGGTCTTAAACCTTCCAAACATTTGGTCAATGGTTTAAGATTCTTCCATCTTGAACATCTCATACTGATGTATGAGCATACTTATCTTGGATTGCTTGACAGTCTCAGTACCTTCATGGGCTGCTGCAAGAGTATCCCAAATCTCCTTGGCAGAGGTGCATCCATGAACCTTCTCATATTCTGATTTGTTCAAGGAACATATCAGATAGAGTTTGGCCTTAGCATTCATCTGGACTCTAGCCTTTTGCTCCAAAGTCCATTCAGTCTTAGGTATAGGCACATCATTTAGCATAGGCACATAGTCTCCATCAGTGACCACATCCCAAACATCAATGTTTGTGCTTTCAATGAACAGCTTCATTCTATCTCTCCAGTAGTGATAATCTTCTCCATTGAAAGCTGGAGGTCTTGTGATAGAGGCTCCTTCTGTGATGTATTGCCTGTTACTGTTTGAAGCTTCCATGTGGATCTTTCAGTCCTCAGACACTTGTTAGGTGTATCAACCCTGAGTAGAGCTCTGGTACCAACTGTAGGAACACAGGGAAACACTAGAAGGGGTGGTTGAATAGTGTTTCTAAATATTTTAAGAAGCTTTTCGAAAACAAATTTACAAAACAGATTTTCAGACAGGTTACTAGTGGGCTGTCTGAAGTTTTTAGATAGCTGTCTGAAGTTGGTTTCAGACTGCTTTAAAATGGTTCTAAACGAAGTTTCTTCTTTTTAAAATATTAAATAAAATATTCAGTCCCCTTAATTAGTTTAAAACTGAAATGACAAAGATAAGGGAAGAGAAACTTAGCCACAGAATTTATCCTGGTTCACTCACTACCACTTGTGAGCTACGTCCAGTCCCAATGCCAACAAGCACTTGGATTTTCTCTTAATCTTGCAAGATTACAAGTATTCTTTTCTAACAAGCCTCTTCAGGCTCTACAACCAAGTATTCTTTTTTTCAGACAAGCCTCTTCAGGCTCAACAACACAAGTATTCTTTTTCAGACAAGCCTCTCCAGGCTCAAAAGCAAATACAAATGAGAGAAGTGCTTAAGCTCACAAACTATATCAGTTTTGAGACTTAAACAGCTACCGATTGTACAGAAATTACTGAGGTATGCTCAGAATAAAAATTTGTGTGTACAAAGAAGATAAAATCTATCAGAGTGTTACAGCGAAAAACTTGCAGAGTTTCTGTTCTTTTGCTATGCTTCTCTTTATATACTGGTCTTCAAATGAGGGGGTATTTATAACCAAATGATTGAATCATTGAAGACTCTCAGGTTTGTGAAATCCATGCTAGCCGTTGTGAGACAGCTGCTGCAGTACAAAATATTCTCTAACATATTCTGATATTCCCTGACAATTTCTGACATTTTTACACGGTTTGCTCCTGCCAAAAAGGTGCTCTTTGTTGCTGCTGCAATTGCTGCGTAGCAGAGGACACGTTGTGACAGAGCGCGTGCTTGAATTGCATTGCACAGGTGTCAGCTGTTTGTAACAGAGAACATGCGTGAAAAACGTGCAGAGGTGCATGGATTATCACAGCTTCAGACAAGAGATGCCATGTCATCAAAAGCTTTCAGACGGCTTTGATGCTTCAGATGGGTGGATCATCTTCATACAGCATCAGCTTCTTCAGACGGGTACAACACTTAGTCTTATAAAGTAGGCTTCTTGCTGAAAATCACAGATAAACATTTAGACAATTGTATCTTATGAGAAACATCTTAAGTTGAATTTGTTGATCATTAAAACTTAGAGAAATTTCAGTCTTTAAAACATCATAAACCTCTTCATGATATTTTTGAGACTCAACAAAAACAACAGTCAATTACAAAGCCGTCATGACAAGTTACATATTACAGAACGAAAGCGAAAAGTTACATATTACATAAAATAAATCGGCATTCCGGCCCTTCAATCTTTGGAACTCACGACAACATTGGAAGTCGGATCAACAGTCGAGGTCGGGTCAACTTTTTCCGAAGATAGCGCGCCATCAGGTCCCTTCTCCGCATTAGCAGCCGGATCCTCTTCATCATGCAATGGTGGGGACGTTGGCACCACATCTCCAGGGGCGCTTTCCACCTTTCCCGTGGGCGTCACGTCATACCACTTCCCGTCCTCGATGGTGCAAAGGGTCGACATTCCCCTGATGTTCAGCTCGACCTCAGGATTTAGAAACTTCATTTGTTTAATGGCAATATAAAAATACATATCTGCAGCATCTTCCCAGAGCATCTCTGTAACGCCCCTAATTTCTAGAACTCAGAAATAATGCCCGTTGGAGACACTACCCCTGAAATTCTTGAAATTCATTTCGTTAAATTTCAGATATCGTCATACAATCGCTCAAACTTTCCAACGATTAGCTTAAGCCATTTCAATACAACATCGAATTACCTAAATGAAAGTAAGGTAAATCCCCTAAAACCGGAAATCCGGCGGAGTCTCCCCTAAAACCGGATAATTACCAATTTCAAGGTCAACCTGAAACTCAGTAAAAACCAATACATTTCAAGATCATGAATAATCCACATCTCCAAATAAAACCTCTATGGCTAAGAGACATATACATACATCTATACCACATTAATCAACTATCTACAAATTCTAATGAACTACTCTCTATTACAAGAAGTTTCCATTATGAAGTACAACTCAGCTTCACCACCGCCCTTCCGGCCATATATACTTGGAACTTCCTGCACCACTAAGGTAAATCCCCGAAACGTGGGGTGAGATAATAATCTCAGTGAATAAAACTCAATGCATGTATGTAGGGGACATTTATCTATGACAATTATATCGATATGAACTTAAACATTTGTTTCATACACAATAATCCATATGCATCATGATGCACTAAATGCTTTGCCCGAAGGCCATGTTCACATCACGTTATAGAGTTAGACCCGAGCTCAGACTACGGGGGATATCTCCCCCGGGGACGAATCCCACCCTCACATTTGACCGAAGTCCTTTAATCATTGAACTTGATCGAATAACTAATTTAGATATTCGGAATTGATAAATATCGTAATCTCGTTAGTTTCGACAATTTCGATATTTTGAACCTTTCGGTACCAAGGAGACTCGGTGTACGAACGAAACCCATAACATATATTCATCAATTCCTATATTGTAATCAATTACCGATCCTTAAATTTCCATTTCGGAACAATTTTAATCGAAGGGAACGAGGCGTTTCGACGTTTCTATAGTTTCGAAACTTTCGAGAGTTTTGAAAGTTTCGAAACTAAAGAATATCAAGAATCGATTCGTTCTAACTGATTAAAATCATTACCCATTGGTCAAACAACAAGCACAATCACAATCAATCATCAATAATCAAGTATATTCAGAGAAAGGGAGAGGGAGAAGTGGGGAACATGCATTTGAGACCAATCTCTAATCTACTCAAACAAGTGAGGATTACTCACTAAGTGAAGAAATCCAAGCAATTAGATGAAATGGAGATGATTCCTAGCTTCGATCCGTTGTTCCTGCTTCGTTTCGACACCTCCTCTCTCTAGAACCCGCTCCCTCTCTCTCTAGAATAGGTTTTTCTCTCAAAATTCTGATTTTAAAAACGTGCTGGGTATATATATATTCGCTCAATAATCGATTACCAAACCCTGGTAATCGATTACTGAGAGCAAAATACGCCTAAAAACCCATTCTGGGAACCTGGTAATCGATTACCACCTTTGGTAATCGATTACTAAGAACCCAGGTTGCTGGTAATCGATTACAGGGTTAAGTAATCGATTACTAGGGGCCAGACTCTCTGGTAATCGATTACTAGCTCTTGGTAATCGATTACCAGTGACCAAATACTCCTAAATTTTGTTCTATCAAGTTACCAAACTATAACTTACCCCTTTCCACCTATTTTTCTCATACCTCAAAGAACATACTAGCTCTTGTAATCGATTACCAGTGACCAAACTTAGATTTTATCCTTTTCTACCTATTAATCTCACAAGTTATTTTAACCGAGCAATGGCTCCTAGATTCTACTTATTTCAAGAACCCCAACCTTAGATTTTATTCCCTAATCTTCATTACTTCCAGTTTTCAACTAAACATACCCAGTTTACCCTTTAAGTCTTATAAGATATAATAACTTAATATGTGGACCTAATCTCTAATTAGATATTCTTAAGTTAAACCCTAAACTTGGTTTTAAAATAGGGTTTTAACTCATAGCTTCTTAATTTTACCCTTCCTTACTCACTAATACCTAATTCTTTTGTTTGCAATCTGATGAATTATTTAAGCTCCTAATTTGCGGGATGTTACAATCTCAGTCTCTTCAACCCTCTGCTTGAGCTCTTCGACTTCGCCCTCAAGAGCCCGGTGCACTTCAACAGACTCTTTCAGTTGTAGTTGGGAAGTCGACGCTGCCTCTTCGACATTCTTTTTAGCCGAGGTAAGGGTCTCCACCTGCTTCGTCAAATCAGCAGTAATCGTCAGCAGTTCATCCCTTTCCTTGGTCAAAGCTTTCACCGCAGAAAGAGCCTTTTGCATTTTCACCTCGTCGGCCTCCAACTTGGCTGTCATCTTCTCCAGTTCGGCCCTAATAGGAACGAAGGAAGCAAGATCTCGAGATGCCCCCATGAAATACCTCGACATCATTGCGAACTTCATACCCCACTCGGATGCGGCACCAAGGATCTGATTAATCTCCTCCTCGGATTTCCCTTCAAACATAGCACGACCTTGGGCCTCCAGGTGCTTGTTCACCTCCTCAGTAGTCATGTCGGAAGGAAGTAACCCGACACCGAAAATTAAGGGCTTCTTCCCTCTATCACCGAGCAGTTATGTCGAGGAAGATCCTTTCGAAAGACCTTCGACAAGTGGTTTGTTTAACGGCAGAACAGGGATATCAACCCTTATGCGCTTGGGTTTCTGTTGCTCCGAGACGTCAACCTCATATTCCGACACCTCGGGTTTCTTCTGGGCTTCCCGAAGGGCTTTCCTCACCTTTCGCTCTGCCAACTTCTCATGTTGTCGATCCGCCATTGCAACTACAAAAATACATGAAGACAATTAGCACAAGATTATTTGAAAACAAAATGAACTATCCTAGTCGGATATTTACCGAGGAGTTCCCGAGTTTCCAAGCCGCCATTCTTTATCACGGACTGACAATCCAAAATACCGTGTTTTTCTATAAATCTCTTGATGGCGTCTGCAGTCTTCTTCTCACCACCAAATAAGGACTTATACTCCATGGTATAGGCGTTCGAAGTCCTCTCAAAGTGACCAGTATTCCAGTACGGGTTAATTATCAGTCTCCCATCTTCATGGTACACCGACTCTCTCCCCTTCCCCTTGGGGACTACGAAGACATACTTGTCCTTGAAATTGCGGTATGACTCCTAGAAGGCCTCGAAGATTTTTCCTCCGGCTCCTTGATAAGTGAAAATTAGTTGATAAATTAGAACACTTTTTATTTTACTTATCAAGAATAAAATGGTAATTTTGCCCCAATTTAATCCCTTTTTAATAAATATTAGATAAATTGTATTTATTAATCTGAGATTTGAATTTGATGTTATTTTGATAGAAATATTGCTGATTTTTGCAGGATATTGCAAAGATTTAATTTGAAGGATAGATAGCATTAAATGAGGGAAATGTCTGCAAGATTTGAGATTGATTGAAGATATTTAATGAAGATTTAAAGAAGATTTGTAGCCATTAATGAGGAAATCACTGTCAATCAATCAAGGATTCTGTAGATAAGCTTCCCAATTAAATCAAAGATTTCTCAATAAATACAAGGATTTCATCAAGAAAAGGGAAACAAGGAAAGACAAATCTGCTAAAACCAGTCTCGGGGAGAGATCAAGATTAAAAAGAGAAAGTTGGAGTTGCAGGACGCTACCTGCGCTTCACCTTGCGCTATAGCGCAGGTGAAGCGTAGACTCTATGGAAGTTGCGCCTCATCCTGCGCTGTAGCGCAGCCTGAAGCGTAGGTTACGCTGATTTGGTCCCTGTTGCCGTTTTTAGATAGATTTCTCCCCAAATTGTTGTGTCTTTCCTTAGTCTATAAATAAGAACCTCTTGTATCAATTCCGGTGGGCACGATCATTGTAATCCAGTCTATATTTCAGTGATAATGTACCAGAGCTAAGTTTAGAGTAGGAGAGGAGGAGCGCTTCACAAGGATTGAAGATGGTGACAGCATCTTCGGTGGTTTGTATGGCTACCTTGTGTAGTTAACTCTCCATTAGGATTGGATGTAATTCATTCTATCCCCAAGTTTATGTAAACTCTATATTATTATTTTTGTGCTCTCTGTCTATAATATTGGTAATCTTATTCTGTACTTAATTCCTAATTCTCGCGCTTGCGCCTGGAGTTATAGGCTAGTCTTAACTAAGTTAGTTTTGATTAGGACTGAGAGTAGGGGAGCGGATTCTGAAGAAACTCATTCTCTGATTGAATAAGAATACTCGGTTAACCATTGACTGAACAGGGGTGTTTACTAATGATTGATGGGTAGTGTGAGTACCATAATGAAGGGCATCCGACCATTAAGCTTGGTATTGATAAACCGATAGCAAAGAGTTAGTTGATTGTGAATCCAGGACCGAACATAGGCGTGTCCTGATGAGTGATGGTAGTGATAGTACTGGAGCGAAGGTGCGTCTACAGCATTAGGCCTCGTTTATCAACTAGTTCTTTTACAAACTGACTAAAAGAAGAGCAAAATAAGCCGAGGGTAAGTCTGTCGCCTGGTGGAGCCCGCATGGATTATCTTTGAGTGTGTGAGGCCGCTGGTAACTCGGGGTCTTAGCAATAAAGTTTGTCTAGGATATTATAGAGGAAACCTAAAATAATATATAGTTTTTTCATGCACAAAGGGTGTGATGATATGAAGTCCAATCCTAATCCAAGTAAAGTGTCTCTAACTCTTCCTTTCTATTCCATTGATTATTACTTTGTTATTTACAATTCCGCAAACAATACTCTCTAAACCATTGCTTTCCCTTGATAAATAGATCACAGTCTACGTAAATTGACTGTTCCCTGTGGATACGATACTCTCTTACTATTATACTGCCGGATTTGTGGTTCGCTTGCCAGAAACCCATCAAGTATTTTTGGCGCCGTTGCCGGGGAACGGTTTCCAATTTGTGTAGACCGCCTGGTCTAGTTATCAAGTTTCTTTTAATTATCTTAGGATTTTGTTATTTGTTTTTCTTTTTTAGGATTTATATTTTCTATCTTAGGAATTTTATTATTTTTCTAATATTATTAAAAAAATATTAAAAAATAATAAAATTTAAAATTCTCTTCAACACTTACCTTTTTCAAGTTTCTTGTTTATGCTTCTGAGAGGTCAGGCGTCTCCTAATCAACTGCAGTTCAACCTGGAAATAGAAAGGACATCGCGAAGGAACAGAGGTAGAAACTCGAGAAGGAGAAGAAGGAGAATAATTGTTGAAGAAATAAAAAACATGGCAGAGGAACATCCAAGACGGACACTAGGGGATTACATCTGCCATCAAGGACCATGTCACTTCTCCAACATTGTATTACCACCAATTGCAAGCGCTTTGGAGTTGAAGACTGCACATCTTAACCTCATTAGTGCACATCAATTCGCTGGATTGGACCATGAAAATCCAAACACTCATCTTTCTAACTTTTATGAATCGATTGGTACTATGGGTTTCGATGAAGGTAATTTGGAATCTGTCTACTTACGTTTGTTTCCTTTCTCTTTGATAGGTAAAGCTAAGGAATGGCTACAGTCACACCCAAATCAGAGTCTGATCACTTGGGGTGTGGTTGAAGAGAAGTTCTTGACAAGATTCTTCCCACCAGGGAAGCAGATAGAAGCCAATGCAGATATTTCCACATTCAGACAAGGAATGAATGAGCCACTTTGTGAAGCTTGGGAAAGATTCAAATCGATGTTGCGCAAATGTCCCAACTATGGCTATGAAGACATAGCCCAGCTTAATATATTCTGCAAGGGACTTCGATCAGACTCTAAGTCATTCATAGATGTTGCAGCAGGAGGAACAATCTTATCCGCAGACGTTGATCAAGCACTTGAAATTATCAACAATTTTGCTCAGAACGATCAACAAGCTCAAAGTGGAAGACAACCTGCACAAGTACCAAAGAAAGGGATGCCTGAACTCAATCAAAGTGATGCTCTGTTAGCTGAAAACAAGCTCATCAAACGTCAAATAGAAACACTCACTGAGACATTGAAGGCACTCCCTCAACAACTCAAAGTTGTCTATTCACCACCCATCCAAGCCCAACAATTGATTTGCGACTTCTGTGGAGGAGACCATCTAAATGGTCAATGTGCTATACAAGAAACACAACCAGAGCAAGTCAACTACATGGGTAACCAGGGAAGGCAAGAGAATTTCTCCAACAACAACAACAATCAGTACTCTCAAGGTTAGAGAAATAACCAAACCAACTTTGGTTGGAATCAGAATGGAGGAAGACAACCACCTTACCAACAGCAGCCCTCAACATATGACAAATTGAATTCTTTGGAAGGTAAGATTGATGACTTAGTACAAGGATTTAGTGGATTCAAGAAAACCATTGAGGCATCAATCAAGACTCTAGAGAATCAAGTGGGTCAGTTAGTGATGGGTTTCCTGGCAAGTTTACCAGTAGTCCAGTAGTTTTAGAGTAAGTAAGATATCGTATCCACAGGGAGCAGTTGTAATTTATATATTGATAGTGATTGTACTTCCAATACACACGGTTTTCAAAAAAGTTTGATTGTAAGAAATAAAATAATAAAATAAAATAAAACAAACATAACGTGAGGAGAATAGTGGTTTGGACAAGGATTTGACTTCGTTTCATCTCCCCTCTTGTGTACGTGAATCCTTTCCCTTATTTACGATCGTACTTGTAATAACCTTAGCATTGTTTATTTACAATAATTATAAGGCATGTCTGGTAATTATCGTACCCGCAAATTCCCCTATAACATCACAAATAAACGCCAAAAGCTATTCTCTACAGGCATTCAAAGTGGCATTTGGCAACCCCGAACATTCCCCGTATTTTGCAATCAACGCTATCGATTTAGCCATACTTTCATATAAGGCACCTATGGAGGGGTGTGTCACTCACTGAACCTCCAATCGTTAGAATACAATCCTTATACTACGATATGACTAAACCGAGTATCTTTAGCAATCCGAGAATAAGCTTCATGAACAGCTCCATGCTCACCTACCTCTGATACTAGCCGAAGTTCCACTTTTTGTATCCAGAGCACTAGCCTACCACCCCGGCGCACGCGCGGTGGTGATGCATTACAAACAGCATAAAGATACCGATAAATTACAAGCATAGAATCATAAATAAAAAGGAAACGAATTCTTATACACAAGGGGATTGAATCTACTACATCAAATCCTACTGGAGAGTTTAGCTACAAATAGTAGCCATTACAAACCACTGAGAAATCTGTCACCTTTCTCAATCCTATACTATTCTCTCTCTCTATGTGTATCAGTGTTGGGTCCCGAGGACCTCCTCTGTGACCTATGCAAAGGGCTCTATTTATAGAGTTGGAAAACCTTAAGAGATCAGGCTGTGATGTCACTTGCGTGAAGCTTGTCCAATCAGAAGCTGCCTTTTCATTAATTGACGTCACTTGTGTGAAGCTTATCCAATCAGGAGTTCCCCTTTCATTAATTGACGTCATTGCGAGGCTTCATTAATCAGGAGGTGCGCTTCATGCGCACTGAGCGCGTGTGAAGCCTGGCTGAAATGCGCTCCACGTGCGCTGAGCGCGTGTAGAGCGTGTTACACGCTGCAGCTTTCCTTAAATTGTGCATCTAACCTCTAGATCTCTTTCTGATTTTATCTGGTTTTCCTCTATCCCTTTTATCCGAATTATTTTTGTATTTATTTAATTTGAATTTGAATTAAAGAGGTTATCTGCAAGATTCTCTAATTATCTCCTCTTTATTTGAATTCTGAATCTGCAACAACTTCCTTTCTGATGCTATTTTCTCTCTCATTCCAAATCTCCTGTAAATCTGCATAAAATAACAGATTTCTATTCAAAATAGCATCATATTCAAATTTGAACCAAATAATTACAAATATTGTAAATATTAATAAAAAGGGATATTTTGGGGCATAAATTATTATTTTACCCTTGATAAGTGTAATAAAAACTATATGAAAATAACGCTAATTTTACACTTATCAAATACCCCCCAACTTAATTTCTTGCTTGTCCTCAAGCAAGACACCCTTGCAATCAAATTTCAAAACACCCTTGATAACAACTACAAGAATTTTTTTTTTTTTTTTGCTATCTCTTTATTAGGCAGAAGTCACTTTCCAAATCAAGAAAAATTAAGATCAAGAGATATTTCCATGATTGAACCAAGATTAGAACATAATCAGCGATTTTGAATTTTCTCAGGAGTAACAATTAAAGCAATAGACAAAATACCAAGGAATTTCATTCATGCTCACGGGTACTGTTTCCCTCAATATTTTCACCACAGCTGAACAACTAAGACTGATAGTCGTTTCTAATTCCTAAGCTTGTTTATGATATGGATCAAAAGGTCTTTTCAAGGTTGTAATGAGGCTGGGTTATCAAGAGATTATGGTTTTTCTTGGATAAACAATAAACATCTAGAATAGAAAGCATCTTTGGATGTTGCTTTTGATTTTCTCTCCTTCCACCATTTCTTCCTTGATTTATTTCTCTTCATTGCAGGCCTCTTTCCTTGTTTGAAGATGCACTCCCCCCAACTTATTCAATTTACTCACTTTTTCTTTTTTATTTTAGGGGGAGTGCTCTTCTTTTTCTTTTTGTTTTTCTATACCTGCTTCTTGGAATTTCAACATTTTCTTCCCATTATTTTTCACTTGCCACCTTGCTCTCTATCCCAAATGTGTAATGGACAAGATATAAATATTTATTTTGGCTTGGGTGAACAAGAGTAATCAATTTAGGCTCAAAATGGGTATTCAAAAATTGGAAAAATTATACCAAGGTTGGCTTTTTGGCTCTGGGAAGATATATTGAAAACAAATTTTTGCCTTTGTCATTTCCATATTTTCCAAAAGTAGCAAAAGATCCAAAAACTCAACCAATAAAAATTGACAGACAGTGGTGAAAAAACTCTCAATTTACTGTTTGGGCTCTCAACTCACCGGTTACTTGGCTAAATTCCTTGATAAAATATTTATTGGTTTTAATTCACTACCCTGATAGATTCTCATGTGAAGTATCCTAATCTTAATTGATTATGGGATTAATCACAAGACCTCTTTTCTTTCCTAATCTTGTTAGTTAAACTGCCCAATTTCAGAAATTTTGAAAAATTTTCCTTATTTTCCTAATTCCTAGGTCCTAATCCTAATTAAAAAAAATAATTATTCCTATAAAATAAAAGAAAATAGAAAATGAAAAGAAAGAAAAACACCAATGTCAATCTTCATCCTCTGTATCCTGTGGGTCCTTATCATATTCTTCAGCTGCTGCTGCTTCACCTCCCTCCTAGAAGAATATGTTTGTCCCCAGGCCACTGCTAGATTATCCGGAACTCTTCAAACAGCGCCTGGTTATGGGTCTTGCAGCAGCCTGCGTACTCTTGAATCTCATGGGATCATATTCTATGATCCTTTTCTTCATGTCTTCTCCTTGTGAGCTAAAACCACGGGAAAGACTAGCAATTTAGTCCTGGTATCTGAAAAGGTAAATAACAACAATTAGTTGCTAAAAACAAATTAATTTCAATGATACCTTATTGCAAACATCAATTCATGAAGAACATGGAAGCCTATCATTAACAAATTGCATGCATAAAGAATTATTTTCAGCAAAAGTTTCACTGCACTTGGTAATGTCTTCCTAAAACATAATATACTCATTTGTTTTGCAAGTATTCAATCAATCCATAGAAAGTGAGAGTTTAAAATTTTTTTTGAAAGAAATAAAGCGTAACACTTTCAAATTTAATAACTCACAAAACAAAGAGTATTCTAATCAAGCAAATTATTCTTCATGTTCCACACAGCCAAAAATACATTTAAGATAGCATATAATCAATAATATTCATAATCTTAAAGTTGCTACCCTAAAGTGCAAATCATGAAAACAGAATAGATAAAGATTTTAATTGGTAAAAAAAATAAAAATAAAAGAAAAATATGCATGAACTTTGAAAGTTTCAAAATTGATTGAAGTTTGTTAGTGGAAAAAGTGAAAAGAAAGTTTAGGAAGTAGAGAAGCAGTACATGAGAAAATAGAAGATTTTTTTTAAATTTTGTACTGCTACGCTTGGCGCAGGTGAAGCGCAGAAAATAGTGACTAAAATTGAAATTTTGTGCTTTACCTGCGCTTAGCGCAGGTGAAGCGTAGAAAACAGAATGAGATTTTTGCAATTTTTAGTCACGTTTTCTGCTACTTCCTATTAAAAAATATTTTATTTTTCACAAACTTATTCCAATCAATTTTGAAATTTTCCTAAATCCTAAAAAAAATGAAAAATCCTAATTAAAAAAAACAAAAACAAAAGAAAACAAACTAAAAACTTAAAAATCTCTGGGTTGCCTCCCAGGAAGGGCTTGTTTAACGTCTTATAGCTCGACGCCTGCTCTATTAGGGTGGTTGATACTGAAATCTTTTGGTGAGCTTGTGAGCTGCACCCTTCCTTTCTTTGGCACATAAGCCTCCCCATAACATCGCCTTGGAGCAACCTGTAATGTGAAATGACTTTAAGCATTTGAGCTTCTTTCTGAAATTAGACCATGCCTCTGACTCTCTTGGCTTGACTCTTCTTTTCTTTATTTTCTTGCTCTCAGGTGCATGAATATTTTTCTCTTGAAGCCTTGATGATTCACCATTGGTTGCTCTCAAATTCTTTGCCTTGCAGGGGTCCTTGATATGAAACACTCCTGACCACTTGATCTTCAATCTGGCTCTAGGCTCTGAGTTTGATTCTAGCATGACTTTCCTTCTCTTTGCCTTGTTCTGGTCAGTGTGCTTGCATGCCTTTCTTTTGGGAGGTCTGGAAGGATTATTACTTGTACCGTACCTTTCTTGATCTTCCTTTGCAAGACTGGTTGGATAAGGCACGGTCTTTGGTCTTGATATATCTTCCCTTCCTTCCTCGGGCTTTGATTCATCATCCCTCTGTTCACCTTTTTCCTCTATTTCAGGTTCACCTTTCTCTTTTTCCCTTTCACAGTCAGATTCTTCTTCAAGCACCATCTTTTGTGTTTCATCCTCTCCTTCTTCCTCTTCTACCTCTACTGTACCTTCTTTTTTTTCCTTTTCTTCAGCCAGGTTATCGTTGATATCATCGCACTACTCTTCAGAGTTGAGTGGTGCATTTGCTGAAAACTTCCAATATATATTTTGTATTTCTTCTAGCACGAGGTCAACTGATAGTCCTTCTCTTTCACAATATAGCTGAAAATAGTCTTTGTCTGAATGTGTGAACTCTTCTTTTTCTGCTTCACATTCTTCTTCTTCATTTTCTTTATCAACTTCTTCTGATTCTATTTCTTCAGCTTCCTATTCTTGTGCTTCTTCAGTTTCCTCTTCTTCATCTTCATCTTCTTGAATGTCTAGAAAAGAGTAGTCACCGTTGAGATGATTACCTCCGCAAAAGTCACAAATTAATTGTGATGACTGGATAGGATAAGCGTGAACTGTTTGCGGTGGCTGAGAAAGGTTGGCTATCTTCTTATTGAGTGCCTCTAATGACTGCTCCAACCTCCTGAGTCCATCTTCAAAGATCTTCTTATGGGGTGAAACATCATCTTGAATCGGTGCTTGAGAGAAATATTTTGATTTTTGCTTGAATGAAGAAGTGTGTGCCTTGGTTTGAATGCAACATGGCTTGCAACAAAATCTTCTTGCAAATTTTTCTGCTACCACGTTCCAATTGTTCAGACTTCGGCTGGGGTGTGACATTAACCAATTCTTTGCTTTTCCTGCAAGAGAAAAGGAAAATAAACGTAAGCATGCAGCTTCTTTGTCCTTCTCTTCAAAACCCATAGTTTCAACTAGTTCCAGGAATGTAAAAAGATGATTATTTGGATCCTCGTGTGCTAATCCTGCGAACTGTTGAGCCTTAACAAGTTGAAGATGTGATTCTTCAAGTTCCACAACTTTTGTATAAATTGGGTGAGCAGTACTTGAATGATGAAATATCCCCTTAGGCATGATATAATCTCCCAAAGTCTTCCTTCTGGATTGTGTTCCTTCCATTAATTGATTTTGAGATACCTGTCTTCAGCACTATTCAAGAATCTCAAACAATTGTTAGCCCAGGAAGGTGAAACAAAATAATTATTTTTAAAAAAAAAATGAAAATAATAAAAAAATGAAAATAAAAATAATAAAAAATAAAATACCAAAATTCTAAGATAGAGTTTGAATTTGAAATAAGATATTTACTTATCCTAAATTACTAAAAGAACTCAAACAAGATAAGTATTGAAGATAAGATAAGATAAATTTCAAGTTTCAATTTCAGAAATATTTTTTTTAAAAAAAAAATACGAAAATAAAATAAAAAAGAAAAAAATTTAAAACAAAATTTAAAATTTAAAATATAATTTTTTTTGAAAATTTTGAAACAATCGAAAATACAATCAACTAAAATTATACAAATTGAGACACCGCTCCCCGGCAACGGCGCCAAAAACTTGATGGGTTTCCTGGCAAGTTTACCAGTAGTCCAGTAGTTTTAGAGTAAGTAAGATATCGTATCCACAGGGAGCGGTTGTAATTTATATATTGATAGTGATAGTACTTCCAATACACACGGTTTTCAAAAGAGTTTGATTGTAAGCAATAAAATAATAGAATAAAATAAAACAAAGATAACGTGAGGAGAATAGTGGTTTGAACTAGGATTTGACTTCGTTTCATCTCCCCCCTTGTGTACGTGAATCCTTTCCCTCTTGTAATAACCTTAGCATTGTTTATTTACAATAATTATAAGGCATGCCTGGTAATTATCGTACCCGCAAATTCCCCTATAACATCATAAATAAACGCCAAAAGCTATTCTCTACAGGCATTCAAAGTGGCATTTGGCGACCCCGAACATTCCCCGTATTTTGCAATCAGCGCTATCGATTTAGCCATACTTTCATATAAGGCACCTATGGAGGGGTGTGTCACTCACTGAACCTCCAATCGTTAGAATACAATCCTTATACTACGATATGACTAAACCAAGTATCTTTAGCAATCCGAGAATAAGCTTCATGAACAGCTCCATGCTCACCTACCTCTGATACTAGCCGGAGTTCCACTTTTTGTATCCAGAGCACTAACCTACCACCCCGGCGCACGCGCGGAGGTGATGCATTACAAACAGCATAAAGATACCGATAAATTACAAGCATTTAATCATAAATAAAAAGGAAAAGAATTCTTATACACAAGGGGATTGAATCTACTACATCAAATCCTACTGGAGAGTTTAGCTACAAATAGTAGCCATTACAAACCACAGAAATCTGTCACCTTTCTCAATCATATACTACTCTCTCTCTATGTGTATCAGTGTTGGGTCCCGAGGACCTCCTCTGTGACCTATGCAAAGGGCTCTATTTATAGAGTTGGAAAACCTTAAGAGATCAGGCTGTGATGTCACTTGCGTGAAGCTTGTCCAATCAGAAGTTGCCTTTTCATTAATTGACGTCACTTGTGTGAAGCTTATCCAATCAGGAGTTCCCCTTTCATTAATTGACGTCATTGCGAGGCTTCATTAATCAGGAGGTGCGCTTCATGCGCGCTTAGCACGTGTGAAGCCTGGCTGAAATGCGCTCCACGTGCGCTGAGCGCGTGTGGAGCGTGTTACACGCTGCAGCTTTCCTTAAATTGTGGATTTAACCTCTGGATATCTTTCTGATTTTATTTGGTTTTCCTCTATCCCTTTTATCCGAATTATTTTTGTATTTATTTAATTTGAATTTGAATTAAAGAGGTTATCTGCAAGATTCTCTGATTATCTCCTCTTTATTTGAATTCTGAATCTGCAACAACTTCCTTTCTGATGTTATTTTCTCTCTCATTCCAAATCTCCTGTAAATCTGCATAAAGTAACAGATTTCTATTCAAAATAGCATCATATTCAAATTTGAACCAGATAATTACAAATATTGTAAATATTAATAAAAAGGGATATTTTGAGGCATAAATTATTATTTTAACCTTGATAAGTGTAATAAAAAATATATGAAAATAACGCTAATTTTACACTTATCAGTTAGCTACTGAGATGGCAGAGCACAGGCAGCAACACTTCTCAGCTGTGACCCAAACTAATCCAAAGGAACAATGCAACTTGGTTGCTACTAATGGCAAAGAGTCAGAGGAGGAGGAACCTGATGAGGAAGAAGAAATCATCTTTGAAGAACAATTGCTTCAAGAGGAAGTTGTTCATCAAGATGAAGAAAAAGCAGCCCCACAAAAAGAACATCATGAAGAAAAGGTCTTGGTTACAAGTAAGTCACTTGACCCAGGTAAGTTTACTATACCCATCTCTATTAGTAATCTACCTACTACTCATGCTTTATTAGATCTTGGAGCGAACATCAATTTGATGCCACTATCGTATTTTAACAAGTTGAGTAATGTGAAGGTCAAGCCTGCTGATGTGAGATTACTTCTTGCGAATAAATCTGCTCAAAGCCTGCATGGAATAGTAGAGGATATACAAATAAGAGTAGATAAATTTGCATATGTGGTAGATTTCTACATTGCAGAGACAGAAGAGGAGGATAGTGAAGTCCCCCTAATTTTAGGAAGACCCTTCATGAAGGCTGCTAAAATGATCATTGATGTTGATAGAGGGAAATATGAATTGAGCTCAAAGGATGAAACCATAGTGTTTCATATTGACAGTGGTATACCCAAGTTACAACAAATCGATGCTATTTCCAAAAATTCTTCAAAGCTACCAGGCTCCGAATTTCTGAGGAAGCCTAGGATGAGAGTAAAGCATCCAGAATCAACTTGGGAGTTCAAGTTCAAGAGAAGAAAAAGATCAACATCTGATACTGAGGAAGATAGTGACAATGAGGGAAGAGTCACAAATTGGCATGGAGGGTGGGAGCTCAAAGGAAGAACTGGTATGGAGTCAAACATCATCCTCCACTTGAGGCCACCATAAAAAGGTTGCATAACCAGGCGTCGAGCTAAAAGACGTTAAACAAGCGCTTCCTAGGAGGCAACCCAATGTTTGTGAGTTTTTATTTTCTTTTTGTTAATTTTTCATTTTTAGGACTTACCTGTGTGATTAGGAAATTGTTAAAATGGGGATATAAATTTAAAAGGAATGCATGGAATCAATTAGGAGTAGCAGAAACAGAGAGAATACTGCACATCTACGCTTTAGCCTGCGCTAAGGCGCAGGTGAAGTGCAGAATTAAACTGGAAATCCAAACTCTCTGGTTTTTGCGCTTCACTCTGCGTTGTAGCGCAGGGTGAAGTGCAACGGCACGCTTCAACTTCTGAAGCAGTGCGCGCTCCACCCTGCGCTATAGCGCAGGGAACGTCCATTAAATTTCGAATTTGGAACGAGGGAGTTCATTTCGAACTTCCCTCCGTTCTTTCCCTCGCTTTTTCTCTAAGATTCTTGACCCTTGCATTGCCTTTTTCTCACTCATACAGCCCCATTTTCAGTTTCTGAGCTTATACCAGGTATGTTTTTATAGTTTTCTTTCTTTTTAACCGATTAAAATTTTGATTTTTTTTAGTTCATTGGAGCATAGCCTTAGGATAGGAAGTTTAGGATTCTAGGACCCTTTAGGAAAGAAATAATTGTTTATAAAGGTTTTAAAATAGTTTGTATGTGGTTAGGATCTTTTGTGAGCTATTCTTGTTTGCTTAGGTGGTAGTTTTTAAAAGTGCTCAATAATTTCTGTAGATTATTTATGTTGGTGCATGTATGCTTGATTAATTGCTCTGATATTTTTGCATGCCCTTACAAAAATAATTATGCCCTATTGCATGTTACTGATGACATGATTTTTGAGCATAAGTTCAATTCTCACTTTTTCCTAATTAGGATTGTTTAAGACTAGCTTTAACTGATCACTTTAGCATGTCTTAATTAATTAATTGGCATTTATTGGGTAATGATTAAAATCAAAAATTTTATGCACAATTGTTTGATTAATTGATTGCTCTAATTATTGAAATTAATTGGCCATTTATTTCATAATTATGAGTAATTAAATATTGTGATGCATAAATAATTTTGATTTGCTTCTCTTTTGCAGATGGTCCGGACAAAGAACGTCAGTGATCCCAGTTCCTCTAGGAAGGGCACAGGGGGTGCCAAGAGGAAGGCCCCCCAGAGGGAACCTGAGTTCGACCCTCACCGCTTCAAAGACCTTCAAGGACCTCAAGTCCTTTGAAGCCTACACTGACATCGCCGACTGCAAATTCATTAAGGAGCGACCAATCGTCCTTGAGGAAGGCGAGTATGAGGAGTTCTCCGCTGAGATTCACAGGAGACGTTGGGGCCGCCTCAGCCACCCTGACAGCTACTTTGACCCGGACATCGTCAGGGAATTCTATGCTAACGCCATTGGAGACCAAGGCGTTAACATTAGGAATGAGTCTTATGTGAGGGGAAAGGTGATCAGATTTGATTGCAACGCAATCAACGCACTCCTAGCATACCCCATAGAGGAGGACAGAGACCTGGTGGAGTGCCAATACCAGGATAGGATGGAGACTGTTGGTGTCAACGGCAATGAGCTCCTCGACACAGAGACTGCTCAACTGCTTTGTTTATCAGGACGTTCTTTTGAGAGGAACGCATATCGGCATGCTGCTCGGATTTACAGGAAGGATATGAGGAGCATTTCACAGATGTGGACAGTACTGGTACTGGCCAACATTTATCCTACTGGGCATGTTTCAGATGTGGTTATGCCCATGGCCCACCTCATCTACTCCATCCTCACCAACGTTGTTATCGACGTCTCACAGATCATCACTCATATGATAGCAGACTATGCTACTGCTTTGGAGCGTCGGACACCCAACTCCAAGATCAGACTTGGCTTCCCTTCTCTTATCACTTCACAGTGCAAATCTAGGGGTGTGGAGGTGAACCCCAGTGTTCGCATCTTACCACCTATGACCAGAACTTATATTGAAGCCAACTGTATCGCAGCTGCGGAGTTACAGGTTGAGGATGAGCAGCAGTAGCAGCCACCACCACCACTAGCAGACATGGATGCTCCTGTCTGGGCTCAGAGACTTGAGGCCCATAACACTCACATGATGGCTCAGATGTCCACTCTCCACCGAGCCGCTATTCACTTTCAGAGTACTCATTATCAGGCTGGTGTGGACCCCATGCTCCCTGCATACTTTCATGACTATTTACAGTGGCCTGGGGACAGGCCTATTTTCCCAGGGGGGATGGAGCATCCGGAGCTGAGGATGGAGTAGCCCACATGGATCAGGACCAGGAGGACTGATTTTTCTTTCCTATTTGGTGTTTTTCCTTCTTTTTCTTTTCCTTCTACTTCTTTTTATTTTCTTATTTTTCTTCTTTTATTTTCTTATTTTGTTTTTCTTTTGATATGTACTGTATATGATTCTCCACTGATACATTATCTATATTATGCAATACTTATTGAGCTGTTTTTGTGTTTTTCTATTAAAATTTTTAATTAAATTAGGACCTTAGGAAATTAGGAATCAAGGTAACTTTTTCAAAATCTTTGTAATTAAGTAGTTTAACTAACCATATTAGGAAAGATGATAGGGTCTTGTGATTAATTCCATAATCAGTTAGGATTAGGGTACTTCTCAAGAGAACCTATCAAGATAGTTAATTAAATCCATTAAGTGCTTTATCAAGGAAATTTTAGCCAATAACCGGTGAGCTGAGAGCCCAAACACTGATATTGAGAGCTTTTCACCGCTGCTTGTCAACTGTTATTGCTTGAGTTTTTAAATTTTTGCTTGCTTGAAGAGATATGGAAGTGATAAAGGCATATTTTGTGATTCTAATATTATGCTCAGTGCCAAATAGACAACCCTGATTTAATATTTCCATTTATTGATTGCCCATTTGAGCTTGAATATTTTCCTTGATGCACCCTAACCATATTCATTGAACATCACTTGTCCCTTAACACTTGGGATAGAGAGCAAGGTGCACCACAACAACATGGGACAAGACGTTGGTCACAGAGACTCAAGAGAAGGCACAAGAAATCACAAAAGAAGGATCCTCCCCCACAAATAAAGTTTCTATGTTATTCTTTCTGTACAAAAAAAAAATTTGCACAAAAGTGTGGAATTGAATAAGTTGGGGGAAGAATTTCTTCAAACAATGAGGCCAAGCTGAAAAAGGGTGACCATTCAAGAATGACCAGGTGAATTGAGAAAAGTCCCAAGCACACTCACAAGATGCTCTCTATTCAAAGTGTTCCTTGAATATCCAGAAAAACCATGATTTCTTGATAGCCCAGCCTCATTACAACCTAAGAAAGACCTTTTGATCCATATTAACTGCTTGCAGGTTCAGATTTTGGAAATGACTATCAATTCTAGTTGTTCAACAGTGGTGAAGAAGATTGAGGGAAACACTTAACGTGAGAATGAGAGATTTCCTTGGTTTATCACTTACTGCTTTAATTGATGTTTTTGAGAAAGTTTGATTGATGTTTGTATTTCTATTCTGATTGAGTATTGGTAACATCCCTTCATCCTGAGTTTTTCTTATATCCGGAAAGTGATTGCTACTTAGGAAGGAGTTGATGATTAGTTCCTTGAAATTGTTGTTAATTGTTTAAAATACACTGGGAATAGAATTGATTTTTATTGCAAAGAGGTCTCTTGCTTGAGGATAAGCAAGAAGTTAAGTTGGGGGGATTTTGATAAGTGAAAATTAGTTGATAAATTAGAACACTTTTTATTTCACTTATCAAGAATAAAATGGTAATTTTGCCCCAGTTTAATCCCTTTTTATTAAATATTAGATAAATTGTGTTTATTAATCTGAGATTTGAATTTGATGCTATTTTGATAGAAATATTGCTGATTTTTGCAGGATATTGCAAAGATTTAATTTGAAGGATAGATAGCATTAAATGAGGGACATGTATGCAAGATTTGAGATTGATTGAAGATATTTAATGAAGATTTAAAGAAGATTTGAAGCCATTAATGAGGAAATCACTGTCAATCAATCAAGGATTCTGTAGATAAGTTTCCCAATTAAATCAAAGATTGCTCAATAAATACAAGGATTTCATCAAGAAAAGGGAAACAAGGAAAGACAAATCTGCTAAAACCAGTCTCGGGGAGAGATCAAGATTAAAAAGAGAAAGTTGGAGCTGCAGGACGCTACCTGCGCTTCACCCTGCGCTATAGCACAAGTGAAGCGCAGACTCTCTGGAAGTTGCGCCTCATCCTGCGCTGTAGCGCAGCCTGAAGCGCAGGTTACGCTGATTTGGTCCCTATTTCCGTTTTTAGATAGATTTCTCCCCAAATTGTTGTGTCTTTCCTTAGTCTATAAATAGGAACCTCTTGTATCAATTACGGTGGGCACGATCATTGTAATCCAGTCTATATTTCAGTGATAATGTACCAGAGCTAAGTTTAGAGTAGGAGAGGAGGAGCGCTTCACAAGGATTGAAGATGGTGACAGCTTCTTTGGTGGTTTGTATGGCTACCTTGTGTAGTTAACTCTCCATTAGGATTGGATGTAATTGATTCTATCCCCAAGTGTATGTAAACTCTATATTATTATTTTTGTGCTCTCTGTCTATAATATTGGTAATCTTATTCTGTACTTAATTCCTAATTCTCGCGCTTGCGCCTGGAGTTATAAGCTAGTCTTAACTAAGTTAGTTTTGATTAGGACTGAGATTGGGGGAGCGGATTCTGAAGAAACTCATTCTCTGATTGAATAAGAATACTCGGTTAACCATTGACTGAACAGGGGTGTTTACTAATGATTGATGGGTAGTGTGAGTACCACAATGAAGGGCATCCGACCATTAAGCTTGGTATTGATAAATCGATAGCAAAGAGTTAGTTGATTGTGAATCCAGGACCGAACATAGGCATGTCCTGATGAGTGATGGTACTGACAATACTGGAGCGAAGGTGCGTCTACAACATTAGGTCTCGTTTATCAACTAGTTCTTTTACAAACTGACTAAAAAAAGAGCAAAATAAGCTGAGGGTAAGTCTGTCGCCTGGGAGAGCCCGCATGGATTATCTTTGAGTGTGTGAGGCCGCTGGTAACTCGGGGTCTTAGCAATAAAGTTTGTCTAGGATATTATAGAGTAAACCTAAAATAATAGATAGTTTTTACATGCACAAAGGGTGTGATGATATGAAGTCCAATCCTAATCCAAGTAAAGTGTCTCTAACTCTTCCTTTCTATTCCATTGATTATTACTTTGTTATTTACAATTCCGCAAACAATACTCTCTAAACCATTGCTTTCCCTTGATAAATAGATCTCAGTCTACGTAAATTGACCGTTCCCTGTGGATACAATACTCTCTTGCTTTTATACTGTTGGATTTGTGGTTCGCTTGTCAGAAACCCATCGCTCCTGCACGAAGGGCGAGCCAAGAATATCCGTTCGACGACTCCTTGACCACCAGGGGCCGGAAAAAATAAAAGAAAACACTGCTGCTAAGTTCCAGACCGAGGGCATGACATAAGATCTCGAAGCTCCTTATAAAAGCCCAGCCATTGGGATGTAACTGTGAAGGAGCCACCTCCAGGTGCCCCAACACCTTAAGCTCGAACCACATGAAGGGCATCCAAACTCCCAAATCGTCAAAAACGGTTTTGTACATAGGAATAAAAAAATCCTCGTCCAGGTCCCCCTGACTACAGATTCTGTCATCTTCCGTCGGACATGTCAATTCCCACTCTTCTTCCTTGCCCGGTTCCACCCATTCGACATCACGGAAACCCAGCTCCAAGGCGGCAGCCGAACTATACATGCTCGAAGTCCCAAGAGCTTCCTTGTCCACCCAGGTCATAGATTCGAGGTCTTTCGGCATGGGGAAGTTAGAAGCCGACGAAGTGTGCACCTTCCGCTTACCCATCTCGGACCTGTCCAAAAGTACGGTAATAAAGTTAATAGAATGAGATGGATGTTCCACCCCGGGACAACAGGGGTCCACCCCGGAGGACCTTGCAGAAAACACCTCGGGATAACCCCATTGCCGCAGAATGCAGGCAGTTTTATGCACTGATTCCTGTTGCAACCGTCCAAGGTCAATCGACTTAGAACCACTTCTACGCCTCGGAATTAGATCCGAGATGGATGGATCCTCAACCTCTTCACTTACAATGATACAATGTCGTCTGCTTTGGACAACGAGTGCTTTAACCCCAGCCCTCGTGAGCACCATTACTAAACTAACAGAAGATCAAAGGAAGAAGGAGAATACCTTTGAAGACTCTAGCTGAAAATTTTTTGAATTCTTCAAAGAATTCTGCAGGCCCATTACCGTCAGATCAAGACACGTGGCAGGAAAAGGAAAAGTCACGGTTTTAATTTAAAAATAACGGTTACTTTTGAAATACCGAGCATCATCTCGAAGACCGTGAAGACTTTGTCGGGGTTATGTCACACGAGCACCTCAAGACGAATCTCAACCTTGGTATCGGAATGGTAACTCGACCATCCTACCTCGGAATGATCGACTTGGGGGACAACTGTTCTGGGGTACAATATTATCCAGGAATTCCGACATCATCACTAGGATCCGACATGATCACATCGATTGTGAAAACTTTATATCCACCAGGGGATTCCTACATCATTCTTGTCGAGGTGACCTACATTGATAATCGAGGTACTATCACCAATGCATATATGCGCAACTCCTGCTCATTGTCGTGACCCCGACACCTCGGCATGACCACATTACCGCGCGCGTATGGACACGCACCGCACAACGCGTCACCTCGACATTCATGAATGGCCGTTACGCCAATAACGGATTTTCCCGCCTTATTTACTCTATATATACCCCGGATTTCACGTTCCAGGTATGCTTTTCATCTTGATATACTGTTACTCTGCTGAACCGATATCTTATGTTGAGCGTCGGAGTCCCTGCAGGTACACCCTGCCCCGTCGTGGAATCGCCTTTGTCCGTACCATTGAAGCCGTTGTCTCTTCCTCATTGACCAACCCTGAAGTTCTCCGAAGATCAAATAGTATTTTATAAAAATACTACAACAATTCCCCACTTATTTTTATAAAATAATTGTTTAAATTTTATTGGCCATAGAAGGAATATTATGCATTATGAAAGTAGCATTACTTTGAACTTTCATTTAGAAATTCTATAATGCTTGGTCCGGAGCCAGTAGTGAACTAACAGTCTTGAACTATGACTTCTTCAAAGGATACAAGTATTGTATCATGCACATAATATTTCAGTGTCAATCTTGAACTCATAAGCTTCACATATTTCGGCCTTTGTGCTACATCCTGGATTCAGGAGTATTTTCAAGAGAATATATCAGCCCAATATCTCTTTAGGAGCGGCCCCACCCCAATACTCATATAGGTGAAATTTGTCAACGATGTCTCTGCAACTTTAAACATCCCACTCTTATTGAGCTACAAATTTCATCAAGAGTTCTAAAAAAACTCAACCTTATTCTACGTTGCAGAAAAATGCATATTATTTAAGGGATGAAAAAAAATGATTTATATTGCATCCTTTTTTTAACGTAATAAAAAAATCAAGATGATGGACAAATAATTGATAAACTTTATACATTAATTTATTACATTTCAATAAATAATTGATAAACTTTATACATTAAAAAAAATTATGTGGCATATTCGCATTGAAATTAAATCAGCAAATTTCAAATATAATTTATTAGATGAATTTAATAGCTAATCTTACATTTAATGAAAAAATAATATATCAATTTAAAAATTATTTAATTCTATATTAATTAATTCAAAATAAATATGGATTAATTGAAATTCAACTAACCTAAGATTGATGTTTTTTTGGTTTTCACCATAGGTATCCCCTATTACCAAGGGTAATACTATTTGGGGCTTAGTCACAGTTAAAGCTCCCCACCCCCTAAGAGTGTGTTTAGTGGGGATGGAACCCGAGAGCTCAACCAAGATTGATGTTTAAAATTTATGTTGCATATTTGAATTTAAATTAAATAAATACAATTTAATTATATATAATTAATTAAATAAATTTTTTAATTAGATATCAAATAAAAAATCAAATAGTAAGTTAGACACTCATCAATCATGTTAAAATCTAGATTAATTAAAAATTAATTTTAAATATAATGGATTTAAAATTTGGTTTAATATTATGTCTACACTTGTTTAATATACAACATTAACTTATTACTCTATAATAATCTTTTAAATAAACTCTTGGATCACATTTCCCAATATTTAAGCAATGACAATACATTGGATCATATGGATATAGGCTTTAATACGTTTTTGGTAACTCTAAAATACACGTGTTTTCATTTTCGTCCCCCTAATTTTTTTTTGTCATTTAGTTCTCATAAAATTTTTTCTTTTAAAATTAGTCCTCGTTGTTAGATAATTAGTCCCTCTAAAATACACGTGTTTTCATTTTAGTCCCTCTAAAATACACGTGTTTTCATTTTAGTCCCTCTAAAATTCCCTCTATTTCATTGTAGTCCCCCTATTAATGACCACATCAACACTCTATTAACTATTCTAACAGGGAGGACTAATTTAAAAAGAAAAAATTTTAGGGGGACTAAATGACAAAAAAATATTTTAGGGGGACGAAAATGAAAACATATGTATTTTAGAGGGACCAAAAACATATTTAAGCTTATGGATATACGTACTAGTAGTATAATATAAAGGAGAATTTTTCTAATTTTGGTCAAAGTCCGCTACTACGAATAAGCAATAGAAAAGAGGATTGCTATTCTCACCCCTTCTGTTTTTATAAAAATATTATTCTTGGCAAATTTAGTCACAACTAAATTGAATTAACTAAAAAATTGTAAAAAAAAAATTATCATAAAATAAATGTGATGTTTTATTCCAACTTAAAAATGTTTAAAATTGTGCTAACAAGAATTGATTCAAATGATATATGCTTAATTTCCTTTAAACGAGTTCTTGAGTTTGATGAAAAAAATCTATATTAAAAGAGCTAACTTCATACACCATGACGTACATAGATATTACCAACTCAAACAAAAAAACGCTTAATATTGCATAATTGCATTACACACAAAAATGATCTATATATAGTAATAGATGATTCATTACTACTTAATTATGTAATTGCGGAAATGTCGAATTACATATGCTTCATGCTGTATATAAAAAAGAACATATGTGTTCATTGGGTACAAGCAATCCAAGAAAAACAAAGTAACAGAGCAAAAGCCAAGCTTGTGTGGTGCGAAATAAGTGTATCTACTTTCTCGCAGAGATGGTTTTTGTTTCAAAAATTGGCTTATCTCTCTGTATGCTGGTAACTATACTTATTACTTTGCAGTTCAATGGTGGTAGTGCATTGTCATTATTTCCTAACATAACTTTTGGTAATCCTAGAATAACTGTTCATATTACCAACTTGTTGAATAATGATTCTGAGTTGGGTCTTCATTGCAAAGACAAGAATCATGACCTTGGGTTTCATGTTCTACCAATTGGAGAAATGTACAGCTTCGGATTTCAGCCTTGTGTCATCGGTTGTGTTACGTTGTACTTTTGTAGGTTTACTTGGACAAAAGCAGAACACCACAGTCACCACTTTGACATCTATGATCAAAACAGAGATTCTTATGCTGAAATATTTGATTGGAACATACTAGAAACAGGACCATGCAAGAATAAAAAGGATTCATTGGAATGCTTTGTATGGAAAGATGAGACAAAGGCAGCATGATATGAAGAGAATAATTAATAATAGTAGTGATAGTGATTTATTCAATAAAACAATTCACTACAAGGTTTGTTATTGATTCACCATAGAAATTGTAATTTTGATAAGAAAACCACTCTGTTTTCTTACACATAATATATATTTTATTTCTTGTTGATGAGGCCAATCATTTAGACATAATCAACCGATTTAAATATAGCTAGGATCAAATCATGTGTCCATTTTTATTTTTTTAATGAATATATAACAACTTAATAATTTGTTTTCTCTCTTCTAAATTCTAATTGTTAGACTTTTTTAATATAGTACATTTCAATTACAGACATAAAAGGAGATAAAAGAAAATATAGACGATTTTAATCATTTAAATATATATTCATTTCAAATCATTTCCCTCTAAAAATTTGGACTCAAATTAGCTTTCGATTCGGTTAGAGCAATTAGTTATTTACTCACTGATTAAACTAATGAATCACTTTGCAAAATTGATTAAACATAATACATATTAATAAAAATATATATATAATAGTTACGTACCAATTTATGATATCTAATTTGAGCGTTTGCTCAATGCATCATCATATTATTCTATACCTCTTCCTTTCGTTGTTTTAAATAACATACCTCTTTTTGTAAAGATCCTCTCTAATCTTTACATAATCTCCAGCAAAGTTTAGGAATGAAATAGTTGCAGATTAGCTACAGATTTAGATTTTCTAGTTATTCCATAGCTATTCCGTAACTAATCTCTTCCTTATATACCAATTTAAAGCTTGAGTTATGGTACGTAAATCTAAAATTTATGTACCGGTACACAAACAATCTTAGATGGAGACTTAATATTAAATTAATCTTGCGGTTGTGATTGAGTGCTTTGTAACCGATATTTAAGGGTGGAATTCACATTTTTCGTAATTGCACATAAGTCCTCTTCACGTTTGACTGTGTTATTTTTTTTTCTTTCGAAATGTCCTTCTTCGCTTGTTTCGATAATTGCCAAGATGAAACTATCATGATTAAGGTTTGTCTACGGTGGACCATGGTTTACATGGTCCAAAATGTAGAAATATAGTAATTTATGAAATATGGTGCTGTCTACGGTACTTTACCGCATGGGTAATGTACCGAGACCACTCCCACTATTAGCCATCAGATATATTAATTTTTTAATCAACGGTCAAGATCTTTCACCTGCAACCGGTTACCAAGGTTATATTGGTTGTTTTTGTTTCTTCCCCACACTTATTGTTAATTATGTTTTGACCCCGCTGACATAATTTTTTTTTTTTGAAACAGATGTTGCTGGATTGAAGGCCCAGACACATACACACAGATTTTTTATTACAGCCCATATAAATTTTTGGTCCAAATGGGTAATGTTCCATGAAGCGGACAATATTTTTCGTTGGTATTGAATATAACAAATATTATTTATTTTAACATATAAGTAAATTTATTGATTTTTAACATAAGCACATTTTGTTGACATAAATTTATAATAAATTAGGGCAAATTTAGTTAATAAATATTTAAAAAATATTAAAAGACGCACACAAATTATTACTTTATTTAATACAAACCTACTGTTAGATAAAAATAAAAGGAAAACATATACATATGGAAAAAAACCTATTGTTAGTGCTTAATTTAATAAACTTACTGTTTTATATATATATATATAACCTATTTATCAAATTGTATTAAAATATTTATATATTGAAAAAAACCTATAGTTAGAGTTTCGGCGAAAGCGTGACCACCATTGCCACCATGGATGTTATAGGAGGGGTTAACCTTAAACCCTAATTGTCTTTTTGGCCAGTAGTGTGGGAGTTGTGGGTCAGTTGGTTATTCGTTTGGGGTGGAGGTCATGGGTGGTTATGTGGACACCGTGTTGAATTTTTGTTATTTATTGCATTAAGTCCTAATTTTGGTGATTTATATTCATTTAAATAGTAATTAATTGACGGAAAATAGAATTTTTCGCCGATTAATTAAGGGGAAATTACCGGGAAGTCCATTTGTGGGTAGGAGGAGTTGGTTTGCGTTTCGTAGGGTTTCGGCGAAAGCGTGACCTCCATTGCCACCGTGGATGTTGTAGGAGGGGTTAACCTTAAACCCTAATTGTCTTTTTGGCCCGTAGTGTGGGAGTTGTTGGTCAGTTGGTTTCTTTTTGCCGATTCGTTTGGGGTGGAGGTCAGGGGTTGTTATGGGGACACCATGGTGAATTTTGGTTATTTATTGGATTACGTGCTAATTTTGGTGATTTATATTCATTTAAATAGTAATTAATTGACGGAAAATAGAATTTTTCGCCGATTAATTGAGGGGAAATTATCGGGAAGTCCATTTGTGGGTAGGAGGAGTTGGTTAGAGTCTCGTAGGGTTTCAGCGAAAGCGTGACCACCATTTCCACCATGGATGTTGTAGGAGGGGTTAACCTAAAACCCTAATTGTCTTTTTGGCCCGTAGTGTGGGAGTTGTGGGTCAGTTGGTTTCTTTTTGCCGATTCGTTTGGGGTGGAGGTCAGGGGTGGTTATGTGGACACCGTGTTGAATTTTTGTTATTTATTGCATTAAGTCCTAATTTTGGTGATTTATATTCATTTAAATAGTAATTAATTGACGGAAAATAGAATTTTTCGCCGATTAATTGAGGGGAAATTACCGGGAAGTCCATTTGTGGGTAGGAGGAGTTGTTTTGAGTTTCGTAGGGTTTCGGCAAAAGCGTGACCACCATTGGCACCGTGGATGTTGTAGGAGGGGTTAACCTTAAACCCTAATTGTCTTTTTGGCCCGTAGTGTGGGAGTTGTGGGTCAGTTGGTTTCTTTTTGCCGATTCGTTTGGGGTGGAGGTCAGGGGTGGTTATGGGGACACCGTGGTGAATTTTGGTTATTTATTGGATTACGTGCTAATTTTGGTGATTTATATTCATTTAAATAGTAATTAATTGACGGAAAATAGAATTTTTCGCCGATTAATTGAGGGGAAATTACCGGGAAGTCCATTTGTGGGTAGGAGGAGTTGGTTTGAGTTTCATAGGGTTTCGGCGAAAGCGTGACCACCATTTCCACCGTGGATGTTGTAGGAAGGGTTAACCTTAAACCCTAAGTGTCTTTTTGGCCCGTAGTGTGCGAGTTGTGGGTCAGTTGGTTTCTTTTTGCCGATTCGTTTGGGGTGGAGGTCAGGGGTGGTTATGTGGACACCGTGTTGAATTTTTGTTATTTATTGCATTAAGTCCTAATTTTGGTGATTTATATTCATTTAAATAGTAATTAATTGACGGAAAATAGAATTTTTCGCCGATTAATTGAGGGGAAATTACCGGGAAGTCCATTTGTGGGTAGGAGGAGTTGTTTTGAGTTTCGTAGGGTTTCGGCAAAAGCGTGACCACCATTGGCACCGTGGATGTTGTAGGAGGGGTTAACCTTAAACCCTAATTGTCTTTTTGGCCCGTAGTGTGGGAGTTGTGGGTCAGTTGGTTTCTTTTTGCCAATTCGTTTGGGGTGGAGGTCAGGGGTGGTTATGGGGACACCGTGGTGAATTTTGGTTATTTATTGGATTACGTGCTAATTTTGGTGATTTATATTCATTTAAATAGTAATTAATTGATGGAAAATAGAATGTTTCGCCGATTAATTGAGGGAAAATTACCGGGAAGTCCATTTGTGGGTAGGAGGAGTTGGTTTGAGTTTCATAGGGTTTCGGCGAAAGCGTGACCACCATTTCCACCGTGGATGTTGTAGGAAGGGTTAACCTTAAACCCTAAGTGTCTTTTTGGCCCGTAGTGTGCGAGTTGTGGGTCAGTTGGTTTCTTTTTGCCGATTCGTTTGGGGTGGAGGTCAGGGGTGGTTATGTGGACACCGTGTTGAATTTTTGTTATTTATTGCATTAAGTCCTAATTTTGGTGATTTATATTCATTTAAATAGTAATTAATTGACGGAAAATAGAATTTTTCGCCAATTAATTGAGGGGAAATTACCGGGAAGTCCATTTGTGGGTAGGAGGAGTTGTTTTGAGTTTCGTAGGGTTTCGGCAAAAGCGTGACCACCATTGGCACCGTGGATGTTGTAGGAGGGGTTAACCTTAAACCCTAATTGTCTTTTTGGCCCGTAGTGTGGGAGTTGTGGGTCAGTTGGTTTCTTTTTGCCGATTCGTTTGGGGTGGAGGTCAGGGGTGGTTATGGGGAAACCGTGGTGAATTTTGGTTTTTTATTGGATTACGTGCTAATTTTGGTGATTTATATTCATTTAAATAGTAATTAATTGACGGAAAATAGAATTTTTCGCCGATTAATTGAGGGGAAATTACCGGGAAGTCCATTTGTGGGTAGGAGGAGTTGGTTTGAGTTTCATAGGGTTTCGGCGAAAGCGTGACCACCATTTCCACCGTGGATGTTGTAGGAAGGGTTAACCTTAAACCCTAAGGGTGTGTTTGTGAGTTTAGAGAGGAGGGAAAGGAAAGGATTGGAGGGAGAAGGGAGGGGCAGAATGGGAGGGAAAGAATTTGTAAAATACTCAAACGTACAAACACAAAGGGGGGGAAGGGCTTCCAATAAACCCTTCTCTTCCCTTCCTTCCCCTCCAAAATTCAACTCACAAACATACCCTAAGTGTCTTTTTGGCCCGTAGTGTGCGAGTTGTGGGTCAGTTGGTTTCTTTTTGCCGATTCGTTTGGGGTGGAGGTCAGGGGTGGTTATGTGGACACCGTGTTGAATTTTGGTTATTTATTGCATTAAGTCCTAATTTTGGTGATTTAAATTCATTTAAATAGTAATTAATCGACGGAAAATAGAATTTTTCGCCGATTAAATGAGGGGAAATTACAGGGAAGTCCATTTGTGGGTAGGAGGAGTTGGTTAGAGTCTCGTAGGGTTTCGGCGAAAGCGTGACCACCATTTCCACCATGGATGTTGTAGGAGGGGTTCACCTTAAACCCTAATTGTCTTTTTGGTCAGTAGTGTGGGAGTTGTGGGTCAGTTGGTTTCTTTTTGCCGATTCGTTTGGGGTGGAGGTCAGGGGTGGTTATGTGGACACCGTGTTGAATTTTGGTTATTTATTGCATTAAGTCCTAATTTTGGTGATTTAAATTCATTTAAATAGTAATTAATCGACGGAAAATAGAATTTTTCGCCGATTAAATGAGGGGAAATTATCGGGAAGTCCATTTGTGGGTAGGAGGAGTTGGTTAGAGTCTCGTAGGGTTTCAGCGAAAGCGTGACCACCATTTCCACCATGGATGTTGTAGGAGGGGTTAACCTTAAACCCTAATTGTCTTTTTGGCAAGTAGTGTGGGAGTTGTGGGTCAGTTGGTTTCTTTTTGCCGATTCGTTTGGGGTGGAGGTCAGGGGTGGTTATGTGGACACCGTGTTGAATTTTTGTTATTTATTGCATTAAGTCCTAATTTTGGTGATTTATATTCATTTAAATAGTAATTAATTGGTACTTCTGCGCATGCGTATTTCTACACAAATACGCATGCGCAGTTTTAAAGTGCACAGATATCGTTTTTTACTATTTCATCTGCGTTTTGATGGTGTGCGCTTATGTATTAATGTAATGTGGTTTTTATTTTGGTTTATATATATTAATTTATAGTGTTATTTAAAGTGTAATTCAAAAAAAAAATTATTGAAGAATAAACATAAGTGTTTTTTTGTAATGGATGTTGGTTGGTGATGTATTATAAAACCGTAAGTGTTTTAAATAATATTGAATTTTTTAAATAAAAATAACTATAATTAAATAATTATAGTTTGAAGAAGCAAATAGAGAAGAAGCAAAGGAAGCAGACCCAGAAATTTCGTTCAGGAGGGAGGCACGGAGCTTGAGTTTCTTGATTTTCAGATTTGAATACAATAAAATTAAATAAATCTGGGCTTAATTTATTTGGGGGGAAATTACAATTAAGCAAAATATAGGGTATGTTTTATAAATACATATTTTGGGTGGTCAAAATTAAAGTTGGAGTACCAGGTAATGGGTAGGTAAAGATACTTGTAATAAGAGGTCAAAAAGGAGATGTACCTGTACATCACCTATAGGTGAGAGGTACCGTAGAAGCGACCATGAAATATTACTCGAAAATAATAAAAACTCAAATCAATATTACCATGTAATGTAAAATTCTGCCCTTTTAACTTTAAATTAATATATCCTCAATGAAAT
Source organism: Sesbania bispinosa (assembly GCA_026901365.1). Classification (NCBI taxonomy): domain Eukaryota; kingdom Viridiplantae; phylum Streptophyta; class Magnoliopsida; order Fabales; family Fabaceae; genus Sesbania; species Sesbania bispinosa. The sequence goes on from QLOH01000343.1 coordinate 162,678, forward strand.
TAGCATAGGTTGTATTATAAATCCATATTTTCCCTTAAATTAAACTCAAATAGTCATATAAAGACTATTTAATAAAAATAAAATTGTTCATCAGAATAATCCTTTTTTTTGGTAAATGGGAAAATCAGAATAATCCTTTTGCTATTGTATTGCTTACTAGTTACTTATAAATAACTTTTTTTTCTTTTTTTACCTCCTTCTTTGAGATTGTGTACAAGCATATGATACTTCTAATATTATTTTCATGATTTGACATGTTCACAAGTTGATTGGGAATGAGTTTTTGTATTATCAAATTATTTTTAAGCACTTTACTAATTCTTAAAATAAACACGAGGTCTTAAATTTAACTAGCTTTTTTTTATGGAGAATATATATATATACTTATATAATTAATTTTTTAAATATATATATATATATTATTTTTTAAAATATAAATATATTAAAATATAAAACATATGTTATATTTCAAATGAAATAGTCTAAATATAAAATGTAAAAGCTATAATATAATTAATTAAAATTACATATATAAATATTAAGAGATAATTGATTTGAATTAGGGGTTTAACTTGAATATATATTAAAATATAGTAATTTTGAATTTAAAATTTAATTATTCCAACCATATTATCCAACTAGTAAGAAGTGTTTTATAAAAAGGACCACAGAAACTTGTAAGAAGTGTTTTATAAAAAGGACCGGAGGGAGTATAATTTTAAAATTATCATATTATTTTATACAACTTAAAATTTAAAATAGTAATCAATAATTATATTATTCAAAATTTTAAAATTAATTATTTTATTATAATTATTAATTGAGTATTATATATTATTGAATGATATTGATAAGAATTCAAATCCGAATTAATAGATTTCGAATAGGAAAAATAAGTTAAGAATTAGAATTATAAATATTTAAAATTTAAAATCAATTCCGAGAGATTGAGAGAGATTTGAGGAAGTGTTCAAAAACCTTTGCAATAGAGGTGTGTGAAAGGCATACTCAAAGAAAAATAGTAAAAATATATAGAAAATGGCACATGATTTCTATATGAGAGAGTAAAGAAAGTGAGCGTTTCACTCTCCAAGTGAGATCTTAAAATTAATATACATAGGTTTATTATTTATTTTAGTGATCAATTATTTCAAAATATTTTATAAATTTTGTTCAATTTTCTATTAATTAATCTACATACGTAATATATTCATCAACTTTCTTCCACTTTACGTAATTATCACTCAACCAAGTTCCCAATCATGAATTGTTCCATCCTAAACCTTGACGACATCGTCCTTATACTACAAAAATACTAAAAATTCAATTAAAAAGTACCAGGGTGGAAAAATTTGGGAATATTTTTTAACCCATTTTAGATTGTCCCAAATAAAAGGTGGGCCTTTATTTGAGGTGATCAAATCACTTTGATGACCAATTACCACAATTTTGAACAAGTAAACTACAAAACCAAGAGCATGTGATCTTAGTGACTTTCTAACCATGAATTATTCTCATGAGTCATTCCAAACCTCGATGGCAATATCCTTAGCCTTCAAATTAATCACGGTGATTTTCTCCAACAACTGTAATTATTATTAATTTTTTTATTATAAACAAAATGAAAAATCAATTAAAAAAAACACCAATGTGAAAAAATTGGAAAAAAATCATTTTAACCCACCTTGGATAGTACCAAAATGAAGGCTTGGTCCTTTTTGTGGTGATCAATTTACCTGGATGACCAAGGTTGTTGAAAGACAAAAATAAAGGACAAGGTTTTGTAGCCTTAACATAAGTCCTTAAGGAGGATGTGATATAAATTAATCAAAGTGACTTCCTAATCATGAATCGTTCCCATGAATCATCCAAAACCTTGGAGGTACTGTCCTTAGCCTCCAAATCAATTTTTTTTATTTTTCCCCACAAATTCTAATTATTATGAATTCTTTATTATATATATACGAAAATACCTAAAGATCAATTAAAAAAAGCACCGATGTGGGGGAAAAACATTTTAACCTACTTTGGGTTGTCACAAATAAAGGGTAGGCCTTTATGAGATTGTGGGAAGAGCTCCTGAATTCGACCCCCACTAAACAAACTCTTAGGCTAGGGAGGGGTGCCTTAACTGTAACTAAGTCCCGAATAGGATTGCCCCTGGTAATAGGGGATATATATGGTTAACACAAAAAAATAAAGGGTAGGCTTTTATTTGAGATGATCAAATCACTTGGATGACCAATTATTATAATTTCGAACAAGTAAAGTGTAATCATAAGGTTAGTCGATCATAGTGGCTTCCCAATCAAGAATTGTTCCATGTTTCATTCCAAACCTTAGTGAGACTATTCTTGTTAGACTCCAATTCAATTTTGGTGATTTTTCTCCATAAAATGTAACTAAAATGATTTTTTTACTACAAAATATTGAAAAATAAATTAAAAAAGTACTGTTGTGAAAAATTTTGGGAAAAATCATTTTAACCCACCTTGGATTGTCCCAAATGAAGGATGAGTCTTTACATGTGGTGATTAAATTACTTGGATGTGATCACCACAATTTTGAATAAGTATATTGCAAGACTAAGCATGTGATCACAATGGTTTTCCAATCATGAATTATTCCATGAGTCATTCCAAACCTTGATCACCATCCTTAACTTCAAAATCTATTTTCATGATTTTCTCTATAACATTTAATTATTATGAATTTTTTATTGCAAAAATACTTAAAAATTAATTTAAAACTAAAAATTAATTTGGGAAAATTTATGTGTTTGTCCCAAATGATGTGTGAGTCATTACTTGTGGTGGTCAAATCACTTGGATGACCAATCATCACAATTTTGAACAACTAATTTGTTAGACTATGAACATGTGATCACAGTGGATTTCTAACCATGAGTCATTCCAGACACCTCAATGGAACCATCCTTAGCCTCCAAATTAATTTTGGTAATTTTTTTTCCATAAATTGTAACTATTATGAATTTTTTTACTACATTAATACTGAAAATTCAATTAAAAAAGCACTAATGTGAAATTTGAAAAGAAAATCAATTTAATCCATGTTGGATTGTCCCAAATGAAGGGCTGACTTTTTTTGGTGATCAAATCACTTGGATGATCATGGTTATAGGAAAACTAAAATCAAAGGATAAGATTTCATGATCTTAACCAAAGTCGTTGGCAAGCACAAGATCAAACAATCATAGTGACTTCCCAATCATGAAATATTTCATGAGTCATCCCAAACCTTGGTGGCAATATTCTTAACCTTTAAATTAATTTTGGTGATTCACCACAAATTATAATTATTATGATTTTTTTATTATAAAAATACTGAAAAATCAATTATAAAACATCAGTATGGAAAAGATTGGGAAAAAATCATTTTTACCCTCCTTGGATTTGTGAAGTCTATAAATCTGTTTAAGTAAATAAACATGATTATATGACATAACATCCTTTAGTTTTAATGATTAACAAATAAGATTATATAAAGAACAAATAAGATTATGTAAAGAACCAATGAGATTATATAAACAGGTTCTACTGAGAAAGGTATTGGTTTGTTAATTATGTTTCAGGATGAAATACTCTTTAGAAGAAGAAGAAGATTTTGTGAACAGAATCAGAATCAGAAGATCAGAATCAGAAGAACAAGAGTGCAGAATCTGAAGAAGAATAATCCTTAACAGAGTTGAAGCAACTGAAGAATAGAAGTAAAGACTTGAAGACTGTCTGAAGAAGTGAAGACTTGAAGACTGTCTGAAGAAGTAAAGAATTGAAGACTTAGAAGACTATCTGAAGAACTGAAGGCAGAAGATATATGAAGAAGTACAGATTCAAATATACATCTGTCTGAAGAACAACAATGAACTGAAGAAACGAAGAAGAAGAAATACAAGAAGAAAAAGAAGATCAAAGAAGAAATGTAAAAGAAGCTGTCTGAAGCTGTCTGAAGTATTGAAGCTGTCTGAAGTACGCAACATGTCTGAAGTATTGAAGCTATCTGAAGTACGCAACATGTCTGAAGTATTGAAGCTGTTTGAAGTACGTAACATGTCTGAAGCAAAAGAAGCTGTCTGAAGCAACGAAGCTGTCTGAAAGACTTGAGCTGTCTGAAGTGGTCAACATGTCTTAAGTGTTGAAACTGTCTGAAGAGCCAAGCCCGTCTGAAGACTCGAACCCGTCTGAAGACTGGAACCTGTCTGAAGACTGGAACCCGTCTGAAGTTTGGAAGCCGTCTGAAGCTTTAGTAATGACGTGGCATCTTTGCTGAAACCTTGCGTGAAGACTTTTCTAAGTCTCTGCTGCTCGTACGTTTTGAAACACATTTATGGCAACAATCACAGAGGCCTTTCCTGGTGCATTTGAATTTCATACACCACTGAGGAAATCTCTGCAACGCAGCATTCGCAGCAATGACGGTGGCAGCTTTACTGCAGCACCAACGTTGTACTATGTCAGAACTTTCAAGAAGCGTGTCTCACAACGGATTAAAAGAAGACTATTTGCTATCTCTAAACGATAGTATTTCAACGAGACATTTCTTCATTTGTGCAATCTGGAACAGAGCAGAAGAAAAGCTCAGGAGACTAAGCAAAAGCAACAAAGAAGATGTTTGAATAAAATATATTCAATTCAACATCTTTATCTAAATCTCAAAAGAGGAAGCTGCAAACAACGACTTTTGGTCAAGACATCTCATTCAAAGAAGTAATGGTGTCTGGAGCAAATGAAAAAGGAGTATATGAAGAATAAGCAAAAAGACAAATTCAACGGATACCTACTCATATACACTCCCAAGAAAATCAGAGGAAATCTGAAGAAAGCAGATGAACGCAGAAGAAAGCAGAAGAAAATCAAGAGAGAGAATTAGCAGAAGAAAGCAAGCAGATGCAAGCCGGACAAAACAGATAAAGGCAGATGCAAGCAGATGCAAGATAATGCAAGCTGGAGCAAGCAGATGCAAGCTGGATAAAACAGATGTAAGACAGCAAAAAGAATTCAAGAGAGAGAATACATATAATCATCACATCTCTCAAAACAGAGCTCATCAACAGAAGTGTCAGAACGGGAGTATTCTGAACACTCAATATGCTTAAGGAGAAGCAACCGTTTGAGAAGCTATTACACAACGGCTATATGAGCCACATCATCAAAAGCTCAACGGTATTATGAATTATCTTCAACAGCTATACTCAAGCAGAACATATAAATAGCCTCAAGAAAGAAGTTGAAGATGTTGTTGTGGTGTACAACCAAGTTGGTCGGGCCAACCTGTTGTTGTGGTGAACAACCAAGCTGGTTGGTTAAAAGATCAATCAAGCCACAGTTGTTGTCCTCAACAATCAATCAGGTTGTTGGAAACAACCATGCAGCTGCTGTTGCAACCAAGTTGGTCAGAATGATCAACCAAGTTAGATCAATTGGGATTGTTTTTCAAGAAGGTTCTTGAAATCAATCAGGATGAAAAGTGTTAACTAGGCTGAGTGTCTTACAGTTAACAAGAATTGACTCGAGCTTAAATACATCATGAAAAAGTCAACAACAATTGATCAGAGAGTTAATTCTCAATCGGGCTACTGATCAGCTGGTCAGTTAGTTAGATTGTACAGTTGGTCTGTTGATCAAGTGAGTTGGTTGTCAGGAAGGCAATCATGCTGTACAAATGACTATCAAACCGGGTACGGTTTGAAGCTTTGAAGATACCTTGGTATTCCAATGATACGGGTGAGAATGTAGCCCATGGAAACCAATGGTTGGAGAATAAGGCTGGAGCTTAATTTCATATCTTAGTTAGCCTACTCTCAGAGGATGTATTCCTCATAGAAAAGACAGGGATTGTACTTAACTCAAACATTTGTATCACTGTCTATCCTTGTATTTAGTTTGTAATGACTGTATCTTGAGTATGTACTCAGTAATCTCTATGTACAAGAAGAATCTGGGTTGAGAGGTTCTAGCGAACATCTAGCTTAGATTGAGTAGTAATACTCAACACTTAGTTAAGTGTCCGAGAGCCTGGAGAGGCTTGGTGGAAGAAAGAATACTCGTGGTAGAGCCTGGAGAGGCTTGATAGAAAAGAATACTTGTTGTGTTGGCCTGGAGAGGTTAACATGTGTATCTGTGGTTTCAGATAGTGGAAATCCAGTGGTGGTTTGCCTTTGGGACTGGATGTAGCCCACGGGGTTTGTGGGTGAACCAGGATAAATTCTGTGTCTAAGTTTTCCTTCTCTTGATCTCTTTTATTTAAAGTTTTATATTTACTATGGGGATTGAAAACTACTTTTCATAACAAGCTTAACTCAAGGATTTCAATAAAACAAGTTTTCATACAAACATAACATTAAAATGTCTCTAGTGTAGGTTGAAGTATTATAGAAGAATATATTCAGAGGGATGTCTGAAATATCTGTCTGAAGTGAGCCCAACAGGAACTCAGTTCAGACACATGATATAGATGGTCTCTGATCATCTAAAGTATTTCAGAAACAGTTCTGAAGGTACTCTTAGTAATATTCTTCAGAAGACACTAAGAGAAGTTTGTTTAAAATCAAAATAATCTTAAGTGTAAGAGAAAGTTTTTAATCTAAATCTTTCATATATTTCGCATGTATTTAAAATAACTCTGATCTTAAGATTGGTTTTGTACAATGATCACTTACGTGATTGTTTATTTTAAAGATTTCCAAAATTGTCTTAAAATGTCTAAAACACTATTCAACCCCCCTTCTAGTGTTGCCTGTGGTTCTAACAATTGGTATCAGAGCTCACCTTCGGGTTGAGCATCTAACAAATGCAGAAGGAGTAGATCCTCAGAAGATGGAAATCTCACCAGGCTGAACCAACTCCGAAGAATGATAATGAGAATAGGAAAATCATTTTCCAATACTCATTATTCATAAGGCTAAAGCACAGGACGCAACAGGAAAAGGAAAGTGAATCTATCTCTAGATCACAAACGGGTAACACCTTTCCTATCTATATTTAAGTTATAATTTTAAATATAGTTATTAATCTGTTGCATGATTTGTTTTATTGAAATTGTGAAAAATATGACTACATGATATAATTGTTTCATGCTTTTAAATTGTGTTAAAATAAAATCATTGCATGCTATGTGTTTCACTATGTTTACTATGTGAAACTTATGATTCATTTTATGTATGCTTTACTTATTTAAATATATGTGTTGAAGAGTCACACATGCTTAGTAAAATAATAACTGTGTTTTTAAACTAAGTAAATGAAGAGTCGTGTGTGTTAGTCATAACTGTTTTGAAAACATGAAAGGGCACGATGTGAATCATTGAATCATCAACCGGTTTCTCTCAATTAACACGATGCACTACTTCCCACACCGGTTCAGTACACATAACCGTCTCTCATCAATGCTTGAAGCATGCTTGGCTATCTATTTAAAAGGATTGGATGATCAACATGGAAATCACACTTTACTCAATCCTTTCCCTAAAAAGATCAAATCTCCTCAAGTATCTTCATCTCAGAAAGATCATCTGATTCATAGAAATCAATGGCAAACGCGTCTGCATCATCTAGCAACTCAAACCCTTCCGTGTTTGATGAGAGAATCATCCCATGTAAGATGGTAAAACTCTCAGATTTTGATGAGGCAGACTACAATATATCTGAATATTTCAACGCCATTGGATGGACTCCATACTTCAACAACATTTCCTCCTCCTGGCATAAGAAGAGTGTAATGGATTTTTGGGACAACATCAAGATCATATCTGAACCCAACAGAATCGGGATTGAGACGAAGGTGATGGGAAAATCACTGTCTGTGGACACCAAACTTATTGCTAAAGTTATAGGTGTTCCTGACAGCGGGGAACAATACTTCCAAGAATGGGAATCTCTTCATGGTGGAACATTCGTTCTTGACCAACATCTATTTGGAAGAAGAAGGATTGCCCCTTTCAGACCTTCTCAACTTCTGAGCACACCCAGAGCCCTCCTTGCTGTATTAAACTGCTGCATTCTTCCCAGAGGAAGAAATAATTTGACTTTAAGTATGATGGAGAGGTTCGTATTGGGACTCTTGATGACAAAGAAGAAAATTAATCTCCCATGGGTACTGTTGTATCAGATGATGTTCAGAGATGAGATGGGAAATGAGGACCTCTATCTTCACAACACATTGATTATGAAAATTCTATTGCACAAGGGATTTCCTATGGAAAGTCTCTTTGACCAACCATCTCCTGACTTCTTCACTCCGGCTGAATATGCTGAGTTAGACCAGACTCTTATTGAAAGAGAAGAAGCTCCTGAGAATCAAGTGGTCATTCCTCCTCTTTTTGCTCCACGCATTGAAGAAGGAACTGAAGATACCAACTTGAAGTCTCGTAAAAGGAAAATGATGACATTGGGTGCATATAATCTGAAGAAGGTGAATGATAGAGTAATTCGGCTGACAAAGAAATTGAGAGCTGCAAAAAAAGAGCTTCAAAAGCTTAGGGCTGAAAAGGAAAAGGCTGATGAGAACCAATCTAATGATCAATGATATACGTGTGTCCTGTTTCGGAGTCTTTGTTTCTATGTCTTTGTGTTTATATTTTTAATGATATTGAAATTCTATTTTGTTTGAAGTCTCTCTGTTTTGATTCCTTTGTGTTAATATCTGTGCATAATTAAGAACATAATTCTTTCTTAACCGATTAACAAATTGTATTTCTAAAAGATAAATTTAATTAACTTAATAAGAGAATTAAAATAAGATAATTTCTAAATTTGATAAAATGTTATCTGTAATTTTAAAAATACTTAATTTAATAATTAACAAATTACAACCAGGTGCTACTGAAAGGTATTTATAGTTTATGCATGTTTCAGAAAAACAGGTTTTTGAAGATAATCTCAAGAAGACCTTCAGAATGAAATACCGTCTGAACGGATAAATCAATGTGACATCATCTAAAAGGATGGGGAGTGTGATAACATCTCCATTGTCTGAACCTGTTCAGAAAGTTCAAAATAAACTCACTGAAACTATGGGTCAACAATGTTAAGATGGTTAACACTCTATGCACCAAACCTAACTCAATCTCTGAGTGGATTATACTAACTTAGTAATATCTCTATTCATCTAACCCGTTCAGAAGGCTCCTTATGGACTGTCTGAAATCGTGGGTCTAAAATGTTAAGGGATAGTTACTCAAGTCATTAGAATCCAACTCAATTGTAAAGGGGTAGGTCAAGATGATTGTTCAAAGATTCTCTGGAGCAAAAGACAAAAGCAGACGTGCAGACATCAAAAGGCATCAAGATGAAAGAAAAGTCTTTCAAGCAAGAAGTAATGTCAGAAGAGACTTCTTTACCCAGTGGACAATAACCAAATTCCTGGTAACATCACTTCATCTTAAAACTTTTATCGCTTTGAATACCTGTCTCCATAAAAACTTTTAAAAGCCTTTAAGAAACCTTTAATAAGTACAAACTTAAAAGACTTATAAAAGGTTCTCAGATACATGCCTTTACAAAATATTTTTTTTATTATTTCTTTTTATCTCAAAAATTTGTTTTAAAAAAAAAAACTTCCTCATGTTTCCTCTTAATGCTTCCTATGACAACCGGGACTACATGTGCTCGGTTCATAATGGACACTACATAACTTCCAATGAAAGTAGCCTATAAAAGAAATCCTAAGCTTGCTCAGAAAATCATCTCGAACACTCAAACTTCTTGCTTCTCTTCTCTCTATCTTTTCAAAGTTCTCAAAATTCTTATGAGTTCCTAAGGCAACTCTTCTCATTCAAGGATAGCCTTAAGAACTTAATAAGAAAAACCGTAGAACAAAAAGAATAACAAAGAATGAAAGAAGCAACACAGGAACAAAGATTCATTGGTATCAATGTAGTCTTAGAAAAGACTCCTCTGGATGGTGTATGGAATGAGAAGAAGGGTGCAGATTCCTCTTCAAAATCTTCTCTACAACGTTCCAGACATGGAGATCATACTTTCTACCGTTCCATGTGCTAAACGAAGTTTGTAGCTGAAGGGGATTGACGAGGGCTACAGAGGAATCTGTTGGGTCTTGGAAGTAGCCAGAGGAGCAGCTTTTAAATCTCCTCTCCCTTTTCAAAACTTCTTTTGAAATTTCTGTTTAATGTAGTTTTCCTTCTTTTTTTTAATGTTTTGTTTAGGTTTCTCTTTTGAGTTTTCTTTTCAAACCTGTATCTGAGTAACTATAAAGATTTAATAAAAATCTTTTTTGTTTAGTTTCTTTTATGCTTCATAACCTCTTGATAATTGCTTAACAAAATTTTAAAAGAAAACGAGAAATTCTTAAAAGATTGTAGAAAACTAATCAACTTAGGGGGAGAAACATCAATATTAAGAAGTAGATCTTTAAGTGTAACAAACTTAACAGGAGAAATAAATCTGTCAAAACGATACATTATTTAACATTTGGTATAGGGTTACATTAACTTATAATATTAACCTTTTTAATTAATGACAAAAAGGGGGAGAAATATAAACTAACAAAATACTAAAAAGAATGTAACAAAAAGGGAAATATATATGGAGATTATAGGAAGAAGAAATAAATAGCAAAGAAATATAAAAGAAGATAACAAACTAAGAGTTCTAATAATAAGTAAGAATAACAATAAGTCATAACAATAAGTATCTGAAGGGTTCTAATAACAATAGGTATCTGAAATCTTAACAAGAAAAATTTTAACAATCGTTTATCTAAAATATCTGAAAAATTAACAATAAACTTGTAACAGTTGGTTAATAAAAGATTTAACAATTGGAATTGATTAATTAAAGACTTAATTGTTTCAGAAGATATCTAAAAGAATCAATGCCTGTCTCAGGGGGAGTAATATAGATAGGGGGAGTAATAAAATTAATTATCTTATTTTATTATCTTTCATTTCTTTTTATACCCATTTTGTCAGTAATATATAATTTATTTGTCATCATTAAAAAGGGGGAGATTGTGAAGTCTATAAATCTGTTTAAGTAATTAAACATGATTATATGACATAACATCCTTTAGTTTTAATGATTAACAAATAAGATTATATAAAGAACAAATAAGATTATGTAAAGAACCAATGAGATTATATAAACAGGTTCTACTGAGAAAGGTATTGGTTTGTTAATTATGTTTCAGGATGAAATACTCTTTAGAAGAAGAAGAAGATTTTGTGAACAGAATCAGAATCAGAAGATCAGAATCAGAAGAACAAGAGTGCAGAATCTGAAGAAGAATAATCCTTAACAGAGTTGAAGCAACTGAAGAATAGAAGTAAAGACTTGAAGACTGTCTGAAGAAGTGAAGACTTGAAGACTGTCTGAAGAAGTAAAGAATTGAAGACTTAGAAGACTATCTGAAGAACTGAAGGCAGAAGATATATGAAGAAGTACAGATTCAAATATACATCTGTCTGAAGAACAACAATGAACTGAAGAAACGAAGAAGAAGAAATACAAGAAGAAAAAGAAGATCAAAGAAGAAATGTAAAAGAAGCTGTCTGAAGCTGTCTGAAGTATTGAAGCTGTCTGAAGTACGCAACATGTCTGAAGTATTGAAGCTATCTGAAGTACGCAACATGTCTGAAGTATTGAAGCTGTTTGAAGTACGTAACATGTCTGAAGCAAAAGAAGCTGTCTGAAGCAACGAAGCTGTCTGAAAGACTTGAGCTGTCTGAAGTGGTCAACATGTCTTAAGTGTTGAAACTGTCTGAAGAGCCAAGCCCGTCTGAAGACTCGAACCCGTCTGAAGACTGGAACCCGTCTGAAGACTGGAACCTGTCTGAAGACTGGAACCCGTCTGAAGTTTGGAAGCCGTCTGAAGCTTTAGTAATGACGTGGCATCTTTGCTGAAACCTTGCGTGAAGACTTTTCTAAGTCTCTGCTGCTCGTACGTTTTGAAACACATTTATGGTAACAATCACAGAGTCCTTTCCTGGTGCATTTGAATTTGATACACCACTGAGGAAATCTCTGCAACGCAGCATTCGCAGCAACGACGGTGGCAGCTTTACTGCAGCACCAACGTTGTACTATGTCAGAACTTTCAAGAAGCGTGTCTCACAACGGATTAAAAGAAGACTATTTGGTATCTCTAAACGATAGTATTTCAACGAGACATTTCTTCATTTGTGCAATCTGGAACAAAGTAGAAGAAAAGCTCAGGAGACTAAGCAAAAGCAACAAAGAAGATGTTTGAATAAAATATATTCAATTCAACATCTTTATCTAAATCTCAAAAGAGGAAGCTGCAAACAACGACTTTTGGTCAAGACATCTCATTCAAAGAAGTAATGGTGTCTGGAGCAAATGAAAAAGGAGTATATGAAGAATAAGCAAAAAGACAAATTCAACGGATACCTACTCATATACACTCCCGAGAAAATCAGAGGAAATCTGAAGAAAGCAGATGAACGCAGAAGAAAGCAGATGAACGCAGAAGAAAGCAGAAGAAAATCAAGAGAGAGAATTAGCAGAAGAAAGCAAGCAGATGCAAGCCGGACAAAACAGATAAAGGCAGATGCAAGCAGATGCAAGATAATGCAAGCTGGAGCAAGCAGATGCAAGCTGGATAAAACAGATGCAAGAAAGCAAAAAGAATTCAAGAGAGAGAATACATATAATCATCACATCTCTTAAAACAGAGCTCATCAGCAGAAGTGTCAGAACGGGAGTATTCTGAACACTCAATATGCTTAAGGAGAAGCAACCGTTTGAGAAGCTATTACACAACGGCTATATGAGCCACATCATCAAAAGCTCAATGGTATTATGAATTATCTTCAACGGCTATACTCAAGCAGAACATATAAATAGCCTCAAGAAAGAAGTTGAAGATGTTGTTGTGGTGTACAACCAAGTTGGTCGGGCCAACCTGTTGTTGTGGTGAACAACCAAGCTGGTTGGTTGAAAGATCAATCAAGCCACAATTGTTGTCCTCAACAATCAATCAGGTTGTTGGAAACAACCATGCAGCTGCTGTTGCAACCAAGTTGATCAGAATGATCAACCAAGTTAGATCAATTGGGATTGTTTTTCAAGAAGGTTCTTGAAATCAATCAGGATGAAAAGTGTTAACTAGGCTGAGTGTCTTACAGTTGACAAGAATTGACTCGAGCTTAAATACATCATGAAAAAGTCAACAACAATTGATCAGAGAGTTAATTCTCAATCGGGCTACTGATCAGCTGGTCAGTTAGTTAGATTGTACAGTTGGTCTGTTGATCAAGTGAGTTGGTTGTCAGGAAGGCAATCATGCTGTACAACTGACTATCAAACCGGGTACGGTTTGAAGCTTTGAAGATACCTTGGTATTCCAATGATACGGGTGAGAATGTAGCCTATGGAAACCAATGGTTGGAGAATAAGGCTGGAGCTTAATTTCATATCTTAGTTAGCCTACTCTCAGAGGATGTATTCCTCATAGAAAAGACAGGGATTGTACTTAATTCAAACATTTGTATCACTGTCTATCCTTGTATTTAGTTTGTAATGACTGTATCCTGAGTATGTACTCAGTAATCTCTATGTACAAGAAGAATCTGAGTTGAGAGGTTCTAGCGAACATCTAGCTTAGATTGAGTAGTAATACTCAACACTTAGTTAAGTGTCCGAGAGCCAGGAGAGGCTTGGTTGAAGAAAGAATACTCGTGGTAGAGCCTGGAGAGGCTTGATAGAAAAGAATACTTGTTGTGTTGGCCTGGAGAGGTTAACATGTGTATCTGTGGTTTCAGATAGTGGAAATCCAGTGGTGGTTTGCCTCTGGGACTGGATGTAGCCCACAGGGTTTGTGGGTGAACCAGGATAAATTCTGTGTCTAAGTTTTCCTTCTCTTGATCTCTTTTATTTAAAGTTTTATATTTACTATGGGGATTGAAAACTACTTTTCATAACAAGCTTAACTCAAGGATTTCAATAAAACAAGTTTTCATACAAACATAACATTAAAACGTCTCTAGTGTAGGTTGAAGTATTATAGAAGAATATATTCAGAGGGATGTCTGAAATATCTGTCTGAAGTGAGCCCAACAGGAACTCAGTTCAGACACATGATATAGATGGTCTTTGATCATCTAAAGTATTTCATAAACAGTTCTGAAGGTACTCTTAGTAATATTCTTCAGAAGACACTAAGAGAAGTTTGTTTAAAATCAAAACAATCTTAAGTGTAAGAGAAAGTTTTTAATCTAAATCTTTCATATATTCCACATGTATTTAAAATAACTCTGATCTTAAGATTGGTTTTGTACAATGATCACTTACGTGATTGTTTATTTTAAAGATTTCCAAAATTGTCTTAAAATGTCTAAAACACTATTCAACCCCCCCTTCTAGTGTTGCATGTGGTTCTAACAGGATTGTCCCTTATGAAGGACAAGTCTTTATCTGTTTGTGGTGATCAAATCAATTGAAATATAAATTACTATAATTTTGAACAAGTAAAAAGGAAGAATATGAGCAATAGATCACATTGGCTTCCCAACCATAAAATGTTCTATGAGTCATTCTAAACCTTGGTGGAACTATCTTTAGCTTGAAAATTATTTTTGGTAATTTTTTTTTCATATATAAACTATAATTATTATAACTTTTTATTACAAAAATACTAAAAAATTGGTTAAAAAAAGTACCATATTGAAAATTTTTGGGGAAAATAATTTTAGAATGGAGAGGTGAAAAATGATACCAAATTAAAGAAATCCCTGCATAATGGAGTGAGTTGAATGTCGATTAAAATACAAAATTTTATAATACAAATGAATGGATTATTTTATAATTAAAATGGTTAACGGCCTGATTTGCAAAATATAAAAATGTCTATGGAAACTTGCTATAGCAGGTAAACTACATTGTGTATCAACAACTTGTGAACCGTAATAAGCACCCCGATTTAAAAGGAAATTTCTGAAAAAAAATATAGGAATTAGGGGTGTTCGCGATTCGGTTTGGATCAATTTTGAGGTAAAAAATCATCATCCGATTGGTTTTGATATTTTTTTCAAATCCGATCCAATTTAAATTGGAGTGGATTGGATCGGTTATCGGTTTTTTAAATCAACAATAAATATTTGATAAAATTAATAAAATAATAAAGTAATAGTAAACATATTCTTATTGGACTTATATTTATTAAAATTAATATAAAAATAATTTTATGGGACATGAAAATTAATTTATAAAAGTAGTTTTATATTGATATATTTATAGAAATATTAACATGAAATTATATAATAAAATCATAAAAAATATATTAGTATAAGTATTTTTTATAAATATATATGTATACAAGTATAAATATATGATTATTTTATAAGTAATAAAAAATTACATATAAGTTTGGTTTGGATTGGATCGAATCAATTTAAATATAGGATCCAAAAACCAATCCAATCTAATAAAAAATTCAGTTTTTGCTGTTTGCAGTTTTTTGAATTTCGGTTTGATTCGGTTTTCGATTCGGTTTTTGTGATTTGCATTGGATTGGATTGGAATGGAAGTGAATGACATTTTTTTTTCCACTTTTAGGAGGCACAAAAGTATAAAACTAAAATTGGAGTTCTTAGCACATACGTAATTTTCTTTATAGCTTATATATCTCTTATATATTGTTTTTAAAAATACAAGTATATCCTCTCCATGAGAGAAAATTAAAATTGCTGTAAATATATCTTCTAGATTTTGATTGATTAACATTTTAGTTCTATAATAATAATTTGAAATTGCTGTGAATATATCTTCTAGATTTGGATTGACTAACATTTTAATTCCATAATAATAATTTTAAATACCAACATTTCCTAACAATAAATAAGGGCAATACACCAAAAATATAAAATATTAAAATAATTTCCATGGAATACATATGATCTCAATAAAATTAGTTTTTAGAAAGATGCATGTACCAACCAGTCTAAAAATAAAATTAGAGAGAATAGGGAACCATCACTAATTTTATTAAGGGATAAATTAAAAATCTAAAAAGATATGATGGAACGACACCCATACATCTACTTACTTACATTAGTTTTAATTATGTAAGTTATCAGTGAATTTTTAAATATTTATTTTCCCAAAAAAATAATGTGTTATTTACCATCAAAGACTTTTATTACAAATTGATAATTTTTATTTAAATTTAAATAATCAAAAATCACGGAAATATTCTAAACAAATATATATATATAGTAAAATAATATTCTGTCTACAATTCAACATAAATTATTATAATGCTAATTGTTACTGATAATATTCTGTCTTGTTCAACATTCTGTCTACAATTCTTCAATCTACGTACAATGCTAATTATTACACTACAAGCTTTTAAATAAACTTTTGCATCACATTTCCGTATATTTAAGCAATAACAATACATTGGAGAAAAAAAACACTTCTCATACGTCGCATGGGTATATTTTATTTTTTGTGTTAAACCACAGTTATTTTCTATTATCAGGGATAACCCTATTCGAGACTTAATTACATTTAAGGTTCATCACCCCTCCTTAAAAATGTGTTTTCTGTTTAGTAGGGATTGAATCTAAGAGTTATTCAACCTACATTACAAATTGAGCCACAAACTGTTTTGGTCATATAGTAGTATAATATAAATATAGTAGTATAATATAAAGGAGAATTTTTCTAATTTGGGCCACAACTCACAAAATTGCGAATAAGACAAGCGAATTGTTATTCCAACCCCTTTCTCTGATTATGTAAAAATTAATGATTTGCCTTGTAGATGTAGTCACAACAATAACTTGAATTAACTAATTAAGAAGGTAAAATCAAATCTTTATATCTTTATATTGAAATGATACTTTGATACATAAAAGAAGGATAAAAGGGTAAATTTCTTTAAAAAAATTTCTAAAAATAATAAGTCACTTTCCCACTTTAAATTGTTAACATTAGTAATCATCAATAATTAATTATAACAATTATGTTAATGAAAATATCACTACAATTATTAACTTATAATAATAATAATAATTTATCCTCTTATTTACTTGAAAAGCCTACAACTTTTACTAATTTTTATCTTATAAAAATAAATAATTTAATTTGTTTGAGAAATTATAAATATTAAACAAAAAAACATTTAGCTTTTAAAAATGAATAAATATTTTTATTATTTTATTATAAAAACGTTTTAGTATATTTTATGAAATGTAGAAGAAGAATAAAAATATAATATGAAATTTAAAAATTCTAAAGCACTTATTAAAAATAAAACCCTTTACAATTACAATAATAGTAATCATTTAACTTTGGTTATTATCTTTATCTTTATCTTTATATATATAAAAGTAAGGTAGTGAAAGTAGCCTTTGACATTTAAAAGGAGGATAAAATGGTAAATTCCTTTTAATAAAACTTCTAAAAATAGTAAGTCACTTTAACATAATAAATTGTTAGAATTATTAATCATCATCATCAATTAGTTATAGTAATTATGTTAATGGAAAAATCACTATAATTACTAGCTTATAAAAATAATCATAATAATAATAAAGATATATTCTCTAATTTACCTCAAAAGCCTATATCACTTACTAATCTTTGTTTTTACTTAATTAAATAAACTAATTTATTTGAGAAATTATAAATATTAATACCTAAAAATAATTGAACATTCTGTTTTAAAAATTAAATAAATAATTATTTTAAAGACCTTATTTAAAAAATTTAGCATATTTTATGAAATATATAAAAGAATAAAAATAAATATAATATAAAATTTAAAATATGCTAGAGTACTAACAAAAAATACTTTACCATTACAATAATAGTATGTATAGTAATTATTTAATTATAGTTATTATATCAATATTAAAGTCTTTTTATATTTTAAATTAAATTTATCCCGAATAAAAAAGAAGCCTATAAATTTTGTTATATTATAGTCAAATGATCAAATTTCTTTATTTGATTTGAACTTATAAAAATACATGTCCTCTAATTTACCCGAAAAGCCTACAACTTTCACTAATATTTATCTCATAAAAATAAATGATTTAATTTATTTAAGGAATTGAAAATATTAATACCTAAAAATAAATAAATATTTTAAGGCATTTATGTTTTATGAAATAAATTAAAAGATTAAAATTAATATGAAATTTAAAACATGCTAAAGCACTTAAAAAACACATTATAATTATGATAATAGTAATTAATTTAGTTACAGTTATTATGTCATTATTAAACCATTTCTTATATTTTAAATATTAAATATATTCATTTTTTTATAGGCAAAAAAGATAATTAATAGGGAGTACAAGGGGTACTCCAACCCATACAAAGTTTGTATAAACTTACAATTGAAGACCATAAAAGCAGACCCAAATAAGTAAAAAGTGAACCCAATTGTGGGACACCACTAATAACCAGAGCGAAGCTTATAAGCCATCCCTTTGTGCTTATGAAAAGTACCAAAAGTGAAGAATATCATGAGCCAAACACCTGGACAGCAATGACATATAAAACTCCCGCATCCAAAGGCTTTGGAAGAGATGCCAATTACGCACCATCATGTACTGACCGGACCTCAACAGCCTGGAAAACACCATCACATACTAGTAACCTTAATCCACATTTTTACTTGAATCCAAAAAGAATATTAATTAACTCCTCAACATACCAACATCAACACACGCTCATCATCCCAAACCATCGATAACCACTTCCAGACAGTTCAAACTACCCACTAGTGAGTGCAACAGAAAACAAGCAACATGGATGATACAACCAAGTAATTGAAATTTACATAAGGAAAGTTGTTGGGTTAAAGGACCAGGAATGGAAATCATAACTGAATTTTTTATGTCTTGCTCTCAACCAATTCCAAGATCTAATTTTGACCAAATCCACCATTTCAGAAGCAGGAGGACATTTGGATGAGAACACTACCTCATTCCTGGATAACCATATAGTCCAAATAACTGTCAACCAAATGGAAATCCAACAATCCTTTTTTGTAGAAGAGCAATAGTATAAACCAACAAAATGATCCAAATTAAAGACACAGTTGTTATGAATTACTGTTGTAACACCAAGCCAATTAAAGCACTCCATCCAAACTTTGTAAGATAATTGACACTCAAAGAATAAGTGGGCCACAGATTCCGCAGCTTCCTTACACCGAGGACATTCTATTTGGGAAGGATTTAGGACACCTCTTCTACAAAAATTCTGCCTTGAGGGGATCCTATTAAGGATAACCTTCCATGCAAAAGCTGATACTTTTAGGGGGGACAATATCTGACCAAATTAACCCAAAAATTGTGTATCAAAGATGTAATTTCCTGCACAAGAGAAGTTAGAAGCTCTTCTTCCCATGCAAATAGTGGTCTCCTCCAACTCCACTGCCACTCATACTCGCCTTCTCTCAACATCACCAATTCGGCAATTTTAGACTCTTTATTTTCTGCTAGATTATAAAGCCTGTTGTATTTTTTAGACAATATCCCTGACCCCAACCAATTTTCTGACCAGAAGAGTGTATCTTGTCCATTTCCCACCACCTTCCTATATTTATCTTGCATCCAGTTCTCAAGCACCAAAACACAATTCTCAATGCTACAAAGATCCACCCACCAATTAGAACCTCTCACAATGTCCGCAGAAGAAATAGAATCTTATCACCATATAAGGATCTAAGAACTTCACCCAAAGACTACCTTATCCTCTAACAACCTCCACCTCCATTTTCCTAAAAGTGCTAAATTGAAAGCTCTAAGGTCCCTAATACCTAAGGCCCCTTGTTTTCTCTCTCTACATACCTCATCCCACCCCACCTAGTGTATTTTCCTAGTATCCTCATCCCCTCCCCATAAAAAGGATTTAAACAGAGATTCTAGTTTAGAGATGATACCTCTTGGAGCCTTGAAGAAGGAAAGAAAGTAGATCAGAGTGGATTGTCATACGGACTTTAAAGAACCACTCTACCACCAAAGGACAAAGATTCACGCTTCCAACCAGATAACCTCTGTTTAACCTTTGCAATGACTGGCTGCCATGTCTGAAGGCGTCTTGGATTTGCACCAATTGGTAAACCAAGGTATAAAAAAGGATGCGCTCCTAAATGACAGCGCAAGAAACCCGCTACAGATTGCAACCATGGATTGCTGATGTTGAATCCAAACAACTTGCTTTTCAAAAAAGTTAATCTTTAAGCCTGAAGCAATCTCAAACAGCCGAAGGATTGATTTAATAGCCCAGATATTAGACTCAGAAGCTTTACCCATTATAATAGTATCATCAGCATACTGTAGAATATCCACCCTAACATGGTCCTTACCCACCTCATACCCCTGGAACCTTCCTAATTGATTAGCTCTTTCAAATAAACCACTCAGCCCTTCAGCTACAATAAGGAAGAGGAAAAGGTGCCAAGGGATCACCCTGATGCAAACCCTTGTAACCGAGAATTACTCTGTAGGACTACCATTAACCAACACTGAGATCCTGGATGTCTGCAAACATTCTAGTATCCAATCACACCATTTCGGGGGGAATCCCATGCCATGCATCATAAACTGCAAGAAATTCCAGTTCACAAAATCGTAGGCCTTTTCAAAGTCAACCTTAAACATTAACACTTTTTCTTCTTCCTCTTAAATTTCTTCCACCACTTCGTTAGCCACTAAGATACTATCTAAAATCTCTGTCTTCCTTTGATAAAAGCTGATTGGCAACCGATATGATGCTGCCAATAACCCTCCGCAACCTATTAGCTAAGATTTTAGATAATACCTTATACAAGCAGCCAATAAGAGATATTGGTCGGTAATCTCCAACATGTTGAGGGCTGTCTATTTTGGCACCAACACAATAAAAGAGCTATTCAAACCACACACCAACTTTAAATATATTCATAAAAAGGAGGCTACATGTTTAAAAATATAATATGAAATTACAGATATTATACCAAAAAATAAATAAATATTTTAAAGTGTTTATTAAAAAAGTCTTTTAACATATTTTATAAAATATATAAGAAGAATAAAAATACAATATGCAATTTAAAACATTCTTAAGCACTTCATAAAAATACTTACAGTTAATGTAATAGTACTTATAGTAATTAATTAGTTATAGTTATTACTAGTGTAGAACCCGTGCGTTGCACGAAATCATTGAAAAGAGCAATTATAATAACTGAAAATACTAAAAAATGATAATATGTTTCTAAATAAACAATTTAATAAAGCTAATCTTCAAAATTCAATAATAGGAGACTTATGACAGAAATCCTGCAAAAAATAAATGGAGTTGGTTAATTTAAAAATAGATAAAATGTTGTATAAATGTAAATAAAAAAATTAATAATGGAATGAAATATAGAAAAAAGTGTTGAATAAATACCTGCTCAGAATACTTTGAAATGATCAGATGTATTGAAATAAATACATGTTCATGAAAGTTTCTGGAATACTTCTCTATAGACAACGTTAATTGTGCAATTCTCAGAAACATTATCATGATTTTTCAATAAAATCTTTAATCCATGGATAGATTTCACTCTTGACAAAGCAACATACAACTGACCATGTGTAATACTGTCTTGGAAGAAATAATCCAACACATAACAATGTTGTCCCTGAGATTTATTGATTGTCATTGCCAAATGAGACAACAATAGGAAACTGTCTTCTTTGAAATTTCACTGGAAGGAGTTTGATTATTTGGAATCATGTTCATCCGGGGAATAAGTGCAATTCCACCAGCTCGATTTCCAGTAAGAATTTCACATTCTATAACATGATTACCCAACCCTTTTATCTGCATTCTGGTGCATTGCACAACCCATTAGATTGGTCTATATTTCTCAACAACATGATGGGAACACCAACTTTCAAAACCAATTTATGTGGTGGCAGACCTGAACAATTCAAACCATTTAAAACTTCAGGTGAAAAAGTTTCTAATTCACACTGGGAATTACATTCTTCTCTACAAACAGAATCTGAACTCAAATAAGTTCTTTCCTCTCCTGTGATTATGTCCATGATATGATTGTTATACTTGGGAAACCACATCCAAAGTTGGAGCCAATATGCTTCTTTCCTTAAAGAATCCTGGACTGTTCATGTTTGATAACATATCAGGATATACAAAATCAATTAAATCATCCAATCCATTTTCAGAATTCTTAATTAACATCTGTTCAGGTATTTTGAATTTCAGCTTCACCATCAGTAGTGTCCCCTGCAAGGCCATCTCCGACTTTTAACAACCATTCACTAAAGCTTCTTCAACTCAGCAGTTGTGCACTTACTGCTTTGATCATTAAGTCTCATGTTTTTTTGTAAGTGTTAGTACTTCACAGAAAGACCACAGGTATGAAGAATTGATTACTGAATTAGCTATGTCTTGCCTTGATCCTCTTGGAATAACTGGTAATATCTGTCTAAAATCTCCACCCAAAACAACTACTTTTCCACCCAAAACAATTTCATTTATTATTATAGGCTACAGTTTCCAATCCCACTAAATATTTCAAAATTCAAATTTAAAATTTAACAACATAAAGTATAACATTGATTGCATTAGAAATCTTAATGGCATTTGAAAACATAAATAAACCATTAAAATAAATTAATATTTAAATATTTAAACTAAATAAACCATTTCAATTTACTGATCAGATTTTATTTTATTAATAATCAACGTGAATCTTTATTTAATAAAGTGATTTATTATTAAAATATTTTAGGCAATATCATGATTATTTAAAACATGAATACAAAATATTTAAAAAATAAAATTTTATAATAATAAAATGGGATTGTACACGTTCCAAAATTATAAAATCTGATTCTTAATCTTTACAGATCATCCTTCAATCATTAATAAACGTGAATTATGGGATTCTTAATATTATATAGGCTACAGTTTCAATCCCACTAAATATTTCAAAATTCAAATTTAAAATTTAACCTCATAAAGTATACATTGATTGCATTAGAAATCTTAATGGCATCAGAAAACTAAATAAACCATTAAAATAAATCAATATTTAAATAAAAAAATAGAACATGGGTAATTACTTACTAAAGTAACTAAACCCAGGCTTACTCTCTAAATTATTTATGCACCTACAAAAATGGTTTTTGGAACAGGTAAGAAATGTATTAAAATTTTATTTTTTTAGCTTTAATTTTGTTACAAATCAAATAAAAAATTGGAATTAATGGCACTTCTATTCAATGCCTTTCCAAATCATTTTCACAGGATGATTATAACACCGGATAATAGAAACAAAAAGCGATGAATAATCGGAAATAATAAAGTGTAAATTGTTGAAACCAACAAATAATGTTTAACAACTGTTCTTTCCAAAAAAAAAAGCCAGGACTAACTCGTAAAAAAGACATGTAACAATAGTCTTAACAAAACTATGATGAACATAATTAACAATAAAAAAGAAATGAGACTAATTCTTCTCTTCCTTGATAACTTTCCTCAGCTTCTTAGCAGATTGTTCATCACCATGAACAACAACGCGAACTATGGTCTGTTCAGAATGCATCTCACCCTTGCATTTTGAGGGAGTATCAAAACTTGCATTTCCACAATACTCAGCAAGATCCACATCAAAACCTTTATAACACTTGAATCCATATTCGATGCCGTTTTTCCAGTCGGTAAAAGGGGACTTGGAGATCTACTCCATTATCACATGACACAGATAAATTGTCCTGAAACCAAAATTGAAATTTAAATAAGAAAGCAATCTGAAATACTTAATAAAACTACCTAATTTCCATAACAAATGAGATTAGAAAAATACCTTCAACAGATCTGAGGACTCAGTATAACTGACTCAAAAGTTCAGAGTTGTCTTGAATTAATGCTACCTATGTCAAATAAACAAAACAACATCATATTATAGATAATATGTAAGACAATGAAAACATGTTGTACTGAGAATGCTAATTACATACCTCTTCAATTTGGTATTTCTTTTCAAAGGAAGCTATAATGTTATCTTCAAAACAAAGCCTTGAAATACTAATGACATAAGGAACAATTGACTCCATATCTTGAATCTTAACTTGCACTTTAAAAGGAATTTCTTATCTTTAAAGGAATCAATCTCTTCGTGGATGCCTATTCTTATCTCCACCCTATAATAGAAAAATTGCATACGATTGGATTGAAGAGCAAACGTGTGATTGTTTAAAATGTTTATTAGTCAAGAGTTTAAGTGAATACCTTGGCAATATATGAAGTGCGAAGTTCATATGCAGGAATTTTCAGGAAATTTGAGGCTTCTTTATCAAATAATAAAAGATGCAGAATCTGTCTCATCCACTACACGAAGCTGAATAGAATATCTACATAATGAAAGTCTTATTTTAGTAATGTACACTCCTATCATTTCACTTTAATATTAACAAATAAACTATTAAGAACATACCTTGTCACAAAAGTTGAATAATGAGTGACACATTTTTTACAATAGAACATAGACCCATCCAACTTCAAACCAAGAGAACATTTCTTACAGGCACGATAGCACCAGTTATATTCAGACTCAATGTCCTTAACAGTCCCAATTGTTACAAAAACAGAATTCTGATGCAAAACAAAATTCACAAAAAAAATCAATCATCATAAAATGCAAATTTGAAATTGAAAAAATTCAAGTATACTTAATATACCTGTGTACTTCTTTCAAATCAGCAATTGATTTGTACACTCCTCTTTCAAGAAATTCTTCCTCAAGGGTCAAAGAAGCATGATCACTTAACTGACTAAACTGAATACCTTGTTGAGAATCAGAAGATTTCAACCTTGCATGATTTAAGATGTAATTTCAATTTGTCACAATTCATACTAAGTAAAAATTAAACATTAAAACCCTACAAAAAACAAAGTTTAAACCCAAAAACCTCATTTGAAAGTCTTCAATTTCAGGAATATTGGCATTGATAAACAACTTAGAGTTGTAAGTTGTGTTTGAAACACCTACTGACCCTGTTGCAAATAATGAAATGCTCAGTCTTCCAAAATGATAATATATTGTTTAAAATAACCTTTTGGTAATAAGTTTGTATTAATACCTTTAAAATTTTTCATTTTTGCAAATTGAAGAACAACAACATAGGACTCAGATGGATGGTCTTCCAAATGTTTCAAAAACAAAAGCATAGTCCTCCCATAAAGTACACCTAAGTTTAAGACCTCCCCTGAAATAAAATAATAAAAAAAGGTTTCAAGTTTATCATTTTAATGTGTGATTTGAAGAGATAATGCATTGTATTAATAGATAAAGATTACTCAATATTTTCCAACTCTATGACAACATAGTTGCATGGCTTTCCCTCTTTCTTGAACTCAATCAGATTACCTTTCCCAGTAACAACACCTAGTACATCTGCAAAGTAGGATATTTAAAATAAAAATTGTGTTAGAATTTTAATAACTATGAAATCATTATGAAATAAAAAAAATCATTAAACATAGTGTAAATAAAACTTACCAACCAAACGTCTGTCGTCCTTAGTTTCATTCAATATTTCAACGAATGGGACAAATGAAAAACCATAGAGGGGAATGGAAGAATCTTCTACCAGAGTAACTCGTGTCTCTCTCTTGAAGAACATTCTAAATTCATGCATTGTAGGTTTGTACTTTCCACTGTTAAGTGCAACGCTGAGGTTTTCTAGCATGTACACATTACCTTCGTTGATACTATTCTCAAACAGATACACATGAATGCTCTTCACCGTGCATTGGATACGACCTCCCTAAAACATGTAAAGCAATAAACTATCAAAAAAATTTATAACAAAAAAATAAAGAAAAATTGTTATCAAAGATGAGGAATTGTTGAACCTGTTCGTCCAAAACAACCAATTCAATCATTGGTTTATTATTGTTATCCTTAAAATATGAAGACCTCCATAGCCTAATGACTCTGACTTTAATTCTCCATATCTTATGCTCAGAGCCTCCATTCACATTACAGATTAAATCATAACGGGAAGCCATACTAAACAGGATACTTATAACTCAAAACATAAGCACAACGTGAATATTTAACCATCTATTAGTCTTATTTAAATATTTAAACTAAATAAACCATTTCAATTTACTATACAGATTTTTATTTTTATTAATAATCAACGTGAATCTTTATTTAATAAAGTGATTTATTATTAAAATATTTTAGGCAATATCCTGATTATTTAAAACATTAATACAAAATATTTAAAAAATAAAATTTTTATAATAATAAAATGGGATTGTACAAGTTCCAAAATATAAAATCTCATTCTTAAATCTTTACAGATCATTCTTCATGCATTAATAAAACGTGAATTATGGGATTCTTAATATTATTATAGGCTACAGTTTCCAATCCCACTAAATATTTCAAAATTCAAATTTAAAATTTAACAACATAAGTATAACTTGATTGCATTAGAAATCTTAATGGCATCAGAAACTAAATAAACCATAAAATAAATTAATATTTAAATATTTAAACTAAATAAACCATTTCAATTTTACTGATCATATTTTTATTTTATTAATAATCAACGTGAATCTTTATTAATAAAGTGATTATTATTAAAATATTTTAGGGCAATATATATCATGATTATTTAAAACATGAATACAAAATATTTAAAAAATAAATTTTTATAATAATAAAATGGGATTGTACACGTTCCAAAATTATAAAATCTGATTCTTAAATCTTTACAGATCATCCTTCAATCATTAATAAACGTGAATTATGGGATTCTTAATATTATCATAGGCTACAGTTTCCAATCCCACTAAATATTTCAAAATTCAAATTTAAATTTTAACCTCATAAAGTATAACATTGATTGCATTAGAAATCTTAATGGCATCAGAAAACTAAATAAACCATTAAAATAAATCAATATTTAAATATTTAAACTAAATAAACCATTTCAATTACTATACAAATTTTTATTTTTATTAATAATCAACGTGAATCTTTATTAATAAAGTGATTTATTATTAAAATATTTTAGGCAATATCCTGATTATTTAAAACATTAATACAAAATATTTAAAAAGTAAAATTTTTATAATAATAAAATGGGATTGTACACGTTCCAAAATTATAAAATCTGATTCTTAAATCTTTACAGATAATTATTCATTCATTAATAAAACGTTGAATTATGGATTCTTAATATTATTATAGGCTACAGTTTCCAATCTCACTAAATATTCAAAATTCAAATTTAAATTTAAAACTCATAAAGTATAACATTGATTGCATTAGAAATCTTAATGGCATCAGAAAACTAAATAAACCATTAAAATAATTAATATTTAAATATTTAAAAAAACAAACCATTTCAATTTACTGATCAGATTTTTATTTTTATTAATAATCAACGTGAATCTTTATTTAATAAAGTGATTTATTATGAAAATATTTTAGGCAATATCCTGATTATTTTAAAACATTAATACAAAATATTTAAAAAATAAAATTTTTTATAATAATAAATGAGATTGTACACGTTTCAAATGGGATTTTATTCATTGTTTACTTTCATATAATACTGTTTTGGAGGGAAACTGGCATCACGAGAGGGTGACACGTCACATAATAGGACCTGTCAGCAACTGTGTTTATAATATATTGAT
Source organism: Sesbania bispinosa (assembly GCA_026901365.1). Lineage (NCBI taxonomy): Eukaryota > Viridiplantae > Streptophyta > Magnoliopsida > Fabales > Fabaceae > Sesbania > Sesbania bispinosa. The sequence continues at coordinate 190,349 of QLOH01000343.1, forward strand.
ATTGATTGATATTGATATCAATATTAAGCCCTTTTATATTTTTAATATTAAATATATCGAGATGAAAAAAAATGAGTCTACAACTTTTGTTAATCTTTATCTTATAAAAATAAATAATTTAATTTATTAAATAAATTACAATTTTAATACGTAATAAATAAATGAATATTCATAGCATTTATTTAAAAAAAATATTTTGACATATTTTATGAAATATATAATAAGAATGAAAATATAATATCAAATTTTATACATGCTAAAGTGCTAAATAAAAAATACTTTACAATTACGATAATAGTAATTAGAGATATTTTGTTAAGATGAGAACAAATGTCAAGAAAGTGCCTTAAATTAATTGTGATAAAATGCATAAATCAAAGTGGATCGATGATAAAAATAAATAATAAAAATTATTAAAGTAATCACTTTTTAACAAATAAAATGAAGAATGTTAGTCACATGCGAATCTGTTTTATATATAAAATGCTTTTAGTTAAATATGATGATAAGTGACATCGAGATATAAAAGAGGATATTATAGGAATACATTTTTAGAAAAAATTGAAATAAGAGTTTCATGATAGGAGAGTTGGTGGAGGGAATTATTGAAAATGGGAGGAGAAGTTAGTGATAGATTCTACCGTTCTATGATTATTAACGTTCGTAAGAAGTTAGTTATTTTTCAAAATCTAAAATGTTATTATATCAATATTAATTATAGTAGTTTATTTAGCTATAGTTATTATATCAATATTAAATTCATTTTATATTTTCGATATTAATTTTATTTTAGAAAAAAAGAAGTACAAGTTTTATAAATCATAATCAAATTATCAAAATCCTTTATTTGATTTGATAATGGTATATTTTATTTTTTAATAATAAAATTAAATGTTTAATTGATTAGATAATATTGTCTTTTTTCTACATGTTGGTTCTACTCTCTTATATATAAAGTTTCTAAGAATATTATACATTTTATTTAAAAAAATAGAGAGACATTTTATAAGGGTGGAGAAGAAATGTAAATAAAAGTACCTTAAATTAATTGAATAAAATTCATCAATCAAAAGTGGGGTAATGATAAAATAATAATAAAAATTATTAAATAAGCACTTTTAACAAATAAAAATGAAAAATGTTAGTCACATGTGAATCTTTTTTTATGTAAATGTTTAGTTAATATGAGAAGTGACGTCAAGATAGAAAAGGGAATATTAGAAAGAATGAGACTTAAGAAAAAATGAAATGAGAGTTCCATTATAAGAGAGTTGGTGGAGGGAAATGATCAGAAATGAGACCAGAAATTAAAAGATAGGTTCTACGGTTATGAACATTTATAAGAAGTTAGTTATTTTTTTAAATCTAAAATGTTGTATTAATGAATATTTAATTATTCAATTAATTGTCATCATTTTATTTTCAAAATATAACTTCTTTGTGAATATTTCATTTCATATTAATAGTACATGTGTTGCATATGCACAATTTAATAGAGTTGATAATGTTTATATTTTTGAAATTCTTTACAATGAATTATTCAAAGCTTCCAAACCATAACATTAAATGAAAGAAGTATTCCTATCATATTATTGAGAAATATAAATTTGTTATTAAATTGCAAATGATACATGAATTTTAATTAATCACTCAGATGAACACATTTTTTTTTTTCAAATGATGACTTATATTTGAAAACAATGTTAGAGAAAAAGTTTTAATTTCGATATTTTCATTAATTTCATCTAATAAAAGTATTGTGTTTAAATTTCAACACATACAATTTCTAATTGTTATTTCATTTATAATTATAATAAATAAAAGACTTAGATGTACAAATTAAATTATCTTATATTTAATTTCAATTTTATATTTTATTTGACATTGTATTAAATAATTATTTATTTTTTATATATAATATACAATTTATTCATTAATATTATGTTATTAATTCAATATATCATGTCCCGTGCATCGCACGATGGTACTATACTAGTATATATAAAAGTAAGGTAGTGAATGATACTTTGATACATAAAAGAAGGATAAAAGGGTAAATTTCTTTCAAAAAAGTTTCTAAAAATAGTAAGTCGCTTTCCCACTTTAAATTGTTAACATTAGTAATCATCAATAATTAATTATAACAATTATGTTAGTGAAAATATCACTACAATTATTAACTTATAATAATAATAATAATAATAATAATAATAATAATAATAATAATAATAATTTATCCTCTTATTTACTTGAAAAGCCTACAACTTTTACTAATTTTTATCTTATAAAAATAAATAATTTAATTTGTTTGAGAAATATAAATATTAAACCAATAAAGTATAATTAAATATTATAATTTGTATTGAATCATATATTATTATGAAAAATTATTATTATTTAAATAATAATGTGAGAAAATATCACACGGGAAATGAATATTTTATAAGAAAATTCATAAATATCAAAATTAAAAGTACACTTTTTTTGGTAAGTGGGAAAAGAATTTAATAGTAATTTAAGAAAAAACACATTAATATTTAAATTATAATAGAACATTTGTATTGAGACATAGTACTTTAAGAGTATAAGTATAACACACGGGGATCATTATTCTATATGAAAATAACGGTATTCAACTCATAATAATTCAGATAAATACCTATGTTTTTTAAGCAAGATTCTTATCAAGATACAATTTTTGCGGAAATATTTTTATCCTAAGAATATTAAACTTGTGTTGATTATATTTACTTGAAATTTTATTACCATTTTAATTATAAAATAGAAAATATCATCTGGGATTAAACATATATTTTTATTTTCACACTATTTCTTATCATATTTCATGCTCATTTCTTTTTTTATGTTTTGTTTTACAATCATACTAATCATATTTTTTTTTTATTTTTTTTCAGCTCTTTGAACAAATATACTTTTGTGCATTATAAGCATTATAATTTATTTACACATCATGTAATTAATATTGTAAATAATTATGACATATTTTGCATATGTTATTATATTATATATATAAAAGTAAGTTGTGAAATGATACTTTGATACATAAAAGAAGGATAAAAGGGTAATTTTTTTTAAAAAAGTTTCTAAAAATAGTAAGTCACTTTCCCCACTTTAAATTGTTAACATTAGTAATCATCAATAATTAATTATAACCATTATGTTAGTGAAAATATCACTACAATTATTAACTTATAATAATAATAATAATAATAATAATTATCCTCTTATTACTTGAAAAGCCTACAACTTTTACTAATTTTATCTTATAAAAATAAATAATTTAATTTGTTTGAGAAATTATAAATATTAAACCAAAAAACAACATTTAGCTTTTAAAAATGAATAAATATTTTTATTATTTTATTATAAAAACCGTTTTTGTATATTTTATGAAATGTATAAGAAGAATAAAAATATAATATGAAATTTAAAAATTTTAAAGCACTTATTAAAAACAAAACCCTTTAAAATTGCAATAATAGTAATTATTTAACTTTGGTTATTATATCATAATTAAAGTCTTTTTATATTTTTAATATTAAATTTATCTAAAAAATCTTTCAAATTTTATAAATTATTGTGACCAAAAACGTTTTGCTAAATTATAGTCAAATGTCAAAACCCTTTATTTGACGTTGATTAATTGTTTTCTATTATTCTTTTCATTTTCCAATGACAATAAAATAAAAATACGGATCAAATATTTAAGTTACAGGTTAGTAATTACAAGAAAACTCTTCATAACAATTAATTTATAGAGTAAAACCAAATCAAACGGGAATGCTACTTTATAAGAAAACTTACTAATAATTTAGTTATAGGGTTTGAACGTAAATCACACACATGATTAAAAAATTTAAATAAAATAAATTAATATTTAATTTACTCAAAGAATGGTATTAAAATAAAGTATAATTAAATATTATAATTTGTATTGATCATATATTATATGAAAAATTATTATTATTTAAATAATAATGTGAGAAAATATCACACGGAAATGAATATTTTATAAGAAAATTCATAAATATCAAAATTAAAAGTACACTTTTTTTTGGTAAGTGGGAAAAGAATTTTAAAAGTAATTTAAGAAAAAACACATTAATATTTAAATGATAATAGAACATTTGTATTGAGACATAGTACTTTAAGAGTATAAGTATAACACACGGGATCATTATTCTATATGAAATTGAAAATAATGGTATTCAACACATAATAATTCAGGATAAATACCTATGTTTTTGAGGCAAGATTTTATCAAGATACAATTTTTGCGAAATATTTTTATCCTAAGAATATTAAACTTGAGATCAATTAGTATGCACTGACAGTGTAAAAGAGTTTTACACTGACGTTTAATCACGATTCTTCGTTTATATAGTAAAGTCATAAACTTACCATAAAACAAGGGTCGTGATTAACCGTCTGTGTAAAACTTTTTACACTGTCAGTGCACAATCCTTTTTCTCATTAAACTTTGTGTTGATTATATTTACTTGAAATTTTATTACCATTTTAATTATAAAGTAAAAAATATCACCTGGGATTAACATTATATTTTTATTTTCACACTATTTCTTATCATATTTCATGCTCATTTCTTTATTGTTTTGTTTTACAATCATACTAATCATATTTTTTTTTATTTTTTAGCTCTTTAAATAAATATACTTTTTGTGCATTATAAACATTATAATTTATTTACACATCATGTAATTAATATTGTAAATAATTATGACATATTTTTGCATATGTTATTACATTATTTTTAAATTATCATTTTATTATTTATATTTTGCCTCTCAAAATTAAATGTCACGTGCAACGTACGGGTCAAGACACTAGTTATGATAAAACTAAATGTGATATTGTTCCTACTTAAAAGTGTTTAATATTGCATTACACGCAAAAATGATCTATTATAGTAATAGATGATTTATTGCTACTTAAATATGTAAATGGGGAAATGTTAAAGAACATTTTTACACGTTTTTTTTTCCTAATTAAAGCATTGAATTACACGCTTCATGTGTATATAAAAAAGAAACATAGTGTTCATTGGGTATAACCAATCCCAAAAGAAAAGAAAAAAAAAGCCAAGCTTGTGTGCTGCGAATAAGTGTATCAACTTATTGTACAGAGATGGTTTTTGTTTCAAAAATTGTTTTATTTCTCGGTATGCTGGTAACTATACTTATCAGTATGCAATTCAATGGTTGTAATGCAGAGATTCTAACTGTTGAAATAAACAACAAGTTAAGTAATGATTCTGAGTTGGGTCTTCATTGCAAAGAAAAAACATGATCTTGGATTTCATGTTGTACCCGTTGGAGGATTCTACCGCTTCCACTTTTCGACAAATCCCTTATTAATGTTGTATGTTTGTGGATTTAATTGGACAACAGCAGCAACAACACACCACTTTGACATCTATGATGGAAAGCGAGATGATTGTGGTACATGTGTTTGGGATATACAAGAAACAGGACCATGTCAGGTTTCTGAGAAGACGGAAATGCTTTCTGTGGAACGACAAGCGACAAAGGCAGTGTGATGAATCTGGAATAATAATAGTAGTCATTATTTAATAAATAAAACAATTTACTATAAGCTTTGTTATTGATTTGTAGTTACATGTAGTATAATACTTAATTTAACTTACACTAATGTAAGTTGAATGCTCATATATATATAAGAAAATACATACATATGAGTGTATCATGTGAGAACACTTATTTATTATGAGAAATGAGAACATTTAATAGTAACCATAAGATGTGATTTAATGGCTGAGATTACTCCTTAAAAGAAGTCCTTCCCTTTATCTCTTTCTACCTATTTCTGCTCCCTAAAAATCGCCACTTTTCACCTTTTTCCTAAATTGTTTTTTTTCCACAATAATAACCACTGTTTTTTTCTTTCTCCGTTCTGAAGTCATTCCGCTTGTGTCTTCCTGTGACTTGCATCTCTTGGCGAGCACATCCAACAGGGGCTCCTTTTTGGCTCTTATTTGACACAATTGCAATTTATTATAATGTAAAAAGAATCCATATTACATGAGAGAAACATTTTAAATATAAATTAATAAATATAAAGTTCCAAGTATGACTTTATACTAATTGATCAGAGGCATATATGCGTTGTAAGGAATCATGGATCAGGTAGAAAGAAATTAATGAGGAGGAAAAAACATTTTTTTGGTGGAATGATCGACTTGCTGGGCAGAAAAAGAAAAATAGTGGGAGAGAAAAAAAAGGAAATGGGGTTAAGTTTTTTAGTAAAGGGATAAACGTGAAAAAAGATAGAGAGACAAACTTTTTTTTACTCTCAACCATTAATTTAGGGTGCTTCTAGAGTGTTTCCCCTCATGGGTGAGGAAATACGGTTAAGTTTTTTAGTAAAGAGATAAACGTGAAAAAAGATAGAGATAGACTTTTTTTTTTCACAGAGTAATCTCAGCCATTAAATTTAGGGTGCTTTTAGAGTGTTTCCCTTCATGGTGAGGAAATGCATTAAGTTTTTAGTAAAGATAAATGTGAAAAAAGATAGAGAGACAAACTTTTTTTTTTCACAGAGTAATCTCAGCCATTAAATTTAGGGTGCTTCTAAAGTGTTTCCCCTCATGGGTGTGTCACTGATGAACACCCTGTTCACATGTGATAATGGGTTTGGTGACTTCATAACATAAATAAAACTAAATTTTTGAAGGCTACTTTAATGGGTGAGTCATGTACCAGTACATGACACTCTTTCCACCATATATTTAATTAAAATATTTGATGGCTAAGATGTAACACCGACAACCTGTTGATGTAAAATCTTGTTTTTCTGTTCAATCCTTTCTTGTTTAAATCTGATCTTAAATCCTAGTAAGGGTATTTTTGTAAAGTGTTGTGCTCCTAAAAAGCAGATTCAACAGTGCGATAGTAACTTCAAACAAGCATCAACCAATTCAGGAAGAATCTCAAACACCCACCATTTCACACCTCATATCCACCTCACACTTAGCAATTTCAGTGACACTGTCACCGGTTTTCTCGCCAGCAAAGAACAAAACCGATGCCATCACACAACACTGATTCTAAACGGTGGGATCTTGCCTCCATCTTCCCCTGATCGTGCCAGACAAAAGACTGTGGCATAGGTATCCATTCCTGGGTGTTCCAGGTGGTTCTGGGATAATCCGAGATGTTCCCAAGCTGTCCGAGATAGGGATCCAAGATGGTCCGAGGTTGAGATGCGGTGGTGATTGCTCTGAACAGTAGCTCCGATGGTGGAGGAGGGGGTGACCTACAAGACACTCCAATGCCCAATTTAGAATGGGTTTGAGACAGAGTGTGAGCAGGGGAGAAGGAGCGTACTGACCCTCCATGGGAGGGGTATTTATAGCATGGGGTCTAGCCAGGGCTAGCCTGTGATTGTAGCCCAACCTACGTCTGATTGCTTGTGTCAGTGGGTAAGTTGCCCAGTCTATGTGATGGGAAGTGCCCTTTATTGGTGTCAGTCGCGTAGGCATAGGCAAGTGGTAGGGTGAGGAGCTAGTGGGTGGGTCCCCGGTTGCACAGTTGTTAAGTGTCCATGCAGCCTAGATGGCTGTTAGGCCAGCCGAGATGGCTGAGGTTGGCCAGCCGAGATAGTGGATAGACCAGTCGAGATGGCTGAATAGGCCAGCCGAGATGGCTGAGGTAGGCCAGCCGAGATGGTTGTATGATAAGCCAGTCGAGATGGCTGATAGGCTAGCTGAGATGGCCAAGGTAGGTCTAAGTCCGAGGTAGCTGGTAGGTCGCTAGACCAGTCGAGCTGGTTCCGAGTTAACCTCTGGATCAGATGCCCCCAGCTCGATTCCATGTCTAAGTATATGGGGTCGAGATGTCGAATGCGATTTTAACGGCTGGTCTGACCTTTTTGTGGGGTGAAAATCCAAGCAGGTAAAACAAGTGTGGACATATAGGACGAGAAGATTGGTCGGCTGGGATATCATCATAGCCGGTGAGCTGAGTTAATGAGATCTCATCTTTTTCATACTCTTTCAAAATTTTATTTATCCGAGTTTATGAACTCAGATTTAGAAGTACTCCACGCTCTGCATATGAAGAATTTATTTGTCCGAGTTTATGAACTCGGGTTTAGAAGTACTCCACGCTCTGCATATGAAGAATTTATTTATCCGAGTTTATGAACTCGGATTTATGGGTATTCCACGCTCTGTATATGAAAATTTATTTCCCGAGTTCATAAACTCGGATTTGCCAAGTTTTAGACTTGGTTTCGCGTGGCGTTTACTCTAGCATCTCGTTTTAATGTCTGTATTTCCAGACCTCGGCTGGGGTATGAAAGCTGGTCGGTTGGCGACTGGAATTGTGAGGAGAAGACAATTACGTTCTTCACGTAAAGCTTTCCCCCATAGACAATTTGTATTTAGTTCTTCGCGTTTTTATGTTGCATTTTCATAACTTCTCCTCCTGGCGAGTACACCATCCGTGTTTTCAGACCTCGGATTTATAAGTATGTCATCCGGTTTTCAGACCTCAGATATATAGGTATGTCATCCGGGTTTTCACACCTCGGATTTATAAGTAGGTCCTCCGGGTTTCAGACCTCGAATTTATAGGTATGTCATCCGGGTTTTCACCTCGAATTTATAAGTAGGTCATCCGGGTTTTTCACACCATCGTAATTTAGTAGTATCTCATCCTCGCAATTCTCCACCCGGTTTTCATACCTCGGATTTAGGAGTATCCTCTCATGTAAACTATCCGGGTTTTCATACTTGGATTTATAGGTATGCTATCCGAGTCTTCACACCTCGGATTTGAAGTAGGTCATCTTGGCATGTACGTCGTCCGAGTTTTCACACCTCGGATTTAGAGTATGTCATCGAGTTTTCATACTCAGATTTAGATGTATGTCATCCGGGTTTTCACACCTCGGACGTAGAGGTACGCCATCCTCGCGTGTATGTTACGGGTTTTCACACCTCGGATTTAGAAGTATCTCATCCGCGCATGTATTCTATCCGGGTTTTCACACCTCACGTAGAGGTACACCATCCTCGCATGTATGTCATCCGGATTTTCACACCTCGGATTTAGAAGTACATCATCCTCGCGTGTATGTCATCCGGGTTTTCACACCTCGGCTTTAGAAGTATCCGGGTTTTCACACCTTGGATTTAGGAGTTTCCTCGCATGTAAACTATCCGGGTTTCACACCTCGGATTTAGGAGTACGCCATCCTCTGTGTATGTCATCCGATTTTTCACACCTCGGATTTGTTGAGTCTCAAAAATATCAAAGAGGTTTATGATGTTTTAAAGACTGAAATTTCTCTAAGTTTTAATGATCAACAAATTCAACTAAGTTGTTTCTCATACAATTGTCTAATATGTTTATCTATGATTTTCAGCAAGAAGCCTACTTTATAAGACTAAGTGTGTATCCGTCTGAAGAAGCAGATGCTGTCTGAAGATGATCAACCCGTCTGAAGCATCAAAGCCGTCTGAAAGTTTTGATGACATGGCATCTCTTGTCTGAAGCTGTGACAATCCATGTACCTCTGCACGTTTTTCACGCATGTTCTCTGCTACAAACAGCTGGCACCTGTGCAATGCATTCAAGCACGCTCTCTGTCACAACGTGTCCTGCTACGCAGCAATTGCAGCAGCAACAAAGAGCACCTTTTTGGAAGGAGCAAACCTTGTAAAATGTCAGAAATTGTCAGGGAATATCAGAATTTGTCAGAGAATATTCTGTACTGCAGCAGCTGTCTCACAACGGCTAGCATGGAATTCACAAGCCTGAGGTCTTCAATGGTTCAATCATTTGGTTATAAATACCCCCTCATTTGAAGACCTGAAGAGATAGAGAAGCATAGAAAAAGAACAGAAACTCTACAAGTTTTTCGCTGCAACACTCTGATAGAATTTATCATCTTGTACACAAAATTTTATTCTGAGCATACCTCAGTAATTTCTGTACAATCTGTAGCTGTTTAAGTCTCAAAAACTGATATAGTTTTGAGCTTAAGCATTTCTCTCATTTGTATTTGCTTTTGAGCCTGAAGAGGCTTGTCTAAAAAAGAATACTTGCGTTATTGAGCCTGGAGAGGCTTGTCTGAAAAAGAATACTTGGTTGTAGAGCCTGAAGAGGCTTGTTAGAAAAGAATACTTGTAATCTTGCAAGATTAAGAGAAAATCCAAGTGCTATGGCATTGGGACTGGACGTAGCTCACAAGTGGTAGTGAGTGAACCAGGATAAATTCTGTGGCTAAGTTTCTTTCCCTTATCTTTGTCATTTCAGTTTTAAACTTATTAAGGGACTGAATATTTAATCTAATATTTTAAAAAGAAGAAACTTCTTTTAGAACCATTTTAAAGCAGTCTGAAACCAACTTCAGACAGCTATCTAAAAACTTCAGACAACCACTAGCAACCTGTCTGAAAGTCTGTTTTGTAAATTGTTTTCGAAAAGCTTCTTAAAATATTTAGAAACACTATTCAACCCCCCTTTCTAGTGTTCCCTGTGTTCTACAGTTGGTACCAGAGCTCTACTCAGGGTTGATACACCTAACAAGTGTCTGAGGACTGAAAGATTACATGGAAGCTTCAAACAGTAACAGGAAATACATCACAGAAGGAGCCTCTATCACAAGACCTCCAGCTTTCAATGGAGAAGATTACCACTACTGGAGAGATAGAATGAAGCTGTTCATTGAAAGCACAAACATTGATGTTTGGGATGTGGTCACTGATGGAGACTATGTGCCTATGCTAAATGATGTGCCTATACCTAAGACTGAATGGACTTTGGAGCAAAAGGCTAGAGTCCAGATGAATGCTAAGGCCAAACTCTATGCTATGTTCCTTGAACAAATCAGAATATGAGAAGGTTCATGGATGCACCTCTTGCCAAGGAGATTTGGGATACTCTTGCAGCAACCCATGAAGGAACTGAGACTGTCAAGCAATCCAAGATAAGTATGCTCATACATCAGTATGAGATGTTCAAGATGGAAGAATTTGAAACCATTGACCAAAGTTTGGAAGGTTTCAGACCATAACAAATGGACTCAGGTCCTTAGGCAAACATACAACTCTGGAGATAATAACAGAAAAATCCTAAGGAGCTTGCCTAAGTCCTGGAGACCCAAAGTTACTGCCATTCAAGAGGCAAGAGATTTGAACTCTCTTAGAGTGGAAGAACTGTTGGGATCTCTTAAGGTCCATGAGCTTGAGCTTGGAGAAGATGACAACAAGAGAAAATCTCTAGCCCTAAACTCCAAGACCAAACAGTCTAGGCATGGCAACATCAAGGCTATGCAAGCTGAGGCAGATTCAGAGGGAGATGAAGACTCTGAAGATAGCTCAGAAGATGATGATGATCTTGCTCTCTAAGTAGGAAGATCAAGAGAATTGCTGCCAGAACAGAGGAAGATTCAGAAAGAATCAACCCTCAACCTCAAAAGGAGGTAAGTCAGGTAAAGACATACAAACTGACAAAATTATTTGTTTTGAGTGTAAGCAACCAGGGCACATGAAGGCTGAGTGCCAAAGTGAAAAAACAACTTCAAGAAGAAGAAGTTTTTCAAGAAAAAGAAAGGTCTCATGGCAACATGGGAGGACCTGGATGAATCAACTTCAGAAGAGGAAGAAGACACCTCAGAAGAGGCAAATCTGTGCCTCATGGAAAGCCTACCATCTTCAGATATCTCTGAAGCTGAGGTATTCCCTTTTACCTTGCAAGAAATGTATGATGATCTGGTGGAAAGTTCCAAGGAACTATTCCTAGAGTATAAGAATCTATCCAAGGCTCACATAGAAATGTGTAACAAATATGAGTTTCTGGAAATAAAACATATTATGCTCAAGGAAAAGGTCTTTGAGACTGAAAACCATAGTTCACAAGCTGTGTCTGAAGAAAATAAAAAACTTCAGAAACAGATTGTAGAACTGACAAATGATCTAGCCAAATTTGTCAAAGGAACAAAAAATTTAAACATAATGCTTGGAAATCAAAGACATTTCTCTGACAAAAGTGGACTAGGATTTTTTGATCACAAACATGTCTGAACCTCCTACTGTCTTAAATTTTTCTAAAAGCAAAAAGAAGGTCACTGGGTGTTCTCACTGTGGTAAGCCTGGACACAATGTGATCAGTGCAAGCACAAGAGAAAAGCAAGACCCAAAGCTAACAAAACAGGACCCAAAAGAACTTGGGTACCTAAAAACTTGATCATTCCCGTTGCAGATGTGTTTAACAGGACAAAGGAGACCCCACAAATGGTACTGGACAGTGGGTGCTCGTGACATATGACAGGAGAAAGGTCTTTGTTCCAAAACCTTAGACCTAAGGAAGGAGGAGTGGTCACCTTTGGTGGAAATCAGCAAGGGAAGATCACTGTCATAGGGACTATAGGTATAACCTTCATCCCTCATTAAAAATGTTCTTCTTGTGGAAGGACTACAACATAATTTACTGAGCATAAGTCAATTATGTGACAGTGGTTATGTAGTATCCAACACCAAAGATGATCTTGGAAAATTTGATGCAAAGTCTGATAATGGATTTTTCATTGGATATTCTGAAACATAAAGCATATAGAGTGTATAACTCTAGAACTTTAACTGTTGAAGAAACCATTCATGTAAAATTCAATGATAACAAAGAGACTGATAGGGAACTATCAGATCTAGAGGATGATCTGCAGGAATGGAGCTGAATGATCACAACAACTTGAAGATGAGCACCTGTCTGAAGTTCCTGCTGTTTCTGAACCTCTTCAGACAAATGTTGAGTCTCAGACAGATGTGATACCTCTCATAAATCTTTGGAGATACAAGTCACATCATCCTAAAGAGCAAATCATTGGCAGCACTTCAGAAGGAGTTAAGACAAGATCAAAATTCAGACATTTGAATTCTCTTGCTCTCCTATCTGAAATTGAGCCAAAGAGCATTGATGAAGCTCTGCATGATGAAGGGTGGATCCTAGCCATGCAAGAGGAGCTAAATCAATTTGCTAGGAGTGATGTCTGGACCCTTGTTCCTAAACCCCATGGGAAAACAATTATTGGAACCAAATGGGTGTTCAGAAACAAGCTGTCTGAAGAAGGCAAAGTTATCAGAAATAAGGCAAGGCTAGTAGCTCAAGGTTATAACCAGCAGAAGGTATTGACTTCACTGAAACCTTTGCCCCAGTGGCCAGGTTAGAAGCAATTAGAATCTTTTATCTTTGCTGTAAATAATGGCATCAAACTATATCAAATGGATGTCAAAAGTGCCTTCCTCAATGGTTTCATTGAAGAAGAGGTTTTTGTTAGACAACCCCTGGTTTTGAAGATGTAACTTTTCCTGAACATGTTTTTAAACTTAAGAAAGCTCTCTATGGTCTGAAACAAGCCCCAAGAGCTTGGTATGACAGACTGAGCAGTTTCTTGCATCCAATGGTTTTGAAAGAGGAAAAGTTGACACAACTCTTTTTAGAAAACATCTAACAAGGATCTTATACTTGTCCAAATATATGTTGATGACATTATTTTTGGTTCAACTAATTCTTCATTGTGCAAAGATTTTCTGAGTTAATGCAATCTGAATTTGAAATGAGCCTAATGGGTGAACTAAAGTTTTTCCTTGGACTTCAGATTAAGCAAGATTTGATTGTATATGGATCCATCAAGAGAAATATACAAAGGAAATGCTTAAAAAGTTCAACCTAAGTGATTGCAAACCCATGACAACTCCAATGCCACCCTTCTGCATCATTAAATAAAGATGAGAATGAAGAATCAGTGAATCAAACTTTGTATAGAGGAACTGATTGGTTCACTATTGTATCTAACAGCAAGCAGGCCTGACATCATGTTCAGTGTGCTGCCTGTGTGCTAGATTTTCAATTGATCCAAGAATCACCACTACAAAGCTGTAAAAAGAATTTTCAGATATCTTAAAGGTACTACTAATCTTGGTTGTGCTATAAGAAAAGTAAGGATTGCAGGTTAGTAGGATACTGTGATGCTGATTTTGCTGGAGACAGAGTTGAAAGAAAAGCACCAGTGGTGGATGTCACTTCTTTGGAGAAAATATGATCAGCTGGTCAAGCAAAAGGCAAAGCACAATTGCATTATCAACAGCTGAAGCAGAATACATCTCAGCAGCCAGTGTTGCTCACAACTATTATGGGTTGAAGTATCAACTTGAAGATTTTAATATTGCAATATCTGTTATACCTGTGTATGTGATAATACCAGTGCCATTAATTTATCTAAAATCCCATTCAACATTCTAGGGCTAAACATATAGAAATCCAACATCATTTCATTAGAGACTATGTTCAGAAAGGTGTTTTTGATATTCAGTTTATTGATACAGCGCATCAATGGGCTGATATATTCACAAAAACCTCTAACTGAAGATAGATTTAAGTTCATCAGAGGATAAATTGAACATTTTCATGCATTGTGCGTGTGTATGAAAAATGATTGTGTCTGAAACTTCAGCCTGTCTGAAACATGTGACCTGTCATGTAAGTCTTTGGTCATCTGAAATTAACTGGATGTCTGAACTCTATCACTTGTCTGAAATGAACAAATGACGTGGCAATAAAGGACGGTTTTATAATCCACCTTTGCACGTTACCCTATGTCTGCGCAACCAGTTTCTGCCATCCTTGCCTCAGAGGTCTATAAGTACTGTAACGGCAGTGAGTCTTTGGTACGTTACAACTCTCTACCCTCTCGGGAACCTTTGCTATCTTCATCTTCAAGAAAGCATTTTTCTCTCCTCAAGTTCTTTCCAACCTTCAACAATGGCACCAAAAGAAAGTCTGGAAGCTGATAATATTGTGAGACCAAGGGTGTCTTTATGTCGAGAGTGAAGCACTAGGAATGGATCTTCATGCAAATTTCAAGCAGCTGGGTGGCTTGAATACTTCAACAAAATCGTGTCACATGGCCATGAGCAGAGTATACTTGATTTCTGGGCCACAGCCAGAGGACTCCCCTAACCCTCAAGGCATCCTACACCACCATCAGGGCTACTTGTGCTTGGTACGTCCATCTTTATTGATGAAGACATCTTGGCCATGTCTGTGGTGTCCAAGACTGAAGGTGCTGTCTTCTCTCCTGGGCTGGGAATCAAGAAATAGAGGTCAAAAGCATTTTTACAGAGTTTTGTATGGAACTCCCTCTCCTGCACGTCTGGATGCTAAAGAATATGTCAGACAAGGCTAGGTTCTGCATGCCTATTTTAGGGAACTCTGTAATCCCTAAAAGTGGCCAGCAGAAAGCAACCATGTGTGTTAACTGGAGAGATTCTGTCTCATTTACCTTCTGAAAGACAGCAGAAGATAAATCTTCCAATATCATCATGTACCACCTTCAGAAGAGGCTTGAGAGACTCTGCTGGAAGTTTTCCTTCACAACACCATCATCACCAAGGTGTTGTTGCATTTTAAAGTTCCAGTTCACCAACTCTTTGATCACCACTCAATCCCTATGTTTGGTGAATCAAATCTGAAGAGCATGAAGATTAAGCTGACTCCAAGGCCTCCTCTCCAACCATGAAAGAAACGTTTTGCTGATGGAGAAAGCTCAGAGGAGAAGTTCTACAGTACAGATTCTGGAAAATGAACTAAAAGGAGATATCGGAAGACATGAGTTCAAGCCCTCAAAGGCATCTCCTCAACCTAAGCTGAAGAAGCTACCTGTGAGAAGCTCACTAAGATAGCTTCTGCATCTGTACAGATTCAAGCATCTGAACCTGTTCAGAAACCTTCTCAAAGGTTGTCTGAAATTGTGGGTCAGGTGTCTGAACCAGTACAATCTTCAAAGCCTACTTCTATAATGGAAGGCCAGGCTGAAGAAGCTGTGGATATCGATGCAGTTGCTGCTCAACCTCTAGCTGCATGCTCCTCTGACCCTGAATTGATTCAGGTTGCTGCTTTGGCTACTGCATTGAACAAGAGGAGTTAGAACTGAAGGAAGAGCAAGAGAGAACTGACAGAGCTCTTGCAATAGCCTCACAACTTGCTTATGCTGAGGATGACAAGCAAGCAGCCATTGCTGAAGCTTCAAAGAAAAGAAAGAGGTCAAGTGCACCTCAAAGGAAAAGGAAAAGGGTAAACTACTTCAGACATGTCTGAAGTTAGGGTTACCAGAAGTACTGCTTCTCACCTAGAAGAAGCAAGACATTGCTGGAAGGTATCAAAAGTTTGTAAAGGCTAATCAATACTTCAAGAGAAGAAGGGCGCTTCAACTGAAGAAAGAGAAAGGGGAGGATAAGGAAGCCAAGGATAAGGAAGAAAAGAAAGAGCTGCTAACTAAGATGTTGCTGCTTCCCAAACCTTACAAAAGGATCAAGGTGAGATTTGATAATGTAACTCCCTTCACCTCCTTCATCACCAAAAAGCAACCTCAATCCTTATCTAAACCCACCTCACCAGAAAAAACAACCTTCTCCACCTACTTCCCAAATCTTTACCACACCTTACAGCTAATTACATTACCCTCTGAACCTTTCATACCATCTGAACCCTCATCACCTACACCCATCATACCATCAGACAACCTGTTGTCTGAAACCCCCTGCACCCTCAAGAAAACCAAGTTCTTGAACCCACATTCTTCACCATCCAACACCCCCCTCACCTCTGTACATACAGCTATCTGATAGCTCATACCTTCACCTTCATCACCTTCCTCCACCATCATCATCTCCACCTCTTACACCTTTACCTCCCTCACCACCTTCATCTGTTCATCAATTCAACCTTTTCAGCTGGAGATAGCAGCCCTTATGCAAGAGAGACTGACAAGAACCTCCTTTGGCTCTTGTCCCTTTGCCAAAATATCAGCATCTGTCTGAGGAGCTGCATCACTTTAGAAACAGCCCCCTGCTGTCTCACTTCATCATGGTATCACTAGAAGACTGTGTCTGATGAAAGGGCTTTGTACTCCAACAATGCTGATGGTTTGGAGAAGATAAGGAAGGGTGTTGTCCCTCCTAATCATACATGGGATCTATCAATCCATTCTCTGAAGACTCATGGAAGCTGAACAATGAAGAATGGCTCATGGTAAGGATGCTGAACACTGAAGCTGAGTTGTTCCAAAGAGACTTGCTAGAGGAGTTGGAATGATGGGCTACAGGCCTCCTAGAACCAGTTCAATCAGGCCTTCAACCAAAATCTTGGTGAAACCTGATAGGATTGTTCCTAGGTACTCCCCTCAAAGAAGGACAAGATGAAAATGAAGGGTCCTAAGGTCTATTCTATTAGCCCCCCTGTCTGAAGCCATGACTGCTTCAGAATGGGAAGGGTCTTCCTGAGTTCATCATCTCAGAAGGAGGAGGCTTGAACTCACCTTTTTGAAACTGGATTTGGGAGTCTTACTGGAAGATCAAGAAGATGCTGGGTCTTTCTTGGGTGTGTGGTCCTGATGCTGAGTATGTACTGGGTTTGTTGGACACTTCACCAAATGTCAGTACCATTTCTTAAGAGATCACCTTTCCCCCCACAGGCAGATTCATTTCAACCAAGCTTGGGTGCTTCTGAAGATGTTGGACCTTTTTCTGTCTAGTCTTACAATCCTTCAGAATATGGCTTGCAGCCTGGTTTTGGAGTTTTGAGTATTGTATGTCCCTACCTTCAGCTCATCTAGTTGAGTCTGAACCTGACCTGTTGAAGAAACCAGAAGCTGAAATCCAAGGTCAAGGCACTTGAAAGAGATGTGAAGAATCTGAGAGGAGATGTGCAGTCTCAGAAAAGAAAGCTCAAAAGGTTATTCAGAATCAGCAAGAAATTCTTCATGAACAGCAGCTGATAAGAAGTGGTCAACAAGAGTTGAAGTCTTCTATTGAAGCTGCCATAGACAAGGCTAAGGAAGAACTAATCTCCTTTCTGTCTGAAGCCCTGCTGAAGAAGAAGGACTAATTTATTGCCATTGTCTTATGTTCATATTTCTTTTCAAGTGCTGATTGTCTGTTTAATCCTTAAATCATTTTAATACAATCAGTGCCTTATTCCATCTCATGTGCTCATGATCTTTGCTCTGATACTTGTTTTTACTCTATCTGTACTTCACAATCCTGTTGTTTTATTGCTCCATTACTGTTATTTCTCTATGATTCCCTTTTGATTGATGACAAAAGGGGGAGTATTAAATCTAACAAAATCTGGAGTGATTACAGGATTCAGGGGGAGTACATGAAACCAGTCCAAAGTTGTCTGAAATTCTGGAGAAAATCATATATAAAAGCATATTAAAAGGATATATTTGTCCCAAGGGGAGCTAAATCTTAATCTCTCAATTTTGCCAGATTTAAGTTAAATTTGTCATCATTAAAAGGGGGAGAATGTTGAGTCTCAAAAATATCATAAAGAGGTTTATGATGTTTTAAAGACTGAAATTTCTCTAAGTTTTAATGATCAACAAATTCAACTTAGTTGTTTCTCATAAGATACAATTGTCTAATTGTTTATCTATGATTTTCAGCAAGAAGCCTACTTTATAAGACTAAGTGTTGTATCCATCTGAAGAAGCAATGCTGTCTGAAGATGATCAACCCGTCTGAAGCATCAAAGCCGTCTGAAAGCTTTTGATGACATGGCATCTCTTGTCTGAAGCTGTGACAATCCATGTACCTCTGCACGTTTTTCACGCATGTTCTCTGCTACAAACAACTGGCACCTGTGCAATGCAATTCAAGCACGCTCTCTGTCACAACGTGTCCTCTGCTACGCAGCAATTGCAGCAGCAACAAAGAGCACCTTTTTGGCAGGAGCAAACCTTGTAAAATGTCAGAAATTGTCAGGGAATATCAGAATTGTCAGAGAATATTCTGTACTGCAGCAGCTGTCTCACAACGGCTAGCATGGAATTCACAAGCCTGAGAGTCTTCAATGGTTCAATCATTTGGTTATAAATACCCCCTCATTTGAAGACCTGAAGAGAGAGAGAAGCATAGAAAAAGAACAGAAACTCTGCAAGTTTTTCGCTGCAACACTCTGATAGAATTTATCATCTTTGTACACACAATTTTATTCTGAGCATACCTAGTAATTTCTGTACAATCTGTAGCTGTTTAAGTCTCAAAACTGATATAGTTTGTGAGCTTAAGCATTTCTCTCATTTGTATTTGCTTTTGAGCCTGAGAGGCTTGTCTGAAAAAGAATACTTGCGTTGTTGAGCCTGGAGAGGCTTGTCTGAAAAAGAATACTTGGTTGTAGAGCCTGAAGAGGCTTGTTAGAAAAGAATACTTGTAATCTTGCAAGATTAAGAGAAAATCCAAGTGCTAGTTGGCATTGGGACTGGACGTAGCTCACAAGTGGTAGTGAGTGAACCAGGATAAATTCTGTGGCTAAGTTTCTCTTTCCCTTATCTTTGTCATTTCAGTTTTAAACTAATTAAGGGGACTGAATATTTAATCTAATATTTTAAAAAGAAGAAACTTCTTTTAGAACCATTTTAAAGCAGTTGAAACCAACTTCAGACACTATCTAAAAACTTCAGACAACCCACTAGCAACCTGTCTGAAAGTCTATTTTGTAAATCTGTTTTCGAAAAGCTTCTTAAAATATTTAGAAACACTATTCAACCCCCTTCTAGTGTTTCCCTGTGTTCCTACAGGATTTAGAAGTATGTCATCTGCGCATGTATTCTATCCGGGTTTTCACACCTCGGATTTGATGTATGTCATCCTCGGTTGTATGTCATCCGAGTTTTCACACCTCGGACGTAGAGGTACGCCATCCTCGCGTGTATGTCATCCGGGTTTTCAGACCTCAGATTTATAGGTATGTCATCTGGGTTTTCACACCTCGGATTTATAAGTAGGTCCTCCGGGTTTTTTGAGCTCGGATTTATAGGTATGTCATCCGGGTTTTCACACCTCAGATTTAGAAGCATGTCATCCTCGCATTTATGCCATCAGGGTTTTCACACCTTGGATTTTAGAAATATTTCATCCTGGTATGTACGCCATCTTCTCGTGTATGTCACCCGGGTTTTCACACCTCGGATTTTGGAGTGTCCCATCCTCGCATGTATTCTATCCGGGTTTTCACACCTCGGATTTAGAAGTAGGTCATTTGGGTTTTCACACCTCGGATTTGGAAGTATGTGATCCTCGCATGTAAGCAATCCGGGTTTAAACACCTCGGATTTAGAAGTAGGTCATCCGGGTTTTCACACCTCGGATTTGGAAGTATGTGATTCTCACATGTACGTCATCCGGGTTTTCACACCTAGGATTTGGAAGCATGTCATCTGACATGTACGTCATCTAGGTTTTCACGCCTCGGATTTGGAAGTACGTCATTTGGGTTTTCACACCCCGGATTTGGAAGTACGCCATCCGGGTTTTTCACACCTCGGATTTGGAAGCATGTCATCTGACATGTACGTCATCTAGGTTTTCACACCTCGGATTTGGAAGACGCCATCCGGGTTTTCACACCTCGAATTTTGGAAGCATGTCATCCTGACATGTACGTCATCTAGGTTTTCACACCTCGGATTTTGGAAGCATGCCATCTGGGTTTTCACACCTCGGATTTTGGAAGCATGTCATCCAGACATGTACGTCATCTAGGTTTTCACACCTCGGATTTGGAAGTACGCCATCCGGGTTTTCACACCTCGGATTTTGGAAGCATGTCATCCTGCAAGTAAGCTATCCGAGTTTTCACACCTCAGATTTGGAATCATGTCATCCTCGCCTGTAAGCTATCCGAGTTTCACACCTCGGATTTAGAAGTATAACTTTCGCAGGTGTCTCCTCCCACACAGTGTAGAAATATCCATAAATCAAGAAACGAATTATGAATGCAAAAAACCAAGAGACGCTCATTTCCAACCCCTCCACTTTATAGGCAGATTGATAAGAAATAAGTTGATCCAAAAATGCAGGAAACTAGGCAAGCCTAGATCTGAGTATTCATATATGCCCAGTGTGATGGTTTCTTCTAAGATTGGGAAAAAGGAAAAAGGAGAAGAGGTTTCAACCAGAAGAGTTGTTGGTGGAGTTTAATATTACCTTTTCCCACAGACGGCGCCAAATGATCGTGCCAGACAAAAGACTGTGGCATAGGTGATCATTCCTGGGTGTTCCAGGGTGGTTCTGGGTATAATTCGAGATGTTCCCAGGCTGTCCGAGATAGGGATCTAAGATGGTCCGAGGTTGAGATGTGGTGGTGGTTGCTCTGAACAGTAGCTCCGATGGTGGAGGAGGGGGTGACCTGTGAAGACACTCCAATGCCCAAGTTAGAATGGGTTTGAGACAAAGTGTGAGCAGGTGAGAAGAAACGTACCTGACCCTCCATGGGAGGTGGTATTTATAGCATGGGGTCTAGCCAGGGCTAGCCTGTGATGTAGCCCAACTACGCCTGATTGCTTGTGTCAGTGGGTAAGTTGCCCAGTCTATGTGATGAGAAGTGCCCTTTATTGGTGTCAGTCCGTGTAGGCATAGGCAACTGGTAGGGTGAGGAGCTAGATGGTGGTCCCCGGGTTGCACAATTGTTAGGTGTCCATGCAGCCTAGATGGCTGGTAGGCCAGCCGAGATGGCTGAGGTTGGCCAGCCGAGATGGTGGATAGACCAGCTGAGATGGCTGAATAGGCCAGCCGAGATGGCTGAGGTAGGCCGGCCGAGATGGTTGTATGATAAGCCAGTCGAGATGGCTGATAGGCTAGCCGAGATGGCTGAAGTAGGTCTAAGTCCGAGGTAGCTGGTAGGTCGCTAGACCAGTCTAGCTGGTTCTGAGTTAACCTCTGGATCACCCTCCATCTTCACCTTTAATGCAATTCACTCATGCTCTTAAATTTTTTATTTGCTCTTCATTTTTTCGAATTCTATTAATTTTGTGTCAACTATACAAACTTTTACATAGTCACAATTTTTGATTGTGAGTATTATTAAAAAGACAGTTTCACTGTGCATTGATCATGCTTGCGGAAATTTAATTAAAGTGGGAAATGGAAGAAGGAAGATGATCCCATTCCCACTGAGTTGAAGATGAATCTAAATGAAGGTAGGACTAAAAAAATAATGCCCACCGAGTTAACCATCCTTGCAGTGGTGGTATAACGTCCCTACAAAGATGGTTGAGTTAGATTTGGGGATTGAAAAAATAACGCTTAATGAAACATCCAAAGCTTCAAGCATTTATAGAAAAAATGGACGCGTGCTATGTTTACATTTTCATGTTTTGGTCTATATAATTGGTTGATTTGATTATACAGTCACACAAAATAGGCAAGATGAGATAATTTACTTGATTGGAGAACAATTTCAAACCGCTGCTTGAAAGGAATTTAAAATGGTTGAAAAGGCTATAGTGTAAAATTCAAAATTTACGTCATCCCGCTAGGTCACTGGCTTCACCAAGTCAATTTGATAATGTACCGGTACATTACCTAAGGGGAGCGGAGTAAATTTTCATTACTAAAGTATTACACTGAAAACTCAATACTCCCTTTTCTAGTGTGTGGTCAAATTTTTTATTTTAATTTATAATAAATTTTAAATTAGGAAAAACTTACCATGTATGGATAGATGTCAAAATTTTAATGGAGGAAGTATCTACTACTGTAGCATTAAGTACAATAGAAGCCACCATTTTTTAAATTATAATGAAGCCCTCACTTATTTATTAACTTATTGTGTCTCACATATTTATTTTTAATTTATTTATTACTACTATAAAAAGTCTTCCCGTGGACATGTTTTGCTCTTTCATGCTTTTTTTTTTTCAAATTTAGTCTTTTAAGACATCAATTCTTCTTTTATATTTTTTAATATTTTATAATTTTATTTATTACTATCTTCATTTTATTTATTAGTCTCATAAAAATGTGTTTATTTATATTTAAATTTATATGTTTTCTTCAATATACCATTTATTTCTATTTTATTTATTTATGTTTTCACTTATTGTCTCTATTTTGAAGGGTAAAAAAATAATAATAAAATGTATAGCCTTTTTTTCTTTATAGCAATCTCTATCATCATTTTCGGTGTTTTTTATTTATGTTTTCACTTATTATCTCTATTTTCAAGGGTAAAAATAATAATAAAATGTACAATCTTTTTTCTTTCTAGCCAAATTTTCAATTAAAAGTTACCGTGATTCTTTTATAAACTATATGTATCCTTCACGGAACACTGTCTTGCTCCTACCATGAACATCCATATCATGAGATCTCAAATCTCAATATATTTGAAACTTATAATTATATTTATAATGATTACTATTTCTATAAATATATTTTTTAATTATAATTATGTTATTTTCATCTATACTTGAATAAAATTATTATTTTGAATGAATCACATGTATCCTCCATAAGTGAAAAATTTGCTCCTATTGTGAATATATTAATATCTAAATAATTAAATCATATGATTATAAATTAAAACTTTGATATTTGCTCGGTCACCTTGATCCAAAGATGGAGACAACTATCTATCTTTACCTTTAATATTTGAATTATGGTTATAAATTAAAACTTGATCCGGAATAATCTTTTTATATGTCTCTTTCCTACATTTACCACATCCCCAAAAAATGAGGTGTCAAAATTTTAATACACATAAAAAAGAATGATAATTTTCCACACTCATTTATTTTGCACATTTTTCACACCTAATATTTTTTTATTTCTCTTTCTCCTCTATCATATCAAAATATTATTTTAAATGAACCTAGCACATTAAAATACTATCTTTTTCAATAAATTTAAAAAGTAATTATCAAAACATTATTTTCCCATAATGAATAGTATATAGGGAAAAGTACAACTTATTCCCTTGTATAAGTATGGAATTCGTGTGATGCACCGTCTTATACTCTATTTCATAATATTTTTTAAAATTGATATATAGAAATATAAAAATAATATTAGATAATAAAATCATAAAAAATATATTAGTATAAGTAATTTTATAAATATATACTTATACAAATATAAATATATACTTATACAAATATAAATATATGATTATTTTATAAATAAAATAATATATGTGTATATAATTTTGGTTTGAATTGTACGATTTTACGGTTTTCAATATTTTTATTTTCGATTTGATTCTTATTTCAGTTATTTGAATTCATTTTTGTGGTTTTCGCCGCACACTCATTGACTACTCTCATTTAGGGCTGCACATGGGTTGAGTTGGGTTGGATTTGCACTACTTTTGGACCCAACCCGATTAACCATGTTCGGGTTGGGTTGGGTCGGTTTTGCCATTTTTTGTAATGGACCAAACCCAACCCAAGCCGATCAAGGTCGGGTTGGGTGATCAGGTCATGATAATTAAAAATTAGAAAAAAAATCAAATTTATATAATTTTGTTTTTTATCACCATTTAGACTTCATAAATTATATTAACATATAGTTCCATGATTTTGACACTTTGGTCATATAACTATTTAAAAAAAATTATAAATTAAACTAAAAAATATGACATACACTTTCCATACACAATTTAATTCAAATATTAGCATAACGCAGTAAAGAAATGTCCCGTATAGGATATTCCATAACTATTAAAGGGGGGTTGAAAAGTGTTTTGTTAATCTTTACAGATTTTGGAAAACCTTTTGAAACAAGCAAAACCGATTTGAAAATATTTGATCAACCTTCCGAAACTAGAGTGTTCAGCAACCTACTGATGCAACTCGAAAGGTTGAATTAAAACCTTTTGAAATATTTTCCATTTAAAGAAAAGATTATTTTTTTGCGCAAATTAATAAAACTCTTTTCTTTAACCCTCCTTAGTTAGTTTAACACAGATATCAACGGAAAGTAAAGAGGTAAGGGAAGAGAGAACTTAACACAAAGATTTATACTGGTTCACCCACTAACCCAGTGAGTGAGCTACATTCAGTCCCAGGGCAAACCACACCAGATTTTCCAATAATCCCGCAAGATTACAACCGAGTATTATTTGCACACCTGGCCTTTCCAGGCCCAACGGGTATTCTTTATTTTCAACTGCCTCTCTAGGCGAATCATGCAGTATTCTTTCTACCCCATCCTCTCCAGGTTGAACGAGTATTCTTTGCACACCTGGCCTCTCCAGGCCCAACGAGTATTCTTTATTTTCAACTGCCTCTCCAGGCAACACATGCAGTATTCTTTTACAAACAAGCCTCTCCAGGCTCAACGAGTATTCTTTTACAGACAAGCCTCTCCAGGCTCAACGAGTATTCTTTGTTCCACCAGGCCTCTCTAGACTCTCAGACACTATAACAGTGTTTACAACATAAAGTTTAAGTTTCCTAGAAACTTAAACAAATGTTTTTTGTACTAAGGGGTTACTGAGTACTACTCAGGATACTAAGGGGTTACTGAGTACTATCAACATACTGATGACATGTTGCAGACCCACTGACAAAACCCCTTGTGCAGCAGAAGCATGAAGGGCACACTAGATCATTGGGCATTAGAGTTATGTCTGAATGGCTCTAGTGCAAGTGGGAGATTGTTAGTATATGCACTAGAGACATATATGTTTTTGAACATCCATCACTTGTATCATATTATTATTATTTATAAAGGCATTTCATTTTATTAATTCTTTTAGAATATAATTATTGTCCTTAGAATAGTAAGCTTAAACTTCATAACAAATCAAGTAGATGACTTGATCGTGAGATCTTGTGAAGAACTATTCTTAAAATAGTCCCTAGTCAAATATCATCTTAGGACAAAGATGTATTTAGACTAGTATGTGAGTTCATTGATGATCACATCTCACAGATCATGGATATGAGATATCATGTGCTCACATAGGTACACATTAAGAGTAATGGTATACTGGACAGACCCACCTTAAGAACGTTGCAGGTTGTTACATAAGTGTCATGAACATTTCTTAAATTAATAAATGTTATATGAAGTCCTTCGACCTGAAATCACTACGATTCCTACATAAGGAATTATATGTTTTAATTATCATCAAACATTACCTGTAACAGGGTAATCATAAAGTTGATTTTTGGACATATAATAAATTATGTGGAGGAATGTGAGTGCCCTAAATGGGATTTGTCCCTCCTATGTAACAAGAGTTATATCTGTAGGCCTCTTGATAAAGTGAGACTGCAAAATGCATGGCCATGCTCAGGAGAATAAATATGAGATATTTATTTTCTGTACAGTCTACTTGGGGATCAAGAAAATATAAATTGAACTATACAAGGTTGACACAATCCATGCCCTTGTGTTCAATTAGATATTTGGACAAAGGGACAAAGCATATAAATTATTATAATAAAATAGGATTTATTATTTTATTAATAATCGTAATATTTGGATAGTGATGTGTTGCTAGATACCGCTCACTATTTATGATATTAAATATAAAAGGGTTTTATTTTAATATCATAACCAAATATTAAAATCCTATTGGGTCACACGCATACAACAAGCCACTAGGAAAAGGATAATAATTCTAATTTAATTTAATTAGAATTATTATAACATAATGGGCCAGACCCATAAGTGTTAGGATTAAGTGAGTGAGGGGGTAAAACCCTAGCCACCACTCTATAAATAGAGCATAAGATGCACTACCCCTATACACATAAGCAATCGCTTCTTACTTTCTAAAGCTACTAGCAGAGCTGAGGAGAGAATCCTAGTCCGACTGTTGGCGTGGATACCAATAGAGACGTGGCTACACTTGCTTCGTTTGTAATCCTAATAAGGTACGATCTTTCGTTTCAATACCTTTTATGCCTTGATTCATGTTTTCGCAAAACGATTATAACAAGGAAGGGAATCCATTTATTTCCGCTGCACCTGACCACATGCTTGATTCCCTTTCACGTGTCTGGCTTCTTCTTCAGAGGGTTTGAAATGCCACATCATCAGTGAGTATGTGTTCAATAGGTTTGACTTCAATGTGCACACATACTTTCAGAAGGTTGATTGACTGCAATATGATTCAGCTCTTTAACATGGAGACACCTTCAGCAGGTTCCTTCTTCCAGCAGATTGCTTCTTTCTTCTTCTTCTCTCGGGAGATTGCTACGTTCTTCTTTTGCGATCTTCCATGAGCATTAAGTTTAACTTCATTTCAGCTTTGCTCATTTGTTCTTCTTCTCTTCAGCTGCTTGTCTTCGGTAGCTCCTCTCTTCTTCGGTAGTTTGCTCAAACAGACGTCTTCATTTGCTCTGAGTTCTTCTTCTTCAGTAGCTTGTCTTCAATACTTCTTCTTCTTTTTCATTGTTGATCTCTGATGGATTTCTTCTTCTTTTCTTCTGTGCTGATCTTCTTCTTCTTCTTCTTATCAGATTCTTGCTTAGTTATTCTTCTTCTGGTTCGGCAGGTTGAACTTCTTCTAAGAATTGCTTCTTCAGGATTTCTGAAATACAAAAGACAATACCTTTCTCAGTAGAACCTGTTTCTAGGTAATCTAATTGTTAATATTAAAACCAAGGATAATAAGTCTTGAATCTGAATTCAATACTTAATTTAATTATGAGACTCAACAGGTTGTACTTATCTAGACCCGTTATCCAACCCGAATTGGTTGGGTTCATACTTACCCAACCCAAACAGACCCGATGACCCAACCCACAAAATAAAGGTTGGGTTGGGTTGGTCAGATTGACGGGACCCAGATTAACCTCTTACGTGTTAGAACCACAGAAAACACTAGAAGGGGGGTTGAATAGTGTTTGAATATTTTGACAATTTTGGAAATCTTGAAATAAATTATGAAGTTATTTAGATATATTAAAATGAAAAAATAACCAGATATATTGTAAAATTGCGGAAGATAAGAAGGATGAATTTTGATAAACTTTGAGACTATTGAAAGTTTAGTTGAAACATTAATTTGTTAGTCTCTTAATTAATCTTAATTATTTAGACACATCTCAAGATACCCTCTGAAGGATACTACAGAGAATCTTTTCAGAACTGTTTTTGAACTACTTCAGATGATTGGCAATCGTCTGAAGTATATTTCTAACTCTGAACTGAGACCTTTTTAAGTCCACTCCAGATAGTTATTTTAGAGGTTCTTCAAAGTACATTTTCTGTAATACTTCAAATGATATGAGAAATACTTAAGGTTGTTTATCTTTGAAAACTCCTTTTATTGAAATTGTTGAATTAATTTTATTATGAAAAATACTTTTCAATCCCCTTTAGAAAATAAAGCTGTAAGTAAATGAGTTTAAGGGAAAGAAGACTTAACCAAGAATTTATCCTGGTTCACCACCAACTAGTGAGCTACATCCAGTCCCAGGGCAAACCACCACTGGATTTTCCACTATCTGAATCCACAGATACAAGTATTCTTTAATTTTCAACTGCCTCTTCAGGCAACTCATGCAGTATTCTTTTACAGACTAGCCTCTCCAGGCTTAACAAGTATTCTTTCTTATCAAGCCTCTTCAGGCTTTACACTGAGTATTCTTTCTTACAGAGCCTCTCCAGACTCAACACCAAGTATTCTTTCTTACAGAGCCTCTCCAGGCTCAACACCAAGTATTCTTTCTTACAGAGCCTCTCCAGGCTCAACGCAGAGTATTCTTTCTTAGAAAGCCTCTCCAGGCTCAACACTGAGTATTCTTTCTTACAAAGCCTCTCCAGGCTCAACACAGAGTATTCTCTCTTACAGAGCCTCTCCAGGATCAACATAGAGTATTCTTTATTCCGCTAAGCCTCTCCAGGCTCTCAGACACATAAAGTGTTTACAACTCAATCTAAGTTTAAGTTCGTGAGAAACATAAACTCAGATTCTTCTTGTACAAAGTGATTACTGAGTCTAACTCAGGATACATGAATGACAATCTAAATACAAGGATAAGACTAAGATACAAGTATATGAATTAGGCACAATCTCGTCTTCTAAGTGAGATGCATCTCCCTCAACTAATTGGCTAAGTAATGTTGAGTCTAAAAAATATCATAAAATGGTTTATGATGTTTTAAGACAAGAATATTTCCAAGTTTTAATGGTTAACAAATTTGACTTAAAATATTTATCATAAGACACACATATAATTCAATCTCTTATATATGATTTCAGCAAGAGCCATCAAGAGCCTATTTAAAAAAGACTAAGTGTTGAAACTGTCTGAAGAAGCAGAAGCTGTCTGAAGAAGTTCAACCTGTCTGAAGCATCAAGGCTGTCTGAAGACTCTTGATGACGTGGCACCTCTTGTCTGAAGTTGTGAAGATCTGTCTGAATCTCTTTTTGAATCACGCACGATCTCTGCTACAACAGCTGGCACTCCTTGTTGCATTTCAAGCACGTTCTCTGCCACAACGCGTCCTCTGCTACGCAGCAATTGCAGCAACAACAAAAAGCAGCTTTTTGGCAGGAGCAAAACCTTGCAACGTGTCAGAATATGTCAGAGAATATTTTGTACTGCAGCTGGCTGTCTCACAACGGCTAACATGTATTTCACAAGCAATGATTTTCTTCAACGGACCAATCATTTGGGTATAAATACCCCCATCTTTGAAGATTATTAACGAGAGAGAAGAATTGAAAAAGAACAGAAACTCTGCAATTTTTTCTGCTGCAACACTCTGATTATTTTATCATCTTTGTACACACAAATTATTTTATTCTGAGCATACCTCAGTAATTTCTGTACAATCTGTAACTGTTTAAGTCTCAAAACTGATATAGTTTGTGAGCTTAAGCATTTCTCTCATTTGTATTGCTTTTGAGCCTGGAGAGGCTTGTCTGAAAAAGAATACTTGGTTGTTGAGCCTGGAGAGGCTTGTCTGAAAAGAATACTTGGGTTGTAGAGCCTGAAGAGCTTGTCTGTAAAAGAATACTTGTAATCTTGAAAGATTAAGAGAAAATCCAATTGCTAGTTGGCATTGGGACTGGACGTAGCTCACAAGTGGTAGTGAGTGAACCAGGATAAATTCTGTGGCTAAGTTTTCTTACCCTTATCTCTTGTAAATTCAGTTTAAACTAATCAAGGGGTCTGAGTAATTAATCTAATATTTTAAAAGGCACAAAACATCTTTTTAAAAGTATTTTACAAGCCGTCTGAAAAACTTCAGACAGCCCTTCAACAGCCTGTCTGAAACTTCTTTTTGAGAACCTGTTTGCGAAAAGCTTTCTAAAATATTTAGAAACACTATTCAACCCCCCTTCTAGTGTTTCCCTGTGTTCCTACAGTTGGTACCAGAGCTTGACTCAGGGTTTGAAGCACCTAACAAGTGTTTGAGGACTAAAAGATCCTTATGGAAGCTTCAAACAGCAACAGGCAATACATCACAGAAGGAGCCTCTATCACAAGACCCCCAGCTTTCAATGGTGAGGATTATCACTACTGGAGAGATAGAATGAAGTTGTTCATTGAAAGCACCAACATTGATGTTTGGGATGTGGTCACTGATGGAGACTATGTGCCTATGCAAAAATGATGTGCCTATACCTAAGACTGAATGGTCTTTGGAGCAGAAGGCTAGAGTCCAGATGAATGCTAAAGCCAAACTCTATCTGATATGTTCCTTGAACAAATCAGAATATGAGAAGGTTCATGGATGCACCTCTGCCAAGGAGATCTGGGATACTCTTGCAGCAGCCCATGAAGGAACTGAGACTGTCAAGCAATCAAAAATAAGTATGCTCATACATCAGTATGAGATGTTCAAGATGGAAGAATCTGAAACCATTGACCAGATGTTTGGAAGGTTTCAGACCCATAACAAATGGACTCAGGTCCTTAGGCAGAACTTATAATTCTGGAGACAACAACAGAAAAATTCTAAGGAGTTTGCCTAAGTCCTGGAGACCCAAAGTTACTTGCCATTCAAGAGGCAAGAGATTTGAATTCTCTTAGAGTGGAAGAACTGTTGGGATCTCTTAAGGTCCATGAGCTTGAGCTTGGAGAAGATGACAACAAGAAGAAGTCTTTAGCCCTAAACTCCAAGGCCAAACAGTCTAGGCATGGCAACATCAAGGCTATGCAAGCTGAAGCAGCTTCAGAGGCAGATGAAGACTCTGAAGATAGCTCAGAAGATGATGATGATCTTGCTCTTCTAAGCAGAAAGATCAAAAGAATGTTGCAGAACAGAGGAAAGTTCAGAAAGAACCAACCCTCATCATCCAGATCAGGAAAGACAGGTAAAGAGTCCTAACACTGATAAAATCATTTGTTTTGAATGTAAACAACCAGGGCATATGAAGGCTGAATGCCCAAAACTGAAGAAAAACAACTTTAAGAAGAAAAAGTTTTTCAAGAAAAAGAAAGGTCTTATGGCAACTTGGGAAGATCTTGATGAGACAACCTCAGAAGAGGAGGAAGATACTTCAGAAGAGGCAAATCTGTGTCTCATGGCCAGTCTACCATCTTCAGACAGCTCTGAAGCTGAGGTATTCCCTCTTACCTTACAAGAGATGTATGATGATCTGGTGGAAAGTTCCAAGGAACTTTTCCAAGAGTATAAGAATCTATCCAAAGCTCACACAGAAATGTGTAATAAGTTTGAGGCTCTTGAGATAGAACATATTATGCTCAAGGAAAAGGCCCTTGAGACTGAAAACTGCAGTCTGCAAGCTGTGTCTGAAGAAAATGAAAAACTTCAGAAACAAGTTGCAGAACTGACAAAAGATCTAGCCAAATTTGTCAAAGGAACAAAAAATTTGAATATGATGCTTGGAAATCAAAGGCATTCTCTTGACAAAAGTGGACTAGGCTTTTGGGATTATAACATGTCTGAACCTCCTACTGTCTTAAATTTTTCTAAAGGCAAAAAGAAGGTTACTGGGTGTTCTCACTGTGGTAGGCCTGGACACAATGTGACTCAGTGCAAACACAAGAGAAAAGCAAGACCCAAAGCTAACAAAACAGGACCCAAAAGAACATGGGTACCTAAAAACTTAATTTTTCCTGTTGCAGATGTGTTTAACAGGACAAAGGAGACCCCACAAATGGTACCTGGACAGTGGGTGCTCGCGACACATGACAGGAGAAAGGTCTTTGTTCCAAAACCTTAGACCTAAAGAAGGAGGAGTGGTCACCTTTGGTGGAAACCAGCAAGGGAAGATCACTGGCATAGGGACTGTAGGTATAATTCCTTCATCCCTTATTAAGAATGTGCTTCTTGTGGAAGGACTTCAACATAATTTACTGAGCATAAGTCAATTATGTGACAGTGGTTATGTAGTATCCTTTACCAAGGAAGGATGCATAGTCAAAGACACCTCTGATCAAACCCTCTTTACTGCTAAGAGACACAGCAATGTGTATAAAATTGATCTAGAGGATCTAGCAAGTCAAAATGTAAAATGCTTCATTTCTGTTGAAGATGAAAAACAGATTTGGCATCAAAGACTTGGGCATGCCAGCTTGAGATTAATCTCAAGATTAGCAAAACACAACCTTGTTAAAGGATTGCCCAAGCTTTCATACAAATCTGACATTTTATGTGATAGCTGTCTGAAAGGGAAACAAACAAGACACTCTTTCAAGAGTAAAGATGTTGTTTCAACTAGCAGACCACTAGAACTTTTACACATTGACTTGTTTGGTCCTATTAGAACAGAAAGTCTTAGTGGCAAGAAATATGGTTTGGTGATTGTTGATGACTATTCTAGATTCACATGGGTGATATTCCTTAGAAACAAGGATGAGACTTTTAAGAATTTCACAGTATTCTGTAAGAAGGTACAGAATGAAAAAGGATTCTGTATTCTGTCATAAGAAGTGATCATGGTGGAGAGTTTGAGAATGCAAACTTTCAAATGTTCTGTGATGAGAATGGGATCTCACACAATTTCTCTGTGGCTAGAACACCTCAACAGAATGGGGTTGTTGAGAGAAAGAACAGAAGTTTGCAAGAGATGGCAAGAACCATGCTCAACTCAAGCAGTTTACCAAGAACCTTCTGGGCAGAAGCTGTTAGCACAACTTGTTACCTTCAAAACAGAATATTGGTAAGACCAATTCTGAAAAAGACTCCATATGAATTGTGGAAAGGAAGAAAACCCAACATATCATATTTCCACACCTTTGGATGTGAGTGTTTTATACTCAACACCAAGGATGATCTTGGAAAGTTTGATGCAAAGTCAGACAATGGATTTTTCATTGGATATTCTGAAACATCTAAAGCCTATAGAGTGTATAATTCTAGAACTTTAACTGTGGAGGAAACTATTCATGTAAAATTCAATGATAACAAAGAGACTGATAGAGAACTATCAGATCTAGAGGATGATTTTGCAGGAATGGAGCTGAATGATCACAAGCAGTTTGAAGGATGAGCAGCCGTCTGAAGTTCCTACTGTTACTGAACCTCTTCAGACAAATGTTGAGTCTCAGACAGATTTGATACCTCCTCAGAGACATGAATGGAGATACAAATCACATCATCCTAAAGAGCAAATCATTGGCAACACTTCAGAAGGAGTAAAGACAAGATCAAAATTCAAGAATCTGAATTCACTTGCTCTCCTGTCTGAAATTGAGCCAAAGAACATTGATGAAGCTCTGCATGATGAAGGGTGGATCCTAGCCATGCAAGAAGAGCTGAATCAGTTTGCTAGGAGTGATGTCTGGACCCTTGTTCCTAAACCCCATGGGAAAACAATTATTGGAACCAAATGGGTGTTCAGAAACAAGCTGTCTGAAGAAGGCAAGGTAGTCAGAAACAAGGCAAGATTAGTTGCTCAAGGATACAACCAGCAAGAAGGTATTGACTTCACTGAAACCTTTGCCCCAGTGGCCAGGTTAGAAGCAATTAGAATTCTTTTATCTTATGCTGTAAATAATGGCATCAAGTTATATCAAATGGATGTTAAAAGTGCCTTCCTCAATGGTCTCATTGAAGAAGAGGTTTTTGTTAGACAACCTCCTGGTTTTGAAGATGTAGCTTTTCCTGAACATGTTTTTAAACTTAAGAAAGCTCTCTATGGTCTGAAACAAGCCCCAAGAGCTTGGTATGACAGATTGAGCAGTTTTCTTATAACCAATGGTTTTGAAAGGGGAAAAGTAGACACAACCCTTTTTAGAAAACAGTCTAACAAAGATCTTATTCTTGTCCAGATATATGTTGATGACATTATCTTTGGTTCAACTGATTCTTCACTATGCAAAGAGTTTTCTAAGTTAATGCAATCTGAGTTTGAAATGAGTTTAATGGGTGAACTAAAATTTTTCTTAGGACTTCAGATTAAGCAAGATTCTGATTGTATATGGATCCATCAAGAAAAATATACAAAGGAAATGCTTAAGAAGTTCAACTTAAGTGATTGCAAACCCATGACAACTCCAATGCACCCTTCTGCATCTTAAATAAAGATGAGAATGAAGAACCAGTAAATCAAACTTTGTATAGAGGAATGATTGGTTCATTATTGTATCTAACAGCAAGCAGGCCTGACATTATGTTCAGTGTATGCCTCTGTGCTAGATTCCAATCTGATCCAAGAATTACTCACTACAAAGCTGTAAAAAGAATTTTCAGATATCTTAAAGGTACTACTAATCTTGGTCTGTGCTATAAGAAAAGTAAGGATTGCAGGCTAGTAGGTTACTGTGATGCTGATTTTGCTGGAGACAGAGTTGAAAGAAAAAGCACCAGTGGTGGATGTCATTTCTTTGGAGAGAATATGATTAGCTGGTCAAGCAAAAGGCAGAGCACAATTGCATTATCAACAGCTGAAGCAGAATACATCTCAGCAGCCAGTTGTTGTTCACAACTGCTATGGGTGAAGTATCAGCTTAAGGATTTTAATATTTCAGTATCTGTTATACCTGTGTTGTGTGATAATACTAGTGCTATTCATCTGTCTAAGAATCCCATTCAACATTCTAGGGCTAAACATATAGAAATCAAACATCATTTCATTAGAGACTATGTTCAGAAAGGTGTTTTTGATATTCAGTTTATTGATACAGAGCATCAATGGGCTGATATATTCACAAAACCTCTAACTGAAGATAGATTTAAGTTCATTAGAGATAATTTGAACATACATGCATTTTGATTGTATGAAAATTGATGTGTCTGAAATTCCAGCTTGTCTGAAACAAGTGACTTGTCTGAAATTTTGGGTCGTCTGAAATTAATATGGATGTCTGAAATCTATCACTTGTCTGAAACAAACAAATGACGTGGCAATAAGGGACAGTTAATTTCCTTTATTTTTGTCTCTTCCACTTCGCACGTTACCCTATGTCTGCGCAGCCAGTACATGCCATTATTGCTTCAAAGGTCTATAAATACAGAAGGCAGTGGGTCAGAGTAACTTTACCACTTACTCTATTCTCAGAACTCTTGCTATTCTTCGTCTTCAAGAAATCTCTCTCTCTCAAGTTTCTTCAAACCCTCATCAATGGCACCTAAGAAGTCAGCTGGAGGAAACATAGTGAAGACTAAGGGTGTGTATCTTGATGACCTTGAAGCTCTGGGAATGGATCTTTATGCAGAATTAAAGCAGCCGGATGGGTTGAATACTTCCACAACAACCGTACACAATGGCACGAGCAGAAGTGTCTTGGATTTCTGGAGTACAGCTAGAGGTATTCCAAATCCTCAAGGGATTTATACAAGCATCAGAGCTACTGTGCTTGGTATTCCCATTTTTGTTGATGAAGACATCTTGGCTATTGTCTGTGGTGTCAAGACTGAAGGAGCTGTGTTCTCACCGGGCTGGGAAGCTAGAAATGGTGGTCAGAAGCGTTTCACTGAGCTTCTCTATGGAACATCAACACCTGCAAGTCTGGATGCAAAACACATGTCAGACAAGGCTAGGGTTCTGCATGCCATTTTAGGGAACTCCGTAATCCCTAAGAATGGAAGCAGGAACCATGTGTCTGAGTTGGAAAGGTTCTGCCTCATCCATCTGTTGCAGAAGCAGAAGATCAACCTTCCCAACATTATTATGTTTCACATGCAGAAGAGACTCAGAGACTCTGCAGGAAGCTTTCCCCACAACACCATCATCACCAAGGTGTTGAGGCATTTCAAAGTTCCCATTGAAAGGCTGTTTGATCACCTTTCACTCCCTGTGTTTGGTGAATCAAACCTCAAGAGCATGGGAGTAAAGCTTACTCCAAAACCTCCCTCACCTACCATAAAGGAGAGCCTGCTGATGGAGAAAGCTGAGAGAAGAAATACAACAATGCAGATTTTGGAGAATGAGCTCAGAGGTGATATCAGAAGACATGAGTTCAAGCCCTCCAAGCCCTCTCCTCAATCCAAACTGAAAAAGCTACCTGTAAGGAGTTCTGCTAAGGTGGCAACTGCATCTGTGCAGAATCAGATTTCTGAACCTGTTCAGAAGGCTTCTCATAGGTCGTCTGAAATTGTGGGTCAGCTGTCTGAACCTACACAGACTTCACAGCCTACTTCTGAAATGGAAGGACAGGCTGAAGAGTCAGATGCAGCTGATGCTGTTGGTGCTGAGCCTTTGGCTGCCTGCCCATCTGATCCTGTACTCATTCAGGTGGCAGCCTTGGCTACTGCCCTGGAGCAGGAGGAGTTGGAGAAGAAAGAAGAGCAAGAGAGGACTGATAGAGCTCTTGCTATTGCATCTCAGCTAGCTTATGCTGAAGCTGATAAAGAAGAAATCAGGGCTGAAAATTCAAAGAAAAGGAAGAGGTCCAGTGCACCTCAGAGGAGAAGAACCAAGAGTAAGTTGCTTGCACCTGTCATTGAGCAAGGATGACAAGGAGTATTGCATCTCAGCTTGAAGAAGAAGATACAGCAGGGAAATATCAAAACTTTGTCAAGGCCCATGAATATTTAAAAGAAGAAGGGCAAAAAACAAGCTGAAAAAAAGCTAAAGAAAGGAAACCTTTGTAGCTGAGACACCAAAATCTCCCTACAAGAGGATCAAAGTAAGGTTTGACAATGTTACACCTTCACCTCCTTCCTCACCAGAAAAGCAACCATCCCCTCAACCTTCACCTAAACCAGAAAAACAACTATCACCATCTTTACAAACAGAAATCATACCATCTGAACCATCCATCCCTTTTGATCCATCTGAACCAACACAAACCACACCTTTAGAAATTCAACCATTTGAACTTTCTGAACCTACCTCACCAAAACCCTCTGAAAACCAACTATTTGTTCCCCCATCACCTCAAATAGTCCAACCTTCTGAACCCTCACCCTCAACCTAACCATCAACACCATCATATACCCTCACCTTCTTCATCACCACCTCATACACTTTCATCTCTTCAACTCTCACTCCAAGAAGAGGTACTTGTTGAAGAAGAGCAATCACTTGCTGAGGCTATGCAGCTATCTCTTTTTCCCTCTGATCCTTGCTCATTGCCTAAGTTTGGCAACCTTTCTGAAGAACTGCAGTACTTCAGAGCAGCACCTGCTATATCTCTACACCATGGCCTCACCAGAAGAACTGTTGCTGAAGAGAGAGCCAAATACAGTGCTGAATCAGGTTGCTTAGAAAAGATCAGAAAGGGTGTTGTCCCTCCAGCACATACATGGGCACCTATCAACCCTTTTTCTGAAGATTCATGGAAGCTGAGCAATGAAGAATGGTTCCTTGTAAGGCAGCTCAACACAGAGTGTGAACTGTTTCAGAGAGAGCTACACAGGGGGTTACTGAAGGATTACTTTCCCCCACCTGCTGACTCCTTCAATGAAGACTGGGTTTAGCTGAAATTCATTGGCACTTCTTTTGGCCAGTGTTCAGGCCATCTGTTTACAATTTGAAACCAGGCTTCGGGGTCCTGAGATTTGTCTGTCCTTACATCCAAATCATTCTATATGAATCTGAGCAAGACTTGTCTGAAGAGAACTTAAAGCTAAAATCCAAAAGTCAAGAAGCTTGAGAAGAAATTTGCTGAACAAGAGAAGAAGTCTAAGCATCTGATTGCTAATCAAGAGCAAATTCTTCATGAACAACAGCTTATCAAGTCTGGGCAACAAGAGCTGAAGACATCAGTAGAAGCAGCAATAAACAAGGCAAGAAGAATTAATTTCATTTCTGACTGAAGCCTTGCTGAAGAAAAAGATTAAACTGCTTTGCCATTGTCTGATGTTATCTCTTTTATGACAAGTGACTGATTGTCTGTTTTAATTAATTCTACATCTATGAAATACAATCAGTGTTTTATCTCATATTTGGAGTTCATGCTCTTTGCTCTGATATCTGCTTATATCTTAAGTTCCATGATATTTGTGCTTATATCTGATATCTGTATTGCTATGTTACTGTTTTTTGCTCTGATTTTCCCTTTTATTGATGACAAAAGGGGGAGTATTAAAACTAACAAATCTGGAGTGGATTACAAGGATTCAGGGGGAGTACAGTACATAAGCTCTAAGCTTTCTGAGCAAATACCTTAAACAAAACCTGCTAGAGGATAAGGATATATGTATCTCAGGGGGAGTTATTTTTTTTAATTATTACAAATTTGTATATTTTAACAAAATTTGTCATCATTAAAAAGGGGGGAGAATGTTGAGGTCTCAAAAATATCATAAAGTGGTTTATGATGTTTTAAGACAGAAATATTTCCAAGTTTTAATGGTTAACAAATTTGACTTAAAATATTTATCATAAGACACACATATAATTCAATCTCTTATATATGATTTCAGCAAGAGCCATCAAGAGCCTATTTAAAAAGACTAAGTGTTGAAACTGTCTGAAGAAGCAGAAGCTGTCTGAAGAAGTTCAACCTGTCTGAAGCATCAAGGCTGTCTGAAGACTCTGTGATGACGTGGCACCTCTTGTCTGAAGTTGTGAAGATTTGTCTGAATCTCGTTTGAATCACGCACGATCTCTGCTACAATAGCTTGGCACTCCTTGTTGCATTTCAAGAACTGTTCTCTGCCACAACGCGTCCTCTGCCTACGCAGCAATTGCAGCAACCACAAAAAGCAGCTTTTTGGCAAGGAGCAAAAACCTTGCAAACGTGTCAGAATATGTCAGAGAATATTCTGTACTGCAGCTGGCTGTCTCACAACGGCTAACATGTATTTCACAAGCAATGATTTTCTTCAACGGACCAATCATTTGGGTATAAATACCCCATCTTTGAAGTATTAAGAGAGAAGAATTGAAAAGAACAGAAACTCTGCAAATTTTTTCTGCTGCAACACTATGATTATTTATCTCTTTGTACCACAAATTATTTTATTCTGAGCATACCTCAGGTAATTTTCTGTACAATCTGTAACTGTTTAAGTCTCAAAACTGATATAGTTTTGTGAGCTTAAGCATTCTCTCATTTGTTTGCTTTTGAGCCTGGAGAGGCTTGTCTGAAAAAGAATACTGGTTGTTGAGCCTGGAGAGGCTTGTCAGAAAAAGAATACTTGGGTTGTAGAGCCTGAAAAGGCTTGTCTGTAAAAGAATACTTGTAATCTTGAAAGATTAAGAGAAAATCCAATTGCTAGTTGGCATTGGGATGGACGTAGCTCACAAGTGGTAGTGAGTGAACCAGGATAAATTCTGTGGCTAAGTAGTCTTACCCTTATCTCTTGTAAATTCAGTTTAAACTAAAGGGGTCTGAGTAATTAATCTAATATTTTAAAAAGGCACAAAACATCTTTTAAAAGTATTTACAAGCCGTCTGAAAAACTTCAGACAACCCTTCAACAGCTTGTCTGAAACTTCTTTTTGAGAACCTGTTTGCGAAAAGCTTTCTAAAATATTTAGAAACACTATTCAACCCCCCTTCTAGTGTTTCCCTGTGTTCCTACAAGTAAGATATGAAATTATGCTTCAGCCATTTCTTTCTTTTGGGCTTCAATACCCCTTAGTTGGTCGACACCATGTAGATGCATTACTTGGACTTGGCCGACACCTTCAAAGTCTTTCTTGAGGCTATTTATATGTTCTGATAGAATATAGCCATTTGAAGGTTTCTTTGTTACCGTTTGAGAGGAAGTGATTTGACTCAAGAAGTCGTGTGAAATAACTTCTCTTAACGGTTGCTTCTTCTTAAGCAGAACAAGTGTGCAGATAGCTCAGCTCTAACACACTACTGATGTGTTCTTTAGCTTTGAGAGACGTTCCTTATTCAGGTAGATGTTTTCTGTTCTCTCTCTCTTTCTTCTTTCTGTTCCTCTTTCCTTTCTGTGAGTGTGAGGATATATCAGTTGAGTTTGTCTTTTAGCCCGACTTGTGCTTGCTTCCTTTTAGCTCATCTTCTGGCAGTCTTGCTTTCATCTTTTCCTTTCTTGATCAGAGTTCCTTGATAGTATTTGAATAATGTCTTAGCCGTTGAACAACTGATCTTTACTTTTGTTGAGACTTCTCATATTGGACTAGTTTAAGTAATCAGTAATGAGAGTCTTCAAACCAAAGTATGTTCGCAGAGTATGAGTGTTCAGACGATTAAACTCTTCAATATCTTCAGATGATTTGTGACCTATCACCTTGAGATATTGTCTCATTAGTTTTTATCTGCTTCATCATATGTATTTCTTGCTTCTTCATTCTTAGAATTCATTCAGCAAGATTCTTTCTTCTAAGAGGAATTGCTTCTTCATTCTTTAGACGATTGAAGCACTTGGATTTTCATATCCTGAGTATACCTCAGTTTTAAGCTGTACATTGTAATAGTTTTGAGCTTTAAACTTGTGTAGTTTAAAGCTTAAACTCCTTTTAACTGTAATTGTGTTGAGCCTGGAGAGGCTTGTCTGAAAAGAATACTTGTGTTGTTGAGCCTGGAGAGGCTTGTCTGGAAAAGAATACTTGTGTTGTTGAGCCTGGAGAGGCTTGTTGAAAGAATACTTGTGTTGTAGAGCCTGAAGAGGCTTGATAGAAAAGAATACTTGTAATCTTTGTGAAAGATTAAGAGAAAATCCAAGGCTTGTTGGCATTGGGACTGGAGGTAGCTCACAGTGGTGGTGAGTGAACCAGGATAAATCCTTGACTAAGTTTTCTATCCCTTATCTCTTGTCAATTCGTTTATATTAATATCAAGGGTGTTGAAAAGCTATTGTAAATATTTTAAAGCAAAGAAACCTTTTAAATATATTTTCAGGAACCATTCAAATACTTCAGACAGCCTCGATAAACCTGTCTGAAATTGTTTATAACTTGTTGTTTTCAAAAAGCTTTCAAAATACGAAGAAGAAACACTATTCAACCCCCTTTTAGTGTTTCCCTGTGTTTCTACAGTTGGTACCAGAGCTTAACTCAGGGTTGAGCACCTAACAAGTGCTGAGGATTAAAAGATCCAGATGGAAGCTGCAAACAAAACAGGCAATACATCTCTGAGGGTGCATCTATCACAAGACCCCCAACATTCAATGGGGTAGACTATCACTACTGGAGAGATCGTATGAAGCTGTTCATTGAAAGCAACAACATTGATGTCTGGGATATAGTTACTGATGGAGATTATGTGCCA
The DNA here is from genome assembly GCA_026901365.1 of Sesbania bispinosa. Taxonomy (NCBI): domain Eukaryota; kingdom Viridiplantae; phylum Streptophyta; class Magnoliopsida; order Fabales; family Fabaceae; genus Sesbania; species Sesbania bispinosa. The sequence continues at coordinate 231,704 of QLOH01000343.1, forward strand.
TGCTAAACAATGTGCCTATACCGAAGGCTGACTGGACCTTGGAGCAGAAGGCTAGAGTTCAGATGAATGCCAAAGCCAAACTCTATCTGATATGCTCATGAACAAATCAGAATATGAGAAGGTGCACGGTTGTACATCTGCCAAGGAAATCTGGGATACTCTTGCAGCAGCCCTTGAAGGGACTGAAACTGTCAAGCAATCCAAGATTAGTATGCTCATACACCAATATGAGATGTTCAAATGGAAGAAACAGAAACCATTGATCAGATGTTTGGGAGGTTTCAGACCATTACAAATGGACTCAGGTCCTTGGGCAGAACTTATGAATATGGAGATAATAACAGAAAGATTCTAAGAAGCTTGCCTAAGACCTGGAGACCCAAAGTTACTGCCATTCAAGAGGCAAGAGACTTAAACTCTCTTAGAATGGAGGAACTTCTGGGATCTCTCAAGGTTCATGAGCTTGAGCTTGAAGAAGATGACAACAAGAAGAAATCTCTGGCTCTAAACTCCAATACCAGTCAGTCTAGGCATGGCAAGATGAAGGCTATGCAAGCAGAGGAAACTTCAGAAACAGATGAGGATTCTGAAGATAGCTCAGAAGATGATGATCTCGCTCTTTAAGTAGGAAGATCAAAAGAATGCTCCAAAACAGAGGAAAGTTCAGAAGGAATCAACCTTCAACCTCTAAAGGAGGTAAGACAGGTAAAGATTTTCAAAATGACAAAATTACTTGTTTTGAATGCAAACAACCAGGTCACGTGAAGGCTGAGTGTCCTAAGTTGAAGAAAAACACATTCAAAAGGAAGAAGTTCTTCAAAAAGAAGAAGGGACTAATGGCAACATGGGAAGACCTTGATGAATCTACTTCTGAAGAAGAAGAAGATACTTCAGAAGAGGCCAACTTATGTCTTATGGCCAGCCTGCCATCATCAGACAGCTCTGAAGAAGAGGTATTTCCTTTAACTCTTCAAGAAATGTATGATGATCTGATGGAAAGCTCCAAAGAACTATTTCAAGAGTATAAGAATCTATCCAAGGCTCACACAGAAATGTGTAATAATATGAAGCCCTTGAGACAGAAAATATTATGCTCAAGGAAAAGATCCTTGTGTCTGACATCAGTAGTTCTCAACATGGTCTGAGAAAATATAAAACTTCAGAAGCAAGTTGAGCAACTGACAAAAGACTTAGCTAAGTTTGTCAAAGGAACTGATAATTGAACAAATTACTTGGTGATCAAAGACATTTCATTGACAAAAGTGCTTAGGCTTTTGGGATTATAACATGCGTGAACCTCATATGTTTAATATTGAAAAAGGCAAGGGAAAGGTTACTGGGTGTTCTCAACGTGGAAAAGCTGGACACAATGTGATTCAGTAAACACAAAAAGAGACCAACACCCAGGTCTAACAAAAGAGGACCCAAAAGTATAGGGTACCTAAAAACTTGATTATTTCTGTTGCAGATGTGTTAACAGGGCAAAAGAGACACCACAAATGGTACCTGGACAGTGGATGCTCGCGACACATGACAGGAGAAAGGTCTTTGTTCCAAAACCTTAGACCAAGAAATGGAGGTGTGGTCACCTTTGGTGGAAACCAGCAGGGAAGATCACAGGAATAGGGACTGTAGGTATGTCACCTTTATCCCTTATTAAAAATGTTCTCCTAGTGGAAGGACTTCAACACAACCTACTGAGCATAAGTCAATTATGTGACAGTGGATATGTGGTCTCTTTTACTAAGGAAGGTTGTATAGTCAAAGACTCTTCTGATCAAATCCTTTTTACTGCTAAAAGGCAACAATGTGTACAAAATTGATCTATAGGAACTAGCAAGTCAAAATGTTAAATGTTTTATTTCTGTGAGATGATGAAAAACAGATTTGGCATAAAAAACTTGGGCATGCCAGCTTGAGATTAATCTCAAGATTAGCAAAATACAATCTGGTTAAAGGCTTACCCAAGCTCTCATACAAATCTGACATTTATGTGAAAGTTGTCTGAAAGGGAAACAAACAAGACACTCATTTAAGAGTAAATATGTTGTTTCTACTAGCAGACCTCTAGAACTATTGCATATTGACTTGTTTGGTCCTATTAGAACAGAAAGCATTAGTGGTAAGAAATATGGTTTAGTCATTGTTGATGACTATTCTAGATATACATGGGCTATATTCCTTAGAAGCAAGGATGAAACTTTTAAGAATTTCACAATATTCTGTAAGAAGGTACAGAATGAAAAAGGATTCTGTATATCTGTCATCAGAAGTGATCATGGTGGAGAGTTTGAAAATACAAACTTTGAAATGTTCTGTGATGAGAATGGGATCTCACACAATTTCTCTGTGGCTAGAACACCTCAACAAAATGGGGTTGTTGAGAGAAAGAACAGAAGTCTGCAAGAGATAGGAAGAACCATGCTCAACTCATGCAATCTACCAAGATCCTTCTGGGCAGAAGCTATTAACACAGCTTGCTACCTTCAAAACAGAATATTGGTAAGACCAATCCTTAAAAGAACTCCTTATGAATTGTGGAAAGGAAGAAAACCCAACATATCTTACTTTCATCCCTTTGGCTGTGAGTGTTTTATACTTAACACAAAGGATGATCTTGGAAAGTTTGATGCAAAATCTGACAAAGGATTTTTCATAGGTTATTCTGAAACATCTAAGGCTTACAAAGTTTATAACTCTAGAACTCTAGTTGTAGAAGAATCAATCCATGTTAAATTCAATGACAAGAAAGAGACTGATAGGGAACTATCAGATCTAGAGGATGATTTTGCAGGAATGGAGCTAAATGACAACAGCAACTTAAAAGATGAGCAGTTGTCTGAATGCCTACTGTTACTGAACCTCTTCAGATAGATGTTGAGTCTCAGACAGATGCGTGTACCTGTAACATCCCAATCTTTTGATAGATTAATTGTGAGATTTGTAGGTTTAATGTGGTTTGAATCATAGGAACTAAGTGTAAGGGGTAGGGATGGGTAAGGTAAGTCAAGTAACTCATTTTGAACTAAACCCTGAGTTCGGGCCACTGGTAATCGATTACAGAGAGCTGGTAATCGATTACCAGAGAGTTTGAAAAATGGTAATCGATTACAGAGATCTGGTAATCGATTACCAGAGAGTCTGAAATATGGTAATCGATTACAGAAGCTAAGTAATCGATTACCAGAAGGTCTGGCTCCTTGTAATGATTACATAACCCTTGTAATCGATTACCAGCAGCCTGGAAACTCAGTAATCGATTACAAAAGATGGTAATCGATTACCAGGTTCCCAGAATGGGTTCTTAGGCTAATTTTGCCTTCAGTAATCGATTACCAGGATTTGGTAATCGATTAACTGAGCGAAAATATAAATACCCAGGACGCGAAATTCATCAGAATTTTGGAGAGAAACTCAAGTTTTAGAGAGATGGAGAGAGGGTCTAGAGAGAGAAAGTGCCGGATCAACGTAGAAACACCGGAACGAAGCTAGGAATCACAATCCTTCCCCCTAAACTACTTGGATTGCTACTTTGTGGTGAGTAATTCTCACTTAATGGTTAGAAATAGGAATTGGTCTCCAAACCCATGAACCCCTCCTTCCTCTTCCCATTTCTCTGATTTTACTTGATATTATTGTTTGTTTGTGATTGTATATGAATGTTTGAACAATGGGAGTGAATTTAATCGGTTAGAAACGGATCGATTCTTGAAGATCGTTAGTTTCGAAACTTTCGAAACTCTCGAAAGTTTCGAAACTCTCGAAACGTCGAAACGCTCCGTTCTTTTCGATTAAACTTATTCCGGAATGATAAACTAAGGATTGAAAATCACTTTGGATGTCGGAATTGATGAGTATACCTTGAGATTGTCGTTCGACATCGAATCTCCTTGGTTTCGAAAGGTTCGAAGTGTCGAAATTGTTGAAACCAACGAGATACGATATTTATCAATTCCGAGTGTCTAAATTGGTTGTTCGATTTAAGTTTAAAGATTAATGGACTTCGGTCAATATGGGGATTCGGCCTAGGTGAGGGTGGGATTCGTCCCCGGGGGAGATATCACCTGTAGTTCGAGCTCGAGTCTAACTTGTATATGTGATGTGTACATGGCCTAGTGGCAAAGCATACAAGAGCATCCTTATGCATTTGTTAAGTTATGAATTATGAATGAAATGCCTTAATTGTCATAAATAACTGTTTTGCATACATGCATAGAGTTTTATTCACTGAGATTTTATATCCCACGTTATGTGGATATAGATGTCCAGGTGCCTCCTCCTCCTCGGAATGCACATCCATGAGGTGGTTTGCTTGTTTGTGGAAGATGATCATGTTCCCTATATTTTGGGAGTATTGTAAATGAACTTGACTTATGTAAATTCTCTTATAATTCAAGTAATATAGTTTAGTAGTTAGTAGAATTATGGATTCCTTGGTGTTTTGGTAATGTAAGAAGGACTTATGTGTAATTGGACTGTTATGTGATTGAATGGGTAGTTCGATGTTAGTTTTAAAAGACTTTAATCATGTTGTTTACTTTAAATTATTTCCGATGGTTGGAATTGTGGATAATTTATAGAACGGGTCGATATTGAAATGTAACATTATAAATTCGAAGTCAAGAATTTGGTTTCCAACGGATCAAATTTTGCTTATGAAATTTAAGGTGTGACAGTACCCATTCACAGAACTGATTGGAGAACAAGTCACATCATCCTAAAGAGCAAATCATTGGCAGCACTTCAGAAGGAGTTAAGACAAGATCAAAATTCAGACATTTGAATTCCCTTGCTCTCCTGTCTGAAATTGAGCCAAAGAGCATTGATGAAGCCCTGCATGATGAAGGGTGGATCCTAGCCATGCAAGAAGAGCTAAATCAATTTGCTAGGAGTGATGTCTGGTCTCTTGTTCCTAAACCCCATGGGAAAACTATTATTGGAACCAAATGGGTGTTCAGAAACAAGCTGTTGAAGAAGGGAAAGTAGTCAGAACAAGGCAAGGCTTGTGGCTCAAGGATACAATCAGCAAGAAGGAATTGATTCACAGAAACCTTTGCCCAGTGGCCATGTTAGAAGCAATTAGAATTTATTGTCTTATGCTATAAATAATGGCATCAAGCTATATCAAATGGATGTTAAGAGTGCTTTTCTCAATGGTTTCATTGAAGAAGAAGTATTGTTAGACAACCCCCTGGTTTTGAGGATGTGACTTTTCCAGATTACGTTTTCAAATTGAAAAAAGGCTCTCTATGGTCTAAAACAAGCCCCAAGAGCTTGGTTATGAAGATTGAGCATTTCTTATCAAAAATGGTTTTGAAAGAGGAAAAGTTGACACAACTCTTTTTAGAAAACAGTCTAACAAAGGTCTCATGCTAGTCCAGATATATGTTGATGACATTATATTTTGTTGCACTGATTCTTCTCTTGTAAGGAGTTTTCTGAGTTAATGCAATCTGAATTTGAAATGAGCTAATGGGTGAATTAAAATTTTCTTAGGACTTCAAATTAAGCAAGATTCTAATTGTATATGGATTCATCAAGAGAAATATACAAAAGAAATGCTTAAGAAGTTTAATTTAAATGATTGCAAGCCCATGTCAACTCCTTGTACATCCTTCAACATATTTAAGCAAAGATGAGATGAAGAAGAACCAGTGAATCAGACTTTGTATAGAGGAATGATTGGTTCTTTATGTATCTAACACAAGCAGACCTGACATTATGTTCAGTGTGTGTCTTTGTGCTAGATTTCAGTTAGATCCAAGAATTACTCATTATAAAGCTGTTAGGAGGATTTAGATATCTAAAGGTACTATTAATCTTGGTCTTTGCTATAAGAAAGACAAAGAACGCAGGTTAATAGGATACTGTGATGCTGACTTTGCTGGAGACAGAATTGAAAGAAAGAGCACCAGTGGAGGTTGTCACTTCTTTGGAGGCAACATGATCAGCTGGTCAAGTAAAAGGCAAAGCACTATTGCATTATCAACAGCTGAAGCTGAATATATCTCAGCAGCAAGTTGTTGTTCACAACTTCTTTGGTGTGAAGTATCAGCTTGAGGACTTTAATATTCCTATATCCGTTATACCTGTTTTGTGTGACAATACAAGTGCCATTAATCTGTCTAAAAACCCCATTCAACATTCTAGAGCAAAGCATATAGAAATCAAGATCATTTCATAGAGACTATGTTCAGAAAGGGTTTTTGATAAAAGTTCATTGAAACAGAGCTTCAATTGGCGGATATATTCACAAAACCCCTGGCTGAAGACAAATTTAAGTTCATACGTGATAATTTGAACATACATGCATTTTCTAACTGATTTTGTCTATCGTCTGAAATGAACATTTGAAATTTCAGTATGTCTGAAATTGTGAATGTCTGAAGTTTTAGGGTTTCTGAAATTTCGATTAGTTGTCTGAAATCTTGTACTTGTCTGAAATGAACAAATGACGTGCCAATAAAGGGACGGTTTGAATCCACTCTAACGTTACCCTATGTCTGCACGGCCAGTCTCTGCCATCATTGCCTCAGAAGTCTATAAGCGCTGTAAGGAAGTGAGTCCTTGGTACGTTACAGCTCACTACCCTCTCAGAACCTTTGTTATTCTTCGTCTTCAAGAAAGCATTTTCTCTCTCAAGTTCTTTCCATCCTTCAACAATGGCACCAAAGAAATCTGGAGCTGAGAAATGTGAAGACCAAGGGTGTCTTTCTGGAAGAGCTTGAAGCACTAGGAATGGATCTTCATGCAAAATTTCAAGCAGCTGGGTGGCTTGAATACTTCAACAAAAATTGTTCACCTTGGCATGAGCAGAGTATACTTGATTTCTGGACCACAGCCAGAGGAATCCCTAACCCTCAAGGCATCTACACCACCATCAAGGCTGATGTGCTTGGTACATCTATTTTTATTGAGAAGACATCTTGGCCATTTTCTGTGGTGTCAAGACTGAAGGCGCTGTCTTCTCTCCTGGCTGGGAATAAAAAAATGGAGGTCAGAAATATTTTACTGAGTTTTTGTATGGAACTCCCTCTCCTGCTAGTCTGGATGCTAAGAATATGTCTGATAGGCTAGGTTCTGCATGCTATTTTGGGGAACTCTGTAATCCCTAAAAGTGGCAGCAGAAACCATGTATCTGAACTGGAGAGATTCTGCCTCATTCACCTTCTGAACAAGCAGAAGAAAAATCTTCCAAATATCATCATGTACCACCTTCAGAAGAGGATGAGAGATTCTGCTGGAAGTTTCCCACAACACCATCATCACCAAGGTGTTGTTACATTTTAAAGTTCCAGTTCACCAACTCTTTGATCACCATTCAATTCCTATGTTTGGTGAAACAAATCTGAAGAGCATGAAGATTAAGCTGACTCCAAGGCCTCCTCCCCAACCATGAAAGAAAGTTTGATGATGGAGAAAGCTCAGAGAAGAAGTTCCACTGTGCAGATTCAAGCGTCTGAACCTGTTCAGAAACCTTCTCAAAGGTTGTCTAAAACTGGGGTCAGGTGTCTGAACCTGCACAATCTTCAAAGCCTACTTCTATAATGGAAGGACAGGCTGTGGATATGATGCAGTTACTGCTCAACCTCTGCTGCATGTTCCTCTGACCCTGAACTGATTCAGTGTTGCTTTGGCTACTGCCTTTGAACAAGCAGAGTTAGAACTGAAAGAAGAGCAAGAGAGAACTGATAGAGCTCTTGCAATAGCCTCACAACTTGCTTATGTTGAGGATGACAAGCAAGCGGCCATTGCTGAAGCCTCAACGAAAAGAAAGAAGTCAAGTGCACCTCAGAGGAAAAGAAGAAGGGTAAACTACTTCAGACAGTGTCTGAAGTTAGGATTACCAGAAGTACTGCTTCTCACCTAGAAGAAGAAGACATTGCTGGAAGGTATCAAAATTTTGAAAGGCTAATCAATACTTCAAGAGGAGAAGGACTCTTTCCTCTGAAGAAAGAGAAAGGGAGGATAAGGAAGCCAAGGAAAGGAAGAAAGAAAAAGAAGAGCTGCTAAAGCTCAAGATGTTCTTGCTCTCAAACCTTACAAAAGGATCAAGGTGAGATTTGATAATGAACTCCCTCACCTCCATCATCACCAGAAAAGCAACCTTCTCCACCTATGTCCCAACTCCACCAACCTTACAGCTAATTCCATTACCTTCTGAACCTTTCATACCATCTGAACCCTCATCACCTACACCCATCATACCATCAGACAACCTGTTGTCTGAACCCCCTACACCTCAAGAAAACCAAGTTTTGAACCATCATCTTCATCATCCAAACCCCTTCACCTCTGTACATACAGCAATCTGATAGCTCGTTATCTTCACTTCATCACCTTTCTCACCATCATCATCTCACCTCACACACCTTTACCTTCTTCACCACCCTCACCTGTTCATCAATTCAACCTTTCAGCTGAGATTGCAGCCTATGCAAGAGACTGACAAGAACCTTTGGCTCTTGTCCTTTGCCAAAATTCCAGCATTTGTCTGAAGAGCTGCATCACTTTAGAACAGCCCCTGCTGTCTCACTTCATCAGGGTCTCACTAGGAAGACTGTGTCTGATGTAAGGGCTTTGTACCAACAATATTGATGGTTTGGAGAAGATAAGGAAGGGTGTTGTCCCTCCTAATCATACATGGGATCTTATCGATCCATTCTCTGAAGACTCATGGAAGCTGAACAATGAAGAATGGCTAATGGTAAGAATGCTTGAACACGAAGCTGAGTTGTTCAAAGAGACTTGGCTAGAGAGTTGGAATGATAGGCTACAGGCCTCTAGAACCAGTTCAATTAGGCCTTCAACCAAAATCTTGGGTGAAACTGATGGGATTGTTCCTAGGTATCCTCTCAAAGAAGGACAGATGAAAAATTGAAGGGTCCTAAGGTTTATTCTGTATCAGCAACCTCTGTCTGAAGCCATGATGCTTCCGAATGGGCAGGTCTTCCTGTGAGTTTATCATATCAAGAAGGCGGAGGCTTGAATCACCTGTTTGAGAACTGGATGTGGGAATCAACTGGAAGATCAGAGAAGCTGCTGGGTCTTCTTCTGGATGTAGTGGTCCTGATGCTGAATCAGCAATGGGTGTTGGACACTTCACAAATGTTCAGTACCATTTCCTAAGAGATCATCTTCCCCCACAGGCAGATTCATTAAACCAAGCTTGGGTGCTGCTCAAGAATGTTGGGACTTTTTCTGCCCCGTCTACAATCCTTCAGAATATGGCTTACAGCCTGGTTTTGGAGTCTTGAGATTTGTTTGTCCCTACCTTCAGCTCATCCTAGTTGAGTCTGAACCTGACCTGTTTGAAGAGAACAAGAAACTGAAATCCAAGGTCAAGGCTCTTGAAAAGAGGTGTGAAGAATCTGAGCGGAGATGTGAAGTCTCAGAAAGGAAAGCACAAAAGGTTTTTCAGAATCAGCAAGAAATTCTTCATGAACAACAACTGATAAGAAGTGGGCAACAAGAGTTGAAATCTTCTATTGAAGCTGCCATAGACAAGGCCAAGGAAGAACTGATCTCCTTTCTGTCTGAAGCCCTGCTGAAGAAGAAGGACTAATTTATTGCCATTGTCTTATGATCATATTTTTTCAAGTGCTGATTGTCTGTTTAACCCTACATTAATGACTTTACTTGCTCCGATACTTGCTCTGATACTTGACTTTACTTACTTGACTTTATCATAATCCTGTTTGCTTTATTGCTCTATTCTGGTTATTACTCTATGATTCCCTTTTGATTGATGACAAAAGGGGGAGTACTGTACTAAAACTAACAAAAATCTGATTCAAATGTGAAGTGCTACAGGACTCAGGGGGAGCAAAGAAGAACTATTAAGTTCATTATCTGAGGGGGAGTTATTATTAAAATCACATACTCCTTTCAGATTTTACAGTTTTAAGATAAATTTGTCATCATTAAAAAGGGGGAGAATGTTGAGTCTCAAAAATATCATAAGAGATTTTATGATGTTTTAAGACATCAATATTTCCAAAGTTTTAATGATTAACAAATTTACAGTATTTATTTCACAGATACTCTTAAGTATTTAATTATCTATCTGTGATTTCAGCAAGCCACAATCCGCTTTATAAGTCTTTAAGAAGTGCTTCAAGTCATCTGAGGGAAACAGGCCTTCTGAAGTGGTCAACTTTCTTAAGCGTTGAAAGCTGTCTGAAGAGCCAAGCCTGTCTGAAGACTGGAACCTGAAGCCGTCTGAAGTTTTAATAATGACGTGGCAACCTTGCTGAAACCTTGCGTGAAGACTTTTCTGAGTCTCTGCTGCTCGTACGTTTTGGAACACGTTTATGGCAACAAACACAGAGGCCTTTCCTGGTGCATTTGAATTTCATACACCACTGAGGAAATCTCGTTAAACGCAGCAACGCAGCAATTCCTGAAGCAAGCCTTTTTGACAGATACAACCTTGTACTGTGTCAGAAATATCAGGATGCTCAGGAAGTATGTCTCACAACGGATGAATAGCATTTAATGCTATCTCTAAACGGTGGGTTTTTCAACGGATTAAATTTTTGGGTATAAAACCCCTGTATGAAGACCCTCACGGTGTAAGCAACAAGAACAAAAGAAGAGCATATAGAAAAAGAGAACTCATCGCTGCAAATTTTCTTCAAGAAAATCACTCTGATAAACTTCTTTGTACACTTTATATTTTCATATCCTGAGTATACCTCAGTTTTTTAAGCTGTACATTGTAATAGTTTTGAGCTTTAAACTTGTGTAGTTTAAAAGCATAAACTCCTTTAACTGTAATTGTGTTGAGCCTGGAGAGGCTTGTCTGAAAAGAATACTTGTGTTGTTGAGCCTGGAGAGGCTTGTCTGAAAAGAAATACTTGTGTTGTAGAGCTTGAAGAGGCTTGATAGAAAAGAATACTTGTAATCTTTTGTGAAAGATTAAGAGAAAAATCCAAGTGCTTGTTGGCATTGGGACTGGAGGTAGCTCACAGTGGTGGTGAGTGAACCAGGATAAATCCTTGGCTAAGTTTTTCTATCCCTATCTCTTGTCAATTCGTTTATATTAATATCAAGGGTGTTTGAAAAGGTATTCTAAATATTTTAAAAGCAAAGAAACTTTTAAAATATATTTTCAGGAACCATTCAAATACTTCAGACAGTCCTCGATAAACCTGTCTGAAACGTTTATAACTTGTTGTTTTCAAAAGCTTTCAAAATATGAAGAAACACTATTCAACCCCCCCTTTTAGTGTTTCCCTGTGTTTCTACAGGAAGAACTGTTGGGATCTCTTAAGGTCCATGAGCTTGAGCTTGGAGAAGATACAACAAGAGAAAATCTCTAGCCCTAAACTCCAAGACCAAACAGTCTAGGCATTGGCAACATCAAGGGCTATGCAAGCTGAGGCAGCTTCAGAGGGAGATGAAGACTCTAAGATAGCTCAAGAAGATGATGATTGATCTTGCTTTCTAAGTAGGAAGATCAAGAGAATGCTGCAGAAATAGAGGAAGATTTCAGAAAGAAATCAACCCTCAACTTCAAAGGAGGTAATGTCAGGTAAAGACATACAAACTGACAAAATTATTGTTTTGAGTGTAAGCAACCCAGGGCACATGAAGGCTGAGTGTCCAAAGCTAAAGAAAAACAACTTTAAGAAGAAGAAGTTTTTCAAGAAAAAGAAAGGTCTCATGGCAACATGGGAGGACCTGGAATGAATCAACTTCAGAAGAGGAAGAAGACACCTCAGAAAGGTCTGTGCTATAAGAAAAGTAAGGATTGCAGGTTAGTAGGATACTGTGATTGCTGATTTTGCTGGAGACAGAGTTGAAAGAAAAGCACCAGTGGTGGATGTCACTATCTTTGGAGAAAATCTGATTAGCTGGTCAAGCAAAAGGCAAAGCACAATGCATTATCAACAGCTGAAGCAGAATACATCTCAGCAGCAGTTGTTGCTCACAACTATTATGGTGTGAAGTATCAACTGAAGATTTTAATATTGCAATAATCTGTTATACTTGTGTTATGTGATAATTACCAGTGCCATTAATCTATCTAAAAATCCCATTCAACATTCTAAAGCTAAACATATAGAAATCAAACATCATTTCATTAGAGACTATGTTCAGAAAGGTGTTTTTGATATTCAGTTCATTGATACAGAGCATCAATGGGCTGATATATTCACAAAACCTCTAACTGAAGATAAATTTAAGTTCATCAGAGATAAACTGAACATTCATGCATTGTAAGTGTGTATGAAAAATGATGTGTTTGGAAACTTCAGCCTGTCTGAAACATGTGACGCCTGTCTGAAGTTTTTGGTCGTCTGAACTTAACTGGATGTCTGAAATCTTTCACTTGTCTGAAATGAACACATGACGTGGCAATAAAGGGACGGTTTAAATCCACTTTGCACGTTACCCTATGTCTGCGCAGCCAGTTTCTGCCATCATTGCCTCAGGGTCTATAAGTATCTGTAAGGCAGTGAGACTTTGGTTACGTTACATATCCTCTACCCTCTCAGAACCTTTGATATTCTTCATCTTCAAGAAGCATTTTCTCTCTCAAGTTCTTTCCAACCTTCAACAATGGGCACCAAAGAAATCTGGAGCTGATAATATTGTGAAGACCAAGGGTGTCTTTCTGGAAGAGCTTGAAGCACTAGGAATGGATCTTCATGCAGAAGTTCAAGCAGCTGGGGTGGCTTGAATACTTCAACAAAAATCGTGTTCACATTGGCATGAGCAGAGTATACTTGATTTCTGGCCACAGCCAGAGGAATCCCTAACCCTCAAGGCATCTACACCCACCATCAGGGCTACTGTGCTTGGTACGTCCATCTTTATTGATGAGACATCTTGGCCATTTCTGTGGTGTCAAGACGGAAGGTGCTGTCTTCTCTCCTGGCTGGGAATCAAGAAATGGAGGTCAGAAGCATTTTACTGAGTTTTTGTATGGAACTCCGTCTCCTGCAAGTTTGGATGCTAAGAATATGTCAGACAAGGCTAGGGAACTCTGTAATCCCTAAAAGTGGCAGCAGAAACCATGTGTCTGAACTGGAGAGATTCTGCCTCATTCACCTTCTGAACAAGCAGAAGATAAATCTTCCAAATATCATCATGTACCACCTTCAGAAGAGGCTGAGAGACTCTGCTGGAAGTTTTCCTCACAACACCATCATCACCAAGGTGTTGTTGCATTTTAAAGTTCCAGTTCACCAACTCTTTGATCACCACTCAATCCCTATGTTTGGTGAATCAAATCTGAAGAGCATGAAGATCAAGCTGACTCCAAGGCCTCCCTCTCCAACCATGAAAGAAAGTTTGCTGATGGAGAAAGCTCAGAGGAGAAGTTCCACTGTGCAGATTCTGGAAAATGAACTAAAAGGAGATATCAGAAGACATGAGTTCAAGTCCTCAAAGGCGTCTCCTCAACCTAAGCTGAAGAAGCTACCTGTGAGAAGCTCAGCTAAGATAGCTTCTGCATCTGTACAACTTCAAGCCATCTGAACCTGTTCAGAAAACCCTCTCAAAGGTTGTCTGAAATTGTGGGGTCAGGGTCCTGAACCAACACAATCTTCAAAGCCTACTTCTATAATGGAAGGACAGGTTGAAGAAGCTGTGGATATTGATGCAGTTGCTGCTCAACCTCTTGCTGCATGCTCCTCTGACCCTGAACTGATTCAGGTTTGCTGCTTGGCTACTGCCATTGAACAAGAAGAGTTAGAACTGAAAGAAGAGCAAGAGAGAACTGACAAAGCTCTTGCAATAGCCTCACAACTTTCTTATGCTGAGGATGACAAGCAAGCAGCCATTGCTGAAGCTTCAAAGAAAAAGAACGAGGTCAAGTGCACCTCAAAGGAAAAGGAAGAAGGGTAAACTACTTCAGACAGTGTCTGAAGTTAGGATTACCAGAAGTACTGCTTCTCACCTAGAAGAAACAGATATTGCTGGAAGGTATCAAAAGTTTGTAAAGGCTAATCAATACTTCAAGAGAAGAAGGGCTCTTTCCACTGAAGAAAGAGAAAGAGAGGATAAGGAAGCCAAGGATAAGGAGAAGAAAAAGAAAGAGCTGCTAAGCTCAAGATGTTGCTGCTCCCAAACCTTACAAAAGGATCAAGGTGAGATTTGATAATGTAACTCCCCTCACCCCCTTCATCACCAGACAAGCAACCTCAACCCTTATCTAATCCCACCCTCACCAGAAAAGCAACCTTTTCCACCTACTTCCCAACCTTCACCAACCTTACAGCTAATTACATTACCCTCTGAACCTTTCATACCATCTGAACCCTCATCACCTACACCCATCATATCATCAGACAACATGTTTGTCTGAACCCCCTGCACCTCAAGAAAACCAAGTTCTTGAACCCACATCTTTGCCATCCAAACCCCCCTCACCTCTGTACATACAGCTATCTGATAGCTCATTACCTTCACCTTCATCACCTTCCTCACCATCATCATCTCCACCTCTCCACCTTTACCTTCCTCACCACCTTCATCTGTTCATCAATTCAACCTTTCAACTTAGATTGCAGCCTTATGCAAGAGACTGACAAGAACCTCCTTTGGCTCTTGTCCTTTGCCAAAATTCCAGCATCTGTCTGAAGAGCTGCATCACTTTAGAACAGCCCCTGCTTGTCTCACTTCATCATGGTCTCACTAAGAAGACTGTGTCTGATGAAAGGGCTTTGTACTCCAACAATGCTGATGGTTTGGAGAAGATAAGGAAGGGTGTTGTCCCTCCTAATCATACATGGGATCTTATCAATCCATTCTTGAAGACTCAGGAAGCTGAACAATGAAGAATGGCTCATGGTAAGGATGCTTGAACACTGAAGCTGAGTTGTTCCAAAGAGACTTGTCTAGAGGAGTTGGAATGATGAGCTACAGGCCTCCTAGAACCAGTTCAATCAGACCTTCAACCAAAATCTTGGTGAAACCTGATAGGATTGTTCCTAGGTATCCCCTCAAAGAAGGTCAAGATGAAAAATTGAAGGGGTCCTAAGGTCTATTCTGTATCAGCACCCCCTGTCTGAAGCCATGACTGCTTCAGAATGGGAAGGACTTCCTGAGTTCATCATATCAGAGGGAGGAGGCTTGAATCACCTCGTTTGAAAATTGGATGTGGGAGTCTTACTGGAAGATCAGAGAAGCTGCTTGGTCTTCTTCTGGGTGTAGTGGTCCTGATGCTGAGTCTGTAATGGGTGTTGGGACACTTCACAAAAGTTCAGTACCATTTCTTAAGAGATCACTTTCCCCCACAGGCAGATTCATTCAACCAAGCTTGGGTTCTTCTGAAGTATGTTGGGACCTTTTCTGTCCAATCTACAATCCTTCAGAATAGGCTTACAGCCTGGTTTTGGAGTTTTGAGATTTGTATGTCCCTACCTTCAGCTCATCCTAGTTGAGTCTGAGCCTGACCTGTTTGAAGAAAACCAGAAGCTGAAATCCAAGGTCAAGGCACTTGAGAAGAGGTGTGAAGAATCTGAAAGAAGATGTGCTGTCTCAGAAAAGAAGGCTCAAAAAGTTATTCAGAATCAGCAAGAAATTCTTCATGAACAACAACTGATAAGAAGTGGGCAACAAGAGTTGAAATCTTCTATTGAAGCTGCCATAGACAAGGCCAAGGAAGAACTGATCTCCTTTCTGTCTGAAGCCCTGCTGAAGAAGAAGGACTAATTTATTGCCATTGTCTTATGTTCATATTTCTTTTCAAGTGCTGATTGTCTGTTTAATCCTTACATCACTTTAATACAATCAGTGCCTTCAATCCATCTCATGTGGTCTTTGCTCTGATACTTGTTTTACTTTATCTGTACTTCACAATCCTGTTTGTTTTATTGCTCTGTTACTGTTATTGCTCTATAATTCCCTTTTGATTGATGACAAAAGGGGGAGTATTAAATCTAACAAAATCTGGAGTGATTACAGGATTCGAGGGGAGTACATGAAACAGTCCAAAGTTGTCTGAACTTCTGAGAAACTTTTATATAAAAGCATCTAAAAGAATATATTTGTTCCCAGGGGGAGCTAAATCTAATCTCTCAATTTTGCAGATTTAAGTTAAATTTGTCATCATTAAAAAGGGGGAGAATGTTGAGTCTCAAAAAATATCATAAAGAGGTTTATGATGTTTTAAAGACTGAAATTTCTCTAAGTTTTAATGATCAACAAATTCAACTTAAGCTGTTCTCATAAGATACAATTGTCTAAATGTTTATCTATGATTTTCAGCAAGAAGCCTACTTTATAAGACTAAGTGTTGTACCCGTCTGAAGAAGCTGATGCTGTCTGAAGATGATCAACCCGTCTGAAGCATCAAAGCCGTCTGAAAGCTTTTGATGACATGGCATCTCTTGTCTGAAGATGTGATAATCCATGTACCTCTGCACGTTTTTCACGCATGTTCTCTGTTACAAACAGCTGGCACCTGTGCAAATGCAATTCAAGCACGCACTCTGTCACAACGTGTCCTCTGCTACGCAGCAATTGCAGCAGCAACAAAGAGCACCTTTTTGGCAGGAGCAAACCTTGTAAAAATGTCAGAAATTGTCAGGGAATATCAGAATATGTCAGAGAATATTCTGTACTGCAAACAGCTGTCTCACAACGGCTAGCATGGATTTCACAAACCTGAGAGTCTCAATGATTCAAATCATTTGGTTATAAATACCCCCTCATTTGAAGACCTGAAGAGAGAGAGAAGCATAGAAAGAAGAACAGAAACTCTGCAAGTTTTTCGGCTGCACACACCTGATAGATTTTATCATCTTGTACACACAAATTTTTATTCTGAGCATACCTCAGTAATCTCTGTACAATCTGTAGCTGTTTAAGTCTCAAAATCTGATATAGTTTGTGAGCTTAAGCATTTCCTCTCATTTGTATTTGCTTTCTGAGCCTGGAGAGGCTTGTCTGAAAAAGAATACTTGTGTTGTTGAGCCTGAAGAGGCTTGTCTGAAAAGAATACTTGGTTGTAGAGCCTGAAGAGGCTTTGTTAGAAAAGAATACTTGTAATCTTGCAAGATTAAGAGAAATCCAAGTGCTAGTTGGCTTGGACTGGACGTTGCTCACAAGTGGTAGTGAGTGAACCAGGATAAATTCTGTGGCTAAGTTTCTCTTTCCCTATCTTGTCATTTCAGTTTTAACTAATTAAGGGGACTGAATATTTAATCTAATATTTAAAAAAGAAGAAACTTCTTTTAGAACCATTTTTAAAGCAGTCTGAAATCAACTTCAGACACAACTATAAAAAAACTTCAGACAGCCCACTAGCAACCTGTCTGAAAGTCTGTTTTGTTAATCTGTCTTTCGAAAAGCTTCTTAAATATTTAGAAACACTATTCAACCCCCCCCTTCTAGTGTTTTCCTGTGTTCCTACAATACTTTGTATGCTGTAAGCTAATTCATCATATTCATCCACTGTAACTTGTCTCATCTAAGATAGGAGGGTTCCTAGTCCTTAGAGTGAGGTGTTTGCGTCCTGGAGAGGCTGTAAGAATACTTGTGGCTCAGCTAAGATAGGAGTGCCTAGGCTTAGTGTGAGTGAGACGTCCTGAAGAGGCTGTAAGAATACTTGTATTGGATGGTTTGTCAATAGTGGAAGAATCTCACATGTTGTGAGGACTGGACGTAGCCCAAGGTGTGGATGAACCAGGATAAGATCTCTGCCCCCTGTCCGTCCTGCTCTGTCTCTATATTGCTTATATTGATTTGATTATAATAACGCAATAACAACCAGAATAACTCAATCAACAATCAGATATAAGATTCTGAGTTAAATCTAGATATAAGAATCATTACTAAAATTGGATTAGATATACCCTGTCTTAACAGAGACTCCAAGTTGGCTAACTTGAGAGAACATCTCAACAATCAATTTTAGTGTGAATTTTGCAGGAACAGATTTGAAAAGTCTCTATTCAACCCCCCTTCTAGAGACCTTCAGCCAACTTCAGTTGGTATCAGAGCTCGGCCTCTTGGGTTGAGTACACCTCTGTGTGAAGAGGAAAAAAGATCCATGGCTGGTCCTAGCACAAGTCTGTTCATTCCTAAAGGAGCTTCAACAAACAGACCTCCTGCCTTTGATGGAACTGATTATTATTACTGGAAAGACAGGATGAGACTGTTCATTGAATCTCAGCATGCTGATCTTTGGGAGATCATTGAGGCAGGCCCTTATATGCCATACATAACAGATGAGCTTTGACTCAGGGCAGCCAAACCCAGAGAGCAATGGACAGATGCTGAGAAAGCAAGATATGTACTCAACTCAAGAGCTAAGTACCTGCTCACCTGTGCCTTAAGCAGAAGTGAATATGACAAGGTAGCCTGGATGTGTCTCAGCAAGGAAATATGGGATGCTCTTGAGATTGAGCATGGGGGGAACAAACCAAGTTAAAGAAGCCAAGATCAATATATTGGTTAAGACAGATGAGCTGTTTATGATGAATGAAGATGAAGGCATGAAGACATGGTGAGGAGAATTCACTGTCATAACAAATGACCTAAAATCTTTAGGAAGAACATACTCAAATCAAGATATGGTAAGAAAAGATCCTAAGAAGCCTACCCACCTTGGAGACCCAAGGTTACAGCTATTCAGGAAGCTAAGATTTGAGCGTTCTCAGATTGGATGAACTCCTTGGATCTCTGAAAGTACATGACAAGAGCTGATGGAAGAGGATCTCATCAGACGACCCAAGACCATTGCTCTAAAAGCCACTTCCAGTAACTCAAAAGGTAAGAAGACAAGCTCATATCAACAAACCTCTCTCAACTCATCTCATGATTCAGAAACAGAAGATGATGAGGAAAAGAAGATGATAGTGAAATGGATGATGAGCTAGCCTACATCTCAAGGAAGATCAGACGCATGTGGAGAGCCAGAGGGACTGGAAGGAAGAACTTTGCCTCAAGAAGAGGAGAAATAAAATCTGACAAGAAGGGACAATTCATTTGCTTTGAGTGCTAAAAACCTGGACATATTAGATCTGAGTGCCCTCAGCTCAGAAGAGAAACAAAGAAAAGTCCTAGGAAGAAAGCAATGATGGCCACCTGGGATGACACAGATGAAGAAGAAAGTCAAGATGGACAGTCAGCCAACCTATGTCTCATGGCTGATGGAGATTCATCTGATGAAGAGGTAACTGAATCTGACTCTGAATACTCTATTGATGAGCTTAAGTCTGCTTTTGAAAATCTTCTGTATGATTCAAATCTTCTTGCTTCTAAAAGCTCATTACTTAAATCAGATTTAAATACAGCTCTTGAGAAAATCAAATTTCTTGAAAAAGAAAATGAAGATTTAAATCATAAAAACAGTAGCCTCATGCTGTCTCACATGAGATTATCTGAACAAGTAAAAGCTAAGACTCAAGCTCTCAATGGGCAGGAACTAAAAAATCTATCAGATGAAAATCAGCAGCTCAAACTACAAAATAGAACTCTCATAAATGGTCTAGCTAAGTTTGTAAATGGAACAAAAAACCTTGAGAGACTCATTGGATTTCAAAAGGGCATTTTTGATAAAGCTGGACTTGGTTATGAGAGATCTTCAAATGAAGTTTGGTACAAGGATTTTTTCATTCCTACAAGAAAAAAGAAAAAGGAAAGATGCTCTTGTTGTAGTAAATATGGTCATAAAGCCACAGATTGTTACCTGAGACAAGTAGCATCTAAGAGAAAGGCAACTAACCATGAAGGACCCAGATATAAGTGGGTACCTAAAGCTAACCCCTTGGTTTGACAGATGTGCCTGGCAGCAGCAAATTCCAAGAAAGAGTGGGTGTTGGACAGCGGATGCTCAAGGCACATGACTGGGGACAAAAGCAAATTCCTGTCACTTGAAGAAAAGGCCACTGGAGTTGTCTCCTTTGGAGACAACAGTAAAGCCCAGATCAAGGGCATAGGTAAAATTGGTAAGACCAACCCAGCTCAAATTGAGAATGTATATTTTGTTGAAGGTTTGAAACATAATTTGCTGAGCATCAGTCAGTTATGTGATAATGGTTATCATGTTAATTTCCAACCTACCTTCTGTGAGATCATAGACTCCAAAACTGAAAAAATTATTTTCTCTGGAACAAGAAAGAAAAATCTTTACTCAGTCTCACTGAAGAGTCTATCAGATCTCACTTGTCATATGTCTCATGATCATGAGAGATGGCTGTGGCAATAAAAGAGTTGGACATATTAACATGAGAACCATGAATCAGCTTGCTAGTGAGTCTCTTGTCAAAGGGTTACCTAAGGTAAAATTTGACAAAGACATGAAGTGTGATTCCTGCATCAAAAGCAAGCACAACAATCAAGTTTCAAACCTAAGAACTGTGTCTCAACTACTAGGGCCACTTGAGATCCTCCACATTGACCTATTTGGACCAACTAAGACAGTAAGTCTCAGTGGTAAAAAGTATGGCTTGTCATTGTGGATGATTTCTCAAGATTCACCTGGGTTCTGTTCCTATTCCAAAAGATGAATCATATGACTCCTTCAAAACCTTTTGTAAAAAGATCAATCTGAGAAAGGATATGGAATTGGGTCTGTTAGGAGTGACCATGGAGGAGAATTTGAAAATGGCTAAGTTTAAGAAATTCTTTGATAAAAATGGTATCTCTCATAACTTCTCCTGTCCAAGGACTCCTCAACAAAATGGTGTAGTTGAAAGGAAGAATAGAACACTTCAAGAAATGGCTAGAACTTTACTATGTGACTTTGGAATTGAAATGTACTTCTGGGCAGAAGCTGTTAATACATCCTGCTACATTTAAAACAAAGTTACTATAAGAAATATCTTAAATAAGACTCCATATGAGCTATGGAAAGGTAGGAAGCCTTCAATTTCATATTTTCATGTATTTGGATGTGATTGTTATATTCTAAATACTAGAAGATCAGTTGGGAAAATTTTACACCAAATCTGATAAAGGAATTTTCCTGGGATATTCATTAACATCAAAAGCTTATAGAGTATATAATTTAAGAACCAAAACTACTGAAGAAATCTGTGCATGTAGTTTTTAATGAAGTTCAGGGAAAATACTCAGAAAGAAGTTGATGATGAAATAGAAGAGCTAATGAAAGACCTAAAGATCTCAACTCAAGAAGTTGAAGAGAGACTCTCACCTGAGCAGAAGATGGTAAGATCATCCCAGTCCTGAACACAGAAGAGAAGTTCAGTCAAAAGGAATATCTTATAGAAGCAATCAGTCTGGAACATCTCATATCTTCCAAAAGGAAGATAAATCAGATGATCAAGCCAGATCTCAAGAAACAAGACCAGAAAATGTTGAAATACAAAATGAGCATGCATCTCAACTACCCAGAAGCTGGAGACTAGTGAGGTCTCATCCAGAGATCAGATAATTGGAGAGACTTCAGACAGAGTCAGAACTAGATCTTCCTTTAGAGACACAGAAAATCTGATGGCCCTTCTATCTGAAGTAGAGCCAAAGGTATACATGAGGCCTTAAATGATGAATCCTGGATCAAGGCCATGGAAGAAGAACTAAATCAGTTTGAGAAAAGCAAAGTCGGGAACCTGGTTCCTCCACCATCTCATCAAACCATAATTGGAACCAGATGGGTCTTCAGAAATAAGCTAAATGAAAAGGGTCAAGTCATGAGGAACAAAGCTAGACTGGTGGCACAAGGGTTTAATCAACAAGAAGGAATAGATTATGATGAGACCTTTGCACCTGTAGCAAGACTTGAAGCTATCAGGATCTTGTTAGCATTTTCTGCATTCAAGGATTTCAAATTATACTAGATGGATGTAAAAAGTGCCTTCCTAAATGGGATCATAGAAGAAGAAGTCTATGTAAGACAACCTCCTGGATTTGAAGATCCTAATCATCCAGAATATGTGCTCAGACTATCCAAAGCTTTATATGGCCGCAAGCAAGCTCCAAGAGCTTGGTATGATAGGTTAAGTTCATTTTTAATTAAAAATTGTTTTATCAGGGGTACGATTGACACTACTCTCTTTAAGAAAGAATTAGCAAAGACTTGTTAATTGTTCAAATTTATGTTGATGACATTATCTTTGGTTCAACTAATGAATTTTTATGTCAAGAGTTCTCAAGTCTCATGCAGGGAGAATTTGAGATGAGTATGATGGGTGAACTGAGATTCTTCTTGGGGCTTCAAATCAAACAATTGACTGATGGAATATTCATTAGTCAAGAAAAATATACAAAAGATCTGCTCAGCAAATTCAAAATGAGTGAGGCTAGACCAATGAAAACCCCTATGCACACCCTCAACTCAGATTGATCAAGATGAAGCTGGAAAAGCTGTCTCAGACAAGCTTTACAGAGGTATGATTGGGTCCCTTATGTACCTAACTGCCAGCAGACCAGATATTCAGTTTGCTGTAGGAATATGTGCAAGGTACCAATCTAATCCAAAAGAATCTCATCTCACTACTGTAAAAAGAATATTTAGGTATTTAATTGGAACCACTAATCTTGGCCTATGGTATGAGAAAGGAAAGAGTTTTGATCTCATAGGATACAATGATGCTGATTTGCTGGTGACAAGATGGATAAAAAGAGAACCAGTGGATCTTGTCAATTCTTAGGAAAATGTCTTATATCCTGGTCATGCAAGAAGAAAAACACCATTGCATTATCCACTACAGAAGCTGAGTATGTCTGAGCTGCTGCATGCTGTACTCAAGTTCTGTGGATCAAATCTCATTTGCAAGACTATGCAGTAAGGTACTCTAAGATTCCTATTTAATGTGATAATACTAGTGCCATAAACCTTGCAAAGAATCCTGTTCATCATTCTAGGTCCAAACACATTGACATCAAACATCACTTTATAAGAGATCATGTGCAAAAAAGGAAGCATTGAGTTAATCTTTGTAGATACCAAGAGTCAGCTGGCTGACATCTTACAAAACCCTTGGTAGAAGAAAGATTCATTGAAAAATTTAAAATTGTTAAATGTGTGCTGTCTTGATTAAAAACAATGAATTAACTTAGCCCAACACTGGATTATATGCTATGAGTCTCATTAGAGATGAGACTCAAGTGTCATCTGTGAAGAAACAAGGTCTCAGACGAGTCTACTATCAGACGCGTCTCATGACTCATCTCAACTGACGTCTCATGAATTTACAGAGACGTTACAGTGTGTTGTTAAAAGGTTAAGAGTCGTTACTCAACGGTTAGTAACTGCCCACTACTTGGCAAACTAGCCGTTAGACTATAAAAAGGAGTGCCAAACCATTTTCAACTGCCATAATAACTCCACACTACGTGCAGTTATTACATCTTTCTCTCTCTTTGCTCTCAGACTATTTAAGCCTCCTCTCTCATTCCATTCTCACTTTCTCTTCTCTCTCAATGCGTATCAAGCTCATTGCTCTAAAGCTCCCATACTCTGATAAATCATCATCTTCCTCCTCTCCTGACAAGATGTCTTCTGAAGAAGGATCTAAATCTCAGAGCATTCACTCTAGCCAAGAAACCCTAACCCGTTCTCCATCTACACAACCAAGCATTGAAACAGAGCCTTCTCAATCCACTCAACCTACTCAACCTTCTCCATCTTCAAAATCCACATCGTCCAAAAAGAGCACCCCTGTACCTCCTAGAACGAAATCCTAGAGAATTGCCTCGCAAGTCACCCAGACTTCAGTTCCTAGATCCCCTGTTCATATAGACCTCACACAACCTGGATCTTCAAAGAAAGGGAAAGACAAGGTTGCAGAAGGAAAGAAGATCTCTTTTCAATCTGATCTCTTCTCCAATGCTGAAGTAGAAGATAAGTTCACCAAAAGGTTTGTAGATAAGAAGATCATCATAGGAAGAGTGATCTCATTCCAAGAGCTAAGAGATGAAGGATGGGATATTGGTCCCTATTTGGAGAAACAAGGATGGAAAGAATACTTGGGCATGACTGAGTCAGTCTTTCCAAAGATGACTAGTGCATTCTATGCAGCATGCTACAAGGCTAAGGGATCATCTCAAGGTCAGCCACACATCATCTCTGACATCAAAGGAGTCCATATAGAGCTGACAGAGAAAACACTTGGTGCCATCACCCAAGCACCTGTGGCTGGCAACAGACTGTACAATGGGGAACAATGGTGGAGCAACATTGGAATACCTTCAGCCAATGTAGGCACCTCCTCTTCAAAGGAGGTCTCATCACAGATGCCTCTTCATCCCTGAACCTTTTTGGTAAGTTTCTGTTTCATCTTGTTGTCAAATGCATCATGCCAAGGGCTGGCACATTCAACAAGGTCTATCACCAAGACTTGATGGCAATGTATCACCTCTAGCATGGCATTCCCCTAAATCTTCCATTCCTAATACTTAGGCATATGGAACATGCTTTCCATAACTCCAAAATCAACTCATCTCTTCCCTTTGGAATGCTCACTACCAGGATCATGAAGCATTTCAAAGTTGACTTCAGTGGTTGTGATAAATCTGACGAGAGACCAAGCTATATTGGAACAAAAAATTTGAAGTCTCTCGGGCTAAATGGTAAGAACATCCCTTCTCCTACTTTTCCTTTAAATGACCCTCCTCCTCCTGTTCCTACCACAACACAGGCTTCTCCCTCATCCAAGATGTCAGAAGCCAAGAAGAAAAAGAAGAAGAAAGACTCAAAGGAAGCTGCTGAGGTATCTCAAGAAGGTTCAGAGATCCCTGTTAAAGAGAAGAAAAGAAAAGCACAGCCATCTGCTTCCACAAAGACTGAACTAAGGAAGAAGAAGAAAAAGAAGTCCAAAACTGATCACATTTCCATAGTTCATACTGAACCAGCTCCTGTTACTATTGAAAAATCCAATGAGCAAGGAGTTGAAGAAGGAGTCATGGCTAATAGGGAACCTACACCTGAGGTAGAACCCCAAATGGAAATTGAGAAAGAACCTGAGATAGAGCATCACTCTCCAATCCATCAATCCTCACCCAATTCTCCTTCACCAAACTAGTTTCAACAGGAAGTCTCTCCTTGCAGTAAGATTATTGCTGAGACCTTGGTGAGCTTAGAAAACGATAATACAAACTAAAGCTTTGAAACTCACCCAGAGCCACAACAGGTTGAGACTCAGACTGTAGAGGTTATCACCACCAAACAGACAACCCCTGTGAGGTATGAACCTGCATATTCCCTTCCTACTTCCTTCCCCACTCCTGGAAGGTTCTTCGTAGAGACCATTCTGAATGATTCCCCTCAGCCTAAATATGATCAATCTGCACCTCCAACTACCGGACCCGAGCCAGCTAAAGCACCATCATTTGAACCATCCATTCCTACACACCTCTCCAACTCTATCAATACCTTTCTGAACCAACTGCATGAAGAGCAGCAACAGCACCAGCAAGATCTCAACACAAGACTTGAGCAGAATCAAAAGAAGATCTTGAAGAAGCTGAAGCACCACAAAAAGAGGCAAGATGCTCTGTTTGCTGCGTTTGACACTGTCCTACAGGAAATGCATGCATCAAATGCGTTTCACAAGAAGGTGAACCTTCATCTTTCCAATCTGCCTCCTCTACCTGAGTTTCCACAGACTGTGCTGCGCCCATCTAGACCTAGCTCAGACTCATCCTCTTCCCACTCATCCTAGCTCTGCTAGTTATCTTGTTTTGATAATGTCAAAAGTGGGAGAGTAGGTTAGATATATCTAATGAGAGTCCTAGTTAGGATATAATTCAGTTTAGCGTTTGTGAGGATTTGATCACCTTGATAGCTAGAGATGTAGTTAGCATCTTTTCACAGCTTTTTGATAAGATGCAGTGGCATCTTTTGTTTTGTAATCCTCTTGTCCTTTGATTAAATGAAAATGACTCTCTCAATGCTTGCAGTATATTTCTAAGTGACTTACTGTAACTTTGATTATTTCTGTTTCAAAAGAGATTGCACATCTCAGGGGGAGCTAATTATATACATGCATCTCTCCTATATTAATCTCATCAGATATTTAACTTACAGTTTGCCATCATCAAAAAATGGGGAGATTGTTGAGACAAGCTCACCTCCAAGAAGTTTTTAATATGACAAACTGATTAAGATTAAATATGCATATGAGATGCATCCTGTGTTACTAACTATGTGTTTGAGTATGGCAGAGATTTTCTATATCTAAACCACTGCAGGAAAACATGAAGTTCACTTAGATCAAGCAAATAACATAAGTAACAGATGCAAGTTCAGCTTGAGAAACAAGCTAAGAACAGATGCAAGTTCAGCTTAAGATACAAGCAAAGGTCAGACGCAAGATCAACATTAAGATGCTAACACAGCATGAGATGCAAGCCTCTATGTTCAGATGATGTTCTAAGAAAAGAAGAGATCTCAACACAATGCCAAAAGAGACTGAAGCACTGCTTGAGATGCAAGCCATGAACAGACGCTAGTTCAGCTTGAGACGCAAGAACAGCTTGAGACGTCGTGTCAAGGACAGACGAAGCAAGATGGGATCTCATAAGAGATGCAAGAAAATTGCAACAGAATCTGGACAGAAGTAAGACTGCATGCTCAATGACAGGAGACAGCAAGTGAGGTCAGCATAAAGTCAAACAAGGACACAAGGACACTGACACAGTGACTTAGCCTAAAAAGTTGTTGTACACCTACTAAAAAGACTATACCTGTTGCTGTGTGTTCCAACGGATTGCAACGGCCACATAACGGCTAGTTCCTCATCTGTTGATATAAAAGAGACAAGATCAAATGCTGAGAAGTGAGAGAGATTGCCCACACTACTGTACAATCATTCAACATCTTATCACATCTCTTTTAGCATCTCAAGTGCACTCATCAGCTGTCTGTCAACAGATCTAATACATCTTGAGATCTACATTTGTCTCTTTCATCTCTCTTCTGTGCATCATTTCTATACTGTAAATTAAGAAGAGAGTTTTCCTAGCTTACCAATTTCCATATCCATACTTTGTATGCTGTAAGCTAAATTCATCATATTCATCCACTGTAACTTGTCTCATCTAAGATAGGAGGGTTCCTAGTCTTAGAGTGAGGTGTTTGCGTCCTGGAGAGGCTGTAAGAATACTTGTGGCTCAGCTAAGATAGGAGTGCCTAGGCTTAGTGTGAGTGAGACGTCCTGAAGGGGCTGTAAGAATACTTGTATTGGCTGGTTTGTCAATAGTGGAAAATCTCACATGTTGTGAGGACTGGACGTAGCCCAAGGTGTGGGTGAACCAGGATAAGATCTCTGCCCCCTGTCTTATGCTCTGTCTCTATATTGCTTATATTGATTTGATTATAATAACGCAATAACAACCAGAATAACTCAATCAACAATCAATATAAGATTCTGTGTTAAAATCTAGATATAAGAATCATTACTAAAATTGGATTAGATATACCCTGTCTTAACAGAGACTCCAAGTTGGCTAACTTGAGAGAACATCTCAAACAATCAATTTTAGTGTGAATTTGCAGGAACAAATTTGAAAAGTCTCTATTCAACCCCCCTTCTAGAGACCTTCAGCCAACTTCAGATGTCATACCAACTATTCTATTAGATGAAGTTTTTTTCAAAAGTTTAACTTTAAGAAGATTTTTTTAATCCTTGTTATCTGCATCAAACACAAGACTAAAGAATACCTTTCAGTAGCTTCTGATTATTTTAAAACATTTGTTAATTATTAGAGAAATATTTTTAGTATAAACATTTTAATTTGTCATTTTACTAAGTTAATTGTTTTTATCTTTTGTGAAGCCAATTGTTGATTTAATATTAATAGTTAATAATTAAGAAGGCAGTTAAGACTTAAGACTACATATTTTAATTTTATTATGTTTTAATTAAGTTAATATTTTTATCTTGAGCGATACCATTTGTTAATATATAAAGAAGAGTATTACGTTAAAGGTTCAAATTATCATGCACAGACAAAGTATATAAAAACACAGATAAGAAGAAACTTAATAACCTAAGAAGGAAACTCATAGCAATTTAAAAGTTTAAATTTTATAAAAGTAAATTGTATAGGACATCATAATCAAACAAAAAACATGACAGGACACAAGTAAATCATTGATCATCAGAAAGGTTCTCAGCACATCAGCATTCTCCTTCTCAGCCTTGAGCTCTTGTAGCTCCTTCTCAGCAACTCTCAATCTCTTTGCAAGCCGAGTTACCCAAAAAGTACTCATAGTAAGTTAATTGTTTTCACCAAAGATAAAAACAATCGACAGATGTTTCTATAAAATTAACAGCGAGTTTGGGGGAACCGATACTTAGGAAACTCAAATTTTGATTGGTAAAAGTACTCATAGTAGTTACTATAGGGTTATAGGAGAAAGTGACCATTGAAGAAGAAGTAGGCAATCTCTTCATAGCAGACACTATAGGTGTAACGTCCTAATTTCCTAAATCCAAGAACAATGTCCGTTGGAGACATTATCCCGAATTTCTGAAATTATTTTGCGCCATTTCAAGTATCGTCATACACACACAACGCCAAAGTAATCCAACGTTTACTTAGGCTTCCTCAACTTTCATGCATCACAATTCTGGTGCCAAATCTAACTTAGAAATAAGGGAACGAACCAACACTTTGAAGTGTTAAGATTCATAAACTCCTACCGAAAATCCGGCAGAGTTTCCCTTGAAAACTGGACGTTTCCCAATTTCCAGAATCACCTGAAAACCAGCAAATCACCAGTACAATTCATAATATCCAGATTTCTAATCAATAACAAGGGAAAAGGGGGCCTCCATGGCTAAACTAGAGAGTTCTACACCAAATACCAATTTAACTGTGACGACACTTAATCCTTTATTGAAGAATTATATTAATTTACATTAACAAATCAATGACTATACTAAAAGAACTCCAATAACCGTCTCCATAATCTACCTTGAGTCAGTCTCCAGCTCCTTTGCTAAGAAACAGAATGGTGACCTGCACACTGAAAGATATTTCCCACAGCGTGGGATGAGACTACGTCCCAGTAAGTGCAGCGAGGGTGTGTGCAGTGTGGGGAAAATGGACAAACAAACATGGAACATGATTACAAATAGGCACACTATAGCATATAGATCATGAGCTACAAGAAAATCAATGAAAGCATGTTGTACTGAAAGGAAAGTTCATAAGTTAGTCATGAACACATTCAGTACAAAGTCAGTCTGATGAGGACATGACCCAAAGAAAGGCACTTGAAGGACTTGGGGGACCCATGACCAGAGCAAGGGCAAAACAGGCAAAAGAAGCTTTGCAGCTTTTAGTGGCATCCCTTCAAGATGAGGGCGCAAGCTTTAAGGAACCTTTCCTTAAGGTTGTACTTTGTCTTAAACAAGAGGGAGAAGATGGTAGCATGGCAATCAATGAAACCCAGTTGCCATCAATGCAACAAGCTTCATGAAGACTAGATAGGGGAGAAGGGCGGCCAAGTGGGAGGGGCGGCCAAAGGGAATAAAAGGCTGAATTATTTGGCTTTATTTCTTGCTTTCAATAATCATAATGTGGCTGAATCAATATCATTATGTGGTTGATTGGTTACAAGGGAGAAATGAAGAGAATTGATGCTCCAACGGTTACAAGGGGACAAGGCATTTAATGCTGTCAGTTACAAAGTGAAGGCAATTGAAGCACATGGTGTATTCATCTAATTTGCGGCCAAATAAGGAGAGAAATGGCTGAATGGAGACATATTGTGGGCAGCCAATAAAAGGGAATAAATGTTGAGTCACAAAAATATCATAAGAGATTTTATGATGTTTTAAGATAGCAATATTTCCAAGTTTTAATGATTAACAAATTTACATTATTTATTTTCACAGATACTCTTAAGTGTTTAATTATTTATCTGTGATTTCAGCAAGCCACAATACGCTTTATAAGTCTTTAAGAAGTGCTTCAAGTCATCTGAGGGAAACAGGCCTTCTGTGTGAAGTCTATAAATCTGTTTAAGTAATTAAACATGATTATAAGACTTAACATCCGTTAGTTTTAATGATTAACAAATAAGATTATATAAAGAACCAATTAGATTATATAAACAGGTTCTACTGAGAAAGGTATTTGTTTGTTAATTATGTTTCAGGATAAAATACTCTTTAGAAGAAGAAGAAGATTTTGTGAACAGAATCAGAATCAGAAGATCAGAATCAGAAGAATAAAAGTGCAGAATCTGAAGAAGAACTGAAGAAGTGAAGACTTAAAGACTGACTGAAGAACTGAAGAAGTGAAGACTTGAAGACTGACTGAAGAAGTGAAGACTTGAAGACTGTCTGAAGAAGCGAAGACTTGAAGACCATCTGAAGAAGTGAAGACCAAGAATACTATCTGAAGAACTGAAGGCAAAAGATATGAAGAAGTATAGATTCAAGTATACGTCTGTCTGAAGAACAACAATGAACTAAAGAAACCAAGAAGAAGAAGATACGAAGAAGAACGAAGCTACAATTCTAAGGAAGAAGGCCGCTGAAGTTTCAACCAACATGAAGAATTGAAGTTGTCTGAAGGAAGCAACTCGGCTGAAGTAGTGAAGCTGTCTAAAGCAACGAAGCTGTCTGAAAGACTTGAGCTGTCTGAAGTCATCAACCTGTCTTAAGTGATGAAGCTGTCTGAAGAGCCAAGTTCGTCTGAAGACTGGAACCCGTCTGAAGGTTGGAAGCTGTCTGAAGCTTTAGTAATGACGTGGCATCTTTGCTGAAACCTTGCGTGAAGACTTTTCTAAGTCTCTGCTGCCCGTACGTTTTGAAATACATTTGTGGAAACAAACACAGAGACCTTTCCCGGTGCATTTGAACTTCATACACCACTGAGGAAATCTCTGCAACGCAGCAGTCGCAGCAACAACAGTAGCAGCCTTACTGCAGCACCAACGTTGTACTATGTCAGAACTCTCAAGAAGCGTGTCTCACAACGGATTAAAAGAAGACTATTTGCTGTCTCTAAACGATAGCATTTCAACGAGACATTTCTTCATTTGTGCTATGTGGAACAAAGCAGAAGAAAAGCTCAGGAGACTAAGCAAAAGCAACGAGGAAGATGTTTGAATAAAATATATTCAATTCAACATCTTTATCTAAATATCAAAAGAGGAATCTGCAAACAACGACTATCGATCAAGACATCTCATTCAAAGAAGTAATGGTGTCAGGAGCAAGTGAAAAAAGGAGTATATGCAGAATAAGCAAAAAGGGCAAATTCAACGGATACATATCCTCAAGAGAATCATAAGAAATCCGAAAGCAAGCAGATGCAAGACAATACAAGCTGGATAAAGCAGATGCAAGCAGATGCAAGATAATACAAGCTAGAGCAAGCAGATGCAAGCTGGATAAAACAGATACAAGAAAGCAGAAGAATTCAAGAGAGAGAATACACATGATCATCACATCTCTCAAAACAGAGCTCGTCAACAGAAGTGTCAGAACGGGAGTATTCTGAAACACTCAATATGCTTAAGGAGAAGCAACCGTTTGAGAAGCTATTACACAACGGCTATATGAGCCACATCATCAGAAGCTCAACGGTATTATGAATTATCTTCAACGACTATATTCAAGAAGAACATATAAATAGCCTCAAGATTGAAGTTGAAGATGTTGTTGTGATATACAACCAAGATGTTGTTGTTGGAATATACAACCAGTTGTTGTAGTTGTTGCGGTGCACAACCAAGTAGTTGTTATCGTTGCAGCACACAACTAAGATAGATCAATCGGGATTGTTTTTCAAGAAGGTTCTTGAAATCAATCAGGATGAAAACTGTTAACTAGGCTGAGTGTCTTACAGTTAACAAGAGTTGACTCGAGCTAAAATACATCATGAAAATGTCAACTACGATTGATCAGAGAGTGAATTCTCAATCAGGCTACTGATCAACTGGTCAGTTAGTTAGATTGTACAGTTGGTCTGTTGATCAAGTGAGTTGGTTGTCGGGAAGGCAATCATGCTGTACAAATGACTATCAAACCAGGTACGGTTTGAAGCTTTGAAGATACCTTGGCATTCCAATGATACGGGTGAGAATGTAGCCCATGGAAACCAATGGTAGGAGAATAAGGCTGGAGCTTAATTTCACATCTTAGTTAGCCTACTCTCAGAGGATGTATTCCTCATAGAAAAGACAGGGATTGTACTTAAATTCAAACACTTGTATCACTGTCTATCCTTGTATTTAGTTTGTAATGACTGTATCCTGAGTATGTACTCAGTAATCACTATGTACAAGAAGAATCTGAGTTGAGAAGTTCTAACGAACATCTAACTTAGGTTGAGAAGTTGTAAACTTCATACTTGGTTAGTTTCCCTGAGCCTGGAGAGGCTTGACTGTAAAAGAATACTCTTAGAGCTTGAAGAGGCTTGATGGAAAATACTACTACTGATCTGTGTGACTCAGTGTGACATATATGTGGTTGCGAGGGTCTGGAGGATTCGGAGTGACGCATATATGTGTTAAGGATCGGTGTGATCCTGAGCCTGAAGAGGCTTGACTGTAAAAGAATACTTGGTGTGACATATATGTGGCTGCAAGGGTCTGGGGGATTCGGAGTGGCACATATGTGTTGTTGTTATAAAAAAAAGGCTAGTGGTGGTTTGCCACTAGGACTCGATGTAGCTCACAGGTTTTGTGGGTGAACCAGGATAAATTCTGTGTCTGAGTTTTCTTTCCCTTAATCTCTTTTATTTACAGTCTTTATATTTACATTGGGGATTGAAAAGTACTTTTCATAATAATCTTAACTCAAGGATTTCAATAAAACAAGTTTTCATACAAACATAATGGTAAAACGTCTCTAGTGTAGGATGAAGTATTATAGAAGAATATATTCAGAGGGTTGTCTGAAATACCTGTCTGAAGTGAGCCCAACAGGAACTCAGTTCAGACACATGATATGGATGGTCTCTGATCATCTGAAGTATTTCAGAAACAGTTCTGAAGGTACTCTTAATAATATTCTTCAGAAGACACTAAGATAAGTTTGTTTAAAATCAAAACAATCTTAAGTGTAAGAAAAAGTTTTTAATCTTAATCTTTCATATATTCCGCATGTTTTTAAAATAACTCTGATCTTAAGATTGGCTTTGTACAATGATCACTTAACGTGATTGTTTATTTTAAAGATTTCCAAAATTGTCTCAAAATATCGAAAACACTATTCAACCCCCCTTCTAGTGTTGCCTGTGGTTCTAACAATTGGTATCAGAGCTCACCTTCGGGTTGAGCATCTAATAAATGCAGAAGGAGTAGATCCTCAGAAGATGGAAATCTCACCAGGCTGAAGCAACTTTGAAGAATGACAATGAGAATAGGAAAATCATTTTTCCAATACTTATTATTCATAAGGCTAAAGCACAGGACGCAACAGAAAAGGAAAGTGAATCTATCTCTAGATCACAAAGTGGTAACACCTTTCCTCTCTATATTTAAGTTATAATATAGCTGTTAATCTGTTGCATGACTTGTTTTATTGAAATTGTGAAAAATATAATTACATGATATAATTGTTTCATGCTTTCTAAATTGTGTTAAAATAAATCACTGCATGCTATGTGTGTTTTACTATGTTTACTGCGTGAAATGTATGATTCATTTTATGTATGCTTTACTTATTTAAATGTATGTGTTGAAGAGTCACACATGTTTAGTAAAGTAATAACTGCGTGTTTAAATTAAGTAAATGAAGAGTCGTGTGTGTTAGTCATAACTGTTTTTGAAAACATGAAACAGCACGATGTGAATCATTGAATCATCAACCGGTCTTTCTCAATGGACACGATGCACATCTCTCCACAACTCCTTAGTGGATGAAACCGCTCCTTTCATAAAATTAAGCGACGCTTGATTGCCTATTTAAAAGATTGGAAGATCATCAAAAGAACCACACAGTTTATTCCCTTCCAATACATCTTAATCTATCTCAATGGCATCAAGATCAGCAATCTCATGTGCTCAAAGTCTATGCAAGTATGATGAAAGAACTATTCCCACAAGGGGAGTAAAATTAAGCGACTTTGACAAAGAAGGACTAAGAATCTCTGAGTACTTCAAGGAAGCTGGATGGATTTCCTTTCTTGAAGAGGCATCGTTCCCCTGGCATGAGCAGAGTGTTCTAGATTTCTGGAACAACTCAGAAGTGTTTCTTGAAGAGACAAGTGGTATAAACACTTCAGTAATGGGAATGCCTATCAGAGTGGACTTCAAGGTTCTGAAGGAAATCATTGGGGTTGAAGCAACCGGAAAACAATTTTCTTCGGATTGGGAAATCTATGATAAAGAGGAAGAGATGCATGATCAGATTTTATTTGGTCGCAGAATCCTTGAAACTCCAGTACGCTCACAACTACTGGAAATTCCTAGAATTCTGCTGTCAATCATTAATTGTTGTATTCTACCCAAAAGGAAGGATACAAACATCATCTCTGATATGGAAAGATTCGTGCTGATACATCTCCTTCAAAGGGAAAAATTAAATCTTCCCAGAATCATCCTCTACCATATGATGAGAAGAAACTTAAAAGAAGCCAAAGTCTTTCCCCACACTACACTGATTATGAAAATCCTTCAATATAAAGGATTTCCTATTGAAAGACTCTTTGACCAGGAGCCATCACCCTTGTTCACTATAGAAGAATGTAAGCATATCAAGGGAACATCAGCAGAGGAAAATGAAGATCAAAGCCCTTTGTCGTCAACTCAAAGCGAAATAGAATCTTCTGACTATCTGAGTACTCATGGAAACTTAAGAGAAATATTCAGAAGAAGTAAGATAAAGAGGTTGGATGAAGGTATTGAACATTTGGAAGAAACACTCAGATTTTACCAAAAGGAGCTACGAATGTTGAAGAGAGAAAAGGAGAAAGTCAATACCAATGAGAACAAAGCTGTTAATGATCAATGATACACTTGTGTGTTTTTGCTTCAAGATCTCTGTGCTTAAATCTTTATCAATATATATACAGTATACTTTGTTTCAAGTCCTTCTCTGTTTGATTTCTATGTATTCTATATGTTTAAATGGTTTATATGTGACTTTCTATATTCCCATTCTTAACTGTTTAATATATAATTTAAAAGGTATGTGTGAAGTACATGAATCTGATAATCAAATAAGACAAAATTAATTAACTTAATTAAGCTATTTCATTATAATCAATCCAAGTTATTTAATTTAACAACATCAGATGCTACTAAAAGGTATTTCTAGTTTGAATGTTTCAGGAAATAGGTTTTAAGAAGATCATCTAAGAAACATCATCTAAAAGGACATAATGTGATAACATCTTTATTATCTAAACCTATTCAGGAAGTTCAGAATGAACTCTCTGAAAGCGTGGGTTACCAATATTAAAGATGGTTAACACTCTATGCACCAAACCTAACTCAATCTCTGAGTGGATTATACTAACTTAGTAATATCTCTGTTCATCTAACCCGTTCAGAAGGCTCCTTATGGACTGTCTGAAATTGTGGGTCTGAAATGTTAAGGGATAGTTACTCAAGTCATTAGAATCTAACTCAAGTGTAAGGGGGTAGGTTAAGATGACTGTTCAAAGATTCTCTGGGAGCACAAAAGACAAAAGCATTCTGAAACGTGCAGACATCAAGCAACCTCAGATAAAGGAAAAGTCTTTCAAGCAAGAAGTAATGTCAGAAGGGACTTCTTCATCCAGATAACAATAAACGGATTATGTGGTAACATCTCTTCTTTACCTAATTTACACTTTCATTAAATGCGTTGTCCTCTGAAAAGACGTGTTGTTTTAATAAGGGGGTCTCTTGGAACAATAACGCCTAATATCTATAAAGGTCGCGGCGCTTCACTTGTCTGTCAATCAACGCACTCTTCCCAAGAACGCGCTGTCAGTGTCAAAATTAAATGCTCCTGTATATATTCTCAAACTTCCATTTGCTCTCTTCATCTCAACCTCCAAATATCTCTAGGAAACCTCCAAAAGATTTCTCATTTCCATCTCTCAAAATGTCTTCCTCTATCCTTCAAACTCAAATTGTAGACTTTCAGAATCTCTCTAAGGTTGGTTATAATGTAACTGCCTTTTTCGAAGCCGCCGGATGGTTACCTTTCTTTGAAGCCATTGACTGCAAATGGCATGAAGAAAGTGTGTATCAATTCTGGAACACGCTTTGTCTGGAAAACGCAGGGGAAGAGACCTGCCTCAAAGCCCAAGTTATGAATCAAAAGGTGGTTGTAACTACAAATATCCTTGAAAAAGCTCTCGGAGTAAAAGCTGAAGGAGAATTGTTCTCCACAGCTTGGAAAGATCTGTTTGAGGAACATTCTAACCATCTAATCTTCAATAGGAGAGGAATGAAAGTTATTCCCAAAGTTCTCTTCAATATTCTGAAATATTGTGTGATCCCACGAATTAAGGATAACCATGACCTTGAAATGGAAAGGTACTGTGTTGTCAATCTTTTGCAAAAGAAGAAGATTAATCTTCCGTGGATCATCCTTTTCGATATGGCAGGAAGAAAACTGGAAGACTCTACTATCCTACCTCACAATACTGTGATCATGAAGATTCTTATGGTAAACAATGTGTTCATTAGCCACCTGTACGGTCATAGACATCCTAGTCTTCTTAAGGTAAATCATCGGAACACAGAGGAAACCAATGACATCCCTGAGATTCAAAGACTAAGGATGGAGAATGCTCAACTGCGTTGCAAGATAAAGGAGTTAAGGAAGAATGTGCTCAAGATCTCTAATAATATCTAGTGTCTAACGAGCAATCTTATGAAAATTAGTCCCCTCCATCATCTTTAGTGTCTCTGTTTCTTTGTCTACATGTATTTTCTTCTGTGAATTCAGTGGTTCTCTCCTTTAATTAAAATTCTTCTTTGTTTAGTTTCATTTATGCTTCATAATTTCTTGATAATTGCTTAACAAAATCTTAACTGAAACAAGAAATTCTTAACAGATTGTAGAAAAACTAATCAACTTAGGGGGAGAAATCTAAGTATTGAGAAGCAGATCTTTAAGCGTAAAAAATCTTAACAAGAGAAATATATCTGACAAAACGATACATTATTTAACATTTGGTATAGGATTACATTAAACCTTTTTAATTAATGACAAAAGGGGGAGAAATATAAACTAACAAAATACTAAAAAGAGTGTAACAAAGAGGGAAATATACAGGGAGATAATAGGAAGTAGAAATAAATAGCAAAGAAATATAACATACAGTAAGCAAAAAGATAATAAACTAAGAGTTCTAATAACAAGTAAGAATAACAATAAGTCATAACAATCGGTGTCTGAAATCTTAACAAGAACATTTTAACAATAGGTTTTATTTTAACAATAGATATCTGAAATTTCTGAAGTATCATACAACAATAGGTATCTGAAGGATTCTAATAACCATAGGTGTCTGAAATTTTAACAAGAAAAACAACAATAGGTATCTGAAATCTTAACAAGAAAAAGTTTAACAATCAGTTATCTAAAATATCTGAAATATTAACAATAAACTTGTAACAGTTGGTTAATAAAAGATTTAACAATTGAAATTGATTAATTAAAGACTTAATTGGTTCAGAAGATATCTAAAAGAATCAATGCCTGTCTCAGGGGGAGTAATATAGATAGGGGGAGTAATAAAATCTATTATCTTATTTTTATTATCTCTCATTTCTTTTTATACCCATTTTGTCAGTAATATATAATTTATTTGTCATCATTAAAAAAGGGGAGATTGTGAAGTCTATAAATCTGTTTAAGTAATTAAACATGATTATAAGACTTAACATCCGTTAGTTTTAATGATTAACAAATAAGATTATATAAAGAACCAATTAGATTATATAAACAGGTTCTACTGAGAAAGGTATTTGTTTGTTAATTATGTTTCAGGATAAAATACTCTTTAGAAGAAGAAGAAGATTTTGTGAACAGAATCAGAATCAGAAGATCAGAATCAGAAGAACAAAAGTGCAAAATCTGAAGAAGAACTGAAGAAGTGAAGACTTAAAGACTGACTGAAGAACTGAAGAAGTGAAGACTTGAAGACTGACTGAAGAAGTGAAGACTTGAAGACTGTCTGAAGAAGCGAAGACTTGAAGACCATCTGAAGAAGTGAAGACCAAGAATACTATCTGAAGAACTGAAGGCAAAAGATATGAAGAAGTATAGATTCAAGTATACGTCTGTCTGAAGAACAACAATGAACTAAAGAAACCAAGAAGAAGAAGATACGAAGATGAACGAAGCTACAATTCTAAGGAAGAAGGCCGCTGAAGTTTCAACCAACATGAAGAATTGAAGTTGTCTGAAGGAAGCAACTCGGCTGAAGTAGTGAAGCTGTCTAAAGCAACGAAGCTGACTGAAAGACTTGAGCTGTCTGAAGTCATCAACCTGTCTTAAGTGATGAAGCTGTCTGAAGAGCCAAGTTCGTATGAAGACTGGAACCCGTCTGAAGGTTGGAAGCTGTCTGAAGCTTTAGTAATGACGTGGCATCTTTGCTGAAACCTTGCGTGAAGACTTTTCTAAGTCTCTGCTGCCCGTACGTTTTGAAATACATTTGTGGCAACAAACACAGAGACCTTTCCCGGTGCATTTGAACTTCATACACCACTGAGGAAATCTCTGCAACGCAGCAGTCGCAGCAACAACAGTAGCAGCCTTACTGCAGCACCAACGTTGTACTATGTCAGAACTCTCAAGAAGCGTGTCTCACAACGGATTAAAAGAAGACTATTTGCTGTCTCTAAACGATAGCATTTCAACGAGACATTTCTTCATTTGTGCTATGTGGAACAAAGCAGAAGAAAAGCTCAGGAGACTAAGCAAAAGCAACGAGGAAGATGTTTGAATAAAATATATTCAATTCAACATCTTTATCTAAATATCAAAAGAGGAATCTGCAAACAACGACTATCGATCAAGACATCTCATTCAAAGAAGTAATGGTGTCAGGAGCAAGTGAAAAAAGGAGTATATGCAGAATAAGCAAAAAGGGCAAATTCAACGGATACATATCCTCAAGAGAATCAGAAGAAATCCGAAAGCAAGCAGATGCAAGACAATACAAGCTGGATAAAGCAGATGCAAGATAATACAAGCTAGAGCAAGCAGATGCAAGCTGGATAAAACAGATACAAGAAAGCAGAAGAATTCAAGAGAGAGAATACACATGATCATCACATCTCTCAAAACAGACTCATCAACAGAAGTGTCAGAACGGGAGTATTCTGAAACACTCAATATGCTTAAGGAGAAGCAACCGTTTGAGAAGCTATTACACAACGGCTATATGAGCCACATCATCAGAAGCTCAACGGTATTATGAATTATCTTCAACGGCTATATTCAAGAAGAACATATAAATAGCCTCAAGATTGAAGTTGAAGATGTTGTTGTGATATACAACCAAGATGTTGTTGTTGGAATATACAACCAGTTGTTGTAGTTGTTGCGGTGCACAACCAAGTAGTTGTTATCGTTGCAGCACACAACAAAGATAGATCAATCGGGATTGTTTTTCAAGAAGGTTCTTGAAATCAATCAGGATGAAAACTGTTAACTAGGCTGAGTGTCTTACAGTTAACAAGAGTTGACTCGAGCTAAAATACATCAAAAAAATGTCAACTACGATTGATCAGAGAGTGAATTCTCAATCAGGCTACTGATCCGCTGGTCAGTTAGTTAGATTGTACAGTTGGTCTGTTGATCAAGTGAGTTGGTTGTCGGGAAGGCAATCATGCTGTACAAATGACTATCAAACCAGGTACGGTTTGAAGCTTTGAAGATACCTTGGCATTCCAATGATACGGGTGAGAATGTAGCCCATGGAAACCAATGGTAGGAGAATAAGGCTGGAGATTAATTTCACATCTTAGTTAGCCTACTCTCAGAGGATGTATTCCTCATAGAAAAGACAGGGATTGTACTTAAATTCAAACACTTGTATCACTGTCTATCCTTGTATTTAGTTTGTAATGACTGTATCCTAAGTATGTACTCAGTAATCACTATGTACAAGAAGAATCTGAGTTGAGAAGTTCTAACGAACATCTAACTTAGGTTGAGAAGTTGTAAACCTCATACTTGGTTAGTTTCCCTGAGCCTGGAGAGGCTTGACTGTAAAAGAATACTCTTAGAGCTTGAAGAGGCTTGATAGAAAATACTACTGCTGGTCTGTGTGACTCAGTGTGACATATATGTGGTTGCGAGGGTCTGGAGGATTCGGAGTGACGCATATATGTGTTAAGGATCGGTGTGATCCTGAGCCTGAAGAGGCTTGACTGTAAAAGAATACTTGGTGTGACATATATGTGGCTGCAAGGGTCTGGGGGATTCGGAGTGGCACATATGTGTTGTTGTTATAAAAAAAAGGCTAGTGGTGGTTTGCCACTAGGACTGGATGTAGCTCACAGGGTTTGTGGGTGAACCAGGATAAATTCTGTGTCTGAGTTTTCTTTCCCTTAATCTCTTTTATTTACAGTCTTTATATTTACGTTGGGGATTGAAAAGTACTTTTCATAATAATCTTAACTCAAGGATTTCAATAAAACAAGTTTTCATACAAACATAATGGTAAAACGTCTCTAGTGTAGGATGAAGTATTATAGAAGAATATATTCAGAGGGTTGTCTGAAATACCTGTCTGAAGTGAGCCCAAAAGGAACTCAGTTCAGACACATGATATGGATGGTCTTTGATCATCTGAAGTATTTCAGAAACAGTTCTGAAGGTACTATTAATAATATTCTTCAGAAGACACTAAGATAAGTTTGTTTAAAATCAAAACAATCTTAAGTGTAAGAAAAAGTTTTTAATCTTAATCTTTCATATATTCCGCATGTTTTTAAAATAACTCTGATCTTAACATTGGCTTTGTACAATGATCACTTAACGTGATTGTTTATTTTAAAGATTTCCAAAATTGTCTCAAAATATCGAAAACACTATTCAACCCCCCTTCTAGTGTTGCCTGTGGTTCTAACATTCTGAAGTGGTCAACCTGTCTTAAGTGTTGAAGCTGTCTGAAAAGCCAAGCCCGTCTGAAGACTGGAACCCGTCTGAAGACTGGAATCCGTCTGAAGATTGGAAGCCGTCTGAAGCTTTAGTAATGACGTGGCATCTTTGCTGAAACCTTGCGTGAAGACTTTTTTGAGTCTCTGCTGCTCGTACGTTTTGGAACACATTTATGGCAACAAACACAGAGGCCTTTCCTGGTGCATTTGAATTTCATACACCACTGAGGAAATCTCTGCAAGCGCAGCAACGCAGCAATTTCTGAAGCAGCCTTTTGGCAGATGCAACCTTGTACTATGTCAGAAATGTCAGGATGCTCAGAAGTATGTCTCACAACGGATTGTATAGCATTTAATGCTATCTCTAAACGGTTATTTTTCAACGGATTAAAGTCTGGGTATAAATACCCCTCTCCTGAAGATCATCAACATGAAAAAGAGAATATTTCAAGAAAAAAATATACGCTGCTAGTTTTACTCTGTAAAACAAACTCTGATAAATTCTTTGTACATCAATTTCATATATCCTGAGTATACCTCAGTCATCTTGTACATTGTAACAAGTTTAAGCTTCAAACTGGTTCATTTTTAAAGCTTAAACAATCTTTTCATTGTGAATTGTTTTTTGAGCCTGGAGAGGCTTGCTGTCTAAAGAATACTTGTTGTTTGAGCCTGGAGAGGCTTGTCTGTAAAACAATACTTGGTTGTAGAGCCTGAAGAGGCTTGACTGTAAAAGAATACTTGTAATCTTTGTGAAAGATTAAGAAAAAATCCAAGTGCTTGTTGGCATTGGGACTGGAGGTAGCTCACAGTGGTAGTGAGTGAACCAGGATAAATCCTTGGCTAAGTTTTCTATCCCTTATCTCTTGTCAGTTCGTTTATATTAATATCAAGGGTGTTGAAAAGCTATTCTAAATATTTTAAAAGCAAAGAAACATTTTAAAATATATTTTCAGGAGCCATCCAAAAACTTCAGACAGCCCCCATAAACCTGTCTGAAACTGTTTGTAACTTGTTGTTTTCAAAAAGCTTTCAAAAATATAAAGAAACACTATTCAACCCCCCCTTCTAGTGTTTCCCTGTGTTTCTACAGTTGGTATCAGAGCTTAACTCAGGGTTGAGCACCTAACAAGTGTTGAGGACTAAAAGATCCAGATGGAAGCTGCAAACAACAACAGGCAATACATCTCTCAGGGTGCATCTATCACAAGACCCCCATCATTCAATGGAGTAGACTATCACTACTGGAGAGATCGTATGAAGCTATTCATTGAAAGCAACAACATCGATGTCTGGGATGTAGTTACTGATGGAGACTATGTGCCCATGCAAAACAATGTGCCTATACCTAAGACTGATTGGACCTTGGAGCAGAAGGCTAGAGTTCAGATGAATGCCAAAGCCAAACTCTATCTGATATGCTCATTGAACAAATCAGAATATGAGAAGGTGCATGGTTGTACATCTGCCAAGGAAATCTGTGATACTCTTGCAGCAGCCCATGAAGGGACTGAAACTGTCAAGCAATCCAAGATTAGTATGCTCATACATCAATATGAGATGTTCAAAATGGAAGAAACAGAAACCATTGATCAGATGTTTGGGAGGTTTCAGACCATTACAAATGGACTCAGGTCCTTGGGCAGAACTTATGAATCTGGAGATAATAATAGAAAGATTCTAAGAAGCTTGCCTAAGACCTGGAGACCCAAAGTTACTGCCATTCAAGAGGCAAGAGACTTAAACTCTCTTAGAATGGAGGAACTTCTGGGATCTCTCAAGGTTCATGAGCTTGAGCTTGGAGAAGATGACAACAAGAAGAAATCTTTGGCTCTAAACTCCAAGATCAGTCAGTCTAGGCATGGCAAGATGAAGGCTATGCAAGCTGAGGAAACTTCAGAAACAGATGAGGATTTTGAAGATAGCTCAGGAGATGATGATCTTGCTCTTTTAAGTAGGAAGATCAAAAGAATGCTCCAAAACAGAGGAAAGTTCAGAAGGAATCAACCTTCAACTTCTAAAGGAGGTAAGACAGGTAAAGATTTTCAAAATGACAAAATTATTTGTTTTGAATGCAAACAATCAGGTCACATGAAGGCTGAGTGTCCTAAGTTGAAGAAAAACACATTCAAAAAGAAGAAGTTCTTCAAAAAGAAGAAGGGACTAATGGCAACATGGGAAGACCTTGATGAATCTACTTCTGAAGAAGAAGAAGATACTTCAGAAGAGGCCAACTTATGTCTTATGGCCAGTCTGCCATCATCAGAAAGCTCTGAAGAAGAGATGTGTTTAACAGGACAAAAGAGACACCACAAATGGTACCTAGACAATGGATGCTCGCGACACATGACAGGAGAAAGGTCTTTGTTCCAAAACCTTAGACCAAGAAATGGAGGTGTGGTCACCTTTGGTGGAAACCAGCAAGGGAAGATCACAGGAATAGGGACTGTAGGTATGTCACCTTTATCCCTTATTAAAAATGTTCTCCTAGTGGAAGGACTTCAACACAACCTACTGAGCATAAGTCAATTATGTGACAGTGGATATGTGGTCTCTTTCACTAAGGAAGGTTGTATAGTCAAAGACTCTTCTGATCAAATCCTTTTTACTGGTAAAAGGCACAGCAATGTGTACAAAATTGATCTAGAGGAACTAGCAAGTCAAAATGTTAAATGTTTTATTTCTGTTGAAGATGAAAAACAGATTTGGCATCAAAGACTTGGGCATGCCAGCTTGAGATTAATCTCAAGATTAGCAAAATACAATATGGTTAAAGGCTTACCCAAGCTTTCATACAAATCTGACATTTTATGCGAAAGCTGTCTGAAAGGGAAACAAACAAGACACTAATTTAAGAGTAAAGATGTTGTTTCTACTAGCAGACCTCTAGAACTATTGCATATTGACTTGTTTGGTCCTATTAGAACAGAAAGCATTAGTGGTAAGAAATATGGTTTGGTCATTGTTGATGACTATTCTAGATACACATGGGTTATATTCCTT
This sequence comes from Sesbania bispinosa, assembly GCA_026901365.1. NCBI lineage: Eukaryota > Viridiplantae > Streptophyta > Magnoliopsida > Fabales > Fabaceae > Sesbania > Sesbania bispinosa. The sequence continues at coordinate 275,649 of QLOH01000343.1, forward strand.
AGAAGCAAGGATGAAACTTTTAAGAATTTCACAATATTCTGTAAGAAGGTACGGAATGAAAAAGGATTCTGTATATCTGTCATCAGAAGTGATCATGGTGGAGAGTTTGAAAATGCAAACTTTGAAATGTTCTGTGATGAGAATGGGATCTCACACAATTTCTCTGTGGCTAGAACACCTCAACAAAATGGGGTTGTTGAGAGAAAGAACAGAAGTCTGCAAGAGATGGGAAGAACCATGCTCAACTCATGCAATCTACCAAGATCCTTCTGGGCAGAAGCTATTAACACAGCTTGCTACCTTCAAAACAGAATATTGGTAAGACCAATTCTTAAAAGAACTCCTTATGAATTGTGGAAAGGAAGAAAACCCAACATATCTTACTTTCATCCCTTTGGCTGTGAGTGTTTTATACTTAACACAAAGGATGATCTTGGAAAGTTTGATGCAAAATCTGACAAAGGATTTTTCATAGGTTATTCTGAAACATCTAAGTCTTACAGAGTTTATAACTCTAGAACTCTAGTTGTAGAAGAATCAATCCATGTTAAATTCAATGACAAGAAAGAGACTGATAGGGAACTATCAGATCTAGAGGATGATTTTGCAGGAATGGAGCTAAATGACAACAGCAACTTGAAAGATAAGCAGTTGTCTGAAGTGCCTACTGTTACTGAACCTCTTCAGACAGATGTTGAGTCTCAGACAGATGCTGTACCCATTCACAGAACTGATTGGAGATACAAGTCACATCACCTAAAGAGCAAATTATTGGGAGCACTTCAGAAGGAGTGAAGACAAGATCAAAGTTCAGGAATCTGAATTCACTGGCTCTCCTGTCTGAAGTTGAACCCAAAGATATTGATGAAGCTCTGCATGATGAAGGGTGGATCCTAGCCATGCAAGAAGAGTTAAATCAATTTGCTAGGAGTGATGTCTGGACCCTTGTTCCTAAACCCCATGGGAAAACTATTATTGGAACCAAATGGGTGTTCAGAAACAAGCTGTCTGAAGAAGGCAAAGTAGTCAGAAACAAGGCAAGGCTTGTGGCTCAAGGATACAATCAGCAAGAAGGAATTGATTTCACAGAAACCTTTGCCCCAGTGGCCAGGTTAGAAGCAATTAGAATTTTATTGTCTTATGCTATAAATAATGGCATCAAGCTATATCAAATGGACGTTAAAAGTGCTTTTCTCAATGGTTTCATTGAAGAAGAAGTCTTTGTTAGACAACCCCCTGGTTTTGAGGATGTCACTTTCCCAGATTATGTTTTCAAATTGAAAAAGGCTCTCTATGGTCTAAAACAAGCCCCAAGAGCTTGGTATGACAGATTGAGCAATTTTCTCATTAAAAATGGTTTTGAAAGAGGAAAAGTTGACACAACGCTTTTTAGAAAACAGTCTAACAAAGGTCTCATGCTAGTCCAGATATATGTTGATGACATTATATTTGGTTCCACTGATTCTTCTCTTTGCAAGGAGTTTTCTGAGTTAATGCAATCTGAATTTGAAATGAGGCTAATGGGTGAATTAAAATTTTTCTTAGGACTTCAAATTAAGCAAGATTCTAATTGTATATGGATTCATCAAGAGAAATATACAAAAGAAATGCTTAAGAAGTTTAATTTAAATGATTGCAAGCCCATGTCAACTCCCATGCATCCTTCTGCATATTTAAGCAAAGATGAGAATGAAGAACCAGTGAATCAGACTTTGTATAGAGGAATGATTAGTTCTTTATTGTATCTAACAGCAAGCAGACCTGACATTATGTTCAGTGTGTGTCTTTGTGCTAGATTTCAATTAGATCCAAGAATTACTCATTATAAAGCTGTTAAGAGGATTTTTAGATATCTTAAAGGTACTACTAATCTTGGTCTTTGCTATAAGAAAGACAAAGAATGCAGGATAATAGGATACTGTGATGCTGACTTTGCTGGAGACATAATTGAAAGAAAAAGCACCAGTGGAGGTTGTCACTTCTTTGGTGGCAACATGATCAGCTGGTCAAGTAAAAGGCAAAGCACCATTGCATTATCAACAGCTGAAGCTGAATATATCTCAGCAGCAAGTTGTTGTTCACAACTCCTTTGGGTGAAGTATCAGCTTGAGGATTTTAATATTCCTATATCTGTTATACCTGTTTTGTGTGATAATACAAGTGCCATTAATCTGTCTAAAAACGCCATTCAACATTCTAGAGCAAAGCATATAAAAATCAAGCATCATTTCATTAGAGACTATGTTCAGAGAGGTGTTTTTGATATAAAGTTCATTGAAAGAGAGCTTCAATGGGCAAATATATTCACAAAACCTCTGACTGAAGTCAGACTTAAGTTCATATGTAATAATCTGAACATACATGCATTTTCTAACTGGCTTTGTATGTTGTCTGAAATGAACATCTGAAATCTCAGTATGTCTGAAATTGTGACATGTCTGAAATTTTAGGGTTTCTGAAATTTCATTAGTTGTTTGAAATTATTCACTTGTCTGAAATAAAATGATGACGTGGCTATCCGAGACGGTTAAATGCCATTTATTTTGTCTCTTCCTCTCTGCACGTTACCCAATGAATGCGCAGCCAGTACATGCCATCATTGCATCGTGGGTGTCTATATAATAAAGGAGGTTACATATTGAAGAAGGCTCACATTTTCTCTCTGCTCACTCTTCAACTTCATCTTCTCTCTCTCACAACAGTTTTCTGCTCAAAGCTTTTGTCTGCAACTGCAATGGCACCAAAGAAGACAAGCTCTGGAGGGAAGATTGTCTAGTCCAAAGGTGTTGATCTTCAGGGTCTCAGTGATCTGGGCATGGACCTTTTTGAGGAATTTGATGCTGCTGGTTGGACTTCATTCTTTGAGAAAACTGATTGCTCTTGGAATGAACAGAGCATCACTGACTTCTGGTTTTCAGCAAGAGGGATTCCAAACAACAAAGGTGAATATGAAAGCATCCGAGCTGAAGTTCTTGGAGAGTCCATCTTCATAGATGCTGATATTCTTTCCAAGGTAACTGGTGTACAAGCTGAAGGAGAGGTCTTCTCTCCAGGATGGGAAGGAAGAAATGGTGGTTCTGAGAAGTTCACCAAGATGCTGTATGGAACAGCGAAGCCTCAGAGCGCTGACTCAAAGAACATGCTGGATAAAGTCAGAGTTCTTCATGCCATTCTAGGGCAATGCATTTTCCCTAAGAGTGGAAGCAGAAACCATGTCTCTGAACTTGAGAGATTCTGCTTGATCAACCTATTGCTGAAGAAGAAGATGAATCTCCCTAAGATGCTTATGTTCCACATTCAGAAAAAGATTAGGGATTCTGCTGGAAGCCTTACTCACAATTTACTTATCACCAAGGTACTGATGCATTTCAGAGTACCTCTTAAGTTTGATCACAAAGCACCTGCTCTTTTTGGTGAGGCCAATATTACCAGTATGAAGCTGAAGAACCCTCTCATTCCAAAACATTCTTCTCCTACTATGAAGGAGAGTTTACTGTTAGAGAAGGCATCTAGAAGTGGAGCTGCTTTTGAAGTTCTGGAGCTTGAACTTCAAGGGGACATAAGGAAGGATGAGTTTGTTGCATCCAAGCCTTCCCCTCAACCTAAGCTGCCGAAGCTACCAGTTAGGAGTGCTGCAAAGGTGGCACCAGCAAACCCTAAGTTGCACCTTAAGACTGCTGAACCTGTTCAGAAGACTTTGACAAAGTCGTCTGAAATTGTGGGTCAAAAGTCTGAAGGAGCAAAACCTCTTGAGCCTACTTCTAATTTAGAAGGAAAGGCACATGAGGAACCTGTTGCTGATGCTGATGCTATTGCTGCACCACCTGTTGCTGCTTGTCCCTCTGATCCTGAATTGATCAAGGTAGCTGCAATTGCTACTATGATTGAAAATCAAGAATTGGAGAAGAAGTTAGAACAAGAGAAGGCTGATCATGCTTATGCAGTATCTACACAGTTTGCCTTAGCTGAAAAAGAAAGGCTAGCTGCCTTGGCTGAAGGAACCAAGAAAAGAAAGAGATCCAGTGCTGCCATGAAGAAGAAAAGATTAAGCAAGTTCCTTACTAGTGCTCCTGAAGTTACCACAAGAATCACTAGGAGTATTTCTAGTAAACAAGATGCTATAGACATGGCAGATACATATAAGAAGTTTGTCAAAGCCAATCTTTATTTCAAAAGGAGAAGAGAAGAAAAGCAAGCTGAAAGGGAGGAGGCAGAAAGGGAAGTCAAGAAAATCAAAATTCAGAAAGAGGAACCTCCAAAGGAACCCTACAAACCAATAAGGGTGAGGTTTGACAATGTTACACATTCACCACCTTCATCACCAGAAAAGGGGTTGCCAGAAGAGAAGGAAGAAGAAGAAAAGTTTGAACAAGTTCATGAAGAGGATGTTTTAGAAGAGGAAGTTTCAGACAAGGTTGATGAACAACCTATCTTGTTTGAAGAAAAGGAAGCACCATCACCATCACCATCACCATCACCATCTTCATCATCCTCCTCATCATCATCAGAATCATGCAGATCTGAAAACTCTGCTGAGGAGACCCATCAATGTGTGTGGAAAGGAAGCATGCTACCTGCACATCTTAGGCTTGGACCCAAAAGTAGGGATTTCTTCACAGAACCCACTTTTGATCCTTATGCCTATCCTTTTACTGACTCTCAGTATGCAGAAGAAGCTGAAGTGCCCCACAAAAGGTATAAGGGACCCTTCTTTGAAAGGGAAAGAGTGCCAAAATTCCCTAACCTTTATGAAGAGCTGATGTTTTTCAAGGATACACCCCCATCTACATGCATCAAGGACTTATCTTGCACACTGTTGAAGCTGAAAGGAGAAAGTATACTGGAAGCCTTGATGGTCAATACTCTGGACAGCTTGAGAAGATCAGAAAGGGAGTGGTAGTTCCTGAACACAAGTGGGCTCCACTTGATCCCTGTTCTGAAGGTGATTGTCTGAAGATGAGTACTGATGAGTGGTGTTTTGTCAGAAAGCTGTGCACAGAAAGAGAATTATTTCAAAGAGATCATCTGAACTTGGTTGGCATGAGAGGTTATAGGCCACCTACAAATGTTTCTATCAGGCCAAGCACTAAAATTCTGGTGCAACCTGGCAGGATCATTCCTAGGTATCCTCTGAAGGAAGGTTCTGCTGATAAGTTTAAGAACCCAAAGTTTACACAGACCCCTTCAAACCTTTGTCACCAAGAGAATGGAAGCATCTACCAGCCATTGTCAGAAAGCGAGGTGGAGGCATGGATCACAGTCTCAGGGACAGAGTTTGGAGCTCTTACTGGAAAATCAGAGAGGATGCTGGATCCTCATCTGGGACAACTGGACCTATTGAAGACTCTCTCATTGACTATGGGAGATCCATGAATGTGCAATATATGTTTATCAGACAACACTTCCCACTTTTGACTGCACCTTTTCATGAAGAATGGGAGATGATCAACCCCATTGGAACATTCTTTCATCCAGTCTATCATCCTCAGAAATATGGACTACTTTCAGGATTTGATGCGCTGAGTTTTGTGTGCAGATACATAAAAAAATTTTATGAGTCAGCACCTGACAATGAAGAAGAAAATAGAAGACTGAGGTTCAAGATACAGAAGCTGGAGAAAGCCAATGTTGAGCTTCTTGCCAAACAAGAACAGACTCTGGCTTTGCACAAGACTGAACTCATAGCTAAGCAAGATCAGATTCTTCATGAACATTAAGAGATCAAACATGCTCAAGAAGATATGAAGTCTTCCCTTCTCTCTCAATTGGACAAGACAACGGATGATCTCATGTCTTTGCTGAAGGATGCTTTGTTGAAGAAATCTGGCTAGTCTGTGATGTAGCCATGTTTGTTTTTATCTATGGCAATGTGTTTAAATTTCTATGTTTGTCTGAAAATTTTTTAGATGAATATATAAGTTGTTCCCTGCATGATTTTTCTGAGTTTATACTTCATGATTATCCTTTTGATTTCTGTTGTTGTTATGCTTTGGATTCCCTTTTGATTGATGTCAAAAGGGGGAGTACTAAAACTAACAAAAATCTGATTCAAATGTGAAGTGCTACAGGACTCAGGGGGAGCAAAGAAGAACTATTAAGTTCATTATCTAAGGGGGAGTTATTATTAAAAGCTATTTTATTCTCACATACTCCTTTCAGATTTTACAGTTTTAAAATAAATTTGTCATCATTAAAAAGGGGGAGAATGTTGAGTCTCAAAAATATCATAAGAGATTTTATGATGTTTTAAGACAGCAATATCTCCAAGTTTTAATGATTAACAAATTTACATTATTTATTTTCACAGATACTCTTAAGTGTTTAATTATTTAGCTGTGATTTCAGCAAGCAACAATACGCTTTATAAGTCTTTAAGAAGTGCTTCAAGTCATCTGAGGGAAACAGGCCTTCTGAAGTGGTCAACCTGTCTTAAGTGTTGAAGCTGTCTGAAAAGCCAAGCCCGTCTGAAGACTGGAACCCGTCTGAAGACTGGAAGCCGTCTGAAGCTTTAGTAATGACGTGGCATCTTTGCTGAAACCTTGCGTGAAGACCTTTCTGAGTCTCTACTGCTCGTACGTTTTGGAACACATTTATGGCAACAAACACAGAGGCCTTTCCTGGTGCATTTGAATTTCATACACCACTGAGGAAATCTCTGCAAACGCAGCAACGCAGCAATTCCTGAAGCAGCCTTTGACAAATGCAACCTTGTACTATGTCAGAAATGTCAGGATGCTCAGAAGTATGTCTCACAACGGATTGTATAGCATTTAATGCTATCTCTAAACGGTGATTTTTCAACGGATTAAAGTCTGGGTATAAATACCCCTCTCCTGAAGATCATCAACATGAAAAAGAGAATATTTCAAGAGAAAATATACGCTGCTAGTTTTACTCTGTAAAACAAACTCTGATAAATTCTTTGTACATCAATTTCATATATCCTGAGTATACCTCAGTCATCTTGTACATTGTAACAAGTTTAAGCTTCAAACTGGTTCAGTTTTAAAGCTTAAACAACCTTTTCATTGTGAATTGTTTTTTAAGCCTGGAGAGGCTTGCTGTCTAAAGAATACTTGTTGTTTGAGCCTGGAGAGGCTTGTCTGTAAAACAATACTTGGTTGTAGAGCCTGAAGAGGCTTGACTGTAAAAGAATACTTGTAATCTTTGTGAAAGATTAAGAAAAAATCCAAGTGCTTGTTGGCATTGGGACTGGAGGTAGCTCACAGTGGTAGTGAGTGAACCAGGATAAATCCTTGGCTAAGTTTTCTATCCCTTATCTCTTGTCAGTTCGTTTATATTAATATCAAGGGTGTTGAAAAGCTATTCTAAATATTTTAAAAGCAAAGAAACATTTTAAAATATATTTTCAGGAGCCATCCAAAAACTTCAGACAGCCCCCATAAACCTGTCTGAAACTGTTTGTAACTTGTTGTTTTCAAAAAGCTTTCAAAAATATAAAGAAACACTATTCAACCCCCCTTCTAGTGTTTCCCTGTGTTTCTACAATAAAACCTACATCAAATGTGTTTAACATGTGATGAAAATAGGAGCTTAAAGAACCATCAATGGGGCGGCCAACATGTGTTCAATGGGTGTGAATGCTTTTCAAATTTGTAACCTATGAATTGATGAATGTCTTGAAGAGTATTTGATGAATTGTCTTGAGAAGGTGGGTGGCCAAAGGAGGCTCTTGTTGGCCGAATTTGTGTGCTACAATTCAAGAAGAAAGATGACTAGATGATAGGCTATAGTAGGCGGCCACATTAGGGAATTAGGTTATGTTTAATTAATTAATTTATTTTCTTTAATTTGTAATATTGCATGGAGCTCATGAAGCTATTTAAGGAGCATGCATGCCATGCAAAAGACTTAGAATGTTTTGCTTAAGAATTATCAATCAAAAGAGAGTGTTTCTCTTAATTTCTTGACTTGTCAAGTGAGGGGTTTATCAAAGGTTCTTCACCTTTGTGTGTGTTAACCTCAAGGATTTATCTTTCAAACCTTGAAAGTGTGACATCCATTTCTTCTTTTCTTCTATTGTTTATCTGATATTATTCTTGTCCAAGAAACTAAATTCTATGCGTGAGAGCTTGTATGTGAGTGATTTACAAATTCAAGTTCAAAGGGCGTAGTATATTTCTTGTTAAGAAAAAGAGTTCTAATACTAGCAATATTTTCAGTGCGTATAAAAAATTTCAAAGAAAAATCAAAGAGAAAAAAATAGAAAAGAATTGAAAGAAAAGAAAAAGTATTACAACTGTTTCAAGAAAGGTACAACTTAAAGCCTCATATTTCTAAAGGTCCCTTAATTTGTCATGTTGGTTCATATCATTTGGTAATCAGAGCTCCGGTTCTAGAAGTTCAAGGCTGCTACTACTCTTTCTAACATATGTTCTTATTATTCTTAGCTTTTCTTGTTTTTTTTTATTTTTTCTTGTTACTGCACACAGGTTGGTGAACTTATTGACTTTTTTCCTCTTCTTGACTTGGTAAGAACTCAAAGAGAAATAGAGTGGAAAAAAGGCAAGAGGGATACATCATAGAAAAAGCCAAATTGTTGAGTGCAAACACTAGAGGGTGGTGAGGTTTCTAAACAGTTAACTTTATTTTCTCTATTACGTTTGTTCTTGTTCTTTATCATGGAAGAAAAAAAGGTGGAGAATCGTGATCTACAATTGCAAATTACTGCAATGTACCAGCAATTGGAGAGGTCAATGAAGCAACAATATGATGAGCTGCATGCTAGATTGGATGCATTGGAAGTTAGACCACAACCTGAACGGCAGGAGGAAGGAGAAAGACCACCACCACCACCACCCTCATGAAATGAAGAAAGGATTCAAGGTGTCAAGTTAACTATACCAGCTTTCAAAGGACGCAGTGATCCAGAAGCATACTTGGAATGGGAGCTCAAGATTGAGCATGTCTTTGCCTATAATACATACACAGAGGCGCAAAAGGTAAAACTTGCTTCTACTGAGTTTTCTGACTATGCTCTTATTTGGTGGAACAAATTGCAAAGGGAGAGGCGTAGGGATGAGGAGCCATTGGTGGAGACATGGGCTGAAATGAAAAGAGTCATGAGGAAACGTTATGTCCCTTCTAGTTTCCAAAGAGACTTGAAGTTGAAGCTGCAGAAGTTGTCACAAGGAAGTAAGGGAGTTGATGAGTTCTACAAAGAAATGGAGGTGCTTATGATGCAAGCTAATATTGATGAGTACCCTGAGGTAACTATGGCACGTTTTCTTAGTGGTTTAAATCATGAAATTAGAGACATTGTAGAACTGCAGGAATATGTGGAGATGGAGGACCTATTACACAAAGCTCTCCAAGTAGAACAACAGCTTAAAAGAAAGGGAGCAAGGAAGAGTTCTACCACTTTACCTTCAAATTGGAAGGATAAAGTCAAAAAGGAGGTTGTTGAACTATCCAATCAGGGAGCATCATCTTCTCAAGGAAAGGAACCTCAAAAGGGCGCTGAACAGGTGACTAAGAAAGGAAGGGATGTTAAGTGTTTCAGGTGCCAAGGCATGGGACATTATGCTTTTGAATGTCCTACCAAGAAGACTATTCTTCTTAAGGATAATGGGGAATATACCAGTGAATCAGAAGGTGAGGAGGAGAAAAGTGATGATGACACAGGCGCTGAAATTGGTGAAGTCTACATGATTAGGAGACTTCTTGGAAGCCAAACCACGGCCTTGGAAACAAATCAAAGAGAAAACATATTCCATACCAGGTGTTCTGTTAATGGTAAGATATGTTTATTTATAATTGATGGTGGTAGTTGTACTAACGTGGTCAGTGCTAGATTGGTGTCAAAGATGAACATGGAGACAAAGCCACATCCTAGGCCATACAAGCTTCAATGGCTTAGTGAGGGAGATGAGGTGCATGTTAAGAGGCAAGCTGTGATTCCTTTTACCATTGGGAAATATCAAGACAAGGTGTTGTGTGACGTAGTTCCAATGGAGGCCAGCCATATCCTCTTGGGAAGACCGTGGCAGTTTGATACTAAAGCCATCCATGATGGTTTTTCTAACAAAGTTTCTTTCATATTTCAGGAAAAGAAAGTGGTTCTCAAACCTTTGTCCCCAAAGGAAGTGAGTGAGGATCAAAGAAAATTGAGAGAAAAGATAGCAAAAGAAAAAGAGAGTAAAACACAAGAGAGTGAAGAGATTAAAAAGAAAAAGAGAGAAATTTATGAGGGCAAACAATTGTGTTTGGCAAGAGAAAAAGAAATTAGGAGGGAGCTTTGTGCTAATCGTCCACTATTTCTCTTAATTGGTGAAAACCAATTACTTCATGCTAACCAATTTGAAAATTATGATTTGCCTTTGTCAGTTAAATCTCTTTTGCAGGAATTTCATGATGTGTTTCCAGAAAATGTTCCTGATGGGCTGCCACCTTTAAGGGGAATTGAGCACCAAATTGATCTCATACCAGGAGCATCTCTACCAAATCGTCCAGCTTATAGAAGTAACCCTCAGGAAACCAAGGAAATAGAAAGGCAAGTGGCTGACTTGATAAGCAAAGGATGGGTGAGAAACAGCATGAGCCCATGCACTGTTCCTGTTATTTTGGTGCCTAAGAAAGATGGCACTTGGAGGATGTGTTCTGATTGTAGAGCCTTAAACAACATCACCATCAAGTATAGACATCCAATTCCCAGGTTAGATGACCTTCTTGATGAATTGTATGGTGCATGTGTATTTAGTAAAATTGATTTAAAAAGTGGCTATAATCAGATTAGGATTAAAGAGGGTGATGAATGGAAAACAACCTTTAAAACAAAATATGGTTTATATGAATGGTTAGTTATGCCTTTTGGATTAACTAATGCTCCTAGTACTTTCATGAGATTGATGAACCATGTTTTAAGGGAATTCATAGGAAAATTTGTGGTTGTGTATTTTGATGACATACTTATCTATAGCACTTCTTTGGATATGCATGTTAATCATTTAGAATCTGTGTTGGATGTGCTAAGAAAAGAGAATTTGTATGCTAATCTTGATAAATGCATATTTTGTACCAACCATGTTATTTTCTTGGGATTTGTTGTGAGCTCCAAGGGAGTTCAAGTGGATGAGGAAAAGGTAAAGGCCATTCAAGAGTGGCCAACACCTAAAAATGTGAGTGAAGTAAGAAGCTTACATGGATTAGCAAGTTTCTATAGGAGATTTGTTAAAGATTTTAGTACTCTTGCTGCACCATTAAATGAAATTGTTAAAAAAAATGTGGGGTTTCATTGGGGAGAGAAGCAAGAGGCGGCCTTTGCTGCCCTTAAGGATAGGCTCACTCATGCGCCTATATTAGCCTTGCCTAATTTTTCTAAATCTTTTGAATTGGAATGTGATGCATCAAATGTAGGCATAGGGGCTGTTTTGTTACAAGAAGGACATCCAATTGCTTATTTTAGTGAGAAATTAAGTGGAGCTGCACTTAATTATTCTACTTATGATAAGGAATTGTATGCTTTGGTTAGAGCTCTAAAAACATTGCAGCATTACTTGATACCCAAAGAGTTTGTCATACATTATGATCATGAGTCCTTAAAATATTTGAAAGGACAAGGGAAACTAAATAAAAGGCATGCTAAATGGGTAGAGTATTTAGAGCAATTTCCATATGTGATCAAACATAAGAAGGGTAAAGGGAACATAGTAGCTGATGCGCTTTCTAGGAGGCATGCATTATTATCTATGTTAGAAACAAAATTGTTTGGTCTTGAGTCTTTGAAAGACATGTATGAGAATGATGAAGATTTTGCTGAAATTTTTTGCTACATGTGAGAAATTCTCTGAAAATGGGTACTATAAACAAAATGGATTTTTGTTTAAAATGAGTAAATTGTGTGTACCTAAGAGTTCCATTAGAGAATTACTTTTGCATGAATCACATGAGGGGGGATTGATGGGTCATTTTGGAATACAAAAGACTTTAGAAATTTTACAACAGCATTTTTTTTGGCCCCACATGAAACGTGATGTGCAAAAATTTTGTGAAAATTGCATTGTGTGTAAGAAAACAAAATCAAAGGTTCAGCCTCATGGATTGTATACTCCTTTGCCTGTACCAGAATATCCTTGGACTGATATTTCCATGGATTTTGTTTTAGGACTTCCTAAAACAAAGTATGGAAAAGATTCTGTGTTTGTTGTTGTTGACAGGTTTTCAAAGATGGCTCATTTCATAGCTTGCAAGAAGGTGGATGATGCTTGTCATGTGGCTGATTTATTTTTCAAAGAAATAGTGAGGCTACATGGAGTGCCAAGAAGCATAGTGAGTGATAGGGATGTTAAATTCCTTAGCCATTTTTGGAGGACTTTGAGGGGAAAGCTTGGGACAAAATTGTTGTTTTCTACAACTTGTCATCCCCAAACTGATGGACAAACAGAAGTGGTGAACAGAACATTAGGCACATTACTTAGGACTATTTTGAATAAAAATATTAAGTCTTGGGAGGAATGTTTGCCTCATGTAGAATTTGCTTATAATAGGGCTATCCATAGCACTACAAACTGTTCCCCTTTTGAAATTGTTTATGGATTTAATCCTCTAACTCCTCTTGATTTGTTACCTTTGCCTAACATTTCTATGTTTAAGCATGATGAAGGGCAAGCTAAAGCTGACTATGTCAAGAAGATGCATGAAAAGGTGAAATCCCAAATTGAGAAGAAAAATGAAAGTTATGCCAGGCAAGCTAACAAGGAAGGAAGAAGGTTGTTTTCAACCCTGGTGATTGGGTGTGGGTACATATGCGCAAGGAGAGGTTCCCTGAACAAAGAAAGTCAAAACTTCTACCTAGGGGAGATGGACCTTTTCATGCATTGGTTTATTTTAATTGTAGGGCCCGCAACTCCCTCTTGGCCATGAGGTCACTGTAGCTTTCCTTGATCTTGTGATTATGCCTGAAGGCTTGAGGTGGTCAAAGACCCTGAAATTTGCCCAAAGGGCTGTGACAGTCAAAGACCCATGAAAATTTCCCGAAGGTCTGTAATTTGTCTGATAAATTTCTTGGCCAAAGGCCCATGAAAAACATGATTCATGATTACATAGCATAGTATATGATTCATTGAGGGAAAACATGAGGTTTGCATGCTCAAGGAAGGCTCATGCTAACTAAATTGCAATTCACACACAAGTCCTATCTTTAATTCTCAATTAATCATGTAATAAGGATTCAATCATCAACCATACAAGAAAACCCTCAAAATCCCCAATTTCTTAATCTAAGGTTATTCCCTAAATCACATTCAAACAATCAACCCTATATTTACACAAATCAGAGCATAAACATTAATAATAGCAAAGGGAAGGAAGGATAGGGAGCATTCATAAGAGAAAAACAAGAAAGAGTGAGTGAAACCACACTCACCTGAACAGATCCGCGACAGCCTCCGCCGCGTGAAAGCCCTCTTCTCCGGCGAACAGAGCGCCGCACACAGCCATCGTGTTCCACCTCCATCGCACCATGGATCCAATCACCACTAGCAGGTTCACCGCCACCCATCGTCGAGCACCACCACCGCTATGTGCAGTCCGAACAGCCATCAGCACCCACCGTTGCTGCCCGCACGGCCACCAGACCACACCCTCTCACGACCTTCGTCGTCATCAGTTCGCTCTACTCCAGCCATCGTCGCCGGAACCGTCTCCTAGCCGCGAGAATCTCGGCGGCCACCAAGTCCGCGGCCAGATCGGCCGCTGCCACGCTACCATCGGTGAACAGCGTGATGGTCGTCCCTCCCATGTGCTGCCTCTCGCGCGCGTCGCCTATCTTTGCAGCGGTAGTGTCGCTGCTGCTGTAGCCGTGGCCACCTCCATGGTCGGCGCCCCTCTGTTGCTCTCCCCCATCTTCTCAATCGCAAACCCTAGGGAGAGAAAAAGAGTCTGAGAATCCTCCCCCCTTTTTCTTTTTCCTTCCTTCTTCTTTCTCTTACGGCCACGACCCCCTCTCCTTTCCTTTCTTTCTTTCTTTCTTTCTTTCTCAAACCCTAACCCTTTTCCCTCTCTCTCAGCCGCCCCTTTCTCTTCTTTTCTTTCTTCTATTTTTATTTTTATTTTTTCTTTTTAAACCCTAATTCTATTTGTGTGTGTGTGTGAAAAATGAAATGAGACATGTAAGGGTTGTACTCCGATTTCCCTTTCTACCCTTCTCCTACTTCTCCTTGTTGGAATTCATAGCCTAAGGTTTCTCGTTATGTCCTTTAGGTATAAATCTTGGGATGTTACAATAGGCTTATAGGGCGAATTGATAGTATTAACAAACGGAAAGGTAAAGCAATCAAGTCGGTGTAATTTGTCGCCTAGGAGAACCCGCATGAATTATCTTCGAGTGGTTTACTACATGGTAACTCGGGGTAAAGCAATATAGTTTGGCTAGGATATTATAGAAATATATTCACAAATAGTATAGGGATTCACATGCATAAAGGGGTGCGATGATATGAAGTTCAATCCTAATCCAAATAAAGTATTTTATCTTCTCTCAATCGTCTCTTTCTTCTATGCAAATTTATTTTCTTCAACACAAACTCTCAAATACCGTTTTCTACTTGATAGTCTGATCACGAGTAAATACGAAGTGAACCGTTCCCTGTGGATACGATAAACTCATACTTACTATTATACTGCTGAAATTTTGGTACGCTTGCCAGAATTCCATCAAGTATTTTTGGCGCCGTTTCCGGGGAACGGTGTATCAATTCGTATAGACTTGGGAGGTCTAATTATCAAGTTGTATATACTCTATCTTAGGATTAGATTTTTTTTTTATTTTTTTTTTATTTTTTTTTGGAAATTTTAGGAAATTTTCTTTTTTTATTTTTCTTTTTATTAAAATTCTTTTCCTCGCTTACCCTTTTCAAGTTTTCTTGTTTATGCCTTTAAAAGGCCAGGTGTCCCAAAATCAGTTACACTTTGATCCAGAAATATAAAGGACATCAAGGAAGAACAGAAGTAGAAATAGGAGAAGGAGAAGAAGGATACTTGAGGAAGAACCCAAAAATATGGCAGAAGAACAACCACCAAGAAGAAGGACCTTAGGAGAATATGTCATACATCAAGGACCTTGCCATTTTTCAAGCATTGTCTTACCCACAACTGCGAAGACCTTGGAGTTGAAGGCTGCTCACCTCAATCTTATCAGTGCCCATCAATTCGCAGGATTGGATCGTGAGGATCCAAATACACATCTCTCAAACTTTTATGAATCAATAGGCACTATGGGTTTTGAGGAAGGTGATTTAGAATATGTATACTTACACTTATTTCCTTTCTCATTGATAGGTAAAGCTAAGGAGTGGTTGAAGTCGCATCCAAACCAAAGTCTAAACAACTGGGATGTGGTTGAAAAAAAATTTTGACAAGATTTTTCCCACCAGGAAAACACATACAAGCCAAGATAGACATCTCCACATTCAGACAAGGATCAGATGAACCATTATGTGAAGCTTGGGAGAGATACAAATCAATGTTGCACAAATGTCCCAAACATGGCTATGATGACATTGCCCAACTCAATATTTTCTGCAAAGGACTCAGATCTGATTCCAAATCTTTTATAGATGCTGCAGCAGGAGGAACTATCTTATCCGTGGATGCAGAACGAGCAATCTCAATAATTGACAACTTTGCTCAGAATGATCAACAAGCTCAGTGTGGACTACAACCAGCTCAAATACAGAAAGAAATGAGTGCTGGAACTCAACAATAGTGATGCTATTCTAGCAGAAAATAAGCTTATCAAGAGACAGATAGAAGCACTCACAGAATAGTTGAAGGCACTTCCTCAATAATTAAAAGTTGTCCAATCCCAACCTATTCAAGCCCAACCTTTGATCTGTGACTTTTGTGGAGGTGACCATCCCAATGGTCAATGCTCCTATCAAGAAAATCAGGTCGAACAAGTCAACTTCATGGGTAACCAGGGGAGGCAAGGAAATTTCTCCAAAATTAACAATCAGTACTCACAAGGATGGAGGAATAACCAAAACAACTCTGGATGGGGGCAGAATGGAGGAAAGAGACAGACGCCATACCAGCAGCAGCAACCATCAACGTATGACAGATTGAACAGGTTGGAGGAGAAGATTGATGTTTTCATACATGGATTTGATGGATTCAAGAAGAATACGGAAGCATCAATCAAAGCATTAGAAAACCAAGTGGGTCAATTAGCAACAAAGATGTCAGAACACAAGAAAGGCCACTTTACATCAAACACTCAGACAAATCCAAAGGAGCACTACAAACTTGATTACTACTGATGGCAATATTACAGAAGAAAGTGATGTAGAAGAAAACATCATATTTGAAGAGCAAGTGCCTAAAGAAGAGATTGTCAAGGAGAGTGTTTCTACTAGAAGAGGAGTCAGAAGAGATTTCGCAAAATGAAGGAGAACCAGAAGAGGTCTACACCACAGGCAAGTCACTTGACCCAGGTAAGTTCACTGTACCTCTTTCTATAGGTAATCAACCAGCTACTTATGCTTTATTGGATCTTGGAGCGAGCATTCAACTTGATGCCGCTATTGTATTTTTAACAAGCTGGGAATTTTGAAGGTCAAGCCTGCCAACGTAAAGTTACAACTTGCAAATAAGTCCACTCAAAGCCCATATGGGAAGATTGAAGATTTACCAATTAAAGTGGACAAGTTTGTATATTTTGTTGACTTTTACATTGCAGAGACAGAAGAGGAGGATATTGATGTCCCCTTAATACTGGGAAGACCCTTCATGAAAGTTGCAAAGGCAATTATGGATGTTGATCGAGGAAAATATCAATTGAGCTCTAAAGATGAGAGCATTGTGTTTCACATTGATAGAGGAATCCCCAAATTACAAAAGACTCTAGAGAAATTAAAAATGGATCCTACTGATGGGATCTATAAATTTAAATCTCAATCTCAGCTGCCAAAGGTAAGAAAGAAAGGAGCTCCTCAAGATATTGTCGATCAAAAGAAGAAAACGGTTTCTGGATTTCTGAGGAAACCAAGAATGAGAGTTAAGCAACTAGAAAACATGTTGGAGTTCAGATTCAAAAAGAGAAAAAGGGCAGCATCATAAGAAGTTAGTGAAGACGGTGATGATGAGAAAATAAGAAATTGGCCTGGAGGATGGGAACTAAAAGGAAGAACTGGAACAGAGTCAACCATCATCCTCCAATTGAGGCCACCATAAGTTTCTAAGTAACCAGGCGTCGAGCTATCAAACGTTAAACAAGCGCTTCTTGGGAGGCAACCCAACATTTTTGTTTTTAATTTTATCTTTGATTTTGTTTTTATTTTTGTTTGTTTTGAGTCAATGCCTGTGTATAATAGGAAATTGTTGGAATCAGATTGATTTTAATGAGTAAAGGATGCAAAAAAATTGGAGTTGGGAAGCAGTAGAAAACAGAAAATAGGATTTCAATTCTGTTTTCTACGCTTCACCTTCGCTTAGCGCAGGTGAAGCGCAGATTTGAAAAATTAGTCTCTGTTTTCTGTGCTTTACTCTCGCTAAGCGACAGTAAAGCCCAGAAATATCCAAATTACTCTCTGTTTTCTACGCTTCATATTCCTATGAAGTATGCGCTGCACCCTCGCTAAGCGAAAGTGCAGCGAAATCGCGCGTTGCACCATAAATTTGAAATATGAAAGAGGAAAGGTCATTTCAACCTTTCCTTGACTCTTGAACTCCCATTTTCTATGAAATCTCATCCTTTTCCTCTGACTTTTTCACTCCCATTTCCACTTCCTTCCAATTTTTGAAGCTACACCAGGTATGTTTTTATAGTTTTAATTAATTTGCACCGATTAAAATTTTCAGTTTTTCATTTATTTGAGCAAAACCTTAGGGTAGAAAACTTAGGCTCTTAGGACCTTTTTAATTAGGAAAATTTGTCAATAGAGTCTTGTTTAGTATGTTTGTCACTATGGTATATTTATTGGTATATTTTGGTATGATTAGGTGGTAGTTTTTGAAGTGCTCAGTAAATTTTTGCATGTTGCTTTGTTTGGTACATGTAGGCTTAAATTGTTTCATAAATTTTTCATAACCATGCATAAATGACTATACCTTATTGCATGTTACTGATAACATGATTTTTTAGCTTAATTTTTGTTACCAATCTGCTATGCCATGTTCTTAAAAATAAATTAGGACTGTTTTAATTGATCACTTTAGCATGCTCTTAATAAATTAATTGGCATTTGGTAACTTAAAAATCAATATTGTGTGCACCAGTGCTTGATTGAATGATTGCTCTGATTTTTGAATTAAATTGGTCACTTGTTTCATTAATTATGAGTAATCTATTATTTGCTTAAAATGATCTTGGTTTGATTTTTGTTTACAGATGGCTCGCACCAAAGTAGTGAAAGGCACTGACACTTCCAACAGAGGCAGAGGGGGGTGGCAAGAGAGCTAGGCAGGCACCCCAAGACGAACCCGAGTTTGATGCTCATCGCTTCAAGGATGTCAAATCCTTTGAAGCCTACAGTTCACTGATGAACTGTAATTTCATCAGGGAGAGACCAGTAGCTTTGGAACCTGAGGAGTATGAGGACTTCAGAGCAGAGATCATCAGACGGAACTGGGTACACCTAAGCCGCCCAGAATCTCATTTTGATCCTACCATTGTTAGGGAGTTTTATGCCAATGCCATTGGAGAGCATGGCATTGATGCAAGGCGGAAATCCTATGTCCGTGGACAGGTAATCTCTTATGATCGTGATGCGATCAACAGACTTTTACACTTTCCAAGGCCTGAGGGACAGAAGACGAGTGGTGTGCCAGCACCAAGAGAGGATGCGAGCTGTGCGGATTAACGACAATGAGTCCCTGGATTTTCAGACCGCAGAGTGCTTATGTCCGCGGGTGCGTTCCTTTGAGAGGAATGCCTATAGGCAAGCTGCCAGCATAATCAGGCGTGATATGAGGGACATAGCTCAGATGTGGACAATGTTGGTGTTAGCCAACGTCCACCCTACTGGTCACGTATCAGATGTCATCATGCCAGTAGCCCACCTCCTCTACAGCATCATTACCGGCACAGATATAGATATTGTCGGATTCATTAGCCGTAAGATATCAGATTTTGTATCTTCGGTAGGGCGTCACCAGCGCCACCTCCAGGATCAGCCTTGGCTTCCCATCACTCATCACTTCCCTCTGTGAGTCTAGAGGTATTGAGGTAGTCTGTTCGGTACGCATCTTGAACCCCATGACCAGAGGCTATATAGAGGCCAACTGCATCCCGGAGGAGGATGAGGATGAGCAGCAGTAGCAGCAACAGGCACCACCACCACCACCACCAGTAGCAGACATGTAGCCTCCAGTCTGTGCCCCGCAGATCCTTGCCCAGAACACACATATGATGGCCCAGATGTCCACTCTCCACCGAGCACCAGTTCATTTTCAGGACATGCATTATCAGGCTCGCTCGGACCCGTACCCAGGCATGCACCCTGATCAGTTTGGAGCATATTTGCAGTGGCCTGGTGGTAGCACTCTGCTAGAAGCTTGGACCTGCAAGACCTACACTGGAGGATATGCACCAACTTCAAGCCTGAGCTTCAAGCAAGGAAGAGTTGGAGAAATTAGTGTGTTACAAATAAAGGTCACTACCCTACAAAATAAGGGTCACTACCCTACGGAAGGACACCTTGACCCTGGATAGGACCCTTGTCCTATGGACCACCCTTAATTAGGACTCTCTTGTATTTTCTTTTTATTTTTTTGTTTTTTTCTTTAATTCCTCCTAGATGGGAGCTATTTTAAGTGGTTTTATTGGTTGGGAGGTGCTATACTAGTTGGGTGGTAGGAGCCATGGGTTCAACAACCTAACTTAGGTGGTTTTTGAGTCATCTTTTTTCCCCTTCTCTTTGGGTGGCCGCCCAAAACACTATAAATAGGGAGGCTTCCCTCGTAACACATTCATGATTTAGTAAAGGCCTTATGCCCCAAATTTCTCCTCCGTTGGTGAGTTGAGTGAGGCTTGGTGGTTGTGCTCAACCCATACTGAGACTTATCTAATTCTCCTGAATTAGTGGCGTCTGGCATTGGACTTATCTGCTGTGGGTGGATTCCTGCTTCAGTGGCGTCCTCTCCATTTTCTTCCTCTCCACTTTTTCTTTCATTTTCTCTCATTTTCTTGGTTTTCTTGCGCATTATAGACTACTTCCAGCAACCTTAAATTGCAATTTACTTGCTAATTTTGATTCTAATCGTATGTTTTTGCTCAATCCTAGATCCTACAACTATCCTGCTATCAATTGGTATCAGAGCTTTGTTGAATTGAGCAATTTGGAGTTGAATTGGGGCTATTTTGGGCGCTGCACTGGCTATCCTAGGTGCAGAATTTTCATTCATTTTTAGTGTAATTCCATCCCTCTTTTCAATTGTAATTTGGACTTGGACTGTTTCTCGGGCCCGAGGTTGCCTTTCTGCTGCTATCAGCACTTGTCTGTCTTGATTGATTTGCTTGAATTCTTGCTAGTATGAGGGCTGTTTTTGGGCCGCTAATCCCACCCCCTAGGTGTTTAATGAAATGCTTTCTTTCATTGGCTCATACTTGTTCTTGAGTGATTGTTGCAAATAAACTATATAACTGCTTGTTTGTTGGTGAAGTGTGGTAAGAGAGGCATTGTTGTCTTCATTTTTCCAAAGATCGTTCACCTACATTTTCTCCCCTTCACCATTATTGTTCATCCCCCATATTCATCTCTTTACTTTCCGCTTTTAATTTTCTTTCCGCCATTTAATTTCCGCTTCTCCCCATCCTTTTAATTTCTGCTCTCCCCTTTACATTCTGCCATTTACATTTTCTGCTCTCCCCATCCTTTTACTTCCCGCTTCCCCCTTTACTTTCAGTCATTTATTTTCAGTCCTCCCCATCCTTTTAATTTCCGCCATCCCCTTTACATTTCTGCTCTCCCCATCCTTTTACTTTCTGCCATCCCCTTCTACTTTCTGCCATTTACATTTCTGTCTTCCCCATCCTTTTAATTTTAGTTTCCCCTTTAATTTCGTGCCATTTAATTTTGCGTAATTTTCCTTCTTATTTTTGCCATTTTATGCGCATTTTTGGGCTCTTGTTTTGTTCAATTTTCTACTCTTGTTATGTCTGTCTGTTTGACATTCTGATTGCAAATTTGGATCGACTGTTATCTCTACCTTGTACTTTCTCTGTTTGATTGTGCAAAACGCTCACCTATAGGCTCCTTTTTTTGGTTCATAGTATTGGAAGAAGATCAACAAATTCTAATTGTTGATTTTCCTTCAGATTTTAATTCCAATCTTAAAACTGAACCAAGCACGTTTCTGTGACCGTACTACTGCTTTTGTATAGTCAACAAGGAAGTGCTAAGCAATTTTTTTTTGCCATTTTTGAAATCAAGTTGCCATTACGTTTTCACAGTTTTTAGAAATCAGTTTATTCATTATTTTGCTTTTCTGGTACCCACTTGGACCAGTTTACTGTCAGAAAATTCCAAAAAAATTACAGTAGCTACAATTTATTTTCTTTTCATTGTGTACAAATTTCTGTAATTTTCTGTTGGGAAAAAGACAAAAAAAAGAAAGAAAAGGCAAGAAAATACAAAAAGTACGTACGTGCCAAAAGTACAAAAAGAGGTGTAAAAAGCAAAAAAGGGTGCAAAGTCAACAACAAGGAAGAAAAAGTCAAAAGACACCCAAAAAGAGTCCAAAGTTCAAAAAATTCAGAAAAAATAGAAAATTCAAAACAAAAAGTTGTCCAACAATACAGTGACAGTTTTACTGTAATTTTCTTTTTCATTTCCCTGTATACCGTAATTGAGTTGTATTTGTTGTTTTCCTAAAACGACAATTTTGGCAACTCTTTTTCAAAAATCACCAAAAACAATTCTCTGTGCAATTTCTTCCGTCTTGTTTTGTTTGCTGTCTGTTCTTGTGTATAAGCTTGTTTGAGTGCCAACTTTTTCTTGTTTGTCATATCAATTCCTTGTTTGTCTTAGGATTTTTCCAATCTTCCTTTTAGTAGGTATTTACCTTGTTAATATGCGCTTCTATTTTGGGTAACGGTTAAGACTTAGTCTCACGTTGGTCTTGCAAGATCTAACCAACCTCCAACCGAGTAGAAGAGGCAAGAGAGTCTCATTATAGAAAAGCCAAAAAAGAGTGACATACACGAGTGGATACATTCTCTTGAGTGTAAACACTTAGTTGAGTGGAAAGGTCCATAAAACTTTAAGTTTAAAATCAATTTAGGAGAATGGAAGGAAGGAGGCAAGGAGAGAGGGCAACCATGTTGTTTAGAAAATCCTTAGAAACACCCTTGGGTGAAGAAGAGAGCCAAAGAAAGAATCTATTCCACACTAGGTGCCAAATTGAAGATAAGGCATGTTAGTGATCATAGATGGAGGAAGTAGTAGCAACTTAGCTAGCCTTAGGTTAGTTAACAAGCTAAACCTACCTACTAATCCACATCTATAACCTTATACACTTCAATGGGTGAGTGATGAGGAGAATTTATGGTGGATAGGCAAGTAAGACTAAGGTTTAACATTGGGGACTACAAAGATGAAATGACTTTTGATGTTATAACTTTGAAGCTTCACACATCCTATTAGAAAGACCTTAGCAATATGAGAGAGGGTAAAATTTGATGGGTTTGCCAATACCTATAGGTTCCGCCACAAAGGAATAAAATTCACACTCATGCCTATGACCTCAAGTGAAGTTAAGGAAGATCAAATCCAACTAAGAGGTTAATAGAAAAAGAGAAAGAAGAAAACTCTAAACAAAATGGATGAAAAGGAAGAAGAAACTAAGGAAATTTTGGAAGAAAATAAAACAAAAAGAGAAAAAGTGTATGTAGGAAGGCAACCTACCTTATCTTGTAAACAATTGAATGCTAACCCTTTTAATGAAAACTTGGATAGGTTGTTGGCAATTAAGCTTAATGGTGCATGCGAGAAGACTCAAGCTATTGAAAGGGAGTTTCCTAAATTAACTTTCTTTATGCATGATATACCTTCTTCTATGCACAATTATATGCCGCAAAGCATTACATGTCCAAAGGAATTTTACAATTTTGATGATCCCTTGAAAACCTATTGCATGCTTAGAAAAGCCAATTCAGTTTGATAGTACCTTGAACCTTTTGAAAATGCATGTTTACCCAATCCATTAGACATATTGACTTGCATGCCTTTCATGATAGATTGGATGTACAAAAACAATTGGTTTGTGTACTTGACTTGCATACACATTCTATATTAATCTCTTTATCTCATAAAGGTATGTATGAAGCTCTTCAACTAGTTTTGAAAAGGGATAGAAATATGGGTAAGGATATCACATGTAACAATAATTGTATGACATCTAGATCGCATGTTGATAGGCCTCATAGTATACTTACTCAATGTGATTCTTTTACTGTCTCACCTTACATGAATACATATGATAATATGCGAAAGGTGTCATATTACTTGAGTGAATGCATTAGAATGGATATGCCTTGTGAACAAACTTGCATGAATACCTCATGGCATGAACATATACACTACTCTTTTGACAATCATACTCAAGATGCATGTGTTATGTTCAATAAAAATGTTGGGGATGTTATTGAAAAATATTAAAACATTCATGCCACATAGCTTCACTTGTGCATTTATTTGGGAACATAGTGTAGAATATTTTGATGAATATTTGCACATTGACACACATTTTGTACTTATGTGGAATTTATTTCCTAAGCCTTCTCCATGACCACTTACTCCTCTTACTTGCAAGGGAGGGCTTCAAAAGATTAGTCTTTGATCCAGGATCTAAATCCACAGAGTACATGGATAAGATGGCTCAATCTTCATTAAGGGAGTTTTCTAACCCTTATCTCAAATATCTCTTGTTCATCTCGTATGTTTTTCTTTTTCTAATCTTTATGATCCCCAAGTATTTTTGTTATGAGCCTTCACTTTGCTTGCTTTGGAATAATACTTATGGGTCTTCTTCTTGTTGTCTAGGCTCAAGAAGGATGTTCAGCTTGTGGACCTCTAACTCTATTCTCCAAGGGCTAAGGGAAGTATCTTCTTACTTCCTAAATTTTGTCATCCATCTCCTTCTTCTACCCAGTTCATTATTCTTATGGCTTCTTCTAAATTTGTAGATTTGAGGTCAAATCCTTTTCAAGGGGGAGGGAATGATAGCACTCTGCTAGAAGCTTGGACCTGCAAGACCTACACTGGAGGATATGCACCAACTTCAAGCCTGAGCTTCAAGCAAGGAAGAGTTGGAGAAATTAGTGTCCTACAAATAAAGGTCACTACCCTACACAATAAGGGTCACTACCCTACGGAAGGACACCTTGACCCTGGATAGGACCCTTGTCCTATGGACCACCCTTAATTAGGACTCTCTTGTATTTTCTTTTTCTTTTTTTGTTTTTTCTTTTAATTCCTTCTAGATGGGCGCTATTTTTAAGTGGTTTATTGGTTGGGAGGTTGCTAGGCTAGTTGGGGTAGGAGTCATGGGTTCAACACCCAACTTAGGTGGTTTTGAGTCATCTTTTTTCCCCTTTTCTTTGGGTGGCCGCTCAAAACACTATAATAGGGAGGCTTCCCTCACTTGTAACACATTCATGATTTTAGTAAAGGCATTATGCCCAAATTTCTCCTCCCTTGGTGAGTTGAGTGAGGCTTGGTGGTTGTCGCTCAAACCATACTGAGACTTATCTAATTCTCCTGAATTAGTGGCGTCTAGCATTGGACTTATCTGCTGTGGGTGGATTCCTGCTTCAGTGGCGTCCTCTCCATTTCTTCCTCTCCACTTTTTCTTTCATTTTCTCTCATTTTCTTGTGTTTTCTTGCGCATTATAGGCTGCTGCCCAGCACCTATAAATCGCAATTTACTTGCTATATTTTGATTCTAATCGGTTGTTTTTGCTCAATTCTAGATCCTACAACTATCCTGCTATCACCTGGGGACAAGCCTATTCTTCTAGGGGAGGGTGGAGGAGCTGGAGATGGAGGAGCTAACATGGAGGATTGATTTTTTTGATTTGGTGTTTTTCTTTCTTTTTTTCTCTTTCTTTCTTTTTCTTTTATTATATTTTCCTTTATTTTATTTTCTTTTGTTTTATTTTCCTTTTATTTTATTCTGGATATGTACTGTATACCTTACTGATACATCATTTTGTTATGGAGTGCATTTTTCAGTATTTTCTGTATTTTTATTTTTATTTTTAGGAATTTTAGGATTTTAGGAAATAGGATTTAAAGGAAATTTTTTTTTCAAAAATCTCTGAAATTAGGCAGTTTAACTAACCAGATTAGGAAAGAAGAAAAGGTTTTGTGATTAATTCCATAATCAGTTAGGATTAGGATATTTCACAAGAGAACCTATCAAGATAGTTAATTAAAACCAGTAAGTGCTTTATCAAGGAATTTAGTCAAAAAGCCGGTGAGCTGTGAGTCCAAACACTTAAATTGAGAGTTTTTCACCGCTGCTTGTCAATTGTTATTGATTGAGTTTTTAGATTTTATTCTGTTCATGGAAAATATGGAAGTGACAAAGGCAATTTTTATTTTTACATTATTTGCTCAGTGCCAAAAAGCCAACCCTTAATTAAATTTTTTCAATTTTCTTGGTAACCCATTTGAGCTTTAATGTTTCTTCTTATGCACCTTAGCCATAATTTATATCTATATCCTATCCCTCACTCTTGGGATAAAGAGCAAGGTGCAACTTGAAATAATGGGAAGAAAAGGTTGGTAAGTTGAAAGTCAAGAATTACAAAGAGTAGGCACAAGAAAGAAAAAGAAGAGCACTCCCTCAAAAATCAAAAAGAAAAAGTGCATGAATTGAATAAGTTGGGGGGAGTGCATCTTCAAACAAAGAAAGAGGCCGGCTAAATGAAACAAATCAAGAATGAGATGGAGAATGGAGAGAAGTTCCAAGTTCAAGAAAAATCAAAAGATGCTCTCTATTCTAAGTGTTTTATTGCTTATCCAGAAAAACCATGATTTCTTGATAGCCCAGCCTCTTTACAACCAAGAAAAGACCTTTTGATCCATATTGACCATGTGCATGTTTAGAAGTTAGAAACGACTATCAATTCTAATTGTTCAACTATGGTGGAAAAATTGAGGGAAACACTTACCCTTGAGCATGAGAGAATTCCTTGATTTATCATTTATTGCTTTAATTTCTATTTCTGAGAAAGTTTGACTGAATTGTTATATCTTATTCTGATTGAGCATGGGTAACATCTCTTAATTTTGATCTTTTCTGATATTTGGAAAGTGACTTCTTCCTAACAAAGAGATGATGAAATTTTTGTCCTTAATTTTTTGAGAATTGTACAGGGGGGGTTGAATCAATTTTTGATTGCAAAAAGGTCTCTTGCTTGAGGACTAGCAAGAAGTTAAGTTGGGGGGTATTTGATAAGTGTAAATTATATGATATATTCTTGTATTTTTACTGCACTTATCAAGGTTAAAATAGTAATTTATGCCCCAAAATAATCCCTTTTTAGTAATAATTGTAATAATTGTGTTTATTTGATTTGAATTTGATGCTATTTTAATATAAAATCTGTTGATTTTGCAGATTTATGAGGAGATTTATGAGGAAATTTAAATGAGGAGAGAAGATAGCATCATTTGAGGATAGGATCTACAGATTTGAAGTTTAAATGAGAACAAATAAAGATAAGATCAACTTCCATTTAAACAAGGATTCTGCAGATAACATTCCAATTTAAATTCAAAGGCCAAATAAATACAGAATCAAATCAAAAAGAGGGAAACAAGGAAAGCCAACTACACAAGGATAACATCAAGAAGAAATCAAGCTGTTAAAAGAGGAAACAGAAAAAGCAGTTACGCGCTCCATGATTCACCTGCGCTAAGTGCAGGGTGGAGCGCAACATTCTGGAATTAACGCTTCACTTACGTTGAGCACAAGTGAAGCGCAGCTGCGCGGATTCATTTTTAGATCTATTTCAAAATAGATTCTTTCCAGATTTAAGATAGCTTTCCTTGATCTATAAATAGGACCTTTTGTAAAGATCAAAGGAGGTGAGGGAAGGAGCATTTAGGAAGGGGATTAAAGAGACGACAAAGGCAGAGCTAGGATTGGAGCAAGGTGACAGCTTCTCCATTGGGTTGTAATGGCTACCATGCGTAGCTAAACGTCTCATTAGGATTGAATGTAGTTGATTCAATCCCCAAATGTAAGTGAATTCTATTTATTATTTATGAATCCCTATTTTACAATATCGGTACTTTTAGACTTTTCTACTTGATAGTGTGATCACGAGTAAATACGAAGTGAACCGTTCCCTGTGGATACGATAAACTCATACTTACTATTATACTGCTGAAATTTTGGTACGCTTGCCAGAATTCCATCATGTCCAAACGTATATGAGGAGCTGTTGTACTTTAAAGATCATATGCCTCTGCACAAACATATTGGTCTTCATTTTGACACTCTAGAGGATGCTAAATTAAGGAGATCGACAAAGGCTTCAGGGGGAGTATCTGGATCTGACCAGATAGAGAAGATCAGACAAGGAGTGCCTCCACCCAAGCATTACTGGAAGAGAATTGATGTTGATTCACCTGACCAAGTGAGGATACCTGCTGAAGATTGGATTCTGATCAGGCATCTGAACATGGAATCTGAATTATACTCAAAGTATATTGCTTCAAATGCTGGGTGCAGAGACTTCAAGCCTCTGAAACCTCTCATTATGAAGCCTTCAACCAAAATCTTTTGGCAGCCTGACATAATTGTGCCAAAGATTCCATTTGCTGAAGGTCCTAAAAATAAGAAGAAAGAACCAGAATTCTACTCTGCCTACATGGATGAGCCTGAGCCCTTTACCAAAGAAGAATGGGAAAGAATCCCTGAAGACTTAGAAGCTTATGGGGGTTTTGACCACACCTACAGAGAAAGGCTATGGGATTCATACTGGAATGAGATGGAAAAGAAAGGGTCCTGCTCAGGAACTAAATTTGATTTTGCTGATTCAATGACCAAGAGCACCCTCTCAGTTCAGGAAGTTTGTACTTGGTTTCCTGGAACTTTTCCTGGTTCTAAGCATGAAGAGAATGAAGATTGGATTGTACATAAGTGGACTCCTGCAATCTACACCTGCTTAGTGGTTAAACCTTCTGATTATGGTTTTTCAGATGGCTTTGTGTAGGATCACTTTTACCTGGAAGCATGTGTCCATCATCTATAGAGAAGTTGATCTCTCTGAAGCTCTTGAAATAAGAGAGAATGAAATCAGAAGGCTGAGGGGAAGAAACCATAGACTTCAGATCTTAGTGAGGCAATTACATGTTGTTCTTGTTTGTCCCCAATGTGAAGAATCCAAGCCCAAGCTTAAGAGGAATAACGGTTTCTAGCTTGCCCTGTTTCAGAAAGTCTATGTGTTTATCATAGTTCTATTTTTTTTGTTAAAATTTCAATGTTACTGAACCTTTTGAAATTTTTAAATATGATTATCATCACTATTCTCTGATTCGACTACGTGCAATTTTCGGTTATCCTCGTATTTGCTTTGCTACGTACGATAAATATCTGGAATGATTGGAATTGATTGTTGAGAATGATACAACTAAGTTTCTAAAACGATTATTGTCTACATACCCTACATTTATTATTCTATGTGCATTTAATACTTCAGTATTTTTTTATCAACCTTTTTGACTGATGACAAAAGGGGGAGATATAAACTAACAAACATCTGAAGTTTAAATGTTTTTCAGAAAAGAATTCACGGATTCAGAGGGAGTATGTCATTCTGATTAAGTATCTAAAAAAAAGGGAGATTTCTTAACTTAACTTATTTTCCCTTCAGATATTTAAAAATGTTTAAGCAAATTTGTCATCATTAAAAAGGGGGAGAATGTTGAGTCTCAAAATATTATTAAGAAATTAATAATGTTTAAGTCTCATAAATGCTAAGTTTTAATGAGTAACAAATTTGGTTAAAATATCCTGACAAAAGTACAAATTCTCTTAAGGGTATTTCACTGTGTTTCAGCAACTCTATGAAGGAGCAACCCTCTAAAGTGGTGCAACCTTCTGAAGGATGAGAACCTGTTGACGTTATCAACCCTCTGAAAGAGATGTTTCACTTGAATCAAGAAGATCAGTTGACCAAGTCAGAAGGCTTTCTGATCAAGACTGTAATACATCATAAATGTCTTCTACAAGTTTGATTCAATTAAGGAATGTTACAGAGACTCTTTATGAGGCTTTTAAAATCATTTACCAAAAAGGGAAACTGTTGTAACCTGGTACATGCAAGTGTCAGATCTGTGTCAAAGACTACAGACCTGCAGCACACAATATCAGAAGCTTTCAGAAGATTGTCTCACAACGATCTCAACAACATTTAATGCTATTTCTCAATGGTGGGTTTATCAATCTTCAACGGACTCAAGCTGAGCTCATATATAAAGCTTCTTGAAGAATTACATAATGAGAGAAGAAATTTTTATCAAGTCAACACGCTGCGAAAATCTTACTGCTACTCTGTGATATTTTGTACATAGAAAATTTCATTTGTATCCTGAGTTATACTCAGTTATCCTTTGTACAAGATTATTTTTGTTTAAGTTTCTCAGGAACTTAAACATATATTTACTGTAAACACTTTTAAGTGTTTGAGAGCCTGGAGAGGCTTGTTATTTAAAGAATACTTGGTTTGAGCTTGGAGAGGCTTGTCTGTAAAAGAATACTTTGTGTAAGAGCCTGTAGAGGCTTGACTGTAAAAGAATACTTTTAACTGTGATCAGTTAGTGTAAATCCTTTGCTGGTTTGGCATTAGGACTGGACGTAGCTCACGGTGGATGTGAGTGAACCAGGATAAATTTCTTGGCTAAGTCTTTTCTTCCCTTATCTCATTATATCTGTTCTTTAAGCTAACAGGAGGGTTCTGGATAATTTGTTTTATAAGCTTGAACTGAAAACAAACTCAAACGCCTCATAAAACAAGTTTTCTAAGCTATTTTATTGGACCTGTTGAAGTAACTTCAGCAAGTACCTGTAACCCAGTTTTAGCAAGTTGCTCAAAATTCTTGTGAAATGCTTTGCTTGTAAAAAGGTTTTCATAAAATCTGTTTAATCATATAAAACACTATTCAACCCCCCTTCTAGTGTTTCTTGTGGTTTCTACATGTACAACATTCATGATTAAAGGAAATATTGTAATTTTATCACACAGTTGACTAATTCTCAACAAATTAAACTTTAGATCATCAACAAACAAGACATCATCAATTATAATGGAAGAATTGTTACTGATACTCCCGATACCATAAATGTGACCTCTATTATTCTCACCATAAGTCACATAGCCTCCTTCTCTTGCTTGTATAGAGACAAATTTGCTCTTGTCTCCTGTCATGTGCCTAGAGCATTCAATATCCAAGTACCATAGGGACTGCCTTGACTTTAGGCACACCTGCAAAAACAAACAATGATTTATTTTGGTAACTAAATGGATTTGGGTCCATTTGGATTAGTAATACCTCTTGTTCCTTTGGGAATCCACAAGTATTTCTCACTAGGAACTCCAAATTTCTTAATCATGCAACCATAAGAGGTATGCCCTTTGTAAGAGCAATAATTGCAAGTAATAAAAGGTGTATTTGAAGCTTTTCTAAAATTGAATAAATTTTTAAGAGACTTTTGCTTCTTATCACAACTATAACCAATTCCAGCTTTATCAACCATGCATTTTTGTTTACCTAAAAAAGACTCAAGGTTAGCTCTTCCCTTTGTGAATCTAGAAAATGCTTTAGTAAGGTAAGAAATTTTAGATTCAAGCATCATGCAAGTTTCACAATTAGAAGTGGAAGCTATATTACAAGAGGAAGTGTTTTTCAAATTTTCATTTTCACTTTTCAAATCATCCATTTCCTTTTGTAAATCATTTACTCTAGCTTCTAACCACTTGATTTTCTTTTTGTAAACATTGTTGAAGAAACTCAATTTCTTAGCTTCTTCATGCAATTCAATAAAGGTATCTTCTAATTGATCATAATTGGTATCAATTGAATAGTTAGAATCAATTACCTCACTTTCGGAATCAATCTTTGTCATAAGGCAAAGGTTTGTTTCATGATCACTTTCACTTTCACTTGATGTGGTTGAGGCATTGTCTTCCCATGCAATGTAAGCCTTTTTCCTTCTGTTTATGAATTTTGATTTTGACTCATCATTTCTTTGCTTTCATGCTAAGTTAGGACAATCCGCCTTTATATGACTAGTTTTGCAACATTCAAAGCAAGTGAATTTAGGTGAGAAGGATTCAACTTTCTTTGACTGTTTCATTCCTTGGAATTGCTTGTTCTTACCATTTTTCTTCTTCAAAAATTTCTTGAATTTCTTTACTATCAAATTCACATTTTCTGGTTCAGAGGTTTCATTATCAGTGCTATCATCAGTACTTGAATTCTCATTAGATTTTAGAGTTAATCCTTTGAATTTCTTATCCTTTTGTTCCTCTCCCGCCATCCTATTCATATCCATCTCATACTCTCTTAAATTCCCTAACAACTCTGCACTTGTCACGACTTCCAAATCTTTTGATTCAGTAATTGTTGTTACAGTTGGTTGCCACTTTCTGTTTAGAGACTTGAGGATCTTCACATTCAACCCCTCTTCATCAAAAAATTTTCCAAGACCCTTAAGATGATTAACAATGTGTGTTAATCTATTCTATACATCCATAATAGTTTCTCCTTGTGCCATCCGGAACATTTCATACTCTTGAATCAATATATTCTTTCTAGCTCTTCTGACTTCAGGTGTTCCTTCATGTGTTACTTGAATTAAATCCCACGCTTCTTTGTCCGTTTTGCATGCAGAAATCGTGAAAAATTCATCACTATTCAAAGCAGAAAGTATGATATTTAAAGCTTTAGAATAATTTTCAGCACGCTTAATTTCATCTTGATTCCATAGTTCAAAAGTTTTTTACATATTAAATCATTCAATGCTTGAGTAGGAACCTTATAAATCAGTTACCACAGCTTGCCAAATGCCTCTACTAACAGTCTCCATTAAAATTTTCATTCCAACATTCCAAAATGGATAGTTATCACAACAAAATAGAGGTGGTCTATTAATTGAAGCACCTTAAGCAAATGACAATTGATTCCATGTCATTTGTGTAAACAATTTGCTAAAATCTTGAATAACTCTCAAGATTCCAGCTCTGATGCCAATTGTTGGTCCCAAAGGGAATCTAGAAGCGGGATTGAATAGATTCACTAAAAACTTATACCTTTTCACAAAATCAGAAATTGTTTTACCCTTTTCTTTTTGCCTTCAAGATTATTTCAAATTGAGTTTTCAAAAGACAATTTTTCAGAGTTTAAAAACAATGTGCAGCGGATCATATGTCAGAAGGGTAATTGATTACCAAGACTAATTCCTCAAGCATTACAATTTACTATTCAAACAAATTCAATTTTATGAAATATCAAGAACGAAATTAGAACTTACAATACAAAACAAATATGCTGTTCAAATTTAGCCAAAAAAAATCAAATTGTAATAGAGTAGGGATGGAGAAAATTTGGACAGTTGTTTATACTACTTCAACCATAAAACGGGACTACATCCAGTTTAGATTTAGCACACCACTGAAACTTCTTTCACTATAGAATTGATTACAAACACCATGCACATACAATCTTAAAGAAAGACTTACTAACAACAAACAAAGGTTTAACTCTTGCACCCCACAAGAGCATGTTCCTCAATGACACCCCGTCATATGAACATCAATCTTACTCATGACACCCCATCACAAGATTTCAAATATTCTCTATGAACACCCTATTCAAGAGACTCCATAATACAGAAAATTTAGAAAGATTAAGGGTTATAATACCTTGACTGTGTAGATTAACCCAATGAATAAGATCAAACACTTCTTTCCATTGTCAATTCTTCTTTGAGCCGAGTTCTTGATTCTGCATATTCTTATGGTTTTTCCTTTTGATTTCTTGGAGAGATTCTCTAAAAGAGATTCTTGTGTTGTTTTGAAAAACTAAGCTCTTCTCTTTTTAATTTTGAAAATCATAAGTATAGAACAGTTTTAGTTAGTTAGAAATAGAAAAAATATGTTAAAAACCCATTACAAATAGTTTTGAAAACGTTCAGAATTATGCAGACTTCTGAGGTAATCGATTACTGACTTTGGTAATCGATTAAACCAGATAGTATTTATACAACTCTTCTCAGATTTCACAAGTAATCAATTAGTTCGATCTTGTACATGAATTCAAGCAGTTTTCAGCTTTGAATCAGTTTGGGGTCCATTACCAACTTACGTAATTGATTAAACTAGAGGAAAATCATTACTAAGTTGAGTAATTTGGATCGATTACTGACTTTGGTAATCGATTAAACCAGATAGTATTTATACAACTCTTCTCAAATTTCACAGGTAATCGATTACCTGTATCAGGTAAACGATTAGTTCGATCTTATACATGAATTCAAGCAGTTTTCAGCTTTGAATCAGCTTAGGGTCCATTACCAACTTACGTAATTGATTAAACTAGAGGAAAATCATTACTAAGTTGAGTAATTTGGATACCAAGTTTTCCAAAATTGAAAACTTAACTATGAACTCAATTAGCTGAAAGAAAAATCAACAAGGAAGAGTCATAAAACACATACATATTGCCTAATCCTAAAAACAATCAATACAAGTGTCACACCTATAAAAATGTGTTTGGCACTAAGAAATGGACCCTGTCCATCCAAAACTCAGACTTCTCGGGGTTAGCAAACAACTTCTTCTCTCTCAAAATCCCCAAGATGACTCTAAGGTGTCGCTCATGCTCCTTTAAGGTCTAGGAGTAAATAAGGATGTCATCGCTGAACACAAAAACAAACTTATCTAGGTAGGGCTAGAAAATCCGGTTCATGTAGTCCATGAACACGACTAGAGCATTGGTTAAGCCAAACGACATCACCAAGTACTCGTAGTGCCTGTATCTAGTCCTAAGAGCAGTCTTAGGTATATCCTCACCCTTAATCTTAATCTGGTTATAACCAGACCTAAAGTCTATCTTAGAGAAAATCGAAGCTCCTCTAAGCTTATCTAGGATGTCATCTATTGTAACGCCCTAATTTCTAAATTCAAAACTTAGTCTGTTGGAAACTAAATTCTGAAAATTCGAAACTAAAATATACAATTATGGATATCAAACCTCACATTTACACAAGTGTCCGACAACAACTTATACAAAATGTGATTAACTTAAACCTTAATTATATAATCAAAATCCATAATATACATATCCAGATATACCTGGTCCAAAGATTATAAACTAGCATCTCTAATATCAACAAAACTATATACATGAAGGTTTTCTACATAATCCAAAAGAAATCTAAACATCTAAACACAACAGCCCCAGCTTTAAACTCACTTATTTCCACTAGGAGGTACCTGCACACCTAGATTATATCCACAAAACGCGTGGTGAGACTAATGCCTCAGTGAAATATAACTAAACACACTCAGTGTATAGGAAACAAGCGCTAACCAATGTACATCAAGCCAATAGACATCAATCATCAATTTGCATTAACATTTCATATCATAACTAACTTAATCATAAGCAATAAAATGCAACTCACTGCTGAAATCAACAGGCATGAACTTATTACTGAAACTAGAGTTAGAACTGAGCTCAGACTACGGGAAACGTCTTTCCTGGGGACGTATCCCACCCATTACTGGACCGAAGTCAATATTTTTACATAAACAATCAATTTCTTAACTCACAGCACACAGGCCGACTTAAATAACTCACAGTCTAAACCGGTAAACATGAATTGATAACCCAAAACTAGAATTTCAAGTATTTCGAATGTTTCGAAACTTTCGAAAGTTTTTAACTTTCGTAACTTCAAAATCCAATGGATTTATAATCAATTCCTAGCATGAATTACTCATTCTAGCATAAACTTCATCAATTCAATCAAAGTAACTAAATAGAAAGGGAATCGAAGGGGTAGGGATCATACATTAAGCATTTCGTCAATTTCGTAATCTCGCTACTTTCGTAAATCTCGCTACCCTGAGGTTTTCAATGAAACAACCAACCAAACTACTCAAATTCATGCATACATTACTATCCTAACTACAATTATCATATAGAAGAGGAATTAAAGAGTAGGGTTCATACATTTGGGGAGAAATCAAACTCAAAGATAAAAGTGGGTGTGTGAGTTATACTCACCAATTTCTTGAAATTCACAAGAGGAATTGATGAGTTGAACGATCCTTTGATGATTCCTAGCTTCAATTCTCTTTAATCACC
The DNA here is from genome assembly GCA_026901365.1 of Sesbania bispinosa. Taxonomy (NCBI): domain Eukaryota; kingdom Viridiplantae; phylum Streptophyta; class Magnoliopsida; order Fabales; family Fabaceae; genus Sesbania; species Sesbania bispinosa. The sequence continues at coordinate 310,994 of QLOH01000343.1, forward strand.
TCTGGAATCCACTTTCTCTCTCTAGAAATCACCCTCCCTCTAGGTCGAAGGGGAGAAGAAAACAAATGAAATTCTGATTTTTGCATGCCTCGGGCTTATATACTGGACAACTGGTAATCGATTACAGTAATGTTGTAATCAATTACCAGAGGTGAAAAATACACTAGAAAATCTTTCTGGGAATCCGGTAATCGATTACAACCTTTGGTAATCGATTACCAAAAACTCAGCCCTCAGGTAATCGATTACAACCTGAGAGTAATCGATTACATAAAATTGAGCTCTCGGGTAATCGATTACAAACCTACTGTAATCGATTAGAAAAAACTCAGCTCTCAGGTAATCGATTACAACCTGTGAGTAATCGATTACCTAAAAACTAGCTCTCGGGTAATCGATTACGAACCTACTGTAATCGATTACCAGAACCCAATTTTCTCAAATTCACTTAAGTTAAAGCATAAACTTGGTTTTAACCTATAGTTCCTCAATTTACCTTTCTTGATTTACTAATACATAATTCTCTTGTTTGATACCTAATGAATTATTAAAGCTCCTAATTTGCGGGATGTTACATTCTACCCCCTTAAGCAATTTTGACCTCAAAATTGTTCAAGAAACAGAATTCAGAAACTACCTCAACTAAAAAGTTCCGAGAATTGCTCCCGAATGACAACTTCCTTCTCCCATGTTGCCTCTTCTGGAGATTGACCTTCTCAGTACACCTTTACCAAAGGAATTGTCTTACTCCTTAGGGTGTTGACACTTCTATCAATAATCTGTGCAGGTCTAGAAGGAATAGTGAGATTTTCTCTTAATTGTATTGATTCAGAGCTAATGATATGAGATGAATCATGAACATATTTTCTTAACTGAGATACATGGAAAACATTATGTATCCTGGACAACTGAGGTGGCAAAGCTATCCTGTAAGCCAGAGGGCCAACCCTCTGCAGGATCTGAAATGGACCGATGAATCTAGGGTTGAGCTTTCTGGTTTTAATGGATCGTCCTATGCCTGTGACAGGAGTTACTTTCAAAAATACATGTTCCCCTTCCTCAAACTCTAAGTCCTTTCTTCTTTTATCAGCATAACTCATTTAACGACTTTGGGAAGTTACAAGTTTTTCCCTAATGACCCTGATCTTATCTGAGGTTTCCTGAACTAATTCTGGGCCTAAAAGAGTTCTCTCACCTACCTCATACCAACATAAAGGAGACCTGCACTTCCTACCATACAGTGCCTCAAAGGGTTCCATGCCTATACTGCTATGGAAACTGTTATTGTAGGAAAACTCTATGAGAGGCAAAAATCTATCCCAATTACCTGACTCCTCTAAAATACAAGCCCTGAGCATATCCTCTAAGGTCTGGATGGTTCTTTCAGACTGACCGTCAGTCTGAGCGTGGTAAGCAGTGCTAAACCGGAGTTTGGTCCTAAAAGCCTGGTGAAGTGCATTCTAGAACCTAGAATTGAATCTAGGATCCCTATCTGATATGATGTTAGAGGGAATACCATGAAGTCTGACAATCTCTCCAACATATAGATTTGCTAGCTTGCTAAGAGAAAAGGTATTCTTGATTGGTAGAAAATGGGCTGACTTGGTCAGTCGGTCCACAATCACCCAGATGGCATCAAAACCAGCTTGAACTCTAGGCAATCCTACTACAAAGTCTATGGCTACACTTTCCCACTTTCACTCAGGGATTTCTGTTGGTAACAGGGTTCCTGATGGTTTCTGATGTTCTATTTTGACCTGTTGGCATACTAAGCACTTAGAAACATAATCAACTATGTCTCTCTTCATACCATCCCACCAAAACACCTTCTTCAGATCCTGATACATCTTGGTAGATCTAGGATGTATAGAAAACTTACTCCTATGAGCTTCCTCCAAAACCTGCTGCCTGAGGCTACACCCCTTAGGGACATAGACTCTCCCTTGGAAGAGAATCATCCCATCTTCTGACTCTGAAAACTCTAACTGTTGTTTTCTCTCTTGAAGGCCTGAGTCTAAACTCTGAGCCTCCTTGATTAGAGCTCTCAGCTAGCAGGTGATTTCAAGCTTAAAAAGAATATCCCTATGTTCACCAACTGTAACACCTAGGCTTAGGTTTCTGAATTATTCCAATAAATTCAACCCATGAATCATCATAGAAAAACCTTTTGTCTATGGCTTGAGACAGAAAGGAGATCAGTTCTTCCTTGGCCTTGTCTATGGCAGCTTCAATAGATGACTTCAACTCTTGTTGACCACTTCTTATCAGTTGTTGTTCATGGAGAATTTCTTCTTGATTCTGAATAACCTTTTGTGATTTCTTCTCTGAGACTTCACATCTCCTCTCAGATTCTTCACACCTCTTCTCAAGGGCCTTGAACTTGGATTTCAGCTTCTGGTTCTCTTCATACAAGTCAGGTTCAGACTCAACAAAGATGAGCTGAAGGTAGGGACATACAAATCTCAAAACTCCAAAACCAGGCTGCAAGCCATATTCTGAAGGATTGTAGACTGGACAGAAAAAGGTCCCAACATACTTCAGAAGCACCCAAGCTTTGTTGAATGAATCTGCCTGTGGGGGAAAGTGATCTCTTAAGAAATGGTACTGAACATTTGTGGAATGTCCAACAACCATTGCAGACTCAACATCAGGACCACTACACCCAGAAGAAGACCCAGCATCTTCTCTGATCTGCCAATAAGAATCCCACATCCAATTTTCAAGCAAGTGATTCAAGCCTCCTTCTGATATGATGAACTCAGGTAGACCTTCCCATTCTGAAGCAGTCATGGCTTCAGACAGGGGTGCTGATACAGAGTAGATCTTAGGACCCTTGTATTTCTCATCTTGTCCTTCCTTGAGGGGATACCTAGGAACAATCCTATCGGGTTTCACCAAGATTTTGGTTGAAGGCCTGATTGAACTTGTTCTAGGGGGCCTGTAGCCCATCATTCCAATTCCTCTAGCCAAGTCTCTTTGGAGTAACTCAGCTTCAGTGTTCAGCTTCCTTACCATGAGCCATTCCTCATTGCTCAGCTTCCATGAGTCTTCAGAAAATGGGTTGATAAGATCCCATGTATGACCAGGAGGGACAACACCCTTCCTTATCTTCTCCAATCCATCAGCATCATTGGAGTATAAAGCTCTTTCATCAATCACAGTCCTCTTAGTGAAACCATGATGTAGTGAGACAGCAGGGGCTGTTCTAAAGTGTTGCAACTCTTCAGACAGATGTTGGAATTTTGGCAAAGGGCAAGAGCCAAAGGAGGTTCTTGTCAGTTTCTTGCAAATGACTGCTATCTCAGATGAAAGGTTGACTTGATGAACAGATGGAGGTGGTGAGGGTGGTAAAAGTGTAAGAGGTGGGGATGAGGATGGTGAGGATGGAGATGATGGTGTGGAAGATTGAGGTGAAGGTTGAGGTGGGAGTTGAGATAGCTGTATGTACTGAGGTGAGGGGGGTTTGGATGGTGAAGGTATGGGTTCAAGAACTTGGTTTTCTTGAATTGCAGGGGGTTCAGACAACAGTTTGTCTGATGGTATGATGGGTGTAGGTGATGAGGGTTTAGATGGTATGAAAGGTTCAGATGGAGATGTATTTATCTGTAAGGTTGGTAATGGTTGAGAAGGAGGTGGAGATGGTTGTTTTTCTGGTGATGAAGGAGGTGAGGGAGTTACATTATCAAATCTCACCTTGATCCTCTTGTAAGGTTTGGGAGCAGCAACTTGTTGAGCCTTAGCAGCTCTTTCTCTTTCTTCCCTTTCCTTGGCTTCCTTATCTTCCCTTTCTCTTTGCTCAGATGAAAGAGCCCTTCTTCTCTTGAAGTAATGATCAGCCTTTACAAATTTCTGATATCTTCCAGCAATATCTGCTTCTTCTAGTTGAGAAGCAATACTTCTGGTAACCCTAACTTCAGGCACTGTCTGAAGTAGTTTACCCTTCTTTCTTTTTCTTTGAGGTGCACTTGACCTCTTTCTTTTCTTTGTAGCCTCAGCAATGGCTGCTTGCTTGTCATCCTCAGCATAAGCAAGTTGTGAAGCTATTGCAAGAGCTCTGTCAGTCCTCTCTTACTCTTCCTTCTGTTCTAACTCCTCTTGCTCAATGGCAGTAGCCAAAGCAGCAACCTGAATCAATTCAGGGTCAGAAGGGCATGCAGCTAGTGGTTGAGCAGCAACTGCATCAGTATCCACAACTTCTTCAGCCTGTCCTTCCATTATAGAAGTAGGCTTTGAAGATTGTGCAGGTTCAGACACCTGACCCACAATTTCAGACAACCTTTGAGAAGGTTTCTGAACAGGTTCAGATGTTTGATTCTGCACAGATGCAGAAGCTATCTTAGCTGAGCTTCTCACAGGAAGCTTCTTCAGCTTAGGTTGAGGAGATTCCTTTGAAGGCTTGAACTCATGTCTTCTGATATCACCCTTGAGTTCATTTTCCAGAATCTGCATTGTAGTATTCCTCCTCTGAGCTTTCTCCATCAATAAGCTTTCTTTCACGGTGGGAGAGGGAGGCCTTGGAGTCAGCTTAATCTTCATGCTCTTTAGATTTGATTCACCAAACATAGGGATTGAGTGGTGATCATAGAGCTGGTGAACTGGAACTTTGAAGTGCAACAACACCTTGGTTATGATGGTGTTGTGAGGAAAACTCCCAGCAGAGTCTCTCAACCTCTTCTGAAGGTGGTACATGATGATATTTGGGAGGTTGATCTTCTGCTTCTTCAGAAGGTGGATGAGACAGAATCTCTCCAGTTCAGACACATGGTTTGTGCTGCCATTTTTAGGGATTACAGAGTTCCCTAAGATAGCATGCAGAACCCTAGCCTTGTTTGACATGTTCTTAGCATCCAGACTTGCAGGGGAAGAAGTTCCATACAAAAATTCTGTAAAGTGCTTCTGACCTCCATTTCTTGATTCCCAGCCAGGTGAGAAGACAGCACCTTCAGTCTTGACACCACAGACGATGGCCAGGATGTCTTCATCAATAAAGATAGGCGTACCAAGCACAGTAGCCTTGATGGTGGTGTAGATGCCTTGAGGGTTAGGGATTCCTCTGGCTGTGGCCCAGAAGTCAAGAATACTCTGCTCATGCCACTGTGAACGATTTCTGTTGAAATATTCAAGCCACCCAGCTGCTTGAAATTTTGCATAAAGGTCCATCCACAGTGCTTCAAGATCTTCCAGAAAGACACCCTTGGTCTTCACAATGTTATCAGCTCCAGACTTCTTAGGTGCCATTGTTGAAGGTTGGAAAGAACTTGAGAGAAAAATGCTTTCTTGAAGATGAAGAATAGCAAAGGTTCTGAGAGAGTAGAGAGCTGTAACATATCAAGGACTCACTGCCTTCTGTACTTATAGACCTCTGAGTTAATGATGGCACGAACTGGCTGCGCAGACATATGGAATCGTGCGAAGTGGAAGAGACAAATTAAATGAAATTTAAACCGTCCCTTTGTTGCCACGTCATTTGTTCATTTCAGACAAGTGATAGATTTCAGACATCCAGTTAATTTCAGATGACCAAAACTTCAGACAGGTCACATGTTTCATACAGGCTGAAGTTTCAGACACATCATTTTTCATACACACTCAAAATGCATGAATGTTCAATTTATCTCTGATGAACTTAAATCTATCTTCAGTTAGAGGTTTTGTGAATATATCAGCCCATTGATGCTGTATCAATAAACTGAATATCAAAAACACCTTTCTAAACATAGTCTCTAATGAAATGATGTTTGATTTCTATATGTTTAGCCCTAGAATGTTGAATGGGACTTTTAGATAAATTAATGGCACTAGTATTATCAGACAACACAGGTATAACAGATATTGCAATATTAAAATCTTCAAGTTGATACTTCACACATAACAGTTGTGAGCAACAACTGGCTGCTGAGATGTATTCTGCTTCAGCTGTTGATAATGCAATTGTGCTTTGCCTTTTGCTTGACCAGCTGATCATATTTTCTCCAAAGAAGTGACATCCACCACTGGTGCTTTTTCTTTCAACTCTGTCTCCAGCAAAATCAGCATCACGGTATCCTACTAACCTGCAATCCTTACTTTTCTTATAGCATAGACCAAGATTAGTAGTACCTTTAAGATATCTGAAAATTCTTTTTTACAGCTTTGTAGTGAGTGATTCTTGGATCAGATTGAAATCTAGCACACAGGCACACACTGAACATGATGTCAGGCCTGCTTGCTGTTAGATACAATAATGAACCAATCATCCCTCTATACAAAGTTTGATTCACTGGTTCTTCATTCTCATCTTTATTTAAAGATGCAGAAGGGTGCATTGGAGTTGTCATGGGTTTGCAATCACTTAGGTTGAACTTCTTAAGCATTTCCTTTGTATATTTCTCTTGATGGATCCATATACAATCAGAATCTTGCTTAATCTGAAGTCCAAGGAAAAACTTTAGTTCACCCATTAGGCTCATTTCAAATTCAGATTGCATTAACTCAGAAAACTCTTTGCACAATGAAGAATTAGTTGAACCAAAAAATCATGTCATCAACATATATTTGGACAAGTATAAGACCCTTGTTAGACTGTTTTCTAAAAAGAGTTGTGTCAACTTTTCCTCTTTCAAAACCATTGGTTGCAAGAAAACTGCTCAGTCTGTCATACCAAGCTCTTGGGGCTTGTTTCAGACCATAGAGAGCTTTCTTAAGTTTAAAACATGTTCAGCAAAAGATACATCTTCAAAACCAAGGGGTTGTCTAACAAAAACCTCTTCTTCAATGAAACCATTGAGGAAGGCACTTTTGACATCCATTTGATATAGTTTGATGCCATTATTTACAGCATAAGGTAAAAGAATTCTAATTGCTTCTAACCTGGCCACTGGAGCAAAGGTTTCAGTGAAGTCAATACCTTCTTGCTGGTTATATCCTTGAGCTACTAGCCTTGCCTTATTTCGGATAACTTTGCCTTCTTCAGACAACTTGTTTCTGAACACCCATTTGGTTCCAATAATTGTTTTCCCATGGGGTTTAGGAACAAGGGTCCAGACATCACTCCAAGCAAATTGATTTAGCTCCTCTTGCATGGCTAGGATCCATCCTTCATCATGCAGAGCTTCATCAATGTTCTTTGGCTCAATTTCAGATAGGAGAGCAAGAGAATTCAAATTTCTGAATTTTGATCTTGTCTTAACTCCTTCTGAAGTACTGCCAATGATTTGCTTTTTAGGATGATGTGACTTGTATCTCCAATCAGGTTTATGAGGAGGTATCACATTCGTCTGAGACTCAACATTTGTCTGAAGAGGTTCAGAAACAGCAGGAACTTCAGACCGTTGCTCATCCTTCAAGTTGCTGTGATCATTCAGCTTCATACCTGCAAAATCATCCTCTAGATCTGATAGTTCCCTATCAGTCTCTTTGTTATCATTGAATTTTACATGAATAGTTTCTTCAACAGTTAAAGTTCTAGAGTTATACACTCTATATGCTTTAGATGTTTCAGAATATCCAATGAAAAATCCATTATCAGACTTTGCATCAAATTTTCAAAGATCATCTTTGGTGTTAAGTATAAAACACTCACATCCAAAGGTGTGGAAATATGATATGTTGGGTTTTCTTCCTTTCCATAATTCATATGGAGTCTTTTTCAGAATTGGTCTTACCAATATTCTGTTTTGAAGGTAACAAGCTGTGCTAACAGCTTCTACCCAGAAGGTTCTTGGTAAGTTGCTTGAGTTGAGCATGGTCCTTGCCATCTCTTGCAAACTTCTGTTCTTTCTCTCAACAACCCCATTCTGTTGAGGTGTTCTTGCCACAGAGAAATTGTGTGAGATCCCATTCTCATCACAGAACAATTGGAAATTTGCATTCTCAAACTCCCCACCATGATCACTTCTTATGACAGAAATACAGAATCCTTTTTCATTCTGTACCTTCTTACAAAATATTGTGAAATTCTTAAAGTCTCATCCTTGTTTCTAAGGAATATCACCCATGAGAATCTAGAATAGTCATCAACAATGACCAAACCATATTTCTTTCCACTAAGACTTTATGTTCTAATAGGACCAAACAAGTCAATGTGTAAAAGTTCAAGTGGTCTGCTGGTTGAAACAACATCCTTACTCTTGAAAGAGTGTCTTGTTTGTTTCCCTTTCAGATAACTATCACACAAAATATCAGATTTGTATGAAAGCTTGGGAAATCCTTTAACAAGGTTGTATTTTGCTAATCTTGAGATTAATCTCAAGCTGGCATGCCAAGTCTTTGATGCCAAATCTGTTTTTCATCTTCAACAGAAATGAAGCATTTTACATTTTGACTTGCTAGATCCTCTAGATCAATTTTATACACATTGTTGTGTCTCTTAGCAGTAAAAAGTGTTTGATCAGAGGAGTCTTTGACTATACATCCTTCCTTGGTAAAGGATACTACATAACCACTGTCACATAATTGACTTATGCTCAGTAAATTATGTTGTAGTCCTTCCACAAGAAGAATATTTTTAATGAGGGATGAAGGAATTATACCTATAGTCCCTATGCCAGTGATCTTCCCTTGCTGATTTCCACCAAAGGTGACCACTCCTCCTTCCTTAGGTCTAAGGTTTTGGAACAAAGACCTTTCTCCTGTCATGTGTCGCGAGCACCCACTGTCCAGGTACCATTTGTGGGGTCTCCTTTGTCCTGTTAAACACGTCTGCAACAGGAATGATCAAGTTTTTAGGTACCCATGTTCTTTTGGGTCCTGTTTTGTTAGCTTTGGGTCTTGCTTTTCTCTTGTGCTTGCACTGAATCACATTGTGTCCAGGCTTACCATAGTGAGAACACCCAGTAACCTTCTTTTTGCCTTTAGAAAAATTTAAGACAGTAGGAGGTTCAGACATGTTGTGATAAAAAACACCTAGTCCACTTTTGTCAGAGGAATGTCTTTGATTTCCAAGCATTATGTTTAAATTTTTTGTTCCTTTGACAAACTTGGCTAAGTCATTTGTCAGTTCTACAATCTGTTTCTGAAGTTTTTTATTTTCTTCAGACACAGCTTATGAACTATGGTTTTCAGTCTCAAGGACCTTTTCCTTGAGCATAATATGTTCTATTTCAAGAGACTCATATTTGTTACACATTTCTGTGTGAGCCTTGGATAGATTCTTATACTCTAGGAACAGTTCCTTGGAACTTTCCACCAGATCATCATACATTTCTTGCAAAGTAAGAGGGAATACCTCAGCTTCAGAGCTGTCTGAAGATGGTAGGCTTGCCATGAGGCACAGATTTGCCTCTTCTGAGGTGTCTTCCTCCTCTTCTAAAGTTGATTCATCCAGGTCCTCCCATGTTGCCATGAGACCTTTCTTTTTCTTGAAAAACTTCTTCTTGAATTTGTTTTTCTTCAGTTTTGGACACTCAGCCTTCATGTGCCCTGGTTGCTTACACTCAAAACAAATAATTTTGTCAGTTTGTATGTCTTTACCTGACTTACCTCCTTTGAGGTTGAGGGTTGATTCTTTCTGAATCTTCCTCTGTTCTGCAGCATTCTCTTGATCTTCCTACTTAGAAGAGCAAGATCATCATCATCTTCTGAGCTATCTTCAGAGTCTTCATCTCCCTCTGAAGCTGCCTCAGCTTGCATAGCCTTGATGTTGCCATGCCTAGACTGTTTGGTCTTGGAGTTTAGGGCTAGAGATTTTCTCTTGTTGTCATCTTCTCCAAGCTCAAGCTCATGGACCTTAAGAGATCCCAACAGTTCTTCCACTCTAAGAGAGTTCAAATCTCTTGCCTCTTGAATGGCAGTAACTTTGGGTCTCCAGGACTTAGGCAAGCTCCTTAGAATTTTTCTGTTATTATCTCCAGAGTTGTATGTTCTGCCTAAGGACCTGAGTCCATTTGTTATGGTCTGAAACCTTCCAAACATTTGGTCAATGGTTTCAGATTCTTCCATCTTGAACATCTCATACTGATGTATGAGCATACTTATCTTGGATTGCTTGACAGTCTCAGTTCCTTCATGGGCTGCTGCAAGAGTATCCCAAATTTCCTTGGCAGAGGTGCATCCATGAACATTTTCATATTCTGATTTGTTCAAGGAACATATCAGATAGAGTTTGGCCTTAGCATTCATCTGGACTCTAGCCTTTTGCTCCAAGTCCATTCAGTCTTAGGTATAGGCACATCATTTAGCATAGGCACATAGTCTCCATCAGTGACCACATCCCAAACATCAATGTTTGTGCTTTCAATGAACAGCTTCATTCTATCTCTCCAGTAGTGATAATCTTCTCCATTGAAAGCTGGAGGTCTTGTGATAGAGGCTCCTTCTGTGATGTATTGCCTGTTACTGTTTGAAGCTTCCATGTGGATCTTTCAGTCCTCAGACACTTGTTAGGTGTTTCAACCCTGAGTAGAGCTCTGATACCAACTGTAGGAACACAGGGAAACACTAGAAGGGGGGTTGAATAGTGTTTCTAAATATTTTAAGAAGCTTTTCGAAAACAGATTTACAAAACAGACTTTCAGACAGGTTACTAGAGGGCTGTCTAAAGTTTTTCAGATAGCTGTCTGAAGTTGGTTTAAGACGGCCTTAAAATGGTTCTAAAAGAAGTTTCTTCCTTTTTAATATATTAGATTAAATATTCAGTCCCCTTGATTAGCGTAAAACTGAAATGACAAAGATAAGGGAAAGAGAAACTTAGCCACAGAATTTATCCTGGTTCACTCACTACCACTTGTGAGCTACGTCCAGTCTCAATGCCAACTAGCACTTGGATTTTCTCTTAATCTTGCAAGATTACAAGTATTCTTTTCTATCAAGCCTCTTCAGGCTCTACAACCAAGTATTCTTTTACAAACAAGCCTCTCCAGGCTCAACAACACAAGTATTCTTTTTCAGACAAGCCTCTCCAGGCTCAACAACAATTACAGTTGAATGGAAAGTGCTTAAGCTCACAAACTATGACAGTTTTGAGACTTAAACAAATACAAATGTACAAAGAAAACTGAGGTATGCTCAGGATAAATAACTTTGTTTGTACAAAAATGTATGAAATAAATCAGAGTGTTTGCAGCAAAAATCCATGCTGAGGGGGTATTTATACCCAAATGATTGGCCCATTGAAGACTCTCATGCTTGTGAAATCCATGCTAGCCGTTGTGAGACAGCTGCTGCAGTACAGAATATTCTCTACATATTCTGATATTCCCTGACAAATTCTGACACTTTTACAAGGTTTGCTCCTGCCAAAAAGGTGCTCTTTGTTGCTGCTGCAATTGCTGCGTAGCAGAGGACACGTTGTGACAGAGAACGTGCTTGAATTGCATTGCACAGGTGCCAGCTGTTTGTAGCAGAGAACGTGCGTGAAAAACGAGCAGAGGTACAAGGATTGTCACAGCTTCAGACAAGAGATGCCACGTCATCAAATGCTTTCAGACGGCTTTGATGCTTCAGACGGGTTGATCATCTTTAGACAGCATCAGCTTCTTCAGACGGATCCAACACTTAGTCTTATATAATAGGCTTCTTGCTGAAAATCATAGATAAACAATTAGACCATTGTATCTATGAGAAACAACTTAAGTTGAATTTGTTGATCATTAAAACTTAGAGAAATTTCAGTCTTTAAACATTATAAACCTCTTTATGATATTTTTTAGACTCAACATTGTCCCTTCCGAGTCAACCTTGTGCACTAGTGCAAAAATAGGATTTAAAGACGCCTAAAAGACAACGGTTATTATCCACCCGTCGTCGTATACGACGCGGTGGCATTTTTGTAAAAAAAACGAATTTACAACGACGTTTATACATATAACCGTTGTTAAAAAGTGAAACAACGACGGGTCCACGAAGGACCGTCGTTGTTTCTCAAGAATAAAATAAAAAAAATAAAAAAAAATTAAAACTACGACGGGTCTAGAGGGACCGTCGTGTTTCTCAAGCACAAAAATTAAAAAAAAATTGAAGCCACTACGGGTCCACAAAGGACCGTCGTGGTTTCTCCCGGTAAAAACCCTAAAGGTTACTTCTCATTCTCTCTGCGGTGCCGTTAGCTCTCTTCTTCCTATCTCTCTAACTTCCTTCGTCCTCCCCCGTCCTCCCTCACTCCCGTTCGTCACCCCTCGTCTGCCGTTACCCTGCGTCGTTGGCCGGTGTTCCTCTAACGTTCTTTCTCCGTTTGTGAAGGACCCATCGCACGCTGCCCTATGTGTCCGTCGTTCCTCTGCCGCAGCTGCACCCTTTCTCCGTCGTTCCTCCGCCTCTGCTTCTTCCTTCGCCACAACTGCTTCTTCCTCTGCGCGCACTGCCCGAGCCATGAAAGGAAGCTTGTGTGGCGCGTCTTTGTCTTCGTCTTCGTGCAAGCTCCCACTGTCGTACGTCCGTCCGTCCAAGCTCGTCATCCATCCGTCCCCAGCTGTTGGAGAGCCTCTGCGGTTCCAGGTAAGGGTTCCACCACCTAATATTTTCTCTAGGTTTAAAAATTCTAGTGATTCTGAATGTAGTCTGAGTGGCTCCGCGGGTTCCAGGTAAGGGTTCCACCACCTGATATTTTCTCTAGGTTTAAAAAATTCTATTGATTCTGAATGTAGTCTGAGTGGATTGGGTTCAAGCAACCTGGAGGAAGGGATTTAAGGGTAGGTGATGAAGGGTCTTTGGACCAATTGATGGGGGTGGGTGGATAGCTCAGATAATGGAAGTGAGGGTTCAAGATCACGATTCAGTGGTGTCAATGAACCTGTTCGTTGCTCTTCTCCGCACTTGCATCATTATTGGTCATTTGTTGGAGGAGAATCGATGGATTAATGAATCCATCACTGCCCTTCTCATTGTTAGTTCCTATCTTTCATTCTCTTCCTACTTCACACTTTACTTTATAACATAACATAATCAATTTCAAACTTCTATGTTGGATAATATAATGGCATTGGCAGGGTCTCTGTACTGGGGTTTTCATATTGCTTACAACTGGAGGAAAAAGCTCTCATATATTGCTTTTCAGCGAAGATCTTTTCTTTATTTACCTTCTTCCTCCCATCATTTTCAATGCAAGGTCAGTTCCATGCTTTTTCCTTCACTTCTACTCCATTAGCTATATTGCAGCCTTAATTCTGACTTGAATTGCTCTGTTATTCTTTAATTTTCCTAGGTTTCAGGTCAAGAAGAAACAATTTTTTCCGCAATTTTATGACTATCATGCTCTTTTTGAAATTGGTACATTGATATCATTTTGTATCATATCACTAGGTAATTTAACTAACTTCAACTCTTCACTTTCTATTTCTAGCTAAAGAAAAATAGCTTGATTTCTCTATGAATATTCGATGAGAAATCATACACATGAGTTAAAATATATCAAGTGAGGTCAATGTAAATAAAAAGACTCAATAGTATTTTTTATCTTGTCATCCCTAGCCAACACAACACAACACAACACACTGATAATTTGTCTCAATTTATTAATTTTTCCTAGGTGCCATCCACTTTTTCCAAATATTTGATATCGGTTCCCTCATTATTAAAAGCTCTATTTTGGCAAGTTGATAAGGTTAATTCAAGCATTTTCATTTTTCATTTCTATTTTGGCAATGATACATTGTTAGTGATAGTGATTTTCTAATTCATTTTCTGACAAATTCCAGGCATTCTACAGACCATAAAATTCCAACCTTGTGCTATTTGTTGTTTTGGGTTCTCTTTCAGCAACCAGAATGAATTCCGGTGCTGTGTTAGCATTGCATCCTTTGGACAATGTGTTCAGAACAAGGGACCCTCCTGATTTTGAGGACTTTGTGGAGAAAGATCCAACCGGCCGGTACCTAAGGGTATGTATGCATGAGCATGACACCTTTCTATATTCTTCATTTATCTGTTTTTGAATTTATTTTGACTCGACTTTGGTGTCTTTTCTTAATTTTAATTAGTATGTGTGATTTGTGGTGTTATGTATTTTATGTGGCTTGGAGGTGGTGGGTTATTTCAAATTTAATTACTTAGGACAGTGGTGAATTGGTGCTAGTTGAGCTAGAGGGGTAGGCACATTTGGAATCAATCCTGAATTGGATTTATATGGTTACACTTGCTGGAATTCAACAAAGTTGATATTGATTGGCTATGTTTTTCTTGTGTAACTATGCAACAAGGTGCATAAGTTGAATTGATGACTCGATGTCTTGATGATTCTAGAGACTGTATTACATGCTAAAATGCACCATCTCCTTCAACTTGAATTAGGGAAACCTTTTTTCAAGCTTGAAAGCATTGTTATCATTTGAGAATATAGTTTTCCTCCATAACTTGCCCTTTTAATATTTGACTTTTTTGTTTTAGTCTGTATCTATGAATGGATCATCTTGATACAGCTGTGAAAGATAGATTTGTAAACTACAATCAATTTTTACTCCATAAACCAGGTTATTATCGATTATCATTCTTAATGCTCGAATATAAAACCTATCTCATGCTCAAGTTTCAATTCTACAGATAATCCTGCAAAATGAAAATTTTCCTCTCTGCCAAAATGATAATCCTGCTATTGGGAATTGATCAGGAGTTTCAAGACAGAGAATTCAAATAAAAATCTATATTATGTTAATGTTTTTAAACTGGGTGTGATGTATTACTATTAGATTCTGTTGTTCCAAGAATGTACTTTCGGGGTTTTGAAGGATGCTATTGGGTGGGTAGTGTTATGAATTGTCATGTATGCTTGTGTGATTCTCAGCTTGCCATAGTTGACTTGTTATTACAGGGCAATTGGTTTTTATAATGATTGCCTGGTTTTTATAATGATTAATTTTCATATACCTAAAGAATATCGTTTCCTCCTTCATTATCTTTTCTTTCTATTATTAGTTTTTTTTTATTACTAATTCTTAAAAGTTTCTAACTAGAGCAGTATTATTTCTATTACTAATTTCTTAAAAGTTTCTAACTAGACTTTATTTTTAATTTTCAAGACAATAGGTAGTATATAGTAAAGGTGGAAAAAGGTTTGAGGGGGGTTTTAGGTGTGAAAGGTGGAAGTTATAGGAATCTGAAGACACAAAAGCATTCCGTGTGAAGATTGGGATGCATTTGGAATTTGGGATACTTTACTATATTATTTAACATTTTTATTATAAAATAGTAAAGCTTGGAAAAATTGTTCATTCTTTTATAATTGGTAGCATTATAATGGCTTGGAAAAATAATTTTATCAAACTAAAATACTCCATTTGTTCTATATCTTTTATTGTTTAAAATTATACATATAAATTAAGAAAACTATATATAGTAGTATAATAGGTCAAATGAATTCAGACATTTAGCTACTAGATTATGATTACTTATGCTGCACCTTCCATCTTTAGCTTAGGAAGGGAGAGATATGACTATTAAACCAAGGCTATGACTTATATGTTTTAAGATTATAGGAGTGCCAATTAATCTGCATCACATTTTTTAGGTGCACCCTAAGTTCTGAATTTGGCTTCTTCCATGATCTATCCTTCTGATCATTCTGTTGAGTCTATGTCATTTTCGTTATACTTTGATATATTGGGTCTAATGTGATTAACTTTTTAAGTCAGTTGATATATTCCATGATCTATCTTTCCTGGATGCATCATAGCATAGGCAATTGGAATCCTCGTTCATGTGTGATTTTTTCAAATCACTGAAAATATGATCAGTGAGGTTGCACAATGGTTCCTGAGCAGTTAATTGTTATTATGCCTTTTTCATTATAACGATGAGAGAAGAGCTGATCACAAAGGTATTTGCATTTTTGTATGCTCAGTTGATCTACTCTTAAGAGTTTAAAGTTGAATACATAATTAACTCCTTATTAAACTTGAAACAAGTGATGCTACTACAAAATAAGAAAGGTTGTGTTAACGTTTGTATATTTGAATTGTTAGATTCCCTTAAAATTGATGCATTGGAGATGACAGTAATATACTGTAATTCTATTATTTCTTCGACAATTGACTGCAGCATGAATAGTTCTACTTTTTCTATTTTGATATTTGATATGTCATTTACACATTGATTCTTGATTCTTTGGTCTGTGTTTGATTTTTGGATTGGGACCAAGGGCCTATCTGTCCAAGTTGATGACTGCTGGGCAAGAATTCTATGGAGAGGTTTGGTTTAGGCTGAAGAAAAAAATATGTCTCCCGTGATGAGGAATATTTGCTTAGGTATTGCTTCTCTTCAGCAAACATTGCTGCTCTACTTCATGACGGTCTTGGAATTGCTCTGGATGATGAGAGGTATTCCTGTTATTATTCTTTTTAAGATATTTAAATACATAGAGACTGGTAATAGATAGTATTCACATTGAACATTTAGTCCTACTCCTGCATGAATTAAGTTTGAGGTCCAAATTACAATAACTTCTTAAGGTCGATGGCTGGTATAGGGATTGTGAATTCTAGGTATTTTGATGCCCAATTATCTTTTATTTGAATGAAATAGTGTGATAAAGTTCCATGAATTTTGTTTCTGCATACTGATTGGTTTAATGTAGTCAAGCATGTTGGTTCTGTAGTTGAAATACATTCATGGTGATTAAATGGTTGTAGGCTATGTAAGAAAACATTTAATCAAGAAAACCACATTATCAAAGAGTCAAAGTTGTTTGGTAATATTATTATAGAGCTATGAATTGATTGTTTCTAATCAAGTGAAAAAGAATTAATCCAGTGAGAATAGGTACAATTGACTGTTTTTGTGGTTTTAAATTAGTTGCTATTATTGGTAGGTTCATTCGGAAAAGCTTTTAAAATTTCAAAATCTTAGACATTAGCTTCGGATTAGCTACAGAATTTTAGTAGCTAATCTGTAGCAAGAAGAAACAATGACGGTTGTTGAAGCAACCGTTGTCTTTTGTTGAGCTTTCAACAACGGTTGCTAGAGCAACTGTCGTTGTTTGTTGGACATACGACGACGGTTTCATGAGGAACCATCGTCGTTTCTCACTTTTAACGACGGTTACTGAAGCAACTGTCGTTGTTTGTTGGACATACGATGATGGTTCCTCATGCAACCGTCGTCGTTTCTGACTTTTAACGACGGTTAGAGGACGTCGTTGAAAGCCTATTTTTTAACGACGGCGGGATCAACGACGGGTCCAGAACCGTCGTTAAACCCCTTTTTAACCGTCGTTAAAGGGTCATTTTGCACTAGTGGTGAGAGGTAAAACTAGCTGGGAGAATCCCTTAATGAATCTCCGATAGTAGCCGACCAATCCTAGGAAACTCCTAATCTCCGTAATGGTATTAGGTCTTTCCCATTCAAGGACAGCTTCTACCTTGCTAGGATCAACAGACACACCTTCACTGGTAATCACATGTCCTAGAAATTGAACCCTATCACTCCAAAACTCACACTTTTCAGGGTTTGCAAACAACTTCTTCTCCCTTAGAACTCCTAACACAATTCTAAGGTGCCTCTCATGCTCTTCTAAACTACGGGAGTGGATCAGAATATCATTGATGAACACAACAACAAACTGATCCAGATAGGGCCTAAAGATTCTATTCATGTAGTCCATGAATACATCAGGAGCATTGGTTACTCCAAATGGCATCACCAAATACTCATAATGCCCATACCTAGTCCTGAAGGCTGTTTTGGGTATATCCTCTCCCTTAATCCTGATCTGATGGTAACCAGACCTTAAATATATCTTAGAGAAAACTGAGGCTCCCCTAAGTTGATCTAAAAGGTCATTTATTCTGGGTAAGGATACTTGTTCTTAATGGTAACCTTGTTCAACTGCCTATAGTCTACACACAGCCTCATACTCCCATTTTTCTTCTTCACTAAAAGTACTGGAGCCCCCAAGGTGACACACTAGTCCTAATGAACCCTTTAGACATAAGGTCTTCTAACTGGGCTTTAAGTTCACTAAGTTCTAGTGGGGACATTCTGTATGGTGCTTAGAAACAGATCCTGTACCTGGTATAAGTCTATGGTAAACTCTATCTCTCGATCCAAAGGTAAGGTGGTTACCTCACTAGGGAAAACATCTTGAAACTCCCTAACTGTAGTTATACTGCTTAAATCTATCTTGGACTCTAGAGTTGAGGAAAGTAATAAAACAAAACACTCACTCCCATCACTAAGGCATTCAGACATTTCAGTAAGACTAGATAAAAAGATTGATGGTTTCTCCCTCGAAGGAGGAGGAAGAAGTGGAAAAACAACCTTTTTGTTAAAACAATCAAGCATGACTCTATTTTCAGATAACCAATTCATGCCAAGAATAACATCTATACCCCTTAATGGCAAACAAACTAGGTCAACCTCGAAGGCCTTCCCTTGTATCACAATGGGCACTGAATACACACAAGGGAAGTAGAAATGGCCCTCCTTGGCGGAGAGTGACAACACTAAGAATATAAGGCAAGGATACAACATGCAAATTCAACTGTTTAACACAATCATGAGAAATGAAAGAATGAGTAGCTCCTGAATCAAACAATACAATTAAGGTTCGATCTTCCTAGGGTGCACATACCTCGCATTAGATTATCTGCAGAAGCTGCACTTCCCCGCTCCAGAGTGAAGACTCTTCCAGTGGTTTTGGGGTTTTGGGAGATCTTTTCTCTTTCGACATTCATGCCTCATGTGCCCAGGTTGCTTGCAAAAATAACATATATTCTTCTCAGTCAAGCATTCTCGTAACGTTCCTTTCCGCACTTGGGGCAAGTAGGTGCCCCGTGGCGTTGGGCTGGTCTAGTAGTCAAGGCTGAGGTGCCTTGCCACTTAGGCCTCGGGCCCTTGAACTGATTCGATCCTTCTATCTTCCTCTTTCCTTTATTATCAGCAGGTGGTGTTGAAATAGCGGTCCTCAGATGTTCTTCTCCGCAATGTAACATTTATTGATCAGGGTATAAATGTTATAATCATCCGACCTTAGAATCATCCGTACATTTCATCACATCAATTATTCTGTTGAGATCCCCTCAGCCAGTTAGATGCCACATCTGGATCATATACTCCATTGAATTGAGGAGGGTTATGCTTTCAAATTCCGCCAGCCCCTGAACAAACGGATCCACAACAGGAGCATGAGGTTGTCCCCGTTGTCCTACGGGTCAATTCTTGGAGTAATGTTGCATTAGCAGCCGCCTGCTCTCGAGCTGCCTCAGACTAAATTCGATAGCATTCATTTGCTCTCCCATCATGTGTGTGAATGCTTGAAGAGCTGTTGCCACTGGGTCAGGTGGTGGATTCTGGGAAGTGTGATTGGTTCTAGGACGACCCCTCCTGCCACTTGCCATAATTATCTACACATCATTAAGTAAACATCGAGGTGATCAGTCTCTCAATTCACAAACAATGCATAAATCAGAATAACAAGTCACAAGAAAATCTTACTACCCACAGTCCAATTGGATTTGAACCAGGCTCTGATACCAAAATGTAACGCCCCTAATTTCTAAATTCAAAACTTAGTCCGTTGGAAACTAAATTCTGAAAATTCGAAACTAAAATATACAATTCTGGATATCAACCTAACATTTACACAAGTGTCCAACAACAACTTATACAAAATGTGATTAACTTAAACCTTAATTACATAATCAAAATCCAGAATATACATATCCAGATATACCTGGTCCAAAGATTATAAACTAGCATCTCTAATATCAGCAAAACTATATACATGAAGGTTTTTCTACATAATCCAAAGAAATCTAAACATCTAAACACAACAGCCCCAGCTTTAAACTCACTTATTTCCACTAGGAGGTACCTGCCACACCTAGATTATATCCACAAAACGCGTGGTGAGACTAATGCCTCAGTGAAATATAACTAAACATACTCAATGTATAGGAAACAAGCGCTAACCAATGTACATCAAGCCAATAGACATCAATCATCAATTTGCATTAACATTTCATATCATAACTAACTTAATCATAAGCAATAAAATGCAACTCACTGCTGGAAATCAACAGGCATGAACTTATTATTGAAACTAGAGTTAGAACTGAGCTCAGACTACGGGAAACGTCTTTCCCGGGGACGTATCCCACCCATTACTGGACCGAAGTCAATATTTTTACAAAACAATCAATTTCTTAACTCACAACACAAGGCCGGTTTAATTAACTCACGGTCTAACCGGTTAAACATGAATTGATAACCCAAAACTAGAATTTCAAGTATTTCGAGTGTTTCGAAACTTTCGTAAGTTTTGTAACTTTCGTAACTTCGAAGTCCAAGGGATATTTATAATCAATTTCTAGCATGAATTACTCAATTCTAGCATAAACTTCATCAATTCAATCAAAGTAACTAAATAGAAAGGGAATCGAAGGGGTAGGGATCATACATTGAGCATTTCATCAATTTCGTAATCTCGCTACTTTCATAAATCTCACTACCCTAAGGTTTTCAATGAAACAACCAACCAAACTACTAAAATTCATGCATACATTACTATCCTAACTACAATTATCATATAGAAGAGGAATTAAAGAGTAGGGTTCATACATTTGGGGTGAAATCAAACTCAAAGAGAAAAGTGGGGTGTGTGAGTTATACTCACCCAATTTCTTGAAATTCACAAGAGGAATCGATGAGTTGAACGATCCCTTTGATGATTCCTAGCTTCAATTCTCTTTAATCACCTCCGGAATCCACTTTCTCTCTCTAGAAATCATCCTCTCTCTAGGTCGAAGGGGAGAAGAAAACAAATGAAATTCTGATTTTTTGCATGCACTCGGGGGGCTTATATACTGGACAACTGGTAATCGATTACAGTAATGCTGTAATCGATTACCAGAGGTGAAAAATACACTAGAAAACCTTTTTGGGAATCTGGTAATCGATTACAACCCTTGGTAATCGATTACAAAAACTCAGCCCTCAGGTAATCGATTAAAACCTGAGAGTAATCGATTACATAAATTGAGCTCTCGGGTAATCGATTACAAACCTACTGTAATCGATTACCAAAAACTCAGCTCTCAGGTAATCGATTACAACCTGTGAGTAATCGATTACCTAAAAACTAGCTCTCGGCGTAATCGATTACGAACTTACTGTAATCGATTACCAGAACCCAATTTTCTCAAATTCACTTAAGTTAAAGCATAAACTTGGTTTTAACCTATAGTTCCTCAATTTACCTTCTTGATTTACTAATACATAATTCTCTTGTTTGATACCTAATGAATTATTAAAGCTCCTAATTTGCGGGATGTTACATCTATCCTAGGTAAGGGATATTTATTCTTGATGTTGACTTTGTTAAGCTGCTTATAGTCTAGACACAATCTCATACTCCCATTCTTCTTCTTTACTAGAAGCTTGGGTGCTCCCTATGGTGACACATTAGGCCTAATGAATTTCCTAGCTATGAGGTACTCCAATTGAGATTAAAGTTCACTAAACTCTAGTGGGGACGTTTTATAGGGTGCCTTGGACTTTGGGCGGGTGCCCGGGTACTAAGTCTATGGTAGATTCAATCTCCCGGTCCAGAGGAAAGGTGGTTATCTCACTAAGGAAACATCCTGAAACTCCCTAACTGTGGCTACACTGCTCAAGTCAAGACTAGTACCTAGAGTAGAGGAAAGAATTAAAATGTGTAGGACACAGGGAAACACTAGAAGGGGGGTTTGAATAGTGTTTCTAAATATTTTAAGAAGCTTTTCGAAAACAGATTTACAAAAAAAAGATTTTCAGACAGGTTACTAGAAGGCTGTCTGAAGTTTTTTAGTTAGCTGTCTGAAGTTGGTTTCAGACTGCTTTAAAATGGTTCTAAACGAAGTTTCTTCTTTTTAAAATATTAAATAAATATTCAGTTCCCCTTAATTAGTTTAAAACTGAAATGACAAAGATAAGGGAAGAGAAACTTAGCCACATAATTTATCCTGGTTCACTCACTACCACTTGTGAGCTACGTCCAGTCCCAATGCCAACTAGCACTTGGATTTTCTCTTAATCTTGCAAGATTACAAGTATTCTTTTCTATCAAGCCTCTTCAGGCTCTACAACCAAGTACTCTTTTTCAGACAAGCCTCTTCAGGCTCAATAACACAAGTATTCTTTTTCAGACAAGCCTCTCCAGGCTCAAAAGGAAATACAATGAGAGAAATGCTTAAGCTCACAAACTATATCAGTTTTGAGACTTAAAACAGTTATAGATGTACAAAGATGACTGAGGTATGCTCAGGATAATACAATATGTGTGTACAAGATAATAAAAAATCTATCAGAGTGTTTCAGCGAAAAACTTGCAGAGTTTCTGTTCTTTTGCTATGTTGCTCTCTCTCTCTGTTGGTCTTCAAATGAGGGGGTATTTATAACCAAATGATTTGAATCATTTAAGACTCTTAGGTTTGTGAAATCAATGCTAGCCGTTGTGAGACAGCTGCTGCAGTACAGAATATTCTCTGACATATTCTGATATTCCCCTGACAATTTCTGACATTTTTACAAGGTTTGCTCCTGCCAAAAAGGTGCTCTTTGTTGCTGCTGCAATTGCTGCGTAGCAGAGGACACGTTGTGACAGAGAACGTGCTTGAATTGCATTGCACAGGTGTCAGCTGTTTTGTAGCAGAGAACATGCGTGAAAAACGTGCAGAGGTACATGGATTGTCACAGCTTCAGACAAGAGATGCCACGTCATCAAAAGCTTTCAGACGGCTTTGATGCTTCAGACGGGTTGATCATCTTCAGACAACATCAGCTTCTTCAGACGGATCCAACACTTAGTCTTATATAGTAGGCTTCTTGCTGAAAATCATAGATAAACAATTTAGACAATCGTATCTTATGAGAAACAACTTAAGTTGAATTTGTTGATCATTAAAACTTAGAGAAATTTCAGTCTTTAAAACATCATAAACCTCTTTATGATATTTTTGAGACTCAACATTCTCCCCCTTTTTAATGATGACAAATTTAACTTAAATTATGCAAAATTGAGAGATTAAGGTTTAGCTCCCCCTGGGACAAATATATCCTTTTTGATGCTTTTTATATATGATTTTCTCAGAAGTTCAGACAGCACAACTTTGGACTATTTCATGTACTCCCCTTGAATCATTATGCAAAATTGAGAGATTAAGGTTTAGCTCCCCCTGGAACAAATATATCCTTTTTGATGCTTTTAATATATGATTTTCTCAGAAGTTCAGACAGCACAGCTTTGGACTATTTCATGTACTCCCCTTGAATCCTGTAATCACTCCAGATTTTGTTAGATTTAATACTCCCCCTTTTGTCATCAATCAAAAGGGAATTATAGAGCAAAAACAGTAATAGATCAATAAAACAAACAGGAGTATGAACTACAGATAGAGTAAAAACAAGTATCAGAGCAAGGATCATGAACACATGAGATGGAATAAAAACACTGATTGTATTAAAATGATGTAAGGATTAAACAGACAATCAGCACTTGAAACAGAAATATGAACATAAAACAATGGCAATAAATTAGTCCTTCTTCTTCAGCAGGGCTTCAGACAGAAAGGAGATCAGTTCTTCCTTGGCCCTTGTCTATTGCAGCTTCAATAGAAGACTTCAACTCTTGTTGACCACTTCTTATTAGCTGTTGCTCATGAAGAATTTCTTGCTGATTCTGAATAATCTTTTGTGCTTTCTTTTCTGAGACTTCACATCTCCTCTCAGATTCTTCACATCTCTTCTCAAGGGCCTTGACCTTTGATTTCAGCTTCTGGTTTTCTTCAAACAGGTCAGGTTCAGACTCAACTAGGATGAGCTGAAGGTAGGGACAAACAAATCTCAAAACTCCAAATCCAGGCTGTAAGCCATATTCTGAAGGATTGTAGACTGGACAGAAAAGGTCCCAACATACTTCAGAAGCACCCAAGCTTGGTTGAATGAATCTGCCTGTGGGGGAAAGTGATCTCTTAAGAAATGGTACTGAACATTTGTGAAGTGTCCAACACCCATTGCAGATTCAGCATCAGGATCACTACACCCAGAAGAAGACCCAGCAGCTTCTCTGATCTTCCAGTAAGATTCCCACATCCAGTTTTCCAGCAGGTGATTCAAGCCGCCTCCTTCTGACATAATAAACTCAGGAAGACCTTCCCATTCTGAAGCAGTCATGACTTCAGACAGGGGTGCTGATACAGAATATACCTTAGTACCCTTCAATTTTTCATCTTGACCTTCTTTGAGGGGATACCTAGGAACAATTCTATCAGGCTTCACCAAGATTTTGGTTGAAGGCCTGATTGAACTGGTTCTAGGAGGCCTGTAGCCTATCATTCCAACTCCTCTAGCCAAGTCCCTTTGGAACAATTCAGCTTCTGTGTTCAGCATTCTTACCATTAGCCATTCTTCATTATTCAGCTTCCAGGAGTCTTCAGAGAATGGATTGATAAGATCCCAAGTATGTTTAGGAGGGACAACACCCTTCCTTATCTTCTCCAAACCATCAGCATTGTTGGAATATAAAGCCCTTTCATCAGACACAGTTTTCTTAGAGAGACCTTGATGAAGTGAGACAGCAGGGGCTGTTCTAAAGTGATGCAGCTCTTCAGACAGATGCTGGAATTTTGGCAAAGGACAAGAGCCAAAGGAGGTTCTTGTCAGTCTCTTGCATAAGGCTGCAATCTCAGCTGAAAGGTTGAATTGATGAACAGATGAGGGTGGTGAAGGAGGTAAAGGTGTGTGAGGTGGAGATGATGATGGTGAGGAAGGTGATGAAGGTGAAGATAATGAGCTATCAGATAGCTGTATGTACAGAGGTGAGAGGGGTTTGGATGGTGAAGATGTGGGTTCAAGAACTTGGTTTTCTTGAGGTGCAGGGGGTTCAGACAACAGGTTGTCTGATGTATGATGAGTGTAGGTGATGAGGGTTCAAATGGTATGAAAGGTTCAGAGGGTAATGAAAGTTGTTGTAAGGTTGGTAGAGGTTGGGAGATAGGTGGAGAAGGTTGCTTTTCAGGTGATGAAGGAGGTGAGGGAGTTACATTATCAAATCTCACCTTGATCCTTTTGTAAGGCTTCGGAGCAACAGCATCTTGAGCTTTAGCATCTCTTCTTTTTCTTCCCTTTCCTTGGCTTCCTTATCCTCCCTTTCTCTTTCTTCAGAGGAAAGAGCCCTTCTTCTCTTGAAGTATTGATTAGCCTTTACAAAATTTTGATACCTTCCAGCCATGTCTGCTTCTTCTAGATGAGAAGCAGTACTTCTGGTAATCCTAACTTTAGACACTGTTTGAAGTAGTTTACCCTTCTTCTTCTTCCTCTGAGGTGCACTTGACCTCTTTCTTTTCTTTGAGGCTTCAGCAATGACTGCTTGCTTGTCATCCTCAGCATAAGCAAGCTGTGAGGCAATTGCAAGAGCTCTGTCAGTTCTCTCTTGCTCTTCTTTCAGTTCTAACTCTTCTTGTTCAATGGCAGTAGCCAAAGCAGCAACCTGAATAAGTTCAGGATCAGAGGAGCATGCAGCAAGAGGTTGAGCCGCAACTGCATCAATATCCACAGCCTGTCCTTCCGTTATAGAAGTAGGCTTTGAGGATTGTGCAGGTTCAGACACCTGACCCACAATTTCAGACAACCGTTGAGAAGGTTTCTGAACAGGTTCAGATGCTTGAATCTGTACAGATGCAGAAGCTATCTTGGCTGAGCTTCTTACAGGTAGCTTCTTCAGCTTAGGTTGAGGTGACGCCTTTGAGGGCTTGAACTCATGTCTTCTGATATCTCCTTTTAGTTCATTTTCCAGAATCTGCACAGTGGAACTTCTCCTCTGAGCTTTCTCCATTAGCAAACTTTCTTTCATGGTTGGCGATGGAGGCCTTGGAGTCAGCTTGATCTTCATGCTCTTTAGATTTGATTCACCAAACATAGGAATTGAGTGGTGATCAAAGAGCTGGTGAACTAGAACTTTAAAATGCAACAACACCTTGGTGATGATGGTGTTGTGAGGAAAACTTCCAGCAGAGTCTCTCAGCCTCTTCTGAAGGTGGTACATGATGATATTTGGAAGATTTATCTTCTGCTTCTTCAGAAGATGAATAAGGCAGAATCTTTCCAGTTCAGACACATGGTTTCTGCTGCCACTTTTAGGGATTACAGAGTTTCCCAAGATAGCATGCAGAACCCTAGCCTTATCTGACATATTCTTTGCATCCAGACTAGCAGGAGAGGAAGTTCCATATAAAAACTCAGTAAAATGCTTCTGACCTCCATTTCTTGATTCCCAGCCAGGAGAGAAGACAACACCTTCAGTCTTGACACCACAGACAATGGCCAAGATGTCTTCATCAATAAAGATAGATGTGCCGAGCACATTAGCCTTGATGGTAGTGTAGATGCCTTGAGGATTAGGGATTCCTCTGGCTGTGGCCCAGAAATCAAGTATACTCTGCTCATGCTAATGTGAACGATTTTTGTTGAAGTATTCAAGCCACCCAGCAGCTTGAAATTCTGCATGAAGATCCATTCCTAGTGCTTCAAGTTCTTCCAGAAAGACACCCTTGGTCTTCACAATATTATCAGCTCCAGACTTCTTTGGTGCCATTGTTGAAGGATGGAAAGAACTTGAGAGAGAAAGTGCTTTCTTGAAGATGAAGAATAGCAAAGGTTTTGAGAGGGTAGTGAGCTGTAACGTACCAAGGACTCACTGCCTTCCAGTACTTATAGACCTCTGAGGCAATGATGGCAGAAACTGGCCGCGCAGACATAGGGTAACGTGCAAAGTGGATTTAAACCGCCCCTTTATTGCCACGTCATTTGTTCATTTCAGACAAGTGCAAGATTTCAGACATCCTAGTTAATTTCAGATGACCAAAACTTCAGACAGGTCACATGTTTCAGACAGGCTGAAGTTTCAGACACATTATTTTTCATACATACTCACAATGCATGAATGTTCAGTTTATCTCTGATGAACTTAAACCTATCTTCAGTTAGAGGTTTTGTGAATATATCAGCCCATTGATGCTCTGTATCAATAACTGAATATCAAAAACACCTTTCTGAACATAGTCTCTAATGAAATGATGTTTGATTTCTATATGTTTAGCCCTAGAATGTTGAATGGGATTTTTAGATAAATTAATGGCACTGGTATTATCACATAACACAGGTATAACAGATATTGCAATATTAAAATCTTCAAGTTGATACTTCACCCATAATAGTTGTGAGCAACAACTGGCTGCTGAGATGTATTCTGCTTCAGCTGTTGATAATGCAATTGTGCTTTGCCTTTTGCTTGACCAGCTGATCATATTTTCTCCAAAGAAGTGACATCCACCACTGGTGCTTTTTCTTTCAACTCTGTCTCCAGCAAAATCAGCATCACAGTATCCTACTAACCTACAATCCTTACTTTTCTTATAGCACAGACCAAGATTAGTAGTACCTTTAAGATATCTGAAAATTCTTTTTACAGCTTTGTAGTGAGTGATTCTTGGATCAGATTGAAATCTAGCACACAGGCACACACTGAACATGATGTCAGGCCTGCTTGCTGTTAGATACAATAATGAACCAATCATTCCTCTATACAAAGTTTGATTTACTGGTTCTTCATTATCATCTTTATTTAAAGATGCAGAAGGATGCATTGGAGTTGACATGGGTTTGCAATCACTTAGGTTGAACTTTTTAAGCATTTCATTTGTATATTTCTCTTGATGGATCCATATACAATCAGAATCTTGCTTAATCTGAAGTCCAAGGAAAAACTTTAGTTCACCCATTAGGCTCATTTCAAATTCAGATTGCATTAACTCAGAAAATTCTTTGCACAATGAAGAATTAGTTGAACCAAAAATAATGTCATCAACATATATTTGGACAAGTATAAGATCCTTGTTAGACTGTTTTCTAAAAAGAGTTGTGTCAACTTTTCCTCTTTCAAAACCATTAGTTGCAAGAAAACTGCTCAGTCTTTCATACCAAGCTCTTGGGGCTTGTTTCAGACCATAGAGAGCTTTCTTGAGTTTAAACACATGTTTAGGAAAAGTTACGTCTTCAAAACCAGGGGGTTGTCTAACAAAAACCTCTTCTTCAATGAAACCATTGAGGAAGGCACTTTTGACATCCATTTGATATAGTTTGATGCCATTATTTACAGCATTAGATAAAAGAATTCTAATTGCTTCTAACCTGGCCACTGGGGCAAAGGTTTCAGTGAAGTCAATACCTTCTTGCTGGTTATAACCTTGAGCTACTAGCCTTGCCTTATTTCTGATAACTTTGCCTTCTTCAGACAGCTTGTTTCTGAACACCCATTTGGTTCCAATAATTGTTTTCCCATGGGGTTTAGGAACAAGGGTCCAGACATCACTCCTAGCAAATTGATTTAGCTCCTCTTGCATGGCTAGGATCCACCCTTCATCATGCAGAGCTTCATCAATGCTCTTTGGCTCAATTTCAGACAGGAGAGCAAGAGAATTCAAATGTCTGAATTTTGATCTTG
Source organism: Sesbania bispinosa (assembly GCA_026901365.1). NCBI lineage: Eukaryota > Viridiplantae > Streptophyta > Magnoliopsida > Fabales > Fabaceae > Sesbania > Sesbania bispinosa. Next base: position 339,375 of record QLOH01000343.1, read on the forward strand.
TCTTAACTCCTTCTGAAGTGCTGCCAATGATTTGCTCTTTTGGATGATGTGACTTGTATCTCCAATCAGTTTTATGAGGAGACATCACATCTGTCTGAGACTCAACATTTGTCTGAAGAGGTTCAAAAACAGCAGGAGCTTCAGACAGGTGCTCATCCTTCAAATCGTTGTGATCATTCAGCTCCATTCCTGCAAAATCATCTTCTAGATCTGATAGTTCCCTATCAGTCTCTTTGTTATCATTGAATTTTACATGAATGGTTTCTTCAACAGTTAAAGTTTTAGAGTTATACACTCCATATGCTTTAGATGTTTCAGAATATCCAATGAAAAATCCATTATCAGACTTTGCATCAATTTTCCAAGATCATCTTTGATGTTCAGTATAAAACATTCACATCCAAAGATGTGGAAATATGATATGTTGGGTTTTCTTCCTTTCCATAATTCATATGGAGTCTTTTTCAGAATTGGTCTTACCAATATTCTGTTTTGAAGGTAACAAGCTGTGTTAACAGCTTCTGCCCAGAAGGTTCTAGGTAAGTTGCTTGAGTTGAGCATGGTCCTTGCCATCTCTTGCAAACTTCTGTTCTTTCTCTCAACAACCCCATTCTGTTGAGGTGTTCTTTGCCACAGAGAAATTGTGTGAGATTCCATTCTCATCACAGAACAATTTGAAATTTGCATTCTCAAACTCCCCACCATAATCACTTCTTATGACAGAGATACAGAATCCCTTTTCATTCTGTACCTTTTTACAAAATATTGTGAAATTCTTAAAAGTCTCATCCTTGTTTCTAAGGAATATCACCCATGTGAATCTAGAATAGTCATCAACGATGACCAAACCATATTTCTTTCCACTAAGAATTTCTGTTCTAATAGGACCAACAAGTCAATGTGTAAAAGTTCTAGTGGTCTGCTAGTTGAAACAACATCTTTACTCTTGAAGGAGTGTCTTGTTTGTTTCCCTTTCAGACAGCTATCACATAAAATGTCAGATTTGTATGAGAGCTTGGGCAATCCTTTAACAAGGTTGTGTTTTGCTAATCTTGAGATTAATCTCAAGCTGGCATGCCCAAGTCTTTGATGCTAAATCTGTTTTTCATCTTCAACAGAAATGAAGCATTTTACATTTTGACTTGCTAGATCCTCTAGATCAATTTTATACACATTGTTGTGTCTCTTAGCAGTAAAAAGTGTTTGATCAGAGGAGTCTTTGACTATGCATCCTTCCTTGGTAAAGGATACTACATAACCACTGTCACATAATTGGCTTATGCTCAGTAAATTATGTTGTAGTCCTTCCACAAGAAGAACATTTTTAATGAGGGATGAAGGAATTATACCTATAGTCCCTATGCCAGTGATCTTCCCTTGCTGATTTCCACCAAAGGTGACCACTCCTCCTTCCTTAGGTCTAAGGTTTTGGAACAAAGACCTTTCTCCTGTCATGTGTCGCGAGCACCCACTGTCCAGGTACCATTTGTGGGGTCTCCTTTGTCTTGTTAAACACATCTGCAACAGGAATGATCAAGTTTTTAGGTACCCAAGTTCTTTTGGGTCCTGTTTTGTTAGCTTTGGGTCTTGCTTTTCTCTTGTGCTTGCACTGAATCACATTGTGTCCAAGCTTACCACAGTGAGAACACCCAGTGACCTTCTTTTTACTTTTAGAAAAATTTAAGACAGTAGGAGGTTCAGACAAGTTATGATAAAAAAAACCTAGTCCACTTTTGTCAGAGGAATGTCTTTGATTTCCAAGCATTATGTTTAAATTTTTTGTTCCTTTGACAAACTTGGCCAGATCATTTGTCAGTTCTACAATCTATTTCTGAAGTTTTTTATTTTCTTCAGACACAGTTTGTGAACTGTGGTTTTTATTCTCAAGGACCTTTTCCTTGAGTATAATATGTTCTATTTCCAGAGACTCATATTTGTTACACATTTCTGTGTGAGCCTTGGATAGATTCTTATACTCTAGGAACAGTTCCTTGGAACTTTCCACCAGATCATCATACATTTCTTGCAAGGTAAGAGTGAATACCTCAGCTTCAGAACTGTCTGAAGATGGTAGGCTTGCCATGAGACACAGATTTGCCTCTTCTGAGATGTCTTCCTCCTCTTCTGAAGTTGATTCATCCAGATCCTCCCATGTTGCCATGAGACCTTTCTTTTTCTTGAAAAACTTCTTTTTCTTGAAGTTGTTTTTCTTTAGTTTTGGACATTCAGCCTTCATGTGCCCTGGTTGCTTACACTCAAAACAAATAATCTTGTCAGTTTGTATTTCTTTACCTGACTTACCTCCTTTTGAGGTTGAAGGTTGATTCTTTCTGAATCTTCCTCTGTTCTGTAGCATTCTCTTGATCTTCCTACTTAGAAGAGCAAGATCATCATCATCTTCTGAGCTATCTTCAGAGTCTTCATCTCCCTCTGAAGCTGCCTCAGCTTGCATAGCCTTGATGTTGCCATGCCTAGACTGTTTGGTCTTGGAGTTTAGGGCTAGAGATTTCTCTTGTTGTCATCTTCTCCAAGCTCAAGCTCATGGACCTTAAGAGATCCCAACAGTTCTTCCACTCTAAGAGAATTCAAATCTCTTGCTTCTTGAATGGCAGTAACTTTGGGTCTCCAGGACTTAGGCAAGCTCCTTAGGATTTTTCTGTTATTATCTCCAGAGTTGTATGTTCTGCCTAAGGACCTGAGTCCATTAGTTATGGTCTGAAACCTTCCAAACATTTGATCAATGGTTTCAGATTCTTCCATCTTGAATATCTCATACTGATGTATGAGCATACTTATCTTCGATTGCTTGACAGTCTCAGTACCTTCATGGGCTGCTGCAAGAGTATCCCAAATCTCCTTGGCAGAGGTGCATCCATGAACCTTCTCATATTCTGATTTGTTCAAAGAACATATCAGATAGAGTTTGGCCTTAGCATTCATCTGGACTCTAGCCTTTTGCTCCACAGTCCATTCAGTCTTAGGTATAGGCACATCATTTAGCATATGCACATAGTCTCCATCAGTGACCACATCCCAAACATCAATGTTTGTGCTTTCAATGAACAGCTTCATTCTATCTCTCCAGTAGTGATAATCTTCTCCATTGAAAGCTGGAGGTCTTGTGATAGAGGCTCCTTCTGTGATGTATTGCCTGTTACTGTTTGAAGCTTCCATGTGGATCTTTCAGTCCTCAGACACTTGTTAGGTGTATCAACCCTGAGTAGAGCTCTGGTACCAACTGTAGGAACACAGGGAAACACTAGAAGGGGGGGTTGAATAGTGTTTCTAAATATTTTAAGAAGCTTTTCGAAAACAGATTTACAAAAAAAAGATTTTCAGACAGGTTACTAGAAGGCTGTCAGAAGTTTTTAGTTAGCTGTCTGAAGTTGGTTTCAGACTGCTTTAAAATGGTTCTAAACGAAGTTTCTTCTTTTTAAAATATTAAATAAAATATTGAGTCCCCTTAATTAGTTTAAAACTGAAATGACAAAGATAAGGGAAGAGAAACTTAGCCACAGAATTTATCCTGGTTCACTCACTACCACTTGTGAGCTACGTCCAGTCCCAATGCCAACTAGCACTTGGATTTTCTCTTAATCTTGCAAGATTACAAGTATTCTTTTCTATCAAGCCTCTTCAGGCTCTACAACCAAGTACTCTTTTTCAGACAAGCCTCTTCAGGCTCAATAACACAAGTATTCTTTTTCAGACAAGCCTCTCCAGGCTCGAAAGGAAATACAAATGAGAGAAATGCTTAAGCTCACAAACTATATCAGTTTTGAGACTTAAACAGTTACAGATGTACAAAGATGACTGAGGTATGCTCAGGATAATACAATATGTGTGTACAAAGATAATAAAAAATCTATCAGAGTGTTTCACAGCGAAAAACTTGCAGAGTTTCTGTTCTTTTGCTATGTTGCTCTCTCTCTCTGTTGGTCTTCAAATGAGGGGGTATTTATAACCAAATGATTTGAATCATTTAAGACTCTTAGGTTTGTGAAATCAATGCTAGCCGTTGTGAGACAGCTGCTGCAGTACAGAATATTCTCTGACATATTCTGATATTCCCTGACAATTTCTGACATTTTTTCAAGGTTTGCTCCTGCCAAAAAGGTGCTCTTTGTTGCTGCTGCAATTGCTGCGTAGCAGAGGACACGTTGTGACAGAGAACGTGCTTGAATTGCATTGCACAGGTGTCAGCTGTTTGTAGCAGAGAACATGCGTGGAAAACGTGCAGAGGTACATGGATTGTCACAGCTTCAGACAAGAGATGCCACGTCATCAAAAGCTTTCAGACGGCTTTGATGCTTCAGACGGGTTGATCATCTTCAGACAGCATCAGCTTCTTCAGACGGATCCAACACTTAGTCTTATATAGTAGGCTTCTTGCTGAAAATCATAGATAAACAATTTAGACAATCGTATCTTATGAGAAACAACTTAAGTTGAATTTGTTGATCATTAAAACTTAGAGAAATTTCAGTCTTTAAAACATCATAAACCTCTTTATGATATTTTTTAGACTCAACAAAATGAAGCAACTACTCCCATCAACCAGGCATTCGGAGATTTGGGTGACACTGGAAAGTAAGACAGGTGGTTTCTCCCTCGAAGGAAGGGATAGATTTGAAAAAACAACTTTGTTGTTAAAACAATTGAGCATGACCTGGTTTTGAGATAACCAGTTCATGCCAAGAATCACATCAATGCCCCGTAATGGAAAACAAATCAAGTCAACCTTGATGACCCTCCCTTTTATCAAAATGGGGCATTTAGAGCAAACAAGGGAAGTGGTGATTGCCTCTTTGGCTGTGGTAATAACACTCAAGTTATAAGGTAATGGGGTAAAATGCAATTTTAACTTCTCCACACAATCATATGCAACAAAAGAATGGGTTGCCCCCAAATCATATATAACAATTAATGAAGTTCCTCATATTTCACACATACCTCACATCAGGTTATCTGTTGAAGTTGTTGTTGAGTCTCAAAAATATCATAAAGAGGTTTATGATGTTTTAAAGACTGAAATTTCTCTAAGTTTTAATGATCAACAAATTCAACTTAAGTTGTTTCTCATAAGATACGATTGTCTAAATTGTTTATCTATGATTTTCAGCAAGAAGCCTACTATATAAGACTAAGTGTTGGATCCGTCTGAAGAAGCTGATGCTGTCTGAAGATGATCAACCCGTCTGAAGCATCAAAGCCGTCTGAAAGCTTTTGATGACGTGGCATCTCTTGTCTGAAGCTGTGACAATCCATGTACCTCTGCACGTTTTTCACGCATGTTCTCTGCTACAAACAGCTGACACCTGTGCAATGCAATTCAAGCACGTTCTCTGTCACAACGTGTCCTCTGCTACGCAGCAATTGCAGCAGCAACAAAGAGCACCTTTTTGGCAGGAGCAAACCTTGTAAAAATGTCAGAAATTGTCAGGGAATATCAGAATATGTCAGAGAATATTCTGTACTGCAGCAGCTGTCTCACAACGGCTAGCATTGATTTCACAAACCTAAGAGTCTTAAATGATTCAAATCATTTGGTTATAAATACCCCCTCATTTGAAGACCAACAGAGATAGAGCAACATAGCAAAAGATCAGAAACTCTGCAAGTTTTTCGCTGAAACACTCTGATAGATTTTTTTATTATCTTTGTACACACATATTGTATTATCCTGAGCATACCTCAGTCATCTTTGTACATCTGTAACTGTTTAAGTCTCAAAACTGATATAGTTTGTGAGCTTAAGCATTTCTCTCATTTGTATTTCCTTTTGAGCCTGGAGAGGCTTGTCTGAAAAAGAATACTTGTGTTATTGAGCCTGAAGAGGCTTGTCTGAAAAAGAATACTTGTGTTATTGAGCCTGAAGAGGCTTGTCTGAAAAAGAGTACTTGGTTGTAGAGCCTGAAGAGGCTTGATAGAAAAGAATACTTGTAATCTTGCAAGATTAAGAGAAAATCCAAGTGCTAGTTGGCATTGGGACTGGACGTAGCTCACAAGTGGTAGTGAGTGAACCAGGATAAATTCTGTGGCTAAGTTTCTCTTCCCTTATCTTTGTCATTTCGGTTTTAAACTAATTAAGGGGACTGAATATTTTATTTAATATTTTAAAAAGAAGAAACTTCGTTTAGAACCATTTTAAAGCAGTCTGAAACCAACTTCAGACAGCTAACTAAAAACTTCAGACAGCCTTCTAGTAACCTGTCTGAAAATCTTTTTTTTGTAAATCTGTTTTCGAAAAGCTTCTTAAAATATTTAGAAACACTATTCAACCCCCTTTCTAGTGTTTCCCTGTGTTCCTACAGTTTTGTCTCACCATTGAGGGTGATGACTCTCCCGGTGACTTGGGGTCTTGTGGCCTCCTTCCTCTTAGGGCACTCGTTCTTCACATGCCTTGGCTCCTTGCAGTAGTATTATAGGCATTTCGCGAACAAGCACTCACCCCAGTGCCTCTTCCCACACTTGAGGCATAGGGGCATGGCCCCTTGCCCTGAGGCAAGACAGATGGTCAAGGCTGCATTGCCTTGCCATTTTGGTCGTGAGCCCTTGCCCGGGTGAGGCTCTTCCATCTTCCTCTTACCCTTCCGCTCTCTCGGCCTGGGTGCCTCCTCAGTGAGGCTCTGCTCCACCAAAAGGCATGCATTTGCTAACGAAGGTCAGAAAGTCCCTCAGCTCCAAAGCAATTACACTCCTCTTCAACTCAGGCTTCAGGCCCGCCTCATAATGGGTACACTTCCACCCCTTATTTGAGATGGTCTGGAGAAAGGTGAAATACTTCGCCAGGTTCTCGAACTTGGTCGTATACTGGCCCACAGAAAGACTCCCCTAATTCAACTGGGGGAACCCGACCTTCTTGTGCCTACGAACGGTGGCCAAGAAGTACTTTTCCAAGAGCACCACTTGGAAACCCTCCTATGTGAGCGGTTTCCCTAGAGAAACCAAACGGGCCCTGGCTCCCTTCCACCAGTCCTCAGCATCTCCCTGTAGCATGTAAGTTGCAAACCAGACCTTGAACCCATCTGCACATCCCATGACCTCGAATATCTTCTCCATGACGTTGAGCCATGAATCAGCTGCCTCAGGATCGTAAGCTCCTAAAATGCTGGAGGGTGGTGCTTCCAGAACTCGGCCAGGCCTTGGACAAAAGGGTCGAGGACCATAACTGGCGGAGGTGGGGAAGTCTCTCTTGGACGCGCACGGAGCTATTGAAGAACAGTCGCATTGGTGGTTGTATGCTCTCCAATAGCAGCCGTGAGCATCTAGAGGGCTGCAATTATGGGATTAGGGTTCTGCACGGGTGGTGAAGAACCTCGGGGTCTACCTCGTCGTCCACTAGCCATAATCTTAAACACATCATTAGAAAATATTAAGGTGATCAGTCTCCACAGTTTACAACAATGTACGTGATTATATTTAATTTCAGACAATTCTAACTATCCACAGTCCAATTGGATTGAACTGCTCTGATACCATAATGTAACGTCCTAATTCTTAAATTCAAGAATAGTTCTCGTTGGAAGCAAAATTCTCGAATTCCTAAAATTATTTCACACCATTATCGATATCATCACATACACAACTCAATCAACACTTAGGCAATCCAACGTTACATAAGCTTTACACATAATATGAACTGAGTTTACATAAAATAAATGCCATCAGTGGCTCAAAATAACAATGTTAGATATACATCATCGTGACTATGATACCACTATACATGTGTTCTCAACAAAATAGAAGAGGCTTGTAGGCTACACATGTACTACTATATCCCACAAAAAAGTACAAGCTAAGGTAATAAAGATCTCGAACATAATTCATTGAATACATCAAAATGAAATATATGAACTCCCGAGCTTCGGTGCTCTATTTCAATTTTATAAAAGAAAACATTCATTCAAATCTTCACTATATATGCAAAAATATTTAAGACATATGTATGTATGTATATATATATATATATCAAATTTAAATAAAAAAATTAGTTTTAAATTTAAAGAAATTATAAAAATTAAATTCACATAAATGTAGAAATAAATAACATTATTTATAACCAAATGTAAAGTATTAAGTGAAGAAATAATTTCAATGAAGATATAAATATTTTATTAAAGGGTGGAGTCCTAAATGTGGATTTAGTTATTATGAATTTAGTTTTGATAACATCATTCCTAAGAGCTAAAGATAACACTAAACTTTGTACAAAAATGAAAGTATTTAGTGGTTTCAGTCATTAGGTTATGACTTTCATCCTTGAGTATAAGATTTGCCAGGAATGATAAAAATTAAAATGTTACTACTCAACCATAGCAGTACTGTATGTGTGATTTTTTGACTTGGGGATTTGTTGACGTGTGTTGTATTTTTCTTGCCTTGGTTGAGTAGATACATTTTTGGGAGCGAATATAAATCAACAAGAGGGATTAGGAAGTTAATCAATCTAGTCAAATTGGTGTAGGCCTTCAAGATGTTAGTAATTGACGTTTGTTGATAGAAAGTTGTGTGAATAATTGGTTTTAGCAAACTTAGATTAAGGAGAATTGTCTGACCTGTGAGTAAACCGCATACTTAGAGAATTGATAAGATACATAGAGCACCCGTTAGCGATACTTTAAGTAGAGTTCATATATCGATGCTCACTATGAGATAATTAGCCCAATTGTAAGTACACCCTAACTTCGACTGAACCTATTCAAAGCTAGGATCCTAGGGGAGGATAGGAGTTAAAGTAGGCACTCACTCTTAATAAGCCATAGTTACTCGCAACCCAAATAGTAACTCCTTTAGGGTCATGATTGGGTAGGAAGGATGTTTGTTCTTCTATCGGGATCGTTGCCTATCAAGGTGTTGTTTGTTTCATTCGATTGGGTGACAACACTAATTTCAAAGAAACCAAAGAATGATCTTGAACTCAATTAGAAAACCCTTAAGGTAAGGCCAGGTTGTTAACGACACAAAACTTTAGGTCGAGTCATAACTACCGAGAGTTAGGATCCCCAACAATCTATGTAACTTCTAAGTAGTTATTAAGAGTGAGGTACGCATTGAGGATCAAGTTAGAAATCATAGCTAGAAGTTTTATGAAGCCCCTTACATTTTCAACCCTAGTGGTAGCATAGGAATTGGGCATTTGGCATGGACGGTGGAGAGATGACTACCTTATATGTTCCCTTAGAGTGCCACAATCTTTCATCTGATAGCTACCTTATAGGAATATGAACCATTGTTAGAACATCCCTGACTTGTCGAGTAGTATGACTATCCAAAGTAGTTAAGCCTCCCCAGAGGAAGAGCTAGAGATAGATTGGTCTTAACCTAAGCTATGCTTAGATGATTTAAGGAGTAATGATAGTGTGAGATTTCAAAATACACCAACATTTTAAGAATAGGAGTGTGGCCTTGAATTGAGGGTAAATGGAGCAAATTTTGAGGACAAAATTTATTTAAGGGGGGTAGAATTGTAACATCCCAGAAATTAGAATCTAGAAATACCGTGAAGCCTTAGGCTGTAAATCACACCGCAAGAAGGGAAGTTAGGAGTAAGATGAGAACTTAGGGGCTGGAAGGGAAAATAAGATGAGAGTTAGGGAATCAATTAAGAATTGTGAGTTTTAAGGGAACCGAGAAGGGAAAAACTAAGTATTAAGCAAAACCTGGTTGTAGAGTTAGCATAGGAGGAGTCACACCCAGTGGTAGAAAGGCTAGCATGGTGAAGAAGAGGAAGGATGTAGAGACATTGGGACTAGGGAATTAGATTGTGACAGAAGGAACTAAGCTTAAACGAATTGGCTGGAAGGAGGAAGAGAGGCGTAGACTCAAGGAACTGAGGTAGAAGGTGATTTTATGGAAAGAAACAAGGGAATAGTGTGTTAGCGCAAAACCCTCTGAGATTTGGTTTTAATGATAGCAAACCTTTTGATCAAAATTAACGTTTTCTGTTCTTGAAGTTACTGTTGTTTTATTTGAGATCTTAGAAAGACAGGATTCTTATGCTTAGTAAAGAACTCAGAAAGATCAGAGAAACCATGACCAAGCTCAGACTAAGATTGAGAGGCAACCACAGATTGAGACTGTTAGTAATCCTCAGACTTAAGTTGAAGATAAAGATCAGCCGAGATTGAGTAATCAATGCAAGTCTCTCCTGAGATTCAGAAAGATCAGAATCCTAATCATAAGAAACATCAGATTTCAGAATTATTTATGAAGAATAGGCAAAGCTTAGAAATTCTATATACTGAAGGTAATTTCAAAAGAAGGCCTCAAGACATATCCTTTATCAGAAAGTCTTCAGAAGCTTAGAATCGAAGATAGCCTAAGTTGAGAGAGATGCACATCAGAGTGAAGTCTCAGTTACAATTAGAAAGGGCCTCTACTAGAAATGCCAATCATCAAGTCAAGTCAAGATGAGCTCAAACAGTGAACTAAGTTGCATTAAGAAGACCAATATTTAAGACTCAAGATAAGCAGAAATATAAAAGATAAATATATGAGATGTCTTGTTTCTACTAACTGTGTGCTTAAGTGTTTGCAGAATTTAGCCTCTCATATTGCAGGATAATTTTCTCTTATGTTAAGACAAGCTGAGATGCTAAAGAGACTCATGTACAAACTTAAAAGGAAGGATCAAAAGTCAGATGGAAGATCTGCCAAGAGATGAGACTCTAACTTAGCTTCAGAATCAAGATATAAGATCAGAATAGAAGATGCTAAACAAAGAAGAGATTCAAAGTCATCTTGAGACAAGCTCAGACTGTAAAGTCGGAGTGAGACAGGCCCAAATTCATTATAAGATCATACTCAGTCCAAGCATGACAAAGAAGCACTTTGAAATATGGAGCTGAGCAAAGATGAGATCCAAAGTCGGACTTGAGATGCAGACTCAACTTGAGATTCAGAATCAGACTTGAGACGCAGAGATCATATGCATGTTAGAACCATAGGCAACACTAGAAGGGGGGGTTGAATAGTATTTTCGATATTTTGAGACAATTTTGGAAATCTTTAAAATAAACAATCACGTTAAGTGATCATTGTACAAAGCCAATCTTAAGATCAGAGTTATTTTAAAAACATGCGGAATATATGAAAGATTAAGATTAAAAACTTTTTCTTACACTTAAGATTGTTTTGATTTTAAACAAACTTATCTTAGTGTCTTCTGAAGAATATTATTAAGAGTACCTTCAGAACTGTTTCTAAAATACTTCAGATGATCAGAAACCATCCATATCATGTGTCTGAACTGAGTTCCTGTTGGGCTCACTTCAGACAGGTATTTCAGACAACCCTCTGAATATATTCTTCTATAATACTTCATCCTACACTAGAGACGTTTTACCATTATGTTTGTATGAAAACTTGTTTTATTGAAATCCTTGAGTTAAGATTATTATGAAAAGTACTTTTCAATCCCCAACGTAAATATAAAGACTGTAAATAAAAGAGATTAAGGGAAAGAAAACTCAGACACAGAATTTATCCTAGTTCACCCACAAACCCTGTGAGCTACATCCAGTCCTAGTGGCAAACCACCACTAGCCTTTTTTTATAACAACAACACATATGTGCCACTCCGAATCCCCCAGACCCTTGCAGCCACATATATGTCACACGAAGTATTCTTTTACAGTCAAGCCTCTTCAGGCTCAGGATCACACCGATCCTTAACACATATATGCGTCACTCCGAATCCTCCAGACCCTCGCAACCACATATATGACACACTGAGTCACACAGAGCAGCAGTAGTATTTTCTATCAAGCCTCTTCAAGCTCTAAGAGTATTCTTTTACAGTCAAGCCTCTCCAGGCTCAGGGAAACTAACCAAGTATGAAGTTTACAACTTCTCAACCTAAGTTAGATGTTCGTTAGAACTTCTCAACTCAGATTCTTCTTGTACATAGTGATTACTGAGTACATACTCAGGATACAGTCATTACAAAACTAAGTACAAGGATAGACAGTGATACAAGTGTTTGAATTTAAGTACAATCCCTGTCTTTTCTATGAGGAATATATCCTCTGAGAGTAGGCTAACTAAGATGTGAAATTAAGCTCCAGCCTTATTCTCCTACCATTGGTTTCCATGGGCTACATTCTCACCCGTATCATTGGAATGCCAAGGTATCTTCAAAGCTTCAAACCGTACCTAGTTTGATAGACATTTGTACAGCATGATTGCCTTCCCGACAACCAACTCACTTGATCAACAGACCAACTGTACAATCTAACTAACTGACCAGCTGATCAGTAGCCTGATTGATAATTCACTCTGGTTGTATAGCATAACAACTGCACCTCGGCAGCATGGTTAATATGCTCTGCATGCCAACAACTTGTTGGACCGACCAACTTGGTTGTGTGTTTTCAACAACAACTTGGTTGTGCACCGCAACAACTTGGTGGTGTATCTCAACAACAACAACATCTGGTTGTATATTCCAACAACTACAACCGGTTGTATATTCCAACAACATCTTCAACTTCAATCTTGAGGCTATTTATATGTTCTTCTTGAATATAGCCGTTGAAGATAATTCATAATAACGTTGAGCTTCTGATGATGTGACTCATATAGCCGTTGTGTAATAGTTTCTCAAACGGTTGCTTCTCCTTAAGCATATTGAGTGTTCAGAATACTCCCGTTCTGACACTTCTGTTGACGGGCTCTGTTTTGAGAGATGTGATGATCATGTGTATTCTCTCTCTTGAATTCTTCTGCTTTCTTGTATCTGTTTTATCCAGCTTGTATTGTCTTGCATCTGCTTGCTTTCGGATTTCTTCTGATTCTCTTGAGGATATGTATCCGTTGAGTTTGCCTTTTTTGCTTATTCTGCATATACTCCTTTTTCACTTGCTTCTGACACCATTACTTCTTTGAATGAGATGTCTTGATCAGTAGTCGTTGTTTGCAGATTCCTCTTTTGATATTTAGATAAAAATGTTGAATTGAATATATTTTATTCAAACATCTTCCTTGTTGCTTTCGCTTAGTCTCCTGAGCTTTTCTTCTGCTTTGTTCCACATTGCACAAATGAAGATATGTCTCGTTGAAATGCTATCGTTTAGAGACAGCAAATAGTCTTCTTTTAATCCGTTGTGAGACACGCTTCTTGAGAGTTCTGACATAGTACAACGTTGGTGCTGCAGTAAGGCTGCTACTGTTGTTGTTGCGACTGCTGCGTTGCAGAGATTTCCTCAGTGGTGTATGAAGTTCAAATGCACCGGGAAAGGTCTCTGTGTTTGTTGCCACAAATGTGTTTCAAAACGTACGGGCAGCAGAGACTTAGAAAAGTCTTCACACAAGGTTTCAGCAAAGATGCCACGTCATTACTAAAGCTTCAGACAGCTTCCAACCTTCAGACGGGTTCCAGTCTTCAGACGGACTTGGCTCTTCAGACAGCTTCATCACTTAAGATAGGTTGATGACTTCAGACAGCTCAAGTCTTTCAGACAGCTTCGTTGCTTTAGACAGCTTCACTACTTCAGCCGAGTTGCTTCCTTCAGACAACTTCAATTCTTCATATTAGTTGAAACTTCAGCGGCCTTCTTCCTTAGAATTGTAGCTTCGTTCTTCTTCGTATCTTCTTCTTCTTGGTTTCTTTAGTTCATTGTTGTTCTTCAGACAGACGTATATTTGAATCTGTACTTCTTCATATCTTTTGCCTTCAGTTCTTCAGATAGTATTCTTGGTCTTCACTTCTTCAGATGGTCTTCAAGTCTTCGCTTCTTCAGACAGTCTTCAAGTCTTTACTTCTTCAGTTCTTCTTCAGATTCTGCACTTTTGTTCTTCTGATTCTGATCTTCTGATTCTGATTCTGTTCACAAAATCTTCTTCTTCTTCTAAAGAGTATTTTATCCTGAAACATAATTAACAAACAAATACCTTTCTCAGTAGAACCTGTTTATATAATCTAATTGGTTCTTTATATAATCTTATTTGTTCTTTATATAATCTTATTTGTTAATCATTAAAACTAACGGATGTTAAGTCTTATAATCATGTTTAATTACTTAAACAGATTTATAGACTTCACAATGCAAACATGAGACTCAGACTTGAGACGCAGAGATCAGATGCAAACATGAGACTCAGACTTGAGATGCAGAGATCAGATGCAGACATCACACTCAGAAGCATACTTAAGCTATCAACATGAGATTCAGTCTCATCAGAGACTCAGCAGCAAAAGCAAGTCAACGCAAGTACACTGTCACAGTAGAGACAACATAAGAAAAGCACTGATCTCATGTCAGAAAAGTGAAAGACGACCTCTCTCTCTTCCAACTGCTAGTATAACGACTAGTTTAACGGCTAGTTTTCCGAATACTATAGAAGGAAGTCTCATTATGGTGAGACGAGTGAGAGACACAAGTGAGACTTAGCAGAGATGTTGCTGCACGACCAGAAAAATCCAAGTCTCAAGTGAATCTCAACCTACCTACCTATGCTATCTTAGCCAATATCTTGTAGTAGGTTTAGCTCTTGTTTTGTACTGATTTGTATACACTCTTTGAGTGATTTAGAGAGCTACCATCTAGCTGAGCTCATGGTTTATCCATACTTTGTATGTAGTCTAAGCTAGATCAATCACATCTCATCTCATACCACCAAGTCTCAACTAAGTCAGGAGGTGCCTGAGCTTAGTGTGAGCAATTTTAAAGCTTGGAGAGGCACTATAACAAGAATACTCACTAAGTTGCCTAGAGAGGTAGTCGAAGACAAAGAATATTGTATGCGTTTCCTGGAGAGGCAGCTGAAAACAAAGAATACTGCATGAGTTGCCTGAAGAGGCAGTTGAGAACAAAGAATACTTGAGACTCAACAAAGGTAGGAGTGCCTATGCTTGGTGTGAGGGACATCCTGAAGAAGCTGTAAGAATACTTGTAATTGGCTATGATTGTCCATAGTGGAAATATCATGAGTTGTGAGGATTGGACGTAGCCCAAGGTTGTGGGTGAACCAGTATAAATCTCAGTGTGCATCTCTTCTCTCTATCTCTTTATTTATATTGCACATCTCATGTCTCAAATCTGTTTGTTAAAATAAATTAAATCTATTCAGAGAAAACCAAGTTGTAATAACTAAAATCTCATCATACATCTCATCTTACATCTTAAGTCTATCTCATCTCAGATCTCATCTAAACTTAAGATCAATCATTAGTCTCACTCATTATCCTTTAAGGTCTTAACTTTTTCTAAGTGGAGTTTAACATTTGCTGAGCTAAACTTAACCTCTTGCTGATCTAAAGCTTTCTTAATCCTAACCTTCCGCCGAGTTAAGAATCAATCTGAGTTCCAAGTCACAGACTTGAGATCCACCTCAGATTGAATTTGAATTTTCAGGTACAATATTTTCAAGTCTCTATTCAACCCCCCCTTCTAGAGACGTTCAGCCAGCTTCAGTTGGTATCAGAGCTTGGCCTCTTGGGGTTGAGCACACCAATGTGTGAAGAGGAGAAAGATCCAAGAAAGAAAGATGTCTGAAGTTAGAACCATTCTATTCATTCATGAAGGAGGTTGCTCTTCGAATCTTAAAGATAATTTCAAGGAAGAGCCAATCATGCAGAAAACTGAGATAACATCCTACATGGCTCACATCAAAGATTTGGAAAAACTAAAGAACCAACAACAGAGTTTGCAAATGTGGCATGGAACAGAGATAAAAGGTAGTAACAAAATTTGTACTGCAGTAGTTGTGTGCCTAGAATTAAAAAGATGGATACTCAGTGGTTGGCCTGGACGGAATGGAAGCGTGCTTGATAACTTATCTGTCTTGCGTAAAGGAATTCAACGAAATGTTTCTAAAACCTTTTGGACGCTCACAGTGAATTATCACAACCAGCCTGGACAGTGACGGCCAACAGGGACAAAGAAATTGATGTACAACAAAAACAAAAATCTTAAGAGAACAAATTGTGGGAAGAGAACAATTCATTAAGGAAGTATTGTTCACAGAACCTGACCTGGACGCGAACGTACAGAAGGAATCTTGTTGATTGATAGCAAGGTCTTCGAAAAGTTTCGTCAAGATCTTTTGAGTGCAAATGTGTGTTAGAAAGGAAGCATATGATGAGATCCTAGAATATCATCTTTGGAAGCAAGTCAATACTATGCATTACGGTGTAGAAATTCACATGTGAAGCTTAGATCAAATTGTTTAGAGTTCCAGAGCTTTTTATTGAAGAAACTGCAACCATTGGATCCTTGAAAACTTGTCTTGTCAACTACGGAACAAACAAGGTAAGAGCTTACACACATTGTGCAAAGGAACATGTATATATGCGAGAAGATATATCTCAAGCTCTGGTGGTGGGACTTTTTCTATCTATGACACCAGGACATGTAGACATATTGGTGTTGCAAGGTAAGTATATGTGCTTTCTTCTTTTAACATTTGAAATAAATTGATAACGTTCCAAATGTTATCAATTTAAATAGAAATATTAAAATGATATAGTGACAATGATAATTCCTTTTATGTTACTCTCATAAACAAAAGGGGAAGAGATATAAAAATAATAACATCATACATTTGCTAAAATGATAAATATTTGATTACTAATCCACTTGAACCCAAAGTTTAAATGGGTACCAAAATGTTCCCCTAGTAATTTGATTATGCAGAAAATAGTCACATTGATTTAGTCAAGGAGGAGGAAGGAAATATGGGATGGACTTCTCACCACAACTAATCATGGTATTGAGATAGAAGGATTTCAGCAAAGAAGCAACTCTTGATATGTTTCAGCTGATATTCCAAAGTGGTCTTCTAGTTCAAATTGGAGAAGCTAACTTCCACTTGCACAAGTGTCCTTTGATTTCTCAAAATGGGAAGCTGAACAGAATCAATGAATCATATATGATTTTCATGTTCCTGTCTTGAATAAGCCAGTTATGGATGATCTTCCTAGTGGACCTAAAGCTCTTGAGCTTGCAGCAAAATTCTGCTATGGAATTACTATTGATTTAACAGTAGGAAATATCTTTGGGCTAAGATGTGCTGCTAAGTACCTTGAAATAAGAAAGGACCTAGAAGAAGACAATCTTATATTCAAAACTGAAGCATTTCTTAGCTATGCGGTTTTGTCTTCATGAAGAGACTCCTTAGTAGTGTTTAAAAGCTGTGAAAAGTTGTCACCATAGGCAGAGAACCTCGAAATAGACTGAGGATGCAGTGAGTCTACAACTTCGAAAACTTGTGCTAATCCAAAAGAATGAAGTGGTCATACACCAAAAGACCACCAAAAGGTTTCTAGCCCAAAATGAAATGTCATGAAAGATTCAAGAATGAATCAATTGGTTCCTCCTGATTGGTGGTTTGAAGATGTTGCAATCCTTAAGATTGATCACTTTATTAAAGTCATTATTGCCATTAGGATTGGAGGTTGAAATTGCTCATACAAGGAACACCTATTGGTAATATCAATCTCTTATCCATCTCTATACTTGGAATAAAACATACTTTTGATCAAATCATTGAGAATTTATGTTATGATAGCACCATGGTTGTGAGTGTTTTAATATACAAGCATGCTAGACTTATAGAGACCATGTTTGCAAAAGGCATGAAAATCTATTTGATCATTATTTGTTACCACTTTGGTTCTTATTTGAAACTCTGAACAGCAACTCAAGAATCATATTTTTACTCCCTTTTGAATGCCTAAATGCCTCATATGCATACATAGAGCTTGGAGTATCAAATGATAGATATCCTCTTGTTAGAAAGTTCTTAATATACTCATATCTTTGGAACAAGAAGTCAATTTGAAATCTAAATATTTTCCGAACATGTTATAACATCCAAAGTAACTATAGAGTCTACAATCTCATTACTCAATGTGTAGAAGAAAGTATACATGATGATTAATTTGATAAGACTAATCCTACACTTGAGATGAGAAAGCTTGCAGATTTGTAGATAAAATGAAATGACTTGGATCTGAACATGAAATATATGAGAAAATCTTCAAAAGAATATATTCAAGTCAAAAGGATGTTCAGAAATGATAATGATAAAGGAAGAAGTCAGAAGGGGTGGATGCATCTCAAGTTAAGACTGAGACCTAGACAAAAATCTGAGAAAGAACAATCAAGTGAAAGTCATGTTGTAGCCCAAACTCTGACAGAGCAAAAGAAAATTCATGAATTACATCAAACTCAGACAATGGCTATTGCACAAGGGGAAGTTGAGCTTATCTCTACATCAAGCTACAAATTCCTAAATCATATGGATCAAATGACAACTCGAGGAATACTTCATAAGGTACTCTGAAACTCTAATCATGATGCATATGTGATATTGTCACTCTAAAGATCAAAGTTGAATGCAAAATTTAGGATTCATGTTTATGCTTATTTGAATGAATCTATGTTGCTTGGATAAATTCAAAATGATTTTTCTATTTTGAATCTTAACTATTGTGAGTGTGTTGTAATGCAACATATGCTATGATTCTGAATCATGTGAGAATTTAAGTTTAAAATCTATCTATGATGAAACATAAGCTGATCATGTGAAAATATATCCTCAAGTCAATTTCATGAAAATTGAGAAAAGAGAACATGGAAAGATAAAAATTTCTATAAGCTAAGTCTATATGCTCTCCATTTCCTCAATCAAATCAATCTTCTAAGTAAATAACATGAAATATTGAGATTGAAGGCTCATAGGAAGATTTTTAAACAAGTGAAATTTTGAAGGCAAAAAGGTTACTGTAATGTATGCAGATATTTTTCTGATATAACCTGACTAAAATGATCACAACTTGAGCTACAAAATTGATTTTTGAGTAAAAAACAATTTTATTTGAAAGCTGATCTATAAAAGTACAAAACTGGAAAGTTTGAAGCTGTTTCACTTAGCACATAAGTGCCAGAAATATGTTAACACAACTGGAGTTTTACAAATGCTCATAGGAACTTGCTTACTTAAGATCATCATAACTGGAGCTGTAGATATTATTTTTCTTTGAAACCAATTTCATTGGAAAGATAATTTAAAATAGAATCAAACTAGAAAATTTGAGATTTCCATATCAATAACAGGAGTGCTAGTAAATATGTGAACACAATTGCAGTGTTACAAGCTTCAATATAAACATGTTCACTTAAAAAGGTCATAACTAAAGTTATAGAAATGCTTTTTCAGTGAAACAAATTTGTGTGAAAGATATTTTATATGAGTACCAAAATGGAAATTTTGAAGATTTTATATTAACCATAAAGGTGCCAGTAAATTAGTGAACACAGTCCGGCTGATGCAAAGTCTGATATAAACCTATTCACTTAAATAGATCATAACTGGAGCTGTAGAAATGATTTTTTTGTAAAACCAACTTTGTGTAAAATCTAAATAATATAAGTATTTGACTGGAAAGTTTGAGAAATTTTCATCATCTGCATAATTCCCAGCAAAAACTTCATGTTGACTGATCTCTCATGTGGTCAAATCTGAACACATCTGTTTTGAATGCTTATACCTGGAGCTAGGAAAAACCTTTTCAAATGAAACCAGTTGGATTTGAAATATGTTGTTCAATGGTTTAACAGTATTAATTTTCACTATTTTGGATGCATAGGTTGATCACAGTGAATGAAAAAACAGACATGTCACAGTAAGCACTCTATTATAGAATAACCAACTTTAATCACTCATATCTTATGATAGAAAACTCAAAATGAAATGAATTTTATATCATTAGAAAGCTTGTGATGTATAGTTTATTATGTTGAAATCTCATATTTTTATGAACTGGAAATAACTCACAAGTTCAGATTAAATTAGCTAAGTCAATGGATGTTTTCTGGTTTGGTGCAGTAACTTCAAGTTAAAATATCTTTTGTTGTACCAATCCAAATGAGTTAATTTGTGTGGCATTAGAAAGTTGTCATGATGTGGTTTATTGTAATAGAATATAAATTTCTAGATCAATCTATGATGGGAGCAGTACTTGTTCAAAGATTAAGGCTACATGATAGAAAAGTAGTGAAACTTGATCTCTTGAAAGTGATACCTTTGAAAATATCCCCTTGAATGCCAAATCTGTGATTGACTGTGGTATATCAAATATGATTTGTAGTATCAAATTGATGTGCATATTATTATTTGGAATATTGGGTGAATCAATGAATATGAAGAAGAACTTAACATGGAACATCTCAATCTTTGAAATGTTATCAGAACATTTTTTTTTCTCAATGCTGAAAAATATGCAATGATCATGATCTTATCAGCAAATCATATTGATGAATTTCTGTTCCATGTTCCGCTGTTGTCCAAGTCTATAATCTTGACCTTTTATGCCTTTATCCATGTTCTACTAATTTAACTCACTATAGGCATAAAAATCAAGGTGAGTAATATACTTAGGGGAGTAGTTGAACCAATCTTTGTGCTGAATGTATTCCTTCTACTTGATCATGCATCAAATGAAATTTATCTAATTTAATCAAGTATGTAAACAAAATAAATCATTGTTCTGGTTTAAGATTATGTTCTATTTTCTTCTGTTCAATCCTAACTGTATCCCCTACTCAATGTTGGACTAAATAATGATCTTTCTAAAGGTTAAATTTTCTGCATCAGTTATTGAAAATTAGCTAAACCAACAACTTTGGAAACGTAAGCAGAACCTTCTCACTTTGAGGGGGAGTCAGTCAAATTGTTTGCTAATGTGCTAACCATGTATGTTGACTTAGTTGAGTAGTGATCATTTATGGAATTTGATGAATCCATCTACCTCTTTCCTCTACAAATCTAGAAATCTCTTTTTACTCCTTTAGAGGAAATGTTAAAATAAAAAGAGAATGGGATAATAAATCTCTTGAAGTTTGAATTGAGAAAGAAGAGCAAAAAGAAGTTTAAGAAAATTCTGGAATTATAAGCAACTTACTCTCTCCTTCTTAAACTTAGTATTTGATTCTTCTATATCATATTGCTAGAACTCTTGGGATCATTGTTTTAACCATATGAGTGATCTATTGCTTTATCATATTGCTTTTGGAAAATTGAGAATATCACTGCATACTTGCTCAAAACCCTCTGTTGAGATCATCCATATGCTTGATAAGTGAAAATCATGTCTTTAATGCCATTAGTACAGATGATAATCAATATGAAATGGTTATTTGACAGATTTTTATAGAGATGAGGTTAAGAATTTGTTGCTATGAATTTGATATATTTCTCCTTCCATCATTTTGTTGATGCCAAAAGGGGGAGAAATAGGAATAGGAAAGAACAAAATCTTCATGAATTCATGTGCATTCATGTGCATTATATAATTTCTAAATCATGTTATGATATTATTGTTTGTATTGTTAAGCATGTATTCAGGGGGAGTTCAATTGAGTGGATCATACTATGAAAAATATATAGACTCTCATAAACTCTTATATGTTATTATATATGAAAACTTAATTTTGTTCAAATAGGTTTGTCATCATAAAAAAGGGGGAGATTGTTAGCGCAAAACCTTCTGAGATTTGGTTTTAATGACAGCAAACCTTTTGATCAAAATTAACGTTTTCTGTTCTTGAAGTTACTGATGTTTTATGTGAGATCTTAGAAAGAAAGGATTCTTATGCTTAGTAAAGAACTCATAAAGATCAGAGAAACCACGACCAAGCTCAGACTGAGATTGAGAGGCAACCACAGATTGAGACTGTTAGTAATCCTCAAACTTAAGTTGAAGATAAAGATCAGCCTGAGATTGAGTAACCAATGCAAGTATTTCCTGAGATTCAGAAAGAACAGAATCCTAATCATAAGAAACATCAGATTTCAGAATTGTTTATGAAGAATAGGCAAAGCTTAGAAATTCCATATGCTGAAGGTAAATTCAGAAGAAGGCGTCAAGACATGTCCTTTATCAGATAGTCTTTAGAAGCTTAGAATCGAAGATAGCCTAAGTTGCGAGAGGTGCGCATCAAAGTGAAGTCTCAGCTACAATCAGAAAGGGTCTTTACTAGAAATTCCAATCACCAAGTCAAGTCAAGACGAGCTCGAACAGTGAACTAAGTTGCATCAAGAAGACCAATATTTAAGACTCAAGATAAGCAGAAATATAAAAGATAAATATATGAGATGTCTTGTTTCTACTAACTGTGTGCTCAAGTGTTTTCAGAATTTAGCCTCTCATATTGCAGGATAATTTTCTCTTATGTTAAGACAAGTTGAGATGCTAAAGAGACTCATGTACAAACTTAAAAGGAAGGATCAAAAGTCATATGGAAGATCTGCCAAGAGATGAGACTCTAACTTAGCTTCAGAATCAAGAGATAAGATCAGAATAGAAGATGCTAAACAATAAGAGATTGAAAGTCAGCTTGAGACAAGCTCAAACTGTAAAGTCAGATTGAGACAGGCCCAAATTCATTATAAGATCATACTCAGTCCAAGCATGACAAAGAAGCACTTTGAAATATGGAGCTGAGCAAAGATGAGATCCAAAGTTAGACTTGAGATGCAAAATCAGACTTTAGACGCAAAGATCAGATGCAAACATGAGACTCAGACTTGAGACGTAGAGATCAGATGCAAACATGAGACTCAGATTTGAGATGCAGAGATCAAATGCAGACATCAAACTCAGAAGCATACTCAAGCTATCAGCATGAGATTAAGTCTCATTAGAGACTCAGCAGCAAAAGCAAGTCAACACAAGTACACTATCACAGCAGAGACAACATCAGAAAAGCACTGATCTCATGTTAGAAAAGTGAAAGACAACCTCTCTCTCTTCCAACGGCTAGTATTATGACTAGTTTAAAGGCTAGTTTTCTGAATACTATTGAAGGAAGTCTCATTATGGTGAGACACCTGAGAGACACAAGTGAGACTTAAAAGAGATGTTGCTGCACAACCAGAAAAATCCAAGTCTCAAGTGAATCTCAACCTACCTACCTATGCTATCTTATCCAATATCTTGTAGTAGGTTTAGCTCTTGTTTTGTACTGATTTGTATACACTCTTTGAGTGATTTAGAGAGCCACCATCTAGTTGAGCTCACGGTTTATCCATACTTTGTATGTAGTCTTAGCTAGATCAATCACATCTCATCTCATACCACCAAGTCTCAACTAAGTCAGGAGGTGCCTAAGCTTAGTGTGAGCAATTGTAAAGCCTGGAGAGGCAATATAATAAGAATACTCACTCAGTTGCCTGGAAAGGTAGTCGAAGACAAAGAATACTGCATGCGTTTCCTGGAGAGGCAGTTGAAAACAAAGAATACTGCATGAGTTGCCTGAAGAGGCAGTTGAGAACAAAGAATACTTGAGGCTCAACAAATGTAGGAGTGCCTATGTTTGGTGTGAGGGACGTCTTGAAGAGGCTGTAAGAATACTTGTAATTGGCTATGATTGTCAATAGTGGAAATCTCACGAGTTGTGAGGACTGGACATAGCCCAAGGTTGTGGGTGAACCAGTATAAATCTCAGTGTGCATCTCTTCTCTCTATCTCTTTATTTATATTGCACATCTCATGTCTCAAATCTATTCAGAGAAAACCAAGTTGTAATAACTAAAATCTCATCTTACACCTCATCTTACATCTTAAGTCTATCTCATCTCAGATTTAATCTCAACTTAAGATCAATCATTATCTCACTCATTCTCCTTTAAGGTCTTAACTTTTGCTAAGCTGAGTTTAACATTTGCTGAGCTGAACTTAACCTCTTACTGATCTAAAGCTTTCTTAATCATAACCTTCTGCGGAGTTAGGAATCAATTTGAGTTCCAAGTCACAGACTTGAGATCCACCTCAAATTGAATCTGAATTATCAGGTACAATATTTTCAAGTCTCTATTTAACCCCCTCTTCTAGAGACGTTCAGCAAACTTCATAGAGGAGCCTAGTCTCATGGACACTTAGAACCCTTAACGTTAGCCTTACTGGAGTGAATTGATGATTTATAACACGATTCGTGTAAAGTGTGCCCCATTAGGCTTCAACCAAGGTTATTGCTTAATTTTGGGTTTTAAGCCTAATAACCTTGGTGCATATTCGAAAATATCTAGAGTTGTAGGTGTCCAATTCAGGTGTTTTCACTTGCATTAGAAAGCTAAGATCTGGGCTTCAATTTGATATGTTATACGATAGTTGATGAACACATTTTTATTCACACTTTGCATAATTAATCTTAGCTTTCTTGGACTATAATTGTGATTAAATCCACTGTTTTAATTGGAATTTACCAAATTGGGCTTAATTGGGCTTTAATTGTGAATGTTGTTTAAATTTGGATTTTTAAGCCTACTGACCTACCTGTCTTGTTTTGATGATATCTGGAGATGTAGGTGTATGATTTGAGTGATGCCAGTGGCATTGGAAAGCTAACTTCCGGGGCTTTAATTTGATATGCTATATGACCATATTCCCTATAAGAAATTAGGAGCAGTTGCTGTTTCAAAATCGTCTACTGTTGCTGTCTGTCACAAGTCCGAATTTGATTAGTTTTGTAATTAGTTTGTGGGCCTGTTTTAATTAATTTCGGCCCAATTAAGGCCTAATCAGATTGTTAGTGATTTAGGCTCTATAAATAGGTGTGTTTCTGAGTAGTTTGAACACTTTCCCTTCATTTTTCAGATTTTAGAAAAAAGACTCTTCACTTCCCCTCTCTTTTTTCTCTCTTCTTTGGTTCACACGTTTTTGCTCCTTCTTCTTCTTCTTCTTCTTCTTGTATTTTCAGATTCTCCACTTCCTCCATGGAAGGCTAAGCATTAAGGATTGATTCTCAAGTATCATGAGCATTGGATGTTGAGGTTCTTTAACTGAATTTCGAATTTTAATTTTCTGTGCAAATTTCTTCTTCTCCTAATCTCTAGAATTCTAGGTTATTGAATCTTGAATTAGATGAATTCTTATTGAATTCGGTTTTTGATTCATGATCTGAAATTCACATTTTAGTTTGCTTAATCCTAAAATGTATCTACTGTTTGCTTAATTCAATAGGTTAGGGATTAGGTTCTTGATACAAATTTGCTTAATCTTTGTATGAGATTGTTAAGAATTGATTGATGCTTCATTGATTAATTCGGATTTGCTAAGGAAATTAAAATAAATCTCTAAATCCGTGAGACATCCAAATGTGAATGAGCTTGTGAATCAATCTATTTTTGTTGAATTGAATTAGGAATTTTGAATTCTGTTTTTGAAAATTGGAAACTATCATGAACAAACAAAATCCACTGAATGTGTGTGTGAGTTGCTATGAGATTGAAATTCTGAATTTGTAATTGGATTCCTTGAGAGAGACAACTTTGGGTTAATCAATCTACTGCACTTTAATTCATTTTATTTGGTTGAGTACGACCTCGATCAATAGTATTCTGAGCTCATTTGCACCTCCAAACAACAGGTTTACACGCTCAAGCGCGCAGAGGAGTGAATTTTGGAATTCTGGCAATAACTTTGGGCGCTCAAGTGCCCTGGTGCGCGCTCAAGCGCGCGTTCCTGTTGTTGTTTTCTCCTAGACATAAACTCTAGGTGCTGAAGCTCCCTAGGGCGCGCTCAAGCGCATGAGCGCGTCCTTGTCTTCTTAAAACGTCCTTGTCTTCTTCTTAGAGAGATAGGGAGAGGATCTTAGAGAGAGAAAGTGAGAGAAAGGAGGAGTAAAGCTAGCTTAGAGCTTTCCCTATCCCTTGGAGCTTGGAGATAATCTTCCTCCTCTCCCCATTTTCATTAGTTTCCTCCATTTAAGGTGAGTGTGGTTCTCACTTACTCTCATTGTTGTTTGATAATCTATGTATGACCCCTATTCTTACTCCCCCTTTGTATTATTAATGATTTTGGTCGATTATAGACACGTCTAGGGTGGATTGTTGAATGGATTGACTGTATATGTGCTTGGTTTCCAAACCCTATGGTATTAGAATTAGGTATTTTTGCACTATTGATCTATTAACTATATTCATAAGCATTCATGGGCCTTTGGCCATCATTGAACATATTGCAAGGGTCCTTGGACCATCAGAGTGCCTTCGGGCTATCATAGAGCCTTCAGGCCATCACAGGATCTTCAAACTATCACAGGGTCTCCAGACCATCACAGGCCTTCGGTAAACAATGTTTAAGAAAGACGAGGTGATCTTACCGACCTCTAGGCCAAGGGGAAGATGGGGGATCCTCACCCTAAAATAAACCACAGTCATGATCCATGCATTGTTAATAAAACTTAAATGTTTGGTGGCCCTGGACGACAGTCCTTGGTGTAACATCCTAATATCCAAATTCAGAAATAATGCCTGTTGGGAGCATTATTTTCAAATTCCTAAAATTATTTCGCGCATTTTTTATATCGACATACACATTATTAAACAGCTTAAGTAACCTAACATTTATATAAGCTCCAACACATGGTATAAGAGTAATCTCATTAGTAATGACAAACGCATGCCAACTAGGGCTCAAATACATCAAAGTCAAAAGGCAACAGGATATAGCCATACATGTGTCCTGAATAATAGAATACAACCCATAGGTTACACATGTACTGCTCTATCCTATCAAAATACATCAAAACATGCTTATACAAAAGAGAGTTCATATACATTGCAACTAATCAAAAAGGTTGGCCATCAATAGGCCCTCAAGACTTCTACTGGACTCCATTGCCCTGTTGAGGACCCTGCATATCTGAAAGTAAATTCCCATAGCGTGGGATGAGACTAACGTCCCAGTGAGGTAACAGAAGTGCAGATGCAAGAAGGAAGCACTCAAAAGTATGCAACACATATAGTCATTCAATGTCTCATGAAACATACATCACAATAACAAACTCAAGGTTAGTCCTGAAGTGTTTTACTCATTACCCAAGGGGTCTTTCCACTTTACATGAGGCTAGACTGAGCTCAGACTAACAGGAACCATCGTTCCTGAAGGCCATAAGACCTTACCCAATTAACCTGATAGATTCAATCATAATTACTTGATTCCTTTAACATGAGTCCATGAACCAAGACAAAGTCTTAGAAAAAGAGTCCATGGACCAAATCTTTAATTATTAACATGAGGTCAAAAGACCCAACTGATTACATGAGGCCCTTAGACCCAAAATACTTTCATGAGGTCCTAAGACCCAAAACTTTCCTTTATCATGATTAGTGTTAGGAATATAAAATATCATCAATAAGAATGTGTATAATGAAAGTAAACATGAGAGAAAGTCATTCATGGCATGTTCCAAAACCCTAACATTGCCTAGGGCACATGTGATGGCTAAACTAGCACACCACAATCAACATTCACACACAATCCATCATTCAATCATCAATAGCAACTGAAGGAAATGGGAGAGAAGGAGTGGGATTATTCAAGGAAACCTCCCTAGAATAAGAGTGAGTGTGTGGTCACACTCACCTTCAAAACGGATGAAGAGATTGAGAAGGAGGAAATGGTGGGAGGAGGAGAACCAAAGGAGGACTTGATCTTGATGGTTGATGACCTTTCTTGAGCTTCAATGGAGTTTCCTCTCACTAGAACCTCTCTCTCTCTCTAGGATGTCGAAAAGAAGAAGAAGAATAAAATGAAAATCGTGCCATAATTAATGTTTTTAAGTCTGTAAGTCGACTCTCGCTCAAGCGAGCTGTTCTCGCCATAGCGAGAAGCTCGGGATCAAATTCCCCTTTTCATTCTCGCTTGGGCGAGAGGCTTCTCGCCTGAGCAAGGATGGACCAGAAAATGACTCCTCTCTGGAAGATTCTCACTTGGGGAGAACCATCTCGCTCAAGCGAAAAACGTCTAGAGAGCCCTCTCAATTCCTCTGTTTCTCGCTTGAGCGAGGCCCTTCTCGCTTAAGTGAGATATGCAGAATACCAATTCTTTATTTTTGCTACATAATTCGCTCAAGCGAGCCTGTCCTCACTTTACCCAGAGTACTGTAACTTGATTTTCTTGCTTAAGGCTCTTAGTGCTTTTCTTACCAATTCCTTACCTTAGTTCCTTATTAATATCCTGAAAATCATTATCCTATAATCTCTTATTAGTTATGACTATTAATTAGTGGGATGTTACACTTGGTCACATGGTCGAACGCTCAATCACAACCATAGTTAGTTAAAAGACCCCGGGTGTCGGGTAAAAACATGCCACAACCATGTTTCCATTATTTCATAGAAATTGCATATGCACTGAGTTACTGAGCATGCTTGTTTACCTACATTTATTTGCATTCTAAATGAAATTATGAATTACGTATATT
This sequence comes from Sesbania bispinosa, assembly GCA_026901365.1. NCBI lineage: Eukaryota > Viridiplantae > Streptophyta > Magnoliopsida > Fabales > Fabaceae > Sesbania > Sesbania bispinosa. The sequence goes on from QLOH01000343.1 coordinate 367,589, forward strand.
GTGTGTTGCTTCTCATTTTGCCTGACTCCCCACACTGCACACACTGTTATCACACTCACTAGGACATAGTCTCATCCTTTGATGTGGGAATTATATTCAGTTGTGCAGGTTGTTGTCCAGGGGCTTGGCGGAAGAGTTGAGGACTTTTTTAAATGGGATGTTGTAGCCTTGTAATTGTAAATGAAATTATGGACTTGTGGGGGGTGTGCATAGGTCATGATTATTTAGGGGGGATATTATGATGTTTTGAGAAACTACATTGTACTATATATTGTATTTGGCTGGATTTTCTGGGTTTTAGGTTGAGATGGAATTTGTGGAAATGTCCAGTTTATAAGGGAGACTCTGCTAGATTTTCGGTAGGAGTGTTATAAACCGTAAAATCCCAAACTGTAATTAGTTTCATAAATTGAGAATGCGGAGTTTTGTCCTTATTGTAATGATGTATGAATTTTGTGAAAGCTTAAGCAAATATTGGATTGCCTAAGCAATTATGTGATTTGTATGGTGATATCGATAATGATGCGAAATAATTTCATAAACTTAGAAAAGTGTCTCCAACGGACATTATTTTTAGGTTCACGGAATTAGGACGTTACATGTATCAAATTGATTAAGATTACATTAATCAATAATAGATAAATTAAATGTAAAATATTTAAAATATATTTTGAATTCAGTAAAAAAATGAAAATTTAAATTAATAAAATAAAAACTTAATATATTATAACTATGTAATCATGTGATTTTGAAATTAAAAATTTGAAATCACATAAAAAATAATTTAAAATAAAAAAGGTTAAGAAATTAAATTCACTTATATGTGAATAATTATAATTTTAATGAAGGTTAGAGCCCTGAATATGAAATTAATTTCAATAAAGATACCATTAATATTCAATTAATCAATCAATAAATATTTGTTATTATAAATTTAACTCAATATTTTTTGAAAATTCATTTGAATTATAGAAATTCAAACAAGTTTTATGTTAAAATTTATGTGGCACTAGCTTTTTCGCATTGAAATTAAATCAACAAGTTTCAAATCTAATTTATTAGATGAATTTAATAGTTAATCTAACATTTAATGAAAAAATATTATATCAATTTTGTAACACCCATAATTTCCCCTACCGGTATATAAATAGAATATAGGAAGTTTTAAAATAATAATAATTTAATTATGAGGTATTTAGGAGCTATTAGTAAACAGTCAAAATCATATTTTTAAAATTATCCAACCACAATTATAAATAAAATTTTTCTAGAGAAGTGTTTGAGAAAATAACCTAAGATACCTTTAGTAATTATACAGTTAAGGAAAATATAGATTTAATTATGAAAAATAGCTAAAGCTTGAAGGGATCTATACTTTTAGTCAAAATACTCTTAATATAATTAGTAATGAGTTTTAGAAAATTATTTAGAATTTTCTGGCGCTTTTGGGCAAAAAGACCAAAATGCCCCTGGTTAGTAGTGTAACCCTAACCAGCATACGAAAATTATGGAATAATATGGAAAATATACTTTGAACCTTAAAAGATGATTGAAAATGATACTTGTAACCTTATAGGATTTTTGTATAAAAAAACTATAATCTTCTATCCGCTAGCTCTTATTAAAATTTAACCGTTGTGTGCGAAAACTTGGAAAATTGGGAAAAACAAGAGAGTTTAAGTGAGAAGAGAGTTCTAATCACATTTTTAGGCTGGAAATAAGTTAGAGCAATTATAGGAATTTTTCTAGAATTTTTGGGAATTTTGGGATGTAACACCCGCGTTTTTACGGTTTTATCGTATTGTGTAATTTTTTGAATTTTGGATGATTAGAATTATTTTTAATCATAAAAAATTGACCTTAAAAAGTTTAGGAATGAATTTCCTATTTTTCTAGAATTTTTAAAAAATTTTGTGCAAAATGACCTTTTTACCCCTACTGTCTCCTGAACCAGGCCTGAATACTCTTGATCCGGGCCAGAAAAATTGCACAATCCTTCCTTTTCCTTCTCATGGAAGCCGTGCATGTGTGTGTGTGGTGCATGAAGGACACTTGTCCTTTCCTTTCTTTTTTCCAAGACAAGTGTCATGCAAAGGAAATTATGGCATAAAACACAAAAAAAAACACTTATTCTTTTCTTTTTCCTCACATGCAAGCTTTCAATTTTTCTCTCATTTCTTCCTTTCTCTCCAAGGAGCAGCCGTGAGCCCCTCTCCCTTTTCTCTCAAAAATCTTTCATTTTCATCAAACATTTTCAAGCCAAGGTTCCATCTTTGAACCTAAGCTTAAAACACCAAGCCTCCAAGCCTTGTAAACTCTTGTTGGTGATCAAAGGAGGGACTGTTTGGAGCTGTTGCTGCGCCTATTTCTTGAGGAAAATTCTTAGGTAAAGGGGGGAGAACCTTGAACTCTAGTAGGATTGGTGACTAGAGTCAAGGATTACCCTTGATCCTTGTCTTTAATCCTTTTTTTCCTTGAAAAAATGAGTTGTTGGAACCTATCTCTTGAGAGATTTAGTTCGGCTGTTTGGTGATGATTTTGTGTGGTTGATTTAAAATGTTGTTTGTTGGTTCAAATGTGCTTGGATGATGATTTGGAATACATTCAAACCATGAGTTTTGATTGAAAATTTTTTCCTCTTATAGGTTCGGCCATTTTCTTTTAAATGGGTTGCATATGTTTAAAAATTTATTTGATGGTTGTAATGAGCTTGGATGATTGATCTAAGAACATGCATGTGGTTGTTTGAAATTTTAAAATTGATTGGGTGCTTGATTCTTGAAAAAATGGTGTTTTTGAGTTTATGAATAAAATGTAAACTTGATGATGTTAATGGGTGAATTTTGATGAATTAGTATGATATTGTGTGGTATAAATACTTGTTGATGATTATGTTAAATTTTGGTAAATTTTGAAAGTGGTTGGAATTTTGGTGTTTGATGAACATTCAAAGTGTTCATCTTTGTTCTTGAGTTGTTCATAAGGAAACTCACCAAGAACTTGTTTTGATCTTGAAATTATCAAAAGAAGTTGGTAAAGGTGCTTTTGGGCCTTAGTGGTCCAATAGGCCAAGAAATATAATTAACTAAAAGGTTTAAATTCAAATAAGAATAAATTTTTAGAAATACCAAATTAACTAAATTCGGATGCCAAAATTAACCCAAATAAAAGTCATTCTAAAAGTCAAAATTTTGAGTAGTAATGTGCTAAAATGGACTCCTAAGAGTTGTCTAACCTTTGGGCCTTTGGTTTAGGCCAAAAACCTTCAAAAAAGTCAAAGGATTTATTATAAAAAGTCAACCAAAAAAAATAAATTATAAACTTGGGCTTAGATTAGAATTGGACTTTAATTCTAATCTAACTTATCAAGACTAAACTTAGGAATTAATTAGTAAGCCTAACTAATTCAATTTAGTCTAAATGGTTAATCCAATTTACTTAAGTTAATCAAGTAAAGGATAATTAATTAAGATTAAAGTTAATTAACCCTTATGAAGATTAATCTTAATCTTAATCATTGATCACTAATGAGGTATTAATTAGGTAATTAAGCCTTTATGATGATTAAGAACTAATTAATTATGATTAACCTTAATCAAATATAATTAAAAGCTTAATCCAAGGTTAAGGAAGAGATTAAGGGATAATTAGGAATTAATTAGGATCTTAGGTAAGGATTAAGACTTAATTAAGGAGAATTAAGATTAATTATAGTTTAGTTAATGAAGCCTAATCATAATTAAGGGTTAAACCTAATCTTAATTAGACGTACAAGACGAATTATGATAGGTAACACTATTTATAAGACACAACCATAAGTCTTAGTAAGATATAGGACTTATGTAAAAGTGATCATTGATTTAAAGAAAAACATTAGTACAAACTACCTTAAAAGTTTATAACCAACACACTCTTCTTACATAAGACTTGAGGAGCTTAGTGAGAGAGTGTGGTTCCAACCCAAAATGGGGTTTGGTTCTCCTTGTGAAGGAAAGACGTTGAATCGGGCCGTACCACGGGGAGTGGTGACGTTGAATGATTCAACGTGCTGAGAAAGCATTGTTTGGTCCTCCTGGTGAAGGAAAGACGTTGAATCGGACCGTACCACGGGGAGTGGTGACGTTGAATGATTCAATGGACTTTGCCTGTAAGGAGGTGCATGCTGAAAAAAAAACATTGATTGTGTGACATGCATCATAAAGCATTGATGATATTCAAGGTTGAAAACCTTACGACCTATATGGCAGTGACACTTGGTACAATGTGAAATTGGCTGGAAAGGGTGCAACTGGGTTTTGCAAAGAACGCCAGTGGGTCCTCGAGGGGGGACGCCATCCCTGAGGATAGCCTAGCTCCTAGAAGATCTCAGGTGACGTAGGTTAGCTCCCTACTGTCGAGATCGTGGAACCCAGCTTAGCTATTCCTGTCGCTCTCATGATTTTCGGGGTCAGTAGAGATTGTCTGGAAGACTGATAAAATTGGCCAAAAAAAATATAAGTACCGCGCTAGTACAGACTCTAACTCCTGATACGTTGTACTTATATAGTCGGTCAGTTGCTGTGTGCACTGTGGTGGTGATTTTCCCTGGGCCCTCATGCATTGCATGGTACATAGTGGTTGCTTGAGATTCCTTGGTGAATGACGTGGTTATCTACATTGCATCAACACATCATATCACTTTATGACGTTGTGACCTTCTATGTGAATGATTGGATTTATTGTTATGTGAATTGTGTGAATTCCCGTGTCTGTCTACTTTAGTTATCATATCCTGCGTTAAGTGAGTTCATGTAAAGTGTTCTCACCCCCTTGTTTTTCTTTTGTTATCCATTATTATTGTGGCACCTAAAAGGGCATGGACTCTGGAAGGATGCACATTGTTCTGAAGAAGGGCGTGGTGTTCAGGTCGAACCGGATCTCGTCTAAGTCAAATGGTAGTGTTTAAGGGTGTAGTCAAATAGAGGATTCACTGCTTATGTGATGTAGTATGCTAAAATCCCAACCTAGATGTACGTCATGTACATTGTAATTTTGAACAGTAACGAAATAATATGTTTAATACTAATGTACTTCTTCTTGTTTTATCCCAAACATAATTTAGTAATATGCTTTACAAAAAAAACAATTACCAACTTTCCTCATTTTATTAAGAAATAATTAACCAAATCGCAATCGAGTTAGTCGTGTAATACCCGTCAAGGGATGAGGGTGTTGCAAATTTAAAAATTATTTAATTCTAGATTAATTAATTAAAATAATATGAATTGATTGAAATTCAACCAAGATTGATGTTTTAATTTTTATTTTCACCATAGGTATCTCCTATTATCATAGGTAATCCTATTCAGAGGCTTCTCACCCCTCCATGTATATTTAGTGTAGGGTTCGAACTCGAAAGTTCAACCAAGATTGATGTTTGAAATTTATGTTGCATATTTGAATTGAAATTAAATATATATAATTTAATTATATATAATTAATTAAATGAAATTTTAAATTAGATATTAAATAAAAATTTAAATAGTAATTTAAAATTCATTTTAAAATACATTCATCAATCATGTTAAAATCTATATGAATTAAAAATTAATTTTAAATATAATGGATTTAAAATTTAGTTCAATATTATGTCTACAATAACAAAAGTCTGAACCTTTATCTGAAGCTGGACCTTCTCAGATCAACAATGTTGAGTCTCAGACAGAGAATGTATTTCAACACAGTCGTGATTGGAGATACAACTCTCATCACCCAAAAGAACAAATTATTGGTGACACCTCAAAAGGAGTAAAGACAAGATCAAGATTCAGAAATTTGAATAATCTTGCACTTCTCTCTGAGATTGAACCCAAAAATATTGAGGAAGCTCTGCATGATGAAGGGTGGATCCTAGCCATGCAAGAAGAGCTGAACCAATTTGCTAGGAGTGATGTCTGGACACTTGAACCTAAACCCCATGGGAAAAATATTATAGGAACCAAATGGGTATTCAGAAACAAGCTGTCAGAAGATGGAAAAGTGATCAGAAATAAGGCTAGACTTGTTGCTCAAGGTTATAATCAACATGAAGGTATTGACTTCACTGAAACTTTTGCTCCAGTAGCAAGGCTTGAAGCCATTAGAATTTTACTCTCTTATGCAGTAAATAATGGCATTACCCTATATCAGATGGATGTCAAGAGTGCTTTTCTCAATGAATTTATTGAGGACGAAGTTTTTGTTAGACAACCACCTGGTTTTGAAGATTCTACTTTTCCAGAACATGTCTTCAAACTGAAAAAGGCTCTATATGGTCTGAAACAAGCCCCAAGAGCTTGGTATGACAGATTGAGCAATTTTTTAACTGAAAATGGTTTTCAAAGAGAGAAAGTAGACACAACACTTTTTAGAAAAAGATCTAACAAAGATTTCATTCTTGTTCAGATATATGTGGATGACATTATTTTTGGTTCTACTAATTCTTCATTATGCAAGGAGTTTTCGGAGCTTATGCAATCTGAATTTGAGATGAGCATGATGAGGGAACATAAGTTCTTCCTAGTGATGGGTTTCTGGAAAGCGAACCAAAAATCCAGTAGTATAATAGTAAGAAGAGTTATCGTATCCACAGGGAACGGTCAATTCACGTAAACCCGTGATCTAATTATCAAGAAGAACAACAGGTTTTGAGAGTATTGTTGTGCGAAAAAACGTAAATAACAGATTAATAATAGAATTAGAAAGGAAGAGTTAGAGACACTTTACTTGGATTAGGATTGGACTTCATATCATGACACCCTTTGTGCATGTAAAAACTATCTATTATTTTAGGTTTACTCTATAATATCCTAGACAAACTTTATTGCTAAGACCCCGAGTTACCAGCGGCCTCACACACTCAAGATAATCCATGCGGGCTCTCCCAGGCGACAGACTTACCCTCGGCTTATTTTGCTCTTTTTAGTCAGTTTGTAAAGGAACTTAGTTTATAAACGAGGCCTATAGCTGTAGACGCACCTTCGCTCAAGTACTGTCACTAGCCTCACTCATCAGGATACGCCTATGTTCGAATCCTGGATTCACAATCAACTAACTCCTTGCTATCGGTTTATCAATACCAAGCCTAATGGTCAGATGCCTTTCGTTATGGTACTCACACTACCCATCAATCATTAGTAAACACCCCTTTTCAGTCAGTGGTTAACCGAGTATTCTTATTCAATCAGAGAGTGAGTTCGTAAAGGATTTGCTCCCCCACTCTCAGTCCTAATCAAAACTAACCTAGTTAGTTTAGACTAGCCTATAACTCCAGGCGCAAGCGTGGGAATTAGGAATTAAGTACAGAATAATATTACCAATATTACACACAGAGAGCACAGAAATAATAATATAGAGTTTACATACACTTGGGGATAGAATCAATTACATCCAATCCTAATGGAGAGTTAACTACACGAGGTAGCCATACAAACCACCGAAGATGCTGTCACCATCTTCAATCCTTGTGAAGCGCTCCTCCTCTCCTACTCTAAACTTAGCTTTGGTACATTATCACTGAAATATAGATTGGATTACAATGATTGTGCACACCGGATTTGGTGCAAGAGGTTCCTATTTATAGACTAAGGAAAGACAAAGCAATTTGGGGAGAAATCTATCTAAAAACTGCAACAGGGAGCAAATCAGCGTGACCTGCGCTCCAGGCTGCGCTACAGCGCAGGATAGAGCGCAACTTCCATAGAGCCTGCGCTATAGCGCAGGTGAAGCGCAAGTAGCGTGCTGCAGCTTCAACTTTCTCTTTTTAATCTTGATCTCTCCCCGAGACTGGTTTTAGCAGATTTGTCTTTCCTTGTTTCCCTTTTCTTGATGATATCTTTGTATTTATTGAGCAATCTTTGATTGATTGGCAGTGATCTCCTCATTAATCTTCTTTAAATCTTCATTAAATGTCTTCAATCAATCTCAAATCTTGCAGATATCTCCCTCATTTAATGCTATCTATCCTTCAAATCAAATCTTTGCAATATCCTGCAAAAATCAGCAATATTTCCATCAAAATAGCATCAAATTCAAATCTTAGATTAATAAATACAATTTATCTAATATTAAATAAAAAGGGATTTAATTGGGGCAAAATTATCATTTTATTCTTGATAAGTGGAATAAAAAGTGCTATAATTTATCAACTAATTTTCACTTATCAAAATCCCCCCAACTTAACTTCTTGCTTGTCCTCAAGCAAGAGACCTCTTTGCAATAAAAAATCAATTCTATTCCCAGTGTATTCAAGGAACACTTTGAATAGAGAGCATCTTGTGATTGTGCTTGGGAGTTCTCTCAATTCACCTGGTCATTCTTGAATGGTCACCCTTTTTCAGCTTGGCCTCATTGTTTGAAAAAATACTCCCCCTAACTTATTCAATTTCCACACTTTTGTGCAGAATCTTTTTTTTTTCTTTTTTTTTTGAATCATAAACAATAACATAGAGAATTTATTTATGGGGGAGTATTCTTCTTTGTGATTTTCTTGTGCCTTTTCTTGACTCTCTGTGACTTTTCACTTCACCAACCTCTTGTCTCATGTTGTTGTGGTGCACCTTGCTCTCTATCCCAAGTGTTAAGGGACAGGTTACATTCAATGAATATGGTTAGGGTGCATCAAGGAAATATTCAAGCTCAAATGGGCAGTCAATAAATGGAAACATTTAATCAGCGTTGGCTATTTGGCACTGAGCAAAATATTATAATCACAAATATGCCTTTGTCACTTCCATATCTTCTTCAAGCAAGCAAAAATTCAGAAACTCAAGCAATAACAGTTGACAAGCAGCTGTGAAAAGCTCTTAATTTCAGTGTTTGGGCTCTCATCTCACCGGTTATTGGCTAAAATTCCTTGATAAAGCACTTAATGGTTTTAATTAACTATCCTGATAGGTCCTCTTGAGAAGTATCCTAATCCTACTAATTATGGAATTAATCACAAAACCTTGTCATCTTTCCTAATCTGGTTAGTTTTAAACTACTTAATTACAGAGAATTTGAAAGAGTTACCTTGATTCCTAATTTCCTAAGGTCTTAAAAATTATAAAAATTCTAAAAATTTTAAAAAATATGAAATACAAAACAAAACATCCTAATTAATAGAAAAAATAGTAGAAAATAAAGAAAAACTAAAAGAAAGAAAACACCAGTATCAATCTTCATCCTCTGTATCCTGTGAGTTCTTGTCCTACTGCTTCCTGTTGAGTCTCAGAATTAATTTAAGTATTCAAATTAGATTTCAAGACTCATTATCCTTGGTTTTAATGATTAACAAATTAGAATTAGACTATTGGTTTTAAGGTTTAACAAATTAATTTAGACTAAAAGAAAACAGGTGCTACTGAGAAAGGTATTGTTTTGTAGATTGTGTTTAGGTTGGAATGTTCGTCTGAAGTATCTGAATCGGAAGAGAAAAAGAATCAGTGAATCAGAAGAAGAGGATCAGTGAATCAGAAGAAGAAGAATCAGTGGAATTAGAAGTGGAAGAATCAGTGAATCAGAAGAAGAAGAATCAGTGAATCAGAAGAAGAAGAACCAGTGAAGTATCAGAAGAAGAAGAACAAATCAGAAGAAGAACGAAGGAAAATCAGAAAGATGAAGAAATACAAAATCTGAAGAGAAGAGAAGACTCAACTATCGTTTGAAGAAAACAGTATGAAAGAAGAAATGAGAACAGCTCATCTATCTGAAGCATTTACATCGGTCTGAAACTTAACTGATTATGAAAAGCAGTTATCATCTGAATACTTGAAGACAAACTGAAGACTTGACTCCGTATGAAGCTCTCTTACCGTCCTGAAGAATGGAAGCTGATCAGAAGCACTTTGTATGACTAAAGGACTGAAGGCATCAGAACCAAGAAGTACTCTCATGAAGATGTTTGTCAAACATGAAGAACACGGTATCCAATGGACTACTTCATTTTGGCACAAAAGTAAAGCATACTTTTCTGCCTCGATCGTCAGACTTGCACTAATATGGAAATCCTACAACCATTGTGCGGCTGCAATAAAAGAACACTATATACGTAGTCATACTACACCTATGACTGCTGCAAAAGCAAATCAGAAGTCTGGACAAGGAAATATCGAGAAAGATGTTTGAACTAATATTATTTAATTCAACATCTATCTATACATCAGAAGAACTAGAAGAGTCCAAGTTGAATAGAACAGGATCGTCTGAAGTAAAAAGAAGAAGCATTCTGCTGAAGTAAAAAGAAGAAGTTTTCTGCTGAAAGGAAGAAGCATCTTCAATCATCTGAAGAAGAGAAGAATCATATTTCCAGAAGAAAATAACAAGCTGAAAGGATTTCAGGTGAAAGCAATTAAAGAAACTTGAAGCTATCATCTGAAAGTAGTTATAAATGGCGTAACAGTCTGAAGAAATGAAACATTCTGACTGCATGGAACAAATTTCAAAATAGAAGGAAGTCACAACAAAGCTGAGACCATGTGATCCAGCGGCTATAATATCACCTGCCTATGTTCAAGAGGAACAAGAACAACAGCATTTATGCTTAGGACAAGACACCTCACTCAAAGAAGAAAGAGGAAACTGTGTCAGGAGCATATGAAGAAAAGGATTATGTACAAATGAGCCTAAAGGACAAATCCAACGGATACCTCCTCATACCTACTCTAAGAAAAGCTGAAGAAAGCTGAAGAAAGCAGAAGAAATAAAGAGAGAGAAGATAGTACAAAATTAACAAGAAATCTCTCAAAGGAGCTTATCAACAGAAGTGTCAGAACAGGATTGTCTGAACACGTATTTTGCTTAAGAAGAAGCAACCGTCTGAGAAGCTATTACACAACGGCTACATGAGCCACATCATCAACTTCTCAACGGTATTATCAACCATCTTCAATGGCTATATTTCATCAGAACATATAAATAGCCTCAAGATTGAATTTGAAGATGTTAGTTGGCATTTCCTGCTAACCAGAGGTAGTTTCCATGCTGGGCAATTCCTGAAAATGAAAATAGAAGTGCTGCCATGTATCATCTTATTCATCCTTAACCCATGGCATATCACTGATTACATAGAAGAATTTGGTTCATAGGAATTCAAATATCATATTCAACCAATCTTCTAAAAACATAGTTGAATTGGAGCTTAGAAGAAAACTTTCTCTGTAAAACCTTGTATCTAGATTTATTCATTTGTATCCTGAGTAATACTCAGTTATCCTCTAGTACAGGAAGAGATTAAGTTTATGTTTCGTGGAAACTTAAACTTAGTTTGTAAACACTTTATGTGTCTGAGAGCCTGAAGAAGCTTGGTGGAAGAAAGAATACTTGTTCAGCCTGGAGAGGCTTGTCTGTAAAAGAATACTGCACTGAGTTGCCTTGAGAGGCAGTTGAAAACGAAAGAATACTCGTGGTAGAGCCTGAAGAGGCTTGATAGAAAAGAATACTTGTATCTGTGGATTCAGATATTAGAAAATCCAGTGGTGGTTTGCCCTGGGACTGGATGTAGCGGACGGGTTTGTGGGTGAACCAGGATAAATTTTGTTGCTAAGTTTTCTATCCCTTAAACTCCTTTATTTACAGCTTTATATTTGTGTAGGGGATTGAAAAGTATTTTTCATAATAAACTTAACACAACAATTTCAATAAACTATGTTTTTCAAGATAATAACTCATTCAGTTAATCTTATATCATTTGAAGTATTACAAAGAATATACTTTGAAGAACGATCGGAATAACTCTCTGAAGTGAATGTGAAACAGTTTCAGTTCTGAAGTTAGAAGTACATTTCAGACGATGATCAATCATCTGAAGTTACTCAGAAACTGTTCTGAAAAGTTTCTTTGTAATATCTTTGAGAAGGTATCTTGAGATGCATCTGAATATCTAAATCAATTTAATCAAAAGTTCAAACAAGTTTTTGATTTAGTCAGCTTTTCTTAGTCTCTCTGTTTGTCCTTCTTATATTCCGCAATTTCCGTTTGAACTCTGATTATAACCATTTCACTTTAATGAGTTAGAAATGTTTGCTTAAGATTTCCAAAATGGTAAAAAATTTCACAACACTATTCAACCTGCCCTTCTAGTGTTGCCTGTGGTTCTAACAATTGGTATCAGAGCTCACCTTCGGGTTGAGCATCTAACAAATGCAGAAGGAGTAGATCCTCAGAAGATGGAAATCTCACCAAGCTGAAGCAACTCTGAAGAATGATAATGAGAAAAGGAAGTTTCCTTCTTATAACTCATTATTCATGCATCATTCAGAAGGACGTGACTGGAAAAGGAAAGTACATCTATCTCAAGATCACATACGGGTAACATCTTTCTATCTTAACTTAGTTTAATTTTAGTCACTAAACTAATGTGTGATTCACTTTATGTTATTGAAATTGTTGATGCATGTGTGTCTATATTTGTGTGAAAATAATTTGTTGCATGATTATTTGTGTCATATGCTTTCAAGTTGAAGAGTCATGTATGTTAATCATTTCGTCAATAAATGTGTTACGACGCAACGTAAATCATTGAATCATCAACTGGTGTCTCTTAATCGGCACGATGCACTACTACACTTACACCGGTTCAGTGCACGAAACCGTCCCTCATCAATGCTTGAAGCACGCTCAGTTACTCATTTAAAAGGATTGGAAGTTCTACATGGAAATTACACTTCATTCAATCCTTTCTCTAAAAGGCCAAAGTTCCTTGAGCATCTCTATCAGCGAAAGATCAATAGTTCTATCTTTCTACATGGCAAACATGTTTGCATCATCAAGAAACTCAAATCTTTCAGTTTTTGATGAGAGAATTATTCCCTGCAAACTAGTTAATCTCTCAGAATTTGATGAAGTTGGGTTCAAGATCTCTGAACTTTTCAATGCTGTTGGATGGACTACTTATTTCAACAGCATCTTCTCTCTTGGCATGAGGAAAGTGTGATGGAGTTTTGGGACAACATCACGATCATATCTGAGCCCAACAAAACTGGAATTGAAACGAAGGTTTGGGAAGATCATTGTACGTGGACACCAAATTAATTGCTAAAGTAATTGGTGTACCGGACAGATGAGAAAAAACTGTCGTATTTGGGAATCTCTTCATGGTGGAACATTTGTTCTTGACCAATTCTCTTTGGGAGAAGAAGGATTGCCCCTTTCAGACCTTCTCAACTTCTAAGCACACCTAGAGCCCTCCTTACTGTACTAAACTGCGGTATTCTCCCCAGGGGAAGAAACAATTTGGTAATAAGCATGATGGAGAGGTTTGTCCTAGGACTCCTGCTGTCAAAGAAGAAAATCAATCTCCAATGGGTGCTGCTATATCAGATGTGTTTCAGAGATGAGATGGGAAATGAGAACCTCTATCTTCACAACACCTTGATCATGAAAATTCTTATGCACGAAGGATTTCCTGTGGAAAGCCTCTCTAACCAACCCTCTCCTGACTTCTTCACTCCGGTTGCATATGCTGAGTTAGACCGGACTCTTGTTGATAGAGAAGAAGCCCCTGAGAATCAAGTGGTTATTCCTCCTCTTTTTGTGGCATACAATGAAGAAGGGACTGAGGATACCCACTTGAAGTCTCGTAAAAGGAAAAGGATGACGTGTGCATATAATCTGAAGAAGGTGAATGATAGGGTGACTCGGCTTGCAAAGAGGTTGAGAGCTGCAGAGAAAGAGCTTCAAAAGCTTAGGGCTAAAAGGAAAAGGCTGATGAGAACCACCCTAATGATCAATGATATACTTGTGTCCTGTTTCTAAGTCTCTGTGTTTATTTCTTTAATAATATTAAAATTCTATTTTGCTTTAAGTCTCTCTGTTTAATTTCTAAGTGTCCTATTTGTATTAATGTGTTTTTCTGTGCGTGATTAGTTGAATCTTTAACATAATTCTTTCTTAACAAATTAACAAATGGTATCCCTAAAAGATAAAACAGATGCTACTGAAAGGCATTTTTAGTTTGTGTATGTTTCAGAAAACAGGTTTCTGAAGAAAAATCTTAAGATGATCATATGAAAGGAATTCCGTCTGAAAGGATGGATCATCGAAAGAAGATACAGTCTGAAAGGATGGCTGGTGTGATATCATCCCTATTCCTTGAACCTGTTCAGAAGGTTCTCAATGAACTTACTGAAATTGTGGGTCAGGAATGCCAAGGTGATTGATACCTAAGACACTAAGCCTACTTCAATTTGCGATAGATAAAAATGACTTAGTATCACCCTTATTCTCTGAACCTGTTCAGAAGGTTCACAAAGAACTTACTGAAATTGTGGGTCAGGAATGTTAAGGAGGCTGATACTCTAGTCACCAAAGTCTATCTCAAATCTTGAGGATCAGACTATGATGATTGCTGGATCTGATAAAGAAGAAGTTGGAAAGGTTAAGAGCACAAAGGACAAGAAGCATGCTGACAACAAGCAACTTCAGAAGGAGAAAGAATCTTTGAAGAAAAAGCTAAATGTCAGAGATTCATACTTCTAACCAGAGAATAGCAGTAGACCTACTGGTAACATCATCTTATCCTATAACGTAGATATCTGTAAAAAGCTTAATCTTGGTAAAATACTCTAGACTCTTTAATAAGTAAAACTAAATCACTTAAAAGACTCAAAATTTCTCAGATAATAATCATAAAAACTTTGTTTTGTGTTTTGCTGAAAATTCTATTTTAATGTTTTCCTCTTATCAAATGTTTTCCCTCGTTTTATTACTTCTCTCAAAAAGTATTTCAAAGTTTTTTTAAAACATATATTTATGTATCTTTTTTGTATCTTCTTTCAGAAACGTTTTTCCAAAAATTTCTTTATCAACGCTAATGACTCAGTCTTCTATGACTATGCCGCTTCATCTATGACTAATCAATGATGTACGTTTTTGACACTCCCAAGGTCTGAAACCGTCATCAATTAATGCTACCCGAGCCTATATGTATCCCGTGATCAACTATCCATTAGGATCAATCTCCTTACTTCTCAATTTTACCCCTGCTTCAAAGTCCTATAAATTTCCAAGAGCTCTTTACACAAACTCACATCTTCAAAGCTCTTCCATAGCTTTGTCTAAGATTCTGAGTGAGTGGCTCTCAGAAGGATGATGAAGAAGCAAAGGAAGACAAGAGAAGAAATTCTGGAACAAGTTGAGGACAAGATCAAGTCATCTTGGATAATGTGTGGAATGATGAGTAAGGGAAAGGATTCATCTCTCTATACTTGGACCATGGAGATCTTGTTGCATCACAGATGCACTGGAAGACCACTGGGAAATCCCAGAATAGCCAATCTTATGAGGGGAACCACTTCAAATATGGTCCTGATGATAAAGGTTGCTGCAGGTGGTCGAAATACTGTGTTAAATGATGCACCTCCACTGTTTCAGTTGTCACAAGGGGATTGCGTGCAATAAGCACAATTGGGATGGAAGTATAGGGTTTAGTGAGGCGCTTCTGAGGCTTTTCAGCTGAAGAAGTGGTGGAAGCTTTGAAAGAGATGAAGCTGCTCAGGCTATGCCTCAAGCCTATCATAGGAATCAAGGGAGTTAGCGATGATAAATGTATTTTGAAGATAGTAAATGTGTTTTCATGTATTTTTAAGAAATTTTCTAGTAAAAATTATATATGTTCCTATGTATTTAATTTTTGTTTTCATCTTTGTAATCTTTCTTATTTATTTGGTTTATATCATCTTTGTTCTGTTCTTATAATGTTTTCTTTCGTCTGAACTATCTTAAAACTGTTTTCTTCTATCATTTTTTTTAAAAAATTGGTATCAAGAAAACCAAGAAAACCTTTTTAAAAATGATAAAAGGGAGAAGCATATAACTAACAAAATGCATTAAGTAATTCAAGATAACTAAAGTCTGAAGTTAAGCAAGTCAGAAGATAACAAGTAATGATGTTGATATCTTTTAACAGTTGGTGTTTGATTAAAACATAGAGGTTAAGAATCTTAAAAGTCAATACCTAACCTGTCACTCAATTGGTATAAAGAAACAACTAACAATTAACTTTCAATTAGCTATTGGTATTTCAAAGGATAACAACTGGTATTTGAGAAATTAACATTTGTCTTCTAAAAATCTAATGTTTGTCTCAGGGGGAACAATATAGATAGGGGGAGTTATCAAATCTTAGAATCTACTCATTTTTCTTTTAATATCCTGCCTCTGCTCAATCTATTCCTTTTTAATAATAACAAAAAGGGGACAAAT
This sequence comes from Sesbania bispinosa, assembly GCA_026901365.1. Classification (NCBI taxonomy): domain Eukaryota; kingdom Viridiplantae; phylum Streptophyta; class Magnoliopsida; order Fabales; family Fabaceae; genus Sesbania; species Sesbania bispinosa. The sequence continues at coordinate 383,789 of QLOH01000343.1, forward strand.
ATAACTAAACAAACAAATTCCTGAAAGTATAAAACTTAATAACAAAAAGGGAAATGTATATAATTGAACAATTTGTGTTACACAAGATGATAAAAAATGTTCAGATTAAGGGGGAGCTTTTCTTAACAAGATTATGTCAGAATATTTGTTTAGTCATATCTAATTTGTCATCAATAAAAAGGGGGAGAATGTTGAGTCTCAGAATTAATTTAAGTATTCAAATTAGATTCAATACTCATTATCCTTGGTTTTAATGATTAACAAATTAGATTAGACTATTGGTTTTAAGGTTTAACAAATTAATTTAGACTAGAAGAAAACAGGTGCTACTGAGAAATGTATTGTTTTGTTGATTATGTTTAGGTTGGAATGTTCGTCCGAAGTATCTGAATCAGAAGAAGAAGAATCAGTGAATCAGAAGAAGAGGAATCAGTAAATCAGAAGAAGAAGAAGAATCAGTGAATCAGAAGAGGAAGAATAAGTGAATCAGAAGAAGAAGAATCAGTGAATCAGAAGAAGAAGAACCAGTGAAGTATCAGAAGAAGAAGAACAAATCAGAAGAAGAACGAAGGAAAATCAGAAGATGAAGAAATACAAAATCTGAAGAGAAGAGAAGACTCAACTATCGTCTGAAGAAAATAGTATGAAAAGAGAAATGAGAAAGCTCATCTATCTGAAGCATTTACATCGTCTGAAAAATTAACTAACTATGAAGAGCAGTTATCATCTGAAGACTTGAAGACAAACTGAAGACTTGACTCCGTATGAAGAACTCTTACCGTCTGAACAATGGAAGCTGATCAGAAGTACTCTGTATGACTGAAGAACTGAAGGCATCAGAACCAAGAAGTACTCTCATGAAGATGTTGTCAAAACATGAAGAACACGGTATCCAATGGACTACTTCATTTTGGCACAAAAGTAAAGCATACTTTTCTGCCTCGATCGTCAGACTTGCACTAATATGGAAATCCTGCAACCATTGTTGCGGCTGCAATAAAAAGAACACTGTATACGCAGACATACTGCACCTACGACTGTGCAAAAGCAAATCAGAAGTCTGGAAAAGGAAATATCGAGAAAGATGTTTGAACTAATATTATTTAATTCAACATCTATCCAAACATCAGAAGAACTAGAAGAGTCCAAGTTGAATAGAACAGGATCGTCTGAAGTAAAAAGAAGAAGCATTTTGCTAAAGTAAAAAGAATAAGTTTTCTGCTGAAAGGAAGAAGCATCTTAATCATCTGAAGAAGAGAAGAATCATATTGCCAGAAGAAAAGAACAAGCTGAAAGGATTTTAGGTTGAAAGCAATTAAAAGAAACTTGAAGCTATCATCTGAAGGAAGTTATAAATGGCTTAATAGTCTGAAGAAATGAAACTCTCAGACTGCATGGAATAGATTTCAACATAGAAGAAGTCACAACAAAACATGAGACCATGTGATCCAGCGGCTATAATATCACCCGCCTATGTTCAAAGAGGAAACAACAACAACAACAACAGCTATTATGCTTAGGACAAGACACCTCACTCAAAGAAGAAAGAGGAAATTGTTTCAGGAGCATATGAAGAAAAGGAGTATGTACAAATGAGCTAAAGGACAAACCCAACGGATACCTCCTCATACCTACTCTAAAGAAAAGCAGAAGAAAGCAGAAGAAAATCAAGAGAGAGAAGTACAAAATTATCAAGAAAATCTCTCTAAGGAGCTTATCAACAGAAGTGTCAGAACAGGATTGTCTGAACACGTATTTTGTTTAAGAAGAAGCAACCGTCTGAGAAGCTATTACACAACGGCTACACGAGCCACATCATCAACTTCTCAACGGTATTATCAACCATCTTCAACGGCTATATTTCATCAGAACATATAAATAGCCTCAAGATTGAATTTGAAGATGTTAGTTGGCGTTTCCTGCTAACCAGAGGTAGTTGCCATGTTGGGCAATTCCTCAAAATGAAAAATAGAAGTGCTGCAATGTATCATCTTATTCATCCTTAACCCATGGCATATCACTGATTACATAGAAGAATTTGGTACATAGGAATTCAAATATCATATTCAACCAATCTTCAGAAAATACATAGTTGAATTAGAGCTTAGAAGAAAATACTTTCTCTGTAAAACCTTGTATCTAGATTTATTCATTTGTATCCTGAGTAGTACTTAGTTATCCTCTAGTACAGGAAGAGATTAAGTTTATGTTTCGTGGAAACTTAAACTTAGTTTGTAAACACTTTATGTGTCTGAGAGCCTGAAGAGGCTTGGCGGAAGAAAGAATACTTGTTGAGCCTGGAGAGGCTTGTCTGTAAAAGAATAATGCACTGAGTTGCCTTGAGAGGCAGTTGAAAACGAAAGAATACTCGTGGTAGAGCTTGAAGAGGCCTGATAGAAAAGAATACTTGTATCTGTGGATTCAGATATTGGAAAATCCAGTGGTGGTTTGCCCTGGGACTGGATGTAGCTCACGGGTTTGTGGGTGAACCAGGATAAATTTTGTTGCTAAGTTTTCTATCCCTTAAACTCCTTTATTTACAGCTTTATATTTGTGTAGGGGATTGAAAAGTATTTTTCATAATAAACTTAACACAACAATTTCAATAAACTATGTTTTTCAAGATAATAACTCATTCAGTTAATCTTATATCATTTGAAGTATTACAAAGAATATACTTTGAAGAATGGTCGAAATAACTCTCTGAAGTGAATCTGAAATAGTTTCAGTTCTGAAGTTAGAAGTACATTTCAGACGATGATCAATCATCTGAAGTTACTCAGAAACTGTTCTGAAAATATTCTTTGTAATATCTTTCAGAAGGTATCTTGAGATGCATCTGAATATCTAAATCAATTTAATCAAAAGTTCAAACAAGTTTTGATTTAGTCAGCTTTTCTTAGTCTTTCTATTTGTCCTTCTTATATTCCGCAATTTCCGTTTTGAACTCTGATTATAACCATTTCACTTTAATTTTTTTAATGAGTTAGAAATATTTGCTTAAGATTTCCAAAATGGTAAAAATTTTCACAACACTATTCAACCCCCCCTTCTAGTGTTGCCTGTGGTTCTAACACTTCCATCCCCCTGGGAAAATAGGCTTGTCCCCAGGCCACTGCAAGAATATCCGGAACTCTTCAAGCAGCATGCTTGGGTATGGGTCTAGTACTCCTTATTGGTTTGAGGGCAACTGGTCTTTATACTTTGCAGCAGTTTGTGCAATTCATGAAGAACATGGAAGCCATCATTAACCAATTTACATGCATAATTCAAAGAATTAATATCTTCACAACAAAAGTTCAGTGCACTTGGTAATGATTTCCTAAAAACAATCATACTCATTTGTTTTGCAAGTATTCAATCAATCCATGGAAAGTGAAAGTTCAAGATTTTTGAAAGAAACACAGCATAACACCTTCAAATTCAATAACTCACAAAACAAGGAGCATTTCAATTCAGCAAATTGTTCTTCATGTTTCACACAGCCAAAATCACATTCAAGATAGCAATAGTCTATAATATTCACAATCCTAAAGTTGCTACCCTATAGTGCAAATAGAGTAAATGAAGATTTCAATTGGTAACAATTAAAGAAAACATAAATGAAAGTTTCAAAATTGATGGAGGTTTGTGAGTGGAAAGATTGAAAAGAAGAGCTTAGGAAGTAGAGAAACAACACATGAGAAATAGAAGATTTTTTTTAAAAAAAAAATTTGTATCCTGCGTTTTACCCTGTAGTGAAGCGCAGAATACAGTGACTAAAATTGCATATATGCGCTTTACCTGCGCTACAACGCAGGTTGAAGCGCAGAAAACAGAATGCAATTTTGCAATTTTCAGTCACATTTTCTGCTATTTCCTATTTTTTCTAAAAATTTTATTTTCCACAAACTTATTCCAATCAATTTTGAAAATTGCCTAAATCCTAAAAAATGAAAAATCCTAATTAACAGCAAGAAAATAAAACAAATGAAAATTAATTAAAAACTTTAAAAATCTCTGGGTTGCCACCCAGAAAGCGCTTATTTAACGTCTGATAGCTCGACGCCTGTTCCCTCAAGGTGGTGTTAGACAAGCGGTCTCAAATAACTTAAGAGGGGGGTGAATTAAGTTATTCCAATTTTCTCTAATCTCTTTTATCGTTCTTCTTTTGTATTTTACTATACTTAAAACAATTCTTTTATAATGTAATATGAATGCAAACTCCTAACTTCTCAATATATAATAAATTAACAATCACAATAAGCAAGTAAAAAGTTAAGGGAAGAAGAAGTGCAAACTCGATTTATACTGGTTCGGCCAACCCCTTGCCTACGTCCAGTCCTCAAGTAACCCACTTGAGATTTCCACTATTCTTGTAAAATCCTTTACAAGAGATGAACACTCACACACCTTGGAACCCCTTCCCTTGTGTTGAGTTTCACCCACAAACCACGAGAGGCACCCTCTCTTAATCACACAGTATGAGAAGAAATTGTTTGAACAATATGAACTCTCTTTTAGAGTAGATAATACAACTTGAAGTTCCTATAAGAATCCTTAATAATTTGCAAGTGTTTTGGCCAAAATTATTCTTAAAGAGATTTCTCACTTTTTGTAATTTCACATTGTAATCTTCTGATTTTTCGAAATGAAGACACATATTTATAGTAGAACAAATGAAGCTTTGTGTCTCTTGATGAGGAATTGTAACTTTTCACGTTTTTCTGAAAATCCTCACTGGTAATCGATTACATGAATGTGGTAATCGATTACACAATTCAAAATTCAAACAGATTATGAACCGTTGCGACTGAAATTCAAATTTCGCATTTTCTGCACACTGGTAATCGATTACACCATTCTGGTAATCGATTACCAGTTCAAAAGTTTTCAAATTTGAATCTCATAACTTCTGGTAATCGATTACACCAATGTGGTAATCGATTACCAGTTCAAAATTTCCTTTTGAACTGATTTTACCTTATAAAAACATTTCTCTTGAATTTTACATTTAAGGCCAAATTACTTGCAAAGTCTAGAACTCTTTTAACACTTTACCTAACTAGACTAATACTTATCTAACATCACTTGTAGTCTTGATCTTGCATTGACCTTGCTCCTTGCTATTTCTCTTTCTTTGCCAAATTCTTTTTGTCAATCTTGTGAACTCATTTTCTTTCCATTGGCATCATCAAAACCTGCATATAATATATCTACAAGTATATGCATCTACAGGTGGCTGAAACTGAAATATTTTGATGAGCCTGTGAGCTGCACCCTTCCTTTTTCTGGCCTGTAAACCTCCCCATAATCTTTCCTTGGAGCAATCTGTCCTTCTCTTTATTTTCTTGCTCTCATGTGCATGAGTCTTCTTTTCCTGAAGCTTGAATGATTCACAAATGATTTCTCTCAATTTCTTTGCTTCGAGGGGTTCTTTGATATGAAACACACATGACCACTTGATCTTCAATCTGGCTCTAGGCTCTGAATTTGATTCTAGCTTTAATTTTCTCCTCTTTTCCCTGTCCTGGTCAGTGTGATTGCAGGCCTTTCTTTTGTGAGGTCTGGAAGGTTATCACTTGCACCATGCCTTTCTTGATCTTCTTTTAGAGGAATGGTTGGATAAGGCAAGGTCTCTGTTCTTGAAATCATTTCCCTTCCTTCCTCGGGCTTTGATTCACCGTCTCTCTGTTCACTCTTTTTCTCATTTTCTAGATCTTTTTCATCATGTACACCCTCATATGTTGTATTCTCTACCTCCTTTCACAGTCAGGCTCTTCTGCAAGCACAATCTTTTCTGTTTCATCCTCTCATTTTTCTTTTTCTTCTTCTGCTGCACCTTCTTCTTCTTCCTTTTCTTCATCAACTTCTTCTGATTCTCTTTCTTGTGTTTCTTCAATTTCATCTCTTTTTCTTTCTTCTTCTTCTTCTTCTTCTTCTTCTTCTTCTTCTCTACTACTACACACCTTCTTCTTCTTCTTGTTCTTCATCAACTTCTTCTGGTTCTCTTTCTTGTGTTTCTTCAATTTCCTCTTCTTTTTCTTCTTCTTTTTCATCAGCCAGACTGTCATTGATTTCCTCCCCTGTTAATTTAACAATTATGGTGGGACAAAATTCTACGGGGTTGGGTTGAGCGTTTGCTGAGCTCTGTTCTGACTGTTGTTTGACTCTTGTTTCTTTTAATTGCACCAACAAGGTGTCAGTGTTTCTTCTTGCTTCTTCTCTTTCCTTCTGAAGTCTTGAATCCTTTTGTTCTGCTAGTCGTGCTATCAAAGCATCATTTTTTCTTCTTTCTTCTTCTCTCTCCTTCTGAAATTGTATATTGCCTTGATGAATTTCTTTGATACTCTTGTAAAGTCTTAACTCCCTTTGTTCTGCCATCTGCTTTAACAAAGCGTCAGTGCTTCGTCTTCGCTCTTCGCTCTCTTTCTGGAATTGTATATTGCTTTGATTGAATTCTTCCAAAAACTCATAAAATTGTGAGTCTCTTTGTTGATAGGAAGAGTAACTGTGCTGTTGTTGAAAAGAAGGTTGCATACGGAGTGAAACATCATCTTGGTGCCTCCCAAAATTCTGGTTCTGGTAACTTCCCCAATCCTGTGAAAAATTGTTAGAATAATTGTGGTAATTAGAGAAGTTACCTTGAATCGGTGCATGAGAGGAGTAACTTGGTTCTTGCCACCTAACATAATCTCCAAGGGTTCTCCTTGGTTGATTTTGCTATTCATAATCCATTTAGCATTTACTTCACTTGGGGTGGTAGAACAGAGAGTGTTGAGATTGTCTCCTTGGGCTTGTCCCTTCTGCTTCTTGGGTGATCAGAGAGTGTTGAAATTGTCTCCTTGAGCTCTGCCCCTTTTTCTGTTACCTGTTTTTCTCAAGAGAAATAATTAAGATGCTCAAACAAAGAGAAAAACAAAATAACAAAAAATATATTCTTTTTTATAATAATATTTTTTTTTTTCAAAATAATAATAATAATAAAAAATATAATAATAATTTTCTTTAAGAAAAAATAATTAAAATAATTAAAAAAAATATTTTTGTTTTCTTCTCGACTTCTTCCTTGTTTCTACTTTTGTTCTTCCTTGATGTCCTTCCTATTTCTGCTTCAAGTTGTAATTGATGTGAGACACCTGACTTCTCAAAAGTATAAACAAGAAACTTTGAAAAAGATAAGTGAGGAAGAAAGATTATAAATAATAAAAATTTCCTAAAATAATAAGAATAAAAGAAATCCTAAGATAGATAAGAAAAATAAATAAACAAAATCCTAAGATAGATATTCTTGATAAATAGACCTCAAAGGTTTACACGAATTGGAAACCGTTCCCCGGCAACGGCGCCAAAAATACTTGATGGGTTTCTGGCAAGCGAACCAAAAATCCAATAGTATAATAGTAAGAAGAGTTATCGTATCCACAGGGAACGGTTCACGTAAACTCGTGATCTAATTATCAAGAAGAACAACAGGTTTTGAGAGCATTGTTGTGCGAAAAAACGTAAATAACAGATTAATAATAGAATTAGAAAGGAAGAGTTAGAGACACTTTACTTGGATTAGGATTGGACTTCATATCATCACACCCTTTGTGCATGTAAAAACTATCTATTATTTTAGGTTTACTCTATAATATCCTAGACAAACTCTATTGCTAAGACCCCGAGATACCAGCGGCCTCACACACTCAAGGATAATCCATGCGGGCTCTCCCAGGCGACAGACTTACCCTCGACTTATTTTGCTCTTTTTTTAGTCAGTTTGTAAAGGAACTTAGTTGATAAACGAGGCCTATAGCTATAGACGCACCTTCGCTCAAGTACTGTCACTACCCTCACTCATCAGAATACGCCTATGTTCGAATCCTGAATTCACAATCAACTAACTCCTTGCTATCGGTTTATCAATACCAAGCCTAATGGTCGGATGCCCTTCATTATGGTACTCACACTACCCATCAATCATTAGTATACACCCATTTTCGGTCAGTGATTAACTGAGTATTCTTATTCAATCAGAGAGTGAGTTCGTAAAGGATCCGCTCCCCCACTCTCAGTCCTAATCAAAACTAACCTAGTTAGTTGAGACTAGCCTATAACTCCAGGCGCAAACGCGGGAATTAGGAATTAAGTAAAGAATAAGATTACCAATATTATAGACAGAGCACAAAAATAATAATATAGAGTTTACATACACTTGGGGATAGAATCAATTACATCCAATCCTAATGGAGAGTTAACTACACGAGGTATCCATACAAACCACGAAGATGCTGTCACCATCTTCAATCCTTGTGGAGCGCTCCTCCTCTCCTACTATAAACTTAGCTTTGGTACATTATCACTGAAATATAGACTGGATTACAATGATCGTGCACACCGGATTTGGTGCAAGAGGTTCCTATTTATAGACTAAGGAAAGACAAAGCAATTTGGGGAGAAATCTATCTAAAAACGACAACAGGGAGCAAATCAGCGTGACCTGCGCTCCATGCTGCGCTACAGCGCAGGATAGAGCGCAACTTCCAGAGTCTGCGCTTCACCCTGCGCTATAGCGCAGGTGAAGCGCAGGTAGCGTCCTGCAGCTCCAACTTTCTCTTTTAATCTTGATCTCTCCCCGAGACTGGTTTTAGCAAATTTTTCTTTCCTTGTTTCCCTTTTCTTGATGATATCTTTGTATTTATTGAGCAATCTTTGATTTATTTGGGAAGCTTGTCTGCAGAATCCTTGATTGATTGGCAGTGATCTCCTCATTAATCTTCTTTAAATCTTCATTAAATGTCTTCAATCAATCTCAAATCTTGCAGATATCTCCCTCATTTAATGCTATCTATCCTTCAAATCAAATCTTTGCAATATCCTGCAAAAATCAACAATATTTCAATCAAAATAGCATCAAATTCAAATATTAGATTAATAAATACAATTTATCTAATATTAAATAAAAAGGGATTAAATTGGGGCAAAATTATCATTTAATCCTTGATAAGTGAAATAAAAAGTGCTCTAATTTATCAACTAATTTTCACTTATCACGTAGGACTTCAGATTAAGCAACAATCTGTTTGTATATAGATCCATCAAGAAAAATATACAAAAGAAATGCTTAAGAAGTTCAACATGAGTGAGTGCAAGCCCATGACAACTCGCATGCATCCTTCTATTGTTTTAAACAAAGATGAAGGAGAAGAACCAGTAAACCAAACTTTGTATAGAGGAATGATTGGCTCATTATTGTATCTAATAGCTAGCAGACCTGGAATTATGTTTAATATGTGTCTTTGTGCTAAATTTCAATATGATCCAAGAATTACTCACTACAAAGCTGTAAAGAGAATCTTTAGATATTTAAATGGTACTACTAATCTTGGTCTTTGCTATAAGAAGAGTAAGGATTGCAGGTTAGTGGGATATTGTGATGCTAATTTTGCTGGAGATAGACTAGAAAGAAAGTCAACTAGTGGAGGTTGTCACTTCATTGGTGATAACATGATCAACTGATCCAGCAAAAGTCAGAGCACTATTGCTCTTTCAACAGCAGAAGTAGAATATATTGCTGCAGCCAGTTATTGTTCACAACTGCTTTGGGTAAAGTATCAATTAGAGGATTTTAATATCAATATATCTTCTATACCTGTGATATGTGATAATACAAGTGCTATCAACTTGACTAAGAATCCCATCCAACATTCTAGGGCTAAGCATATAGAAATCAAGCATCATTTCATTAGAGATTATGTTCAGAAAGAAGTTTTTGATATAAAGTTCATTGATACTGATCATCAATGGGCAGATATATTCACAAAACCCCTAGCTGAAGATAGGTTTAAGTTCATCAGGAATCATCTGAACATTATGTCTCTGTCTGAAAAATGAGTATCTGAATCTGTGCTTGATTTGAATGCATTTCTATCTGAACATTCTTATTATCTGAATTAATGCATCTAAAGTTGTTGCATCTGAATGTGTGAGTGTCTAAATATATGATAATCTGATGTGGTCACAATCTGAGTGATGTGGCAAGCTGAAATGGTTGATCTTCTCCTCTCTATAACTGCTCTCAGCACGATTGCACGTTCTCCAATGACTGCAACAGTCATCATTACTACTTATGACGGCTATTTAAGGGCTATTACATATCAACTTTTGGGTTACGCTCTCTCACCTCTCTTGCAAGTTTTCTTTCACAAAGTCTTTCACTTCCTTGTGCCCTAAGTTCTCAGTGCTTTCCTCTCCATCTTATTTCAAGCTTAAGGAAATGGCTTCCAAGAAGTCTGCTGGTGGTCAGATCGTTCCAAGCAGGGGTGTTGACCTCGAAGCTTTACATGATGGTGGTGTGAACTTGATTGAAGTATTTGAAGTCTTTGGTTGGTCAAATTTCTACATCTCAATCATCTGTGCTTGGCACGGACAAAGTGTCATTGAGTTCTGGAAGAATGCAAGGACTCTTCTAGTCCAGACGAGAATCATCAATGTTTTGAGACTACTATTTGTGGTGTAAAAGTGATGGTTGATGCGGACTTCATTGCGTCAGTTACAGGAGTTCCCAATGAAGGAGAAATGTTTGTTCCTGACTGGGAAAAAAGAACGGAGGAGTGAAGAAGTTCACAAAAGTGTTGTATGGCATTGAAGAACCTGGAGATCTCAGAAGCTCCTACATGCATCCAAAAGACAGAATCTTGCATGCCATCTTGGGGTGCTGTATATTGCCCAAGTATGGTAGCAAAAATCAGTGTCTGAACTAGAAAGATTCTATGTGATCAATCTGTTGGAGAAGAAGCCTCTGAACCTTCCCAGGATCATTCTCTACAACATGCTGAAAAGAGTGAACGAATCTGCTACAAGTTTCACTCATACCACATTCATTACAAAGATCCTGTTGAAGTTCAATGTACCTATTGAGAGATTGTACGATCATGAAGGTCCTACTTTCTTCTCCTAGGTAATATCAAGAAGATGGGCATTTGTGAAGAACTTCACCTGAAAGAACCGTCATGGAGACAACTGACAGAGACAAAGCTGCTGCAATCGGGAAGAATGTTTTAGATATTCTAGAAGATGAGCTAAAAGGGGATACTCACAAAGCCAAGTTTGTTTCTGCTCAAACTCCAACTAAGGTTGTGAAGAAGAAAAGATAAAAAATTCTTCAGAAGGCTCCATCATCTGAAAGGGGTGCTCAACTCAGACTATTTGAACCTTCTCAGGATGTGTCTATACACACTATTGAGATTGTGGGTCAGGTACCTGGGGATCCAACAGTTACTACTCACAGCTACTCTCACTCTAGGAGGACAGGATGGGGAAAGTAACAAGTTAGGAATTGCACCAATAGCTTTTGAATCTAAGGATTCAAACAGAACCATTGATGCAATCCCCTTAGCATCTAGTTATCCAGAGCCTGATATAAGGCAAGTAGTCCTTGAAATTGAACAAGAAGAGATGAGGAAGAAGCAAGAACAGGAGAAACATGATTTTGCTTTAGTTGTGGCTTCTCAGCAAGCCATGTTGGAAGATGAAAGGCTTCGGCAAGCCTCTTCCTGATTGGAAAGGAGAAGGGCTAGTGCCAAGTCCAGAAGAAATCCAAGAAGGAGAATTCTATCCTCTGATTCTGAAATAACTTAGAGAGTCACCCGTAACAAAAGCATTCAACAAGAGGATGCTATTGAGTTTCAGAGGATTGTTGAAGCTGAAAGGAAGAAGAAGCTTGATGAACTTAAATAGAAGAAAGATGTTGCTGAAGGATCTAAGGCTCGTGTCAAGAAGCCTAGAGCTGTCTTTGGGTTTGTATCTTCTTCAGAGATGATACTCCTCCTCCACCCAAGATTTTTAAAGCTATTGAAGAAATTCCTAAGCCTATCTCTTCATCATCTTCATCATCACTTTCTGGGTTCTCAGAACTCAACTCAAATGATGAACCTGATTGCATTTGGTTTGGTGGTAATCTCCCAAGAGTCGTGTTGCTGAAGGAGAAAACTAGAGATTTCACCAGACAACCTACCTTTGATCTGGCTATATCTTTTCACAACAATGAACAGCTGATGTGGTCTTTTGAAATTCCTCACAAGTTTTACAATGTGTTTATAGAAGAAAGACCCAGAGTTCCACTGTTTCCAAACTTATTTGAAGAACTTATGTTTTTCAAACCTGCTTCACCTTTGATCATTCACCCTCCTATAAGATTTCAGCTAGAAACCTCTATAGAAGCTTGTCAAAGGAGGTTGCATAACTCAGGGGGGTGCTCTTTCAGACTCCCTTGAGAAGATAAGACATGGAGTCATTACTCCTTATCACAAGTGGAGAGCTTCGGATCCTTTCTCCCAGGATCAACACAACCTGTCCTAGGATGAATGGATAGTTGTCCGAATATTGTGCCTTGAAGCTGAATTAGTTGATCAATCCTGCTCCCGAGCCTTTGGGTGTAGAGATTTCAGACCACCCATACGTGTTCATACAAAGCTATCAACTACTATCTTGGTGCAACCAGATCGGATAATACCCAGGTATCCTTATGCTGAGTTCTTTTACAATAAAGACAAAGGACTTGCATCTGAAGGAACAGAGCCACCTAGAGTTCTTTCTGAAGAAGAATGGGAAGGACAGGCGGAGTATGTGTTTGAACATAAAGGCATGGACCACTCACTGTACGAAGCTCTGTGGAATTATCACTGGGAGTTAGTTCAGAAAGAAGGAAAAACTTCTGGTATTCAGTGGAATGATATAGACTCCAAGGTAGTAGCAGGTTCTACTATTCTGGAAACAACAACGTTCTTCAGGGGTCGTTTTCCTATGTCTGACAGGGAGTTTCATGATGATTGGGTGTTGACATTTCCCTTTGAGCATCCTCAATTCTTCATTAAAGTCAACAATCTAGAGTTCTTTAACTTCCCTAAAGGTTTTCAGTATTTCCACTCTCGTGCAATCATATTTCTCTTATATTTTTTGAGGAGGATCTAGAGGCTGAACTTATGTTTTAGCTGAAGAGAATCAAGAACTAAGAGTCAGAAACAGAAATTTGATGCAGAGAACAGAACAGATCTTAGTCACTCAAGCGCAGATTCGAGCTGGTCAGAATGAACTCAAGGAAGCAGTTGTAACTGAACTTGAGAAGCAGAGGTTGGCCATGCAAGAAATGTTTGAGAAAGTTATGGGAGGATTACGACAAAGTTAATGATGATGTTCTTTATTTAAGACTCTCAACTTCTGTTCAGACTATTTGCGTTTTGCCTTCATATATATTTCTTTCAGTGCTATCTTCATATTAATTGCAAGATTTGATTGATATATTTGATTGCGATTTGATTGATCTTTATTTCGTATTTATTACAATATTGTTTGGTGTTTATTATGTTGCATGATTGTTGTCTTCAGACCCTTTTGACTAATGACAAAAGGGGGAGTATTTATGACTAACAAAAATCTAAAGTTTTCAGCAGATTTCAGAAGAATAAGAAATCATAAGAAGGATGACTCAGACGAATGATCTGGTTAAGGGGGAGAAAATTAACATTTCTTATTATATAACCCTTTTCATATTTTAATTTTACTTAATATGTTTTTCATCATTAAAAACGGGGAGAATGTTGAGTCTCAAAAATAGCATTAAGAAATTAAACTTATTTTGAGTCTCACTCTCTTAAAGTTTTAATGAATAACAAATATTAAGTAAAGAGATTATTTATAAGATACTATGCTTTCACGGTATGTTTTATGTTTTTCAGATTATGTATATCGTCTCAAGACACCCTTGTGAAAAAGGAAGTTCGTCTGAAGCTGATAATCATTCTGAAGTCTTAAGACCATTTGAAGATCTTACTTCATCTGAAGAGTGGTAAAATAGATCCGTCTGAAGACCGGAAGCATAAAAACTCTTTGGCATAAAGCTTTGCTGGGATCGATGCTCGTTCATTCCAAAAGTATAACCACTTTCAGCATAGTTGGTCAGAACTGCTTTCTCTCTCATTCAAATGATTTACACAAAAGAGGAAAGTCTGCAAATGCTGCTCTGAAGCTGCTTAAAAGTACCTGTGTGCAGACAAGTTTCCTGAGACTTATCAGAAGCTTTCGCAGGCTAAGTCTAAACATCTCAATATGCATTTAATGCTATTTGACAATGGAAAACTCTCAATGAAGGTATAAATTCTCATGCACGTAGAGAAGAAGAAAGAGAAAAAAGCTCATAAAAGAACGACGCAAAACGCTGATGAAATTCACTCTCAAATTTTTCATCTGTATAATTTCATTTTCAGATCCTGAGTAAATCTCAGTTTTCTTGTACAACTTATTTGGTTCAAGCTCAGAATTTTGATCTTGCTTGACTTCTCTGTTTATTTCAAACAGTTTGGGTTTACAAGCCTGGAGAGGCTTACTGTATAAAAAGAATACTTGGTTACACTTGGATAAGTGTCTGAGAGCCTGAAGATGCTTGGTGGAAGAAAGAATACTTGGTGTAGAGCTTGAAGAGGCTTGGCAAAAAGAATACTTGTAATCTTGCAAGATTAGTGGAAATCCAGGTGCTGGTTTTGCCTTGGGACTGGGCGTAGCTCACGGTGGTTGTGAGTGAACCAGGATAAATTCTTGGCTGAGTCTTCTCTATCCCTTAGCTATTTCAATTCAGTTTTATTTAACAAAGGGTGTTGAACAGTATTTCAGTGACAAACTTTTATTCTGAATTAAACTCGTTTTTAACAACACCTTGAATCTAAACTTAGGTAAGAAGTTAATCAAACTTTCAGACTGAGTCTCATCATCTAAAGCCTTTTTCAGAAACTATTTTGTGAAGTTTTTAAAAATAGTAAAAGTTTCCATTGAAACACTATTCAACCCCCTTCTAGTGTTTCCTTGTGTTTCCAACACCTTTTTGGTGAGAGAAATTTGAAATATGCCAAAAAGCAAGTGTTCTGACTTTCTAAAAGAATGAGAAGCACAAGCAACTGTGACAGTTACGGTTGACTTGAGTCTTCAAGGAGAATAAGCAGAGAAATCCTTTTTTAAGACGTACAAGCTTCAGTACGACGTATCACAACTTCAGGAGGTTCTTTGACTTCAGTAGGCCGTGGTCTCTCAGCAGGTTCCTCTTCTTCAGTAGGTTTCACAACTTCAGAGAGTTGAACCACATCCTAGGATTGCTTCAGCAGATACCTTCTGAAACACGGAGAACCATCTTCAGCAGAAACTGTTCTTTCTCATAAAGATGTTAACCAAATTTGTTATTCATTAAAACTTAGGGTTATGAGACTTAAAACATTAATAACATTTTGAGACTCAACACTTTGGAACAAAGACCTTTTTCCCTCATGTGACGCGAGCATTCACTATCCAGGTACCATTTGAGGGGCTTCCTTTGTCCTATTAAAGACGTCTGCAACAGGAATAATCAGGTGCTTAGGTACCCATATTTTCTTGGGTCATTTCTTGTTATACTTGGGCCTTGATTTCCTCTTGTGTTTTCACTAAGACACATTGTGTTCAGGTTTACCACAATGGGAACACCCATTACCTTTCATCTTACCTTTATCAGGAAATTTTAAAACAGAAGGTTCAGATGATGTATCTCCAGGGAAGCCTAATCCACTTTTGTCAATGGAATGTCTTTAACTTCCTAATAATCTGTTGAGATTATCAGTTCCTTTGACAAACCTGGCTAGATCCTTGGTAAGTTCCTCAACCTTTCTTTGGAGTTTTTGATTTTCCTTAGAAAGATCATTGGATTTACTAGTCTCTTATTTCAAGAGCTTTTCTTTGATTATAAGATTTTCTTTTTTCAGTAAATGCTCTTGAGAGCTCCTTATCATTGAAAAGTTCTTTGGAGCTTTCGACCAGATCATCATACTGATCTTGAAGGGTTTGAGGAATTACCTCAGATTCTGAACTATCAGATGATGGAAGACATGCCATCAGACACAAATTTGTTTCTTTTGTAGCATCCTCCTCTTCTTCTGAAGTTGACTCATCAAGATCCTCCCAAGTTGCCATCAGCCCCTTCTTCTTCTTAAAGAATTCCTTCTTTTGGAAGGAAGGTTTCTTGAGCTTAGGACAGTCAGCCTTCATGTGTCCTAGCTGCTTACACTCAAAACAGGTAATTTTATCAGTAGATAAGGAATCTTTACTGGATTTACCTTGTTTGAAGCCAAATGCTTGATGCTTTCTGTATCTTCCTTTCTTCTAAAGCATTTTCTTTATCTTTCTGCTAAGAAGGGCAAGATCCTCATCTTCCTCTGAGCTGACTTCAGACTCTACATCACCGTCTGAAGCTTCTTCTGCTTGCACGGCCTTCTTGGTTCCATGCCTAAGTTGTTTGGCCTTGTGTTCAGTGCCAGTGATTTTTTCTTGGATTCGTCTTCACCAAGTTCTAACTCATGAACCTTGAGAGAGCCCAATACTTCTTCCATTCTTAAATAGTTGAGGTCCCTGGCCTCTTGAATGGGAGTGACTTTTGGTCTCCAAGTTTTAGGTAGACTCCTTAGAATCTTTCGATTGTTTTCTCTAAATTCATAGGTTCTCCCTAAAGACCTCAGTCCAGTAATTATAGTTTGAACCTCCCATACATTTGATTAGTGGTTTCAGAGTCATGCATTTTGAACATCTCATATAGATGTACAAGCATGCTGATCTTGGATTGTTTAAAATTCCCAGTCCCTTCATGGGCTGATGCTAAAGTGTCCCAGATCTCCTTAGCAGAAGCACATCCATGAACCTTCTCATATTCTGATTTGTTCAGAGAACATATCAAATAGAGTTTGGCCTTGGCATTTAGCTGAACACGAGCCTTTTGCTACATAGTCCATTCAGACTTAGGTATGGGCACCCCACCATGCATTGGAACCTAATCACAATCAGTGACAACATCCCAAAGATCGATCTTGTTGCTCTGAATGAACAACTTCATATGACCTCTCTAGTAGTGATAGTCTACTCCGTTGGAAGCTGGAGGCCTGGTGGTAGAGGCTCCCTTTGTAATATATTGCCCATTGCTTGTTGAGGTTTCCATATGGAACTTTATCCTCAGCACATATTAGATGCTCAACCTGAGGCTGAGCTCTGATACCAACTGTAGAAACAAACATGGAAACACTAGAAGGGGGGTTGAATAGTGTTTTAATAAAAATTTAACGTTTTTGGAAATTTTTTTCACAACGAAGAGTTTATATAAAAGCTTTCATATGATATACTAAAATATGAAGATTAACGTTGCGTCTGAAACAGCTTCAGAGTGAGACTCAATTTTTTGCAATTAATATTTTAACAGAATTTGTAACTCGTGAAAACTTAGGAAAGTGAGACTCAATCATTATTATATACTTAATGATATTTTTGAGACTCAACAACCTTAGTGGCAATATCTTTAACCTTTAAATTAATTTTGGTGATTTTTCATTAGAAATTATAATTATTATGATTTTTCATTATAAAAATACTTAAAAACCAATTAAAAAACATCAATATGGAAAAAATTGGGGAAAAATCAATTTTACCCTCGTTGTATTGTCCCAAATGAAGGGTAAGTCTTTAAATGTGGTGATCAAATCAATTGAACAACAAATTACTATAATTTTGAACAAGTAAAAAGTAAGAATGTGAGCAATAAGATCATAGTGGCTTCCCAACCATGAGATGTTCTATGAGTCATTCTAAATTTGGTGGAACTATCATTAGCTTGAAAAATAATTTTGGTGATTTTTCTCCATAAACTATAATTATTAATTTATTATAATATAATTTTTTATTACAAAAATACTGAAAAAGTGGTTTAAAAAGTACTAGACTGGAAATTGTTGGGGAAAATAATTTTAGAATGAAAAGTTGAAAAATGATATCAAATTAAAGAAATCCCTGTATAATGGAGTGTGTTGAATTTTAATTATAATACACAATTTTTAATACAAATGAATGGATTATTTTACAATTATAATGGTTAAAAGCCTGATTTGCAAAATATAAAAAATGTCCATGAAAACCTGTTGTAGCAGATAAACTACATTGTGTATCGGTTGTGTACCGTAACAAACACCCCAATTTAAAGGAAATTTCGAAAAAAAAACTAGAAACACATGATATACATATCTTCATTGATCATCCTTTGTCCATTCAAATAAGTAACAACATCATCATCTAAATATAGAATAATTTTTTTGACAAGAAATATAGAATATAAATTTTTATGACTAAATAATGCTCCAAATTCCACAAGCACCCGTAATATAATAAAATTACTTGTCATTAAAGCAAGTGAATGATATTTTTTCCACTTTTAGAGGCACAAAAGTATACAACTAAAATATTGGAGTTCTTAGCACATACGTACTTTTCTTTATAACTTATATTTTTTAGTTTTTTAAGACTATAAGTATCCTTTATGAGAAATAAAATTAAAATTGTTGTAAATATATATTTTCTAGATTTGGATTGATTAACATTTTAGTGTTGAATTTAAACGACAATAGCCTAGATCAATTCAGATAGATACAAGATATAGCATGTTCATAAAATGATTAGAAAGAATTGTGTACCCGGAATCAGAGAAGGATCCATGGTGTTTGTCTTGAACAGAGTGAGGGAATGCTGCTCTCTTCCTTGGCAGGAGCTCAAACGACAAAAAGGCAATACAGAGTGCAGAGAGCAGACTTGCTCTGTCAAATGTCTTATTTATAAACTGACTAATGGGGTGCCACTTTATCCATACCAGTAGAGACTAGGGACCTCTCAACGGGTTACTGAACAATCCATCACGGACCATCAGGACTATTCATGAGAACCCAATATGTATTATCCATAAATCCATAAAATTAATAATGTGCAATATAATTGATATTAACAAATATAATTAATTTATTTATTAATGTTAATCCACATAATAATATTAATTATATTTATTAATTTTATATATAATAATCATATAAATAATTATATAAACATTCTCCCACTTGGATAACATTAATCAAGAAATTAAATATATCAATTACAACACAAGCACATATATCAATTAACAATATTAGAAATATAAACATGAATCACAAAGATACTATCCGATAGGGATACATACCTTATGCTTATATTTCATAAAATGATGGATAAGAGAAAGCATCAATAAAACAATATGCTATCCACTAATGGTCCCAGCATCTTAGATGCTATAAGAGATATGATAATAAAAATAAACCAACACATATATCATAATATTGAGCAAATACAAAACAAACTCCCACTAACCCAAAATACCAAAAGACTTACACAAACACACATGAGTTATGAAAACTCCAATAATCAAGTCTTTGGTTAGTGGATCTACTAAAATGCTCAACACACGTGATAGTTGTTGTTAATGTCTTTTCGACACTAATCCAAAACAGCTCCTTTCACCATCATAATAGGCCACAAACCCGACATAATCCACATAAGCATAAGTGCACACAATAGCCCAGTATCAAGAGTAATTACATAAGGGGAAGACCCAATAACAAAAGTAATTACACATGGGCTAAATCAAGAATGCTCGAGAACAGTTGACATTTAATAATCTGAGTTTTACTAAATAAGTGACTATGCATGTTCAAATAGAATAAATAAATTTAAAAACTCTCCCACTTGAACAACATAGACACTTAGTTTAAACAAAATAAAACTGAAGATTAATATAGACAAAAAATGTCAACAATGAGCAAACACTTATAGCAATTGGTTTAAACAAAAGAATACAAGTACCTCAACAATGCAGAAAATCATACTCGATAGGAGTATTGATATCATACATGCGAGATACTCATACATCTATAACCTTATGAAATGTGAAATATCGGTTGAAGAAAATTACAACAAAGTTTCATACTAAAATAATCAAAGTGACTTTGATGACACAGTGGCCAAAATAATAATAATAACATAATCCACATAAACTCGAGTGCCTATAATAGCCCAATAACCAATAACAAAAGTAATTACATATGGGCATAACCCAATAACCAAAGTAATTACAAAATGGGCATACCAAATGGCATCAATAAGTAAGCACTTTATTGGTCCAAATAATAAGATTTACAAGCACCTTATTGATCCAAGAAAGCATACTCGATAGGAGTATTAATTTCATATAAGATACATATAAATCTATGGCCTTATAAAATGTGGAATGTTGTTCAAAGGAGAAGCACAATCAAATTGCAAGCCAAATGTGCAATACCAACAAAATAACCTTAGCGTACACTTAATGTGCCTTACTGAGATTCAATAAAATTGCACATAATAATATATATCAACAATTTGTGCACAATAATACATCTCAGTAATACAGAATGAGACTTCTTCCCAAAATCTCTAAGAGCATGTCATATGATTAAGTGCACATAAGAACATATGACAACCAAAAGCTCAAAAAAACAACATTTTAATACAAAAGTTCACACGAACATATAGCAATGCTATTGTCTCAAGACAAACAATTGTGTGTACTCCCACTAATCCAAAAAATATGATATTATTAGGATTTTCATTAGAGTCAGATAATATATTAAAATACTCTAATATTATAATATCCAATAGTGGGATTATAATTTTGCTAAGGTACTCATAATGAGTATAAACTCACAATTTTTCTCTCTTCAAAAATTGATATTAGAGAGAAATATATTAAAGCAAAGTCAACAGAAATGGTTACATAACAAATATGAACTCAATATAAAACCATTCAATAAAAACCATAATAATGGTTTTGCATAGAAGTTTCATAGTTAACCATATACTTTACTTACAAAATGAAGGAAATTATAAATGTCCACATGACATTTTAAAATAGAAAATCTCCTTAAAAAATATTTTAACACATAATTTTATAAAATATGATGGCTATATGTAAAATTGCCAACATATGAGTGAGATTATAATCTCTAACATATTTCAAAATGAGATCATAGAAAAATTCAACAACTCACTCCCATGATTCAAGTGTTACAATTTAAATAATAACAAAACACATTTTAGCGGAAGCAGAAACAAAAGTGCATAAGACCCTTGACTATTATTGAGGATACAATAAAAAATTTAAGAAATCTCTAACTCCCACTGTTCTAATAATTATAAAATTACAAGATAACAATATTGTATTGTATATAAAATTTCTCCAAAATATCCCAAATGTTAAGAATAACACTTGCTATTTTAAAATAACTTTAACGATATACCATCGATGATAAAAAAAATAATGGTATGTAATAGAGAAATTAATTTCTTCAAACAATAACAAGTTAATTTTGGGACATCAACATATTGTCTTAACAAGTATAATTAATTATAATAATATAGACAATAATAGGGAGTTTAACTAAAATGTTCTCAAAGAGACTTAACAAACAATATCCTCAATATAAAGTCTTGACAATAAAGGGTAACATGTAATTTTTAAAGAGAGAAGAGATACTACAATTTTGCTTGACAAAATCATAACATAATATATGTAGATTTCTCCCACTTGATAGAGAAAAGTATTTAAAATATAATATGATATAAAAATTATATAAAAATATTATTTTCTCTATCACACAATGATTATGTCAAGCAATACAATACCGATAGGGTAGGTCCTATTTAAAATATTAACAGAAATGGGCATAAAGACTAACACCAAAATAACAAAGAAACATTTAATATGCATAATATCTTATGCTAACACAAAATTAAATGAATTGTGTGTCTAGCCAAAATAATAAGGTGCCCATTAACCAAAATTTCTTATTTACAATGATCCCGCCTAAGGGTCCCGAATCACAATAAATAAGAAATAATAAATTATACAATATACAATTCTCATGTCCCAAACCAAAATTCTAATACCGACAGGGTATTAAAATAAAAATTTTAACATGAGTTAAACACCAATATATATGCATAAAACAAAATCACATTAATAACAATACCCGATAGGGTATAATTATTATTAATGCAATATAAATATAATTTAAAATAACTAATTTCCATAAAATTTTGCATAATTGTACCCACGATATGCGAGCTCACAATTATACAAAATATAAAAATCATGCCAAACATAATTTCATTGAATAAATGAAATTGCATGATTAATCAACTATATGTATTATAAATACATAATATATGATTTCAAAATGGCCAAAAAATAATTCATAACATTGACTCAATATTAGAGAGAGTGAGATATACCAAAAATCTCTAATATATATGAAATATACACAAAAAATTTCAGGCCAAAATTCTGAGAGTAACATTTTCAAAATTAAATTACTCTCAAAGTAATTAAATAAAATACTTCCAGACATCCAATAATACAAAAAATATACCAAAAAATCAAATATTTAATTATTTAATTTTTGATATAAAATTTAAATTTTTCTGGACCCAGAAAGGCTTTTACGCACTCACACGCGCCAAACCCCGAGAGTGGGTATACGCATCCAGTACTGTTCATCTCCTCCTACACCCAGTCGCTGTAAACGGGTCAAACGCGACCCGGTTTCTTCCCGAAGCAATACCCGACGATTTAGGCAGCGGAAAGCCACGATTTTCCGGCCATATGACCGCCTTGACACGGCGGTCCATAGCCCCAACGTAATTTCGAAAAACATCAGCCCATTCTTGTGAAATTTCAGATCGAAAAAATATATGAACGAAAACTGGTTAAAAACCAACCCGATCACTACTCATGAATGGCTTAACCATTCAGCTGCAAATTTGAAGCCTTGGTCGACTGGTAGATGCAATCAAAAGCCCCAAAGAAGTTTTGACAATGATCAGCTCAGTTGATCGAATTTACAAATCTAAAAAATGGGTTTTGTGTGTTCGAATCCGAGAAGAAAATTGTCCAATTCTCACAAAATACTCAACAAAATTGCATCAAAATTTGACAACATATTCGAAACACATGCAGAATATAAACCCCCTTATCAATTTGCTCAAAAAATGAGAAAAATTCGAGTTGCCATGTTCAAACAGAGGAAGAAAAAACGGGTTTGAAATTCACAGTTTATTCTCTGCAATTACCCAATAAAATCACACACAAAATTTAGTTTATGATTCAAAATTATATGGGTTATAAAAACCCTAAATCAATTTTATGTTTCGAAAGCCAAAATCAAGAATCAAAATTTCGAACGTTTCGCGAACCAGAGAAGAAAAACGATTCCGTAATTCGAAATATACGACAGATATCCAACAACAAAAAATCCCTAAATTTTATGCACAATTATTGAATAATTTTATCAATATAAATTTAGGGTTCATGGGATACTAATTCTAATCTAGAACAACCATAATTTGTATCTATTAGGCTCTGATACCAATTGTTGAATTTAAACGACAATAGCCTAGATCAATTCAGATAGATACAAGATATAGCATGTTCATAAAATGATTAGAAAGAATTGTGTACCCGTAATCAGAGAAGGATCCATGGTGTTTGTCTTGAAGAGTGAGGGAATGCTGCTCTCTTCCTTGGCAGGAGCTCAAAAACAGAAAGGCAATACATAGTGCAGAGAGCAGACTTGCTCTGTCATATGTCTTGTTTTAAACTGACTAATGGGGTACCAGTTTATATCCATACCAGTAGAGACAGGGACCTCTCAACGAACAGTCCAACCCATCACGGACTATTCAGAAACCCATATGTATTATCCATAAATCCATAAAATTAATAATGTGCAATATAATTGATATTAACAAATATAATTAATTTATTTTTAATGTTAATCAACAAAATAATATATAATTATATTTATTATTATTTATATAATATAATCATATAAATAATTATAAATATAACATTTAGTTCCATAATAATAATTTTGAAATTGCTGTGAATATATCTTCTAGATTTGGATTGATTAACATTTTAGTTCCATGATAATAATTTGAAATACAAATATATATATCCTAACAATAAATAAGGGCAGTACCAACAATTATAAAACATCAAAATGATTCCCATGGAATACATATGATCTCAATAAAATTAGGTGTTAGAAAGATGCAAATCCGTCTAAAAATAAAAATAGAGAGAATAGACAACCATCACTAATTTATTAAGGGATAAATTAAAAAATCTAAAAAGATAAAATTTCAGGAGTTGCGTATGTGCAGGAAATGATGAAACAACACTCGGATACATCCACTTAAAAATGGTTACATGTACATGCTTAATTCCCCTTAAGCAAGGTCTCGGGTTCGAGTGTTGTGGATGGAAAAAATCCCCGCTGAAAGAGCTAGGCCCACCATGATGTGGATGTTCCCGGCTCGAAAAGAATTGTCTCCCGATACTTGTGGTTAAACAAAAGAAAAATGGTTACATTAGTTTTAATTATACAAATTATTAGTGAACTTTTAAATATTTATTTACCTAAAAATAAAGTGTTATATACAATCAAAGAATTGTACTATAAAGTGATAATTTTTATTTAAATTGAAACGGTTGATCATTATAAACAAATATTTACCTCTATATATATATAAATATATATATTTATATATATAAATAAAAAAGTAATGTTCGCCGGGACATTTTATCAATTATTTTTTTAAGGTTATATGAATTTTTCAACAATGATAAAAAATGAAATAGTGAAAACAATAATGATGTAATTATGAAGATTTAAGAAATCAATCTTTCTCATGTAAATATTAGAATAATTTTATTTAAAAAAATTATAGGTTTAGTTTTAAATTTTTTATTGATTATTATTTTAGAATTTAATATTTCTTATTTTAGATTTCAAGTTTCTCATCCCACTGTGTCAACTAGAATATTTTTATTATAACTCTTTTAAATGCTGAAATATTTCAATTTTTTTTAGTATTCAATCTTTTTCATATTTATCTTATAAGAATATATGAAAAATATCAATAAAAATCTTCACTAATGATTCGTAATTGGAAACGTTTTAAAATTTTAAGAATTAGAGGGAAACGTTCTTTGAATTGTTGCAATATTTCATTTATTTTAGAATTCAATCTTTATCATATAAATCTTATAAGAAAATCGATTTTTAGTGAGGTAAAATCGTCGCTATTTCATATTTAGTGACGGCCTAGCGTCGGCCAATACGTTGAAGTTGGCTGAATGTCTCTAGAAGGGGGGGTTGAATAGAGACTTGAAATGTTGTACCTGAAAAACACACTTAAATTCACGTTGAGACATGATCTCAAGTTTTGACACTTGGAGTCTCATATAGGTTAGGTGAGATGTTGTCTCAACAATAATTATGTAATCAAGTAAAGATGATTTGATGATAAATGAAACTTGTTATCCTTAAATAGATTTGATTTAGTTTAGTAAACAGAATTGGGATGTGAGAATGATTAGCTCATCAAATGTTAAGACCTTGAAAGAGAAAGAGTGAGACCGTTGACTGATCTCAGGTTGAGATAGGATCTGAGATGAGATGGGTCTGAGGTGAGATGTAAGATGAGATGCATGGATATAGTTTAGTAATTTCAGTTTGGTTTTCTCTGAACAGATTTATATTAACAAACAGATTAGAGACGTGAGATGCATAATATAAATAAAGAGATAGGGAGAAGATGCACACAGAGATTTATACTGGTTCACCCACAACCTTGGGCTACGTCCAGTCCTCACAACTCGTGAGATTTCCACTATTGACAAACCCGTCAATACAAGTATTCTTACAGCCTCTTCAGGACGCCCCTCACACCAAGCATAGGCACTCCTACCTTGGTTGAGTCACAAGTATTCTTTGTTCTCAACTGCCTCTTCAGGCAACACATGCAGTATTCTTTGTTTTCAACTGCCTCTCCAGGCAACTCAATGAGTATTCTTGTTACAGTGCCTCTCCAGGCTTTACAATAGCTCACACTAAGCTCAGGCACCTCCTGACTTAGTTGAGACTTGATGGTATGAGATGAGATGTGATTGATCTAGCTTGGACTACATACAAAGTATGGATAAACCGTGAGCTCAGCTAGATTATAGCTCTCTAAATCACTAAAAGAGTGTATACAAATCAGTACATAACAAGAGAAACCTACTATAAGATATTGGCTAAGATAGCATAGGTAGGTAGGTTGAGATTCACTTGAGACTTGGATTTTTCTGGTTGTGCAGCAGCATCTCTGCTGAGTCTCATTGTGTCTCTTCCTGTCTCATCAGAATGAGACTTCCTTTTATAGTCTTCAGAAAAACTAGCCGTTAACTAGCCGTTAGAAGAGAGAGAAGCTGACTTTCACTTTTCAGTCATGAGCTCAGTACTTTTCTGGTGCAGTCTCTGCTGTGACAGTGTACTTGCGTTGACTAGCTTTTGCTGCTGAGTCTCTGATGAGACTGAATCATGACTGCATCTGATCTCTGCGTCTCAAGTCTGAGTCTCATGTCTGCATCTGATCTCTATGTCTAAACTTGAGACTGCGTCTGATCTTGAGACTGCATCTGATCTGAGACTGTCTCATGTCTGATTCTGCATCTTAAGTTGAGACTGCATCTCAAGTCTGATTCTGCATCTCTGTTGAGACTGCATCTCAAGTCTGATTCTGCATCTCTGTTGAGATATCATCTGGCTGCGTCTGTTCTTGAGACGACGTCTCAAGCTGTCCTTGCATCTCAAGCTGAACTAGCATTTGTTCATTGCTTGCATCTCAAGCTGAGCTTGAGTCTCTTTAGGCTTTATGCTGAGATCTCTTTTGAGCATTGGTCTTAAGCTGATTTTTAGACTGAGCTTGCATCTGAACATGAGATAGCATCTTATGCTTGAGTCTGCGTCTCATCTTGAGTTTCAAATATTGGTCTTCTTGATGCAACTTAATTCATTGATTGAGCTCATCTTGTCTTGACTTGATGATTGGCATTTCTAGTAGAGATCCTTTCTGATTGTAGCTGAGACTTAACTCTAATGTGCACCTCTTTCAACTTAGGCTAACTTCATATTAAACCATTCTAAGCTTCTTGAAGACTTTCTGATAAAGGATATGTATTGAGGCCTTCTTCTGAAATTACCTTCAGCATATAGAACTTCTTAAGCTCTACCTATACTCCATAAATGATTCTGAAGTTTGATGCTTCTTAACAATAGGATTCTGATCTTTCTGAATCTCAGGAAGGACTTTCATTAATTACTCAATCTCAGGCTGATCTTTATCTTCATCATAAGTCTGAGGCTTACTATCAGACTCAATCTGTGCTAGCCTCTCAATCTCAGTCTGAGCTTGTGGTTCTTCTGATCTTTCCGAGTTCTTTGCTAAGCGTATGAATCCTGTCTTTCTAAGATCTGACACAAAACATCAGTAACTTCAAGAGCAGAAAACATTAATTTTGATCAACAGGTTTGTTGTCATTAAAACCAAATCTCAGAGGGTTTTTGCGCCAACAATCTCCCCCTTTTTGATGATGACAAACCTATTTGAACAAAATTAAGTTTTCATGTATAATAGATATAAGGGATGATGGGAGTCTATATACTTTCATAATATGATCCACTCAATTGAACTCCCCTGAATTCATGCTTAACAATGTTTAATGCAAACTATAATATGATAGCATGGTTCAGAATTATGTTATGCTATTATGCACATGACAATTACCTTCCTATTTCATGACAATTACTTTCCTATTTCTCCCCCTTTTGGGATCAACAAAAAGATGGAAGGAGAAATATATCAAATACATAGCATCTGAAAAATCTGTCAAATAATCACCTCTTATTGATTTTCAATTATACTAATGGCATTAAAGACATGATTTTCACTTGTCAAGCATATGGTTGATCTTAACAGAGGGTTTTGAGCAAGAGAATATGCAATAATATTCTCAATTACCCTAGAATGATAAAACAATAGATCACACATATGGTTATAACAATGATCCCAAGAATTTTAGATGAAGCAATATGATATGGAAAGGGATAAATGCTCCAATAAGTAAGTTAGAATAGAAAAATCAAAGACTAAGGTAAGAAGAAGAGCTTTGAGAGTCCAGATTCCAGAATTTTTAGTAACTTGATATCCATATTTTGCAGAAACTCTCTTACTAAGTTCAGAATCTTCTTAAACTTCATTCTTACATTTTTCTCTTTGATCATCTTTCACAATTCAAACCTCAAGAGAGCTATTTTCCCATTCTCTTTTCACTTTATCATTTCCTCAAAGAAGATAAAGAGTAATTTCTAGAGTTATAGAGGAAAAAGGTATATGCATATCAATCAAGTCCATAAATAATCCAACGAATCACCCCAACTAATCAATTAACATTTAGTCAGCATACATGGTAAACACATTTGCAAATAATTTGGCTGACTCCCCCTCAAGATGTAAAGGTTCTGCTCATATTTCCAAAGTTGCTGGTTTTAGCAACATCAGAATGATCATTATTTACTCCAACATTGAGTAGGGGATGCAGTTAGGATAGATTATCAGAAAACAGAACTCAATCTTAAACTAGAACAAGTAACTTATTCTGTTTTCATACTTGATTAGATGATAGAAATTTCATTTGATGTATGATCAAGCAGAAATAATACATTCAGCACAAACATTGGTTCAGTTACTCCCCCTAAGTATGCTTACTCACCTTGAATTTTATGCCTATAGTGATTTAAATTTTATAGAGCATGGATAGAGGCATAAAGGTCAAGATTGCAGATTTTAGACAGTAGGGGAACACAGAACAGAAATTTATCAATATGATTTGCAAATAAGATTATAATCATTGCATATTTTTTAGCAACCAAGATCTGTTCTGATAACATTTCAAAGATTGAGATATTCAATGTTAAGTTTCTTTCATACTCATTGATTCACCCAATATTCCAAATCATAATATGCACATCAATAATTTACTTTTGATATGCCAAAAGTTTATTCACAGATTTGGAAATCAAGAGGACATTGTCAAATGGTATCACTTTCAAGAGATCAAGTCTCACTATTTTCTATGATATATCCTTAATCTTTGACAAGTACTGCTCTATCATAGATGTGATCTAGAAATTCATATTCTATCACAATAAACCACATCATGACAACTTTCCAATGCCACAAAAATCAACTCATTTGGATTGGTACAACAAGAGATATTTTAACTTGAAGTTTCAGCACCAAATCAGAAAACATCCATTGACTTAGCTACTTTAATCTGTACTTGTGAGTTATTTCTAGTTCATAAAAATATGAAATTTCAACACAATAAACTAGACATCACAAGCTTTAAAAATGATATAAAATTCATTTCATTTGGAGTTTTTCTATCATAAGATATGAGTGTATTAAAATTGGCTGTTCTATAATAGAGTGCTTACTGTGACAGGTCTGGTTTTACATTCACTGTGATCAATCTGTGCATCCAAAAATAGTGAATAATTAATATTGTTGAACCATAGAACAACATCTTTCAAATCCAACTGGTTTCATTTGAAAAGGCTTTTTTCTAGCACCAGATAGAAGCATGCAAAACGGATGTGTTCAGATTTGACTGCATGAGAGATCAGTCCACTTGAAGTGTTTTGCTGGGAGTTATGAAGATGATGAAAAATCTGAAACTTTTCCAGTCAAATACTTATATGAGCTAGCTTTCATACAAAACTGGTTTTTACACTCAAAAATCATTTCTCTAGCACAGTTATGATCAATTTAAGTGAATAGGTTTATATCAGACTTTGCATCAGTGAGACTATGTTCACGAATTTACTGGCACTGTTG
This sequence comes from Sesbania bispinosa, assembly GCA_026901365.1. Taxonomy (NCBI): domain Eukaryota; kingdom Viridiplantae; phylum Streptophyta; class Magnoliopsida; order Fabales; family Fabaceae; genus Sesbania; species Sesbania bispinosa. Next base: position 413,429 of record QLOH01000343.1, read on the forward strand.
TGGTTTAGTTATAAAATCTCAAAATATCCAGTTTGATACTCATATAGAATATCTTTCACACAAAATTTGTTTCACTAAAAAGAATTTCTATAACTTCTGTTATGACATTTTTAAGTGAACATGTTTACATTGAAGCTTGTAACACTGCAGCCGTGTTCATAGAGATTTACTGGAACTTCTGTGATTTATATAAAAATCTCAAACTTTCCAGTTTGATTCTATTTTAAATTATCTTTCCAATAAAATTGGTCTCACAGAAAAAATAATACCTACTACAAGCTCCAGTTATGATGATTTTAAGTAACATGTTCTATGAGGCATTTGTAGAACTGTAGCTGTGTTAACAAATTTTCTGGTACTTCTCTGCCTTAGTATAACGGCTTCAAACTTTCCATTTTGTACTCTTATGAGTTAGCTTCCAACAAAATTGGTTTTTACCACTCAAAAATCAATTCTGTAGCTCAAGTTATGATCATTTTAGTCAGGCTATATCAGAAACATTTCTGTATAGAGTGCAATAACCTCTTGCCTTCAACTTTCACTTATTTCAAAAATCCCTTTTCTGAATCTTCAATCTCATAATTTCCTTTTTAAGTCAGTTACTTAGAAGATTGACTCTGATTAAAGAGATGGAGAGCATATAGGCTTGGCTTGTAGAGATGTTTCTCCTAAACAAATCAATTCAACCTTTGTTCTTTTCTTGATTATTATGAAATTTGACTCAAGGATTTTCATATGATCAGCTCATGTTTCATCATACATAGATTTTAAACTCAAATTCTCACATGATGCAAGATCATAACTTAAGCATGATTGTATACAGCATACTCACAATAGTTGAGATTCAAAACTGTATTAAGATCATGACAGAGAAGCATTCAGAATTCAAATATCCAAACAGCACAGAATCATTCAAATAAGCATATGTTATCATTGAAAAATGATTTCTAAATTCTGCATAGCATCATCATACTTTAAATCCTATCTTTCAAGATGAGAATACCACATATGGCATCATCATGAAAGATTAAAGTTTCAGAGTACCTTATGAAGCATTCTCTCAAGTTGTCATTTGATCCATATGACTTAAAATTTTGCAGCTTGATATAAGTAGAGATAAACTGATCAGCTTCTTCATTTTCGAACTTAGACATCTCCTTCTGCTTTCTTCTCTTAGAAGCTTCTTTCTCTTTCTCATATTGTGGTAAAGCACTTGCTCTCTTGTGCAATAGCTATTTTCTAAAATTCATGAATTTCCTTTTTGAGCTTGTCAAGATCAGAGCTGCAACAAGAGTCTCACTTGGTCTTCTCTCCATCTAAGTCTCAGGCTCAGTCTCAACTTGAGACTCTCTCAAGTGCAGCTGTACTTTCTTGCTTTTTTTGTAATTTCTGAACATCCTTTGACTTAGATATGAGGATTTTCTCATATTGTTCTTGTTGAGATCCAAGCATTCCATTTTGTCTCCAAATCTACAATCTTTCTCATCTCAAGTCTAGGATTAGTCTTGTCAAAACTATCATGCATATTTTCTTTCACATATTGAGCAGTGAGAATATTGTAGACTCTCTAGTACTTTGGATGTTGTAGAATGTTCAGAAAATATTCAGATTTCAAATTGACAACTTGTTTCACAGATATGATCATATATTAAGCATTTTCCAACAAGAGGACATCTATCATTTGATACTCCAAACTCTAAGTGAGCATATGAGACATTTAAGCATTTAAGAGGGAGTAAAAATATGATTTTGATTTGTTGTTCAGAATTTCAAATACAACAGCAGAGGGCAACAAATAATGATCAAAGAGATTTTCATGTCTTTTGCAAACATGGCTAGAAGTCTTAGCATAAATATTAAAACACTTACAAACATGATGCCATTAAAACTAGTAGAGACACAAAACAGAATTTATCAATGATTTGATCAAGTATGTTTTAGTCCAAGTGCAAGGAGGGATAAGAGATTGATATTACCAATGGGCGTTCCTTGTGTGTGTATAAGCAACTTCAACCTCCAATCTTAATGGCAATAATAAAGTGATCAATTCTAAGAATTTGCAAGATCTTCAAACCACCCATAAGGAGGACCCAACTGATTCGTACTTGAACCTTTTATGACATTTCATTTTGGGCTATAAACTCTTCGGGTGGTCTTCTTTATTCTATTGGATTAGCACAAATTTTCAAGCTGTAGGACTCACTGCATCTTTAAACTATTTGGAGGTTCTCTTCATATGGAGACAACTTTTCACAGCTTTTCAACACTTCCAAGGAGTCTCTTCATGAAGACAAAACCACATAGCTAAGGAGTGCTTCAGTTTGAATATATGATTGTCTTCTTCTTGGTCCTTGGTTATTTCAAGATACTTAGTAGCACACCTTAGCTCAGAGATAATTCCAAATGTTAATTTAATGGTAATTCCATAGCAGGAATTTTGCTTGCAGGCTCAAAAGCCTTAGATCCCCTAGGAAGATCATCCATAACTGACTCATTTAAGTCAGGGACATGAAAATCATATATGATTCATTGATTCTGTTCAGCTTCCCATTTCTAGACAGCAAAGGACACTTGTGCAAGTGGAAGTTAGCTTCTCCAATTTGAACTAGAAGACCACTTTGGAATATCAGCTGAAGCATATCAAGACTTGCTTCTTTGCTGAAATCCTTTTATCTCAATATCCTGATTAGTTGAGGTGAGAAGTCCATCCCATATTTCTCCCTCCTTCCTTGACTAGATCAGTGTTACAATTTTCTGCATAATCAAATCACTAGGGGAACATTTTGGTACCCATTTAACTCTTGGGTCCAAGTGGGTTAATGATCAAGATATTTATCATTTTAGCATATGTATAAGGTCAATACTAAATTATTTCATTGCATTCCTTAAGTGAAATAACCAATCATTTCAAAATATATTCAGTGTAACATAGAAACAATTGATTTTTCTATTCAAGTATTATTCCAAAATTTAGAGCCAAATGTATAATGTTAATGTGTATTGTAGACTAGTGTTAATTGTTTTTCATACATAAACTTCCTCTTCAATGTTCTATCTCTCTCATCCTTTCTTGTGACATCCTATTTTCGACTATCTATGAGTTAGTTTCATGCATATAGGATTTCCATCACATCTCTAAATTTTGAGCCAAATTTGAACGAGCACTTGACACTTATACGTGTAAATAATTATGAGACTCTCTTTCTTTATGAATCAAGGAAGAATTATGAGATCAGCCCAAGACACCATCAGTGTGCTGGTAGTGGTGGTAACACTTGATATTCCCACTTAAATAATATTTTCCCACTTCCTCCTTTTTAAAAGAAACTTAAGCGCTATTTGAAAACTTAAAAGGAAGAAAGGTTATCCACTTCATTTCAAAGGTGAAGAAAAGCTATCTTACTTACTGGATAGGCAAAGAACGTAAGGGATTTGTATACTTATCTTAGGATTCCTTTGCCTCTGTTCTATATGTCCACTTCATCCAGGTTGTGAGCGTCCAACTCCAAAGCTTCGATTACACTTCAAAGCTTCTCTCATGTGGCAGCCATTATATTTAAGCCATTGCATTCCAGTAGCGGATATTGTTGCAGTATATTATCCAATCAAGGATAAAAGAGCCTTATTGGAGTGATATGATTTTCATTTAGACAGAATCGCACTCTCAATTTCTGGGAAATCTTTGGACAGCATGGACGTCTACCCATCTTGAAGTTTCTTTCTTCTCCTTCTTTTGATTCTCATTGATCCAGCAAGCACTTATTAGCAAACTATGTGTTGTTCTTTTAATTTCTTTCCAAATACTGTGAGTTATTTTGAATTGCCTCAGAGTCATCTTGAGCCATGTAGGATGTTATCCTCAGTTTTCTGCATGATTGCTCTTCCTCGACACTATCTTTATGATTCCAAGAGTAGCCTCCTTCACAAATGAATTGAATAGAGCTAATTTCAGCCATCCTTCTTTCTTGGATCTTTATCCTCTTCACACGTTGGTGTGCTCAACCCCAAGAGGCCATGCTCTGATACCAACTGAAGTTGGCTGAATGTCTCTAGAAGGGGAGGTTGAATAGAGACTTGAAATGTTGTACCTGAAAACACACACTTAAATTCACGTTGAGACATGATCTCAAGTTTTGACACTTGGAGTCTCATATAGGTTAGGTGAGATGTTGTCTCAACAATAATTATGTAATCAAGTAAAGATGATTTGATGATAAATGAAACTTGATTATCCTTGAATAGATTTGATTTAGTTTAGTAAACAGAATTGGGATGTGAGAATGATTAGCTCATCAAATGTTAAGACCTTGAAAGAGAAAGAGTGAGACTGTTGACTGATCTCAGGTTGAGATAGGATCTGAGATGAGATGGGTCTGAGGTGAGATGTAAGATGAGATGCATGGATATAGTTTATAAATTCAGTTTGGTTTTCTCTGAACAGATTTATATTAACAAACAGATAGAGACGTGAGATGCATAATATAAATAAAGAGATAGGGAGAAGATGCACACAAAGATTTATACTGGTTCACCCACAACCTTGGGCTACGTCCAGTCCTCACAACTCGTGAGATTTCCACTATTGACAAAACCCGTCAATACAAGTATTCTTACAGCCTCTTCAGGACGGCCCTCACACCAAGCATAGGCACTCCTACCTTGGTTGAGTCACAAGTATTCTTTGTTCTCAACTGCCTCTTCAGGCAACGCATTGCAGTATTCTTTGTTTTCAACTGCCTCTCCAGGCAACTCAATGAGTATTCTTGTTACAGTGCCTCTCCAGGCTTTACAATAGCTCACACTAAGCTCAGACACCTCCTGACTTAGTTGAGACTTGATGGTATGACATGAGATGTGATTGATCTAGCTTGGACTACATACAAAGTATGGATAAACCGTGAGCTCAGCTAGATTATAGCTCTCTAAATCACTCAAAGAGTGTATACAAATCAGTACATAACAAGAGCTAAACCTACTATAAGATATTGGCTAAGATAGCATAGGTAGGTAGGTTGAGATTCACTTGAGACTTGGATTTTTCTGGTTGTGCAGCAGCATCTCTGTTGAGTCTCACTGTGTCTCTCTGCCTGTCTCATCAGAATGAGACTTCCTTTTATAGTCTTCAGAAAAACTAGCCGTTAACTAGCCGTTAGAAGAGAGAGAAGCTGACTTTCACTTTTCAGTCATGAGCTCAGTACTTTTCTGGTGCAGTCTCTGCTGTGACAGTGTACTTGTGTTGACTAGCTTTTGCTGCTGAGTCTCTGATGAGACTGAATCTCATGACTGCATCTGATCTCTGCGTCTCAAGTCTGAGTCTCATGTCTGCATCTGATCTCTATGTCTAAACTTGAGACTGCTTCTGATCTTGAGACTGCATCTGATCTGAGACTGTCTCATGTCTGATTCTGCATCTTAAGTTGAGACTGCATCTCAAGTCTGATTCTGCATCTCTGTTGAGACTGCATCTGAAGTCTGATTCTGCATCTCTGTTGAGATATCATCTGGCTGCGTCTGTTCTTGAGACGACGTCTCAAGCTGTCCTTGCATCTCAAGCTGAACTAGCATCTGTTCATTGCTTGCATCTCAAGCTGAGCTTGAGTCTCTTTAGGCTTTATGCTGAGATCTCTTTTGAGCATTGGTCTTAAGCTGATTTTTAGACTGAGCTTGCATCTGAACATGAGATAGCATCTTATGCTTGAGTCTGCGTCTCATCTTGAGTTTCAAATATTGGTCTTCTTGATGCAACTTAATTCATTGATTGAGCTCATCTTGTCTTGACTTGATGATTGGCATTTCTAGTAGAGATCCTTTCTGATTGTAGCTGAGACTTAACTCTAATGTGCACCTCTTTCAACTTAGGCTAACTTCATATTAAACCATTCTAAGCTTCTTGAAGACTTTCTGATAAAGGATATGTATTGAGGCCTTCTTCTGAAATTACCTTCAGCATATAGAACTTCTTAAGCTCTACCTATACTCCATAAATGATTCTGAAGTCTGATGCTTCTTAACAATAGGATTCTGATCTTTCTGAATCTCAGGAAGGACTTTCATTAATTACTCAATCTCAGGCTGATCTTTATCTTCATCATAAGTCTGAGGCTTACTATCAGACTCAATCTGTGCTAGCCTCTCAATCTCAGTCTGAGCTTGTGGTTCTTCTGATCTTTCTGAGTTCTTTGCTAAGCGTATGAATCCTGTCTTTCTAAGATCTCACACAAAACATCAGTAACTTCAAGAGCAGAAAACATTAATTTTGATCAACAGTTTTTTTGTCATTAAAACCAAATGTCAGAGGGTTTTTGCGCCAACATACGTCGTCGCTAACACACTCGTCGTTAATGCAAGTAGCGACGATACTTTATGGCCGACGCTGGGGGTAGCGACGACTTGGCCATCACAAATAGCCGACACTAGCTCCATGGTCGTCACAACATAGCGTCATCATAGGTCATCGCCAGCCAACTCTATATAGTGACGGCTGTTGCGTCGGATATTTTGTGAATTAAAATGATATAAAAACGTGGTGAACATAAAATAAGATTATTGTTAATTTGGATTCTATATATTAAAGCCCCAAAAAGTAGTACTCATTAGTATTAATATAATTATACATCATTTTCATCTTCTTGATCTTCATCTTCCTCTTCCTCTTCATCTTCATTGTCATCCTACTCATCTTCTTCATCCTCATTTGATGGGATGTCTTCATTCTCAGATTCATCATTTTTAACCATTGATTCAGGGATAGGCCAAATTATTGGTTCAAATCGATTCTCAGCTAAGCCTTTCAATTGTTCAATGTCTACAACTGGTAAAACAGTTGAACTGCCATTAGACTCTAATGACGCATACAACTGCAACCTTGGAATTTGGCAAATAGATTATTCTCTTCACCGGGACATCTTTGTATCTTCCCTTCCCAACCTTACAAGGAACAAACATCGGAGCATTACAAAACATGCATTCGATTAAATGTTTATCATCCTTTGTAATACAACATGCATCCATTCCTACAACAATCAATTTTTTTCAGCCTTCAAACCTAACTTAGACACCAATTTCGTCACTTGATAATAGTTTTTTGGAATCTGTTAGGTTTTGGAGCTACGTCAACTAGCATTTGCATAAAATAATCCAAACACTTTTCAGTAACATTCCAGTTAGTTCTAGCTGCTAATAGCCTCACAACTATGATGACATAGATTCAGTTGCTCCATCATATATTGGCTGATTTGTAGATAATAACATATCATAAAACCGTTGGGCATCTGGGTTAGGTGCCTCATGGTCATTATCACGTGTTTCATCATGTATAGGCCTAAATGCGTCATACACCATCTGAGACACTGAGCCAAACTGAGGTTCATAACTCATATATTCAACACTATTATTATCATCATCCCTCAACTCAACATTATTAGACCCTTCTCCATGTTCAGTCCATACCCAATAGTTTGGTTTAAATCAACAATTCAACAAATGAGCTTTAACTAATGGTGGTGTCAGAATCTTCTCACAATTACAACCCACACATGGACACCTAATCCCTCATTCAGACATAAACGAAGGTTGTTCCATAGCATTGTTAACAAATTTCGAAACCTCATCGATATAATCATGACTCAATCTCCTAGATGAATCAATCCTATTATACAGCCATCTACGATCCATTTGTCTACAATCCAACAATTATATAATTTTAGCATAACAGTTTCATATATCACAACACAAACACATGCACAATTCTATATTATCAATACACAACCAACACCCTTCATAGGGTCTCACCTATTGAGCTCAGCTCTCCACTAACATACAACAAACAATTCATACAATACAAACACATGCACAATTCTATATTATCAGCATACAACCAGCACCCTTTACCCTTCATAGGGTCTCACCTATTGAGCTCAGTTCTCTGCTAAAAATTTTATACAATATATAGAGAAATGAAAATTGCATCAGTTTCATCACACATAGGGGTGAACACAGTACCAGTTAGATGCCCATGGTGTAGCTTGATAGCCGACAATGGCCTCCCACGGTGGTTGTAGGGTGTCAAAAAAACCCGCACCCATGGTTAAAACTCGCAACGGGTCAAATTCGAGTAGCTAAATGGGTACCCACCGGGTAAAAAAATAACGGGTTTTTTTTACTACCTGTTTGTTAACGGGGAGGGCGCGGGTACTACGATACTCGTATCTGCGGGTACCCGTATAAGTGAAGTTACAATTTTATCCCTTATATAAATAAATATTAACATATAAATATTTTAAAAACTTTTAACCAATTAACCCTACTTTATTGCTCCCTGAAACTCTAATCTCTATAGTAGCGTGTCAGTGTTAATCTGCTGCTTCTCCGTCGCCAACCATCGCTCACCCATTTCTCCGGTGACTGCAACGCACCTTCATATCTCTACGTACCCATCTTCTCCGATTGTTTATCGGGTCATCGTGCTTTATTTGCAGCTTTTGTGTCCTGTAGCAAATCATTTTATGATGTCTTTGTACTTCGATCATTTATGCATTTGTAAAAGTTTCAAGGTACAATTTACCTCATATAGCATACCATTACAAACATTGTCCAACCACTAGCTCCAGCAATTGCCTCCAACACACCAACAATTTATTTTGGGAACCCTTTCTCCTTGAAATAAATTGTTTCTTTTTTATATAAAGTAATAAACATAATCTTTTCTTACAAAACATGGTTCACACGCATATGTATATTGGATGTACTAGAACACTTTACACAATCATTAATTTAACATTTTCTCGTTTTATATTGGTTCGCTGTGGACTTCTAGAAATTATTGAGTACCACACTATTGTTTCAAAAATTATTTTTATAGTGTCATTTTGGATAATGATTGACAAAAAAATGTGGGTTTATCATTATATCTACATATACTGGCTCTTGTATTTTTTCTAGATATTGTGCTTTTAGGAATTTTTTTAAGATATCCGTGGGTACCCATGAATACCCGCGGATATATAAAAATCCATTAAAAACCCGCATAACAGGTAATCGCGTGGGTATGGGGCGGGCATGGGGGTGAATATGTACCCGGGGGTGCGGGTAGCTACTACCTGTACCCACCCCACCCCGTTGACATCCCTAGGTGGTTGGTCGCCGTCCTCCTCCCCTTTCACCAAAAAATGGGTTGTCTCGAAACAATAATGGGTGAGATTGGAGAGTTTAGGGAGAGGGAGAGGTTTGAAGCAAAAAGATAGCTTGAGGGACTATAAGGGACAACTTGAGGGACAATTATGGCTGAAGTCGCGGCGGAGGTGAGAAGAGAGGAAGAAGAAGAAAGAAGGAAGTAGAAAGGAGAAACAAGTCTCGTATAAGTTTCAGACTTAGCGTCGACTTTAGCTAGGGGGCCGGGTGTTCAAGACCCGGTTTGTCCCTTTGACCCATCCCAACTCGTCCTACTCGGGTTGGGTCTGTTCCTGTCCTACAAGAAAGAATAGAACCAAATTGGGTCTCATTTTTTTACCCGACATCGGGTTGAGGACGGGTTCGGGTTACACGACCCGTCCTTTATATATAAATATAATATTTATTACTTATAATTTTCTATTATGTGAAGTCCTAACCTTATTTTTTAATTTTAGATAGGGTTTTTGAGTTTGAGTTTCCTCTATCTACCTTTAAAAATACATTTTATATGTAAAGTTATATAGTGATATAATGTTATTTTGTTTTAGTAATGTCCCAAACTTTAAAAAAATAAAAAATATTGTTTACATTAAGAGGAATTTTATTGTATGCAATATATTTATTAATTGTACGAACTATTTTCTTTAAAACATTGTTATATCATCGTTTCATGATTATATTTAGCTTATATATCGGGTCAACCCGGTCCTGTCCTACTCAGACCCGGTCTTACTTAGACCCGTACATCATCGGGTCTCTTTGGGTCTATGGACGAGTTTGGGTCGATAGAATTAGGTCCGGGTAAGGGACAAGCAAACTTGTCCCATGAACACCCTTAACTTTAGCAATGGTTCCTATCAACCACCACGTTAGCGACGACCTAGTCGACGCTAGCTTTAATTTTCAATTAGTGACGAACGAGCCGTCACAAATCTGAAGGAAGGCCGTCGCAAGTCACTATTTCACGGTCAGGTCGTCACTATCTTTTTCTGAATAATTACTAAATCAAATTAAAATATTAAATCTTTTAGGGGTAAACTATGTTTTTGGTCCCTCTAAATATAGCGAGTTTTGATTTTAGTCCCTATAAAATTTTTTCTTTGTTAAAACGTCCTCCCAAAATATTTCTTTTGTAATTAGTCCCTCCCTTTAATTGGCGTGTGTCGGGTGCTGACGTGGCACATTTTCTCTCTCTTAAGTGTCCACTGGTTTATTTGTGGCTGTTTTTAAACCGCCAGAAAATCACTCCCTCTTCCCCTTTTCCCCCACTCCCTCACCCCCTGTTTCCCCACTCCCCTCCACCCTTGTAACAGTTTTCCCCCTACAACAAGAAGTTGGATTTTCTGCTATGGCATCATTCAAACACCTACTGCAATTGTCTAAGGAAAGATAAGGGATGAAATATTCCATTGCATAAAGCGTTTGATTAGTTGTGATGTTCACTTACTTGTAAGCATATTTCATGGATCCAAGCGGAGCACTCGTTGTTCGGTTTCTCACTTCGTTCATGGTATCCCATAGTATCATGTTGAGGGGAACAAGGCTTTACAAATATATCCTCTGATTGCAAAAATGCAATTAGATCTCATACAAATTACAAAATGATAAAAAAACAGAGCCACTTTGCTACTGCCGAGCCTGCGTCTTCCCCTGCCCAAAAGCAAAAGAAAAGGATGGAAAAGACTATATGAACTTCAAATACATCTTTTGAATTGATAATGTAGAGCTATTCAATTGCTGTTTATAGCACTTAAATAAAAAATGCTTATGCATCTATACTATCTGAGTGAGAGTACGTAAAATACTTTGTTACTGCCGAGCCTGCGTCCTCCCCTGCCCAAAATGCTTATTCAATTAGAAGTTGGAACCAATTAAAAGAGCTAGAGAAGCCAAAAAGTGACTATACTATTTTTCCTCCTCTGAATTGGTTATAAAAACCTCTTAATGCTTATGCATACTCCACCAACTGAGTTGATTTGATCGATATACTAAAAATGTTCCTAGGGGGAAAAAGAGTCGCTTTGTTATGTCTAAACTCTGATTCTTAGTATTACATCTTATTAATTGGAAATTGCTTTTATTTTTCTTTTTTATTTGTTTGATATTTAGGATTCGTTTTAGTTCCTAAACAATAGCTAAGTCCTAAATTGATGTTATATTTGATGATACCTAAATAATTATGGATTCAAGATCAATCTCTTTTGCTAATAAACTTTTTGCTTTCTTTGCAGTTCTAGTTTCTAGGCAGAAGTACTGTACTTGCTTCTCGTGACAACAAAACGAGCAACATACTGGAAGATTTGGAAACCCTGAGACTTCTCTCTAAACTTTTATATTTTTTCTCTCATGCTTTAAGTTTGATGTACTGTACCTGAATTCATTGGAGGAATGCACATGGGATTGTTGGCGAATAGTTTGTGTTGGAAAGGAATAACGTTGGTTGGGTGGGTGGGTGGGTGGGAGGAGGGGAGAGTTGGTGGTGGTGATGGTGAAAGAGTGCGGATGAGAGAAGAGGGAGTGGGGGAGAAACGGGAAAGAATTGGTACATTTCTGGCGGTTTAAGACCGCCAGAAACACACTAATTGACAATTAGGAGAGAGAAAATATGCCACGTCAGCCCCTGACACACGCCAATGGAAGGGAGGGACTAATTGCAAAAAAAATATTTTGGGAGGACGCTTTAACAAAGAAAAAATTTATAGGGACTAAAAGCAAAACTCGCTATATTTACAGGGACCAAAAACATATTTTACCCATCTTTTAGTGTCGCCTTTGTGACGGCTTGGCCGTCGCTATTTGCGTCGGCCTACTATCATCGCTAATTAGTCGCATCTAATAACCGATCTTCTTGTAGTGTTGCTGAAATATTTCAATTTATTTTAGTACTCAATCTTTCTCATATATATCTTACAGGAATATTTTAAAAATATCATTAAAAATCTTCACTAATGATTCCAAATATGGAAACTGTTGAGTCTCAGAAGATAATTATCAGAAAATGAGAAATTTATCTTGAGTCTCATGCTCTTAAAATTTTAATGGATTACAAATATAAAACATAGATATGTTTATAAGAAAATCCTCTCACAAACACTGTTAAATTTTCACATCAATAGTGTTGAGAAGGGTCATCTGAAAGACTTCAGAACGTCTTTAAAGCCAAACATCATCTGAAGCATTTCATCGTCTGAAACCATAAGACTTGGTTGTTTGCATCTAAAGGCTTAAGGTATCAGAATCAAGTGAAGACCTTTTGAAGACAATGCTATCTATGCAGAACGTTCATATTCTTGGTCTAACTTATTTCAGCACAAGAGTCAGACATGATTTCCTACCTCGTTCAAGAGTATTGCACAAATAAGGAAATTCTGCAACTCCTGCTGCACCTGCAACGAAAAGCATTGTGTGCGCAGAACCTGCACCTGCAAAGCGTCCCAGGTTTTGCTGAAAAAGAAGCCCAACGTCTTGGAAGCATTCAATGCTATTTGACAACGGGAAACAGAGTATCAAATGCTATTTAAAGGCTCGTGAAGTTGAAGTTAATGACAGAGAGAAGAATTCTTTGAGCCCTTACGCTGTAAAAATCACTCTGATAATTTCTTAAAAAATCTTATTTGATATCCTGAGTGTATCTCAGTTTGTACTTATGTTCTATCTATCTTCTGAAGATATTCTTATAGAACATTCCCTATTTTAGGTTAAACAGTTTGGGTTATAAGCCTGGAGAAGCTTTCTGTATAAAAGAATACTTGGGTTTTACACTTGGTTAAGTGTCTGAGAACTTGAAGAGGCTTGGTGAAAGAAAGAATACTTGTGGTAGATCCTGAAGAGGCCTGACAGAAAATAATACTTGTATTTCTTGCAAGGATAGTGGAAATCCAATGGTGGTTTGCCTCTGGGACTGTACGTAGCTCACAGTGGAAGTGAATGAACCAGGATAAATCTGGTTATGTTTTCTCTCACCCTTATTCTCTGTCAATTCAATTTATCTTCTAACCAAAAGAGGTGTGAAAAGTATTTTGATTAGAAAACCTTAACGTTCATAAAAAATATATTTGCAAAACTTCTTAAGTCTGGACTTAAGTTCAGAAGGATCAGCAAAAACTTCAGATCATAATTCATCGTCCGAAGATTCTTTGAAACAGCTTTCTTAAACCAGTTTTTCAAAAATCTAAGGTTTCCATTGAAACACTATTCAACCCCCTTCTAGTGTTTCCCTGTGTGTATTTTCAGTTGGTATCAGAGCTTAACCTCGGGGTTAGCACCTAATCAGTGCAGAGGTCAGATCAAATGGAACCTTCTACCAGCAACAGACAATACATCACTGAAGGAGCCTCTATCACGAGATCCCCTGCATTCAACAGAGTGGATTACCACTACTGGAGGGATCGTATGAAGTTGTTCATTGAGAGCAACAACATTGATGTATGAGATATGGTCACTGATGGAGAGTATGTCCCCATGCATGCTGGAGTGCCCATACCTAAGGCTGAATGGACCTTAGAGCAGAAGACTAGAGTTCAGTTAAATGCCAAGGCCAAACTCTATCTGATATGTTCTTTGAACAAATCAGAATATGAAAAGGTTCATGGATGTTCATCTGCCAAGGAGATCTGGGATACACTTGCAGCTGCCCATGAAGGGACTGAGACTGTCAAGCAATCCAAGATCATCATTCTTGTACATCAGTATGAGATGTTCAAGATGGAAGAGTCTCAAAGCACAGACCAAATGTTTGGAAGATTTCAGACAATAACCAATGGACTCAGGTCTTTAGGTAGAACCTTTGAATCTGGAGACAACAACCGAAAGATTCTAAGGAGTTTGCCAAAGTCTTGGAGACCCAAAGTTACAGCCATTCAAAAGGCTAAAGATTTAAATTCTCTTAGAATGGAGGAACTATTGGGTTCTCTCAACACTAGTACAAAAAACACCTTTTACATCGGTTAAAATTGACTTTTTACATCCGTTCTTCAGCCGATGTGTATAGGGCTGATGTAGAATGTCAAGTTATTCTACATCGGTTATTAGTAACCGATGTTGAAAGTCATATTTTTACATCGGCTAGTAAAGAGACCGATGTAAAAAGTAACCCTTTGAAGTCAATCGTTAGAGACGGAAATGTTCCGTCTCTACCTTCTCCATAACCTAGAGCTTAGCTAGATCACATTTATTTCTTTTCATTTCCTATATATGTAATCAATCCAAAGTTGGATTATTATTTTGGTGAGCACCTAAACTTGGATTATGAAGAGGCAACATGCAGTGGCCTCTAAAGAAAGAGGGTTATATTTGTGTATGAGAATGCTACAAAAAGGTGAAGAAATTAATGCATTTAAATAAGTATGCTAGTTACATGAAATAATATTGGGTGATGGAATGCTACATATACTTAGAGCAAATGGATACTCTTTATCACATTAAAGGGTTTAAACTAGTAGCAAGACTTACCTCAATCCCTAACTGCTTATTCCATACTTCATCACACATATTTTTAGAATAAGTTGGTTGCAATCTAGTCCACATAGACATGACAGAAATTAAGAATTAATCTATATGGAATGATGATGATTAACAAATGTGAGTACTGATCACACCTCTGTTTTTATTCCAAGTGCCAATGACACTATAACTGCTATAATTAATATTATGAGAGTCAGATCTTGCCAAGCTTCCCACAAAAACCTCTGTAAAACAAGTACAAAAGTTAAATCCATGTTGAAGATTACATAGGTGGGACAACACACATGACAGTAGAGGGTCTAAATCCATCAATCATGACCAAGATACATCAAAGAACCATATTGCCATAATAAGAATTAAGAAACAACTTGTAAAGAAAGAGTCTAAAATTAAAGACAGAGTTGTATGCAAGATCACTTCATCATATTGCCATAAGAAGGTCTAAAATTCACTATCGTGATAAAATTTACAGAGTATCATATACAAATCACAATTCAAAAAAATTATTATTATCGTTTTGTCGTGAACAAATTAAGAAACAAATGATAATTAAGAGAGAATATGCATACTTTTTATTTGACAGATAAAAAAAGTGTATTGGACACTGATAAAAATAAAGTAAGAGAAACCAATAATGACCTTATTCTTTGTCATTCAGAGATTTGGGCTGGATCAATTTGAACTCCAACTATGAATATGTTTGAGTGAAATCTAGTTGAACTTTCCTAGTCAAAGTCTGTCTTAAGAGAGAATATGCATACTTTTTATTTGACAGATAAAAAAGTGTATTGGACACTGATAAAAATAAAGTAAGAGAAACCAATAATGACCTTATTCTTTGTCATTCAGAGATTTGGGCTGGATCAATTTGAACTCCAACTATGAATATGTTTGAGTGAAATCTAGTTGAACTTTCCTAGTCAAAATCTGTCTTATGTTTTGATAATAGCTTTAGCTCGCTCAGGCCAACATGGTAACACCTGTATACGATACAAGAGCTTAAGTAACCCAACTAACATTAATCTATTCTCATTAAAAAGAACACTAATTTTTATATTACCAAACATAGAAGTTCTAATTAAATAAGCAATATGTATCCAAGCTTTATTTAACAGTAGCACCTTTAGAACTTAACAAGAGATATTTTGATATTTTATTCAGAAGGTAAATATCTAAATTTTAATAGATCAAACTTAATATGAAAAGTATGTAAGAAGAATGCATAATTAGTATACTCAGAAAGGGAAGAAAGAAACATCAAAGTATTTACATTTTGAAAGCATTAGTATACTCAAGAAGAAAGAAACAGGAATCAAGTAAAACAGAAAGGGCAGCTGATTAACAAACATAAGACTATTTACATTTTGAAAGCATTAGTGATCAAGATTGTGAGGAAGGATCAATGCCTGCAAGCTTTTCAATTCAGTAATTTTCACAGGAATTTCACCAGATAACTGATTGTGAGAAAGGTCAAGAAGAACAAGGCCAAGTTTCTCTGTTGTCTCTGAAATTTTACTAGGAATAGGACCAGATAAATCATTATAACTCAAGTCCAAAACAAGAAGTTTCTCCGAGAACACAAGCCTTGGATATATCCTATACTTCAAGTGGTTCCCTGATAGGTTTAGATGAGTCAAAGCTTCAACGGAAGCAATACAAGCAGGTAATCCTCCAACAATAGAATTGTTAGAAAGATTGAACTGAAGCTGCAAAACTGATTGGAAGCAAGATTGAGAAAAACCAAAGGTTGGTGAAAATCAACCACTTAGCACCTTTCTCACAATCAGTTCTCTGGTGAAATTCCTGTGAAAAATACTGAATTGAAAAGTTTGCAGGCATTCTTCCTTTCTCTTAACTCAGTTCAAGAAACATATTCTCTCCAATTCTTTGTTTTCTCTAATTCACTCTTAAATTTAGCTTGATGGTTCTAACTTCTAAATTAGGCACTGGATGGTTCTACTACATGCCTGCAGATTGGATAAATTGATGGTCTGGAGGGTACACTTTTTTTACAGCTTTGTAAAGTATTAAGGTCTTTAGAGCATCAAATTGTAAAGTAGTATGCAAACTATTCCATAAAATATATCAAGCTTATAAATCCCAAAAATAATAAAAGAAAAGCCTAACTAAGTTACCTATATAACAAGTAGTACCCGCCCATATGAGAACACTTGGAAGTTTAGAACATATATTTTTACTAAACTACTATAGTAACAGAGCATAAATATAACGCAAAACCACCTTACCTGCAGCCAAAGAAGCCTCTATTTGCAAACAAACCAGAAGGATGTGCAACTTTAGAATGTGATGCTTTGCTGCAACAATTAATCTTTGTATATTAAAAAGAGGATTTCAATGAATTCACCAAAAATTCAATGTTCATATTAATTAGCTTCCACAAATATATGAGAAAAAATTAATAATGTTCATATCAATTAATCATATCAAAGAGTGGTCTATACAAAAAGAGATAAAAGCTACAGACATAACTAAAAAAAAGAGAGAACAGAGGCAAAAACCTAACTATTCCTAAAACCTCCATGGCTATGGCTTCCTCGTGACCCATAGTCACAGGCTTCCCAAACCCAATGAGTTGCACCCCATCGTGCCGGAAAAAGGCGTCATCGCACGCTCTCAGTCTTGTCCCCGGCGCAGCCACCATCATACCACTCCTAGCCACAGGTCGCGTAACCCCCATCCTAACCAAATCGCACCGCTCCCTGAGCAACCACAGCCTCGCGATCATAACAAAATTAAAATTAAGGGTAAAAATAGAGAAATAGGGTTTGAGACTTATGGTGAATGAACGAAAGCAAGGGCAGAAATCAATGACAACTTACTAGATATGAGCTCTCTTGCAGTTGAGACCAGAGAAAACCACTTCTTAGGCGGCGAGGCAAAACATGCCAAAAAGAGAGACGGCGGAGAACCAGGGGCAGAGAAGACGGTGAGGGAGAGAGCCAGGGCAGAGCCAACACTTCAACTGGAAAGACGACCCGAACACTGAGAGCACAAGAGAGATGGCGGCGAGGGAGAGAAGTAGGGATGAGCGAACCATGGGTGAATGAAAAGAAAAGGATGACTTGACCTAAGTTGATGACAGATACGGGACTTACTAAAAAAATTAATTTTCATTTTCACTTTCTACATCAGTTATTTTCACAACCGATGTTAAATATATTACATTAATTTCAAAATTGACACCGCCCTATTTTTAACATCGGTTATTTAATAACCGATGTAAATTCCTGTTGTAAAATCCCTATTTTGCACTAGTGCAAAGTCCATGACCTTGAACATGGGGAAGATGACACCAAGAAGAAATCACTGGCACTGAACTCAAAGGCCAGACAGCCTAGGCATGGTAGCATGAAGGCTATGCAAGCAGAGGGCACTTCAGAGGGTGATACTGAATCTGAAGACTGTTCAGAAGATTATGATCTTGCTCTTCTCAGCAAGAAAATAAAAAAGATGCTGCAAAGAAAAGGGAGATTCAGAAGATCTCAACCTTCTAGCTCAAAACCAGGTAAATCAGGTAGAGATTCTTTTAATACTGATAAAATTACCTGTTTTGAGTGCAAACAACCAGGTCATATGAAGGTTGATTGCCCAAAGCTAAGGAAGCCAGCCTTTCAGAAGAAGAAATTCTTCAAGAAAAAGAAAGGATTGATGGCTACATGGGAAGATTTGGATGACTCCACTTAAGAAGAAGAGGATTACACTTCAGAAGAAGTAAACCTGTGTCTGATGGCAAGTCTACCTTCCTCAGACAGTTCAGATTCTGAGGTAATTCCACAAACTCTACAAGATCAGTATGATGACCTTGTTGAAAGTAGCTGAGAGCTCTTTACTCAAGCTGCTGAAGAAAATGAAAATTTGCAAAAGGGAAACCTTGCTCTCAAAGAAAAGCTACTCCAGCAAGATCCAAGTAATTCTGATAATCTTGTGAAAGAAAATAAAGTACTCAAAAGCAAGATTAAAGAACTAACTCTGGATCTAGCCAGATTTGTCAAAGGAACTGATAATCTGAACAGATTATTAGGCTCTCAAAGGCATTCCTTGGACAGAAGTGGTTTAGGTTATTCTGAAACATCTTCTTCTGAATCCTTAAATTTTATAGTTCTTCATAAAGGACCTAAGAAAGGTAATGGGTGTTCTAATTGTGGCAAGCCTGGACATGTTCAGTCTCAGTACAGACACAAAAGGAAAACAAGACCCAAAACTAACAAAAGAGGACCCAAGAAGGTAAGGGTACCTAAGAGTTTAATTGTTCCTGTTGCAGATATGTTTAACAAGACAAAAGAAACACCACAAATGGTACCTGGACAGTGGGTGCTCGCGACACATGACGGGAGAAAGGTGTTTATTCCAAAGCCTTAGACCCAAGGCAGGTGGAGTGGTCACCTTTGGTGGAAACCAACAAGGGAAGATCATTGGCATTGGGACAATAGGTATGACTCCTCTTTCCCTGATCAAGAATGTACTTCTTGTTGAAGGTTTACAACACAATCTTCTAAGCATAAGTCCATTATGTGATAGTGGATATGTTGTATCTTTCACTAAAGAAGGCTGTATAGTCTAGGATGCTTCAGATCATATCCTCTTTTCTGCTAAGAGACACAATAATGTGTACAAAATTGATCTAGAGGAACTTGAAAATCAAAATGTGAAGTGTTTTGTCTCAATTGAAGATGAAAAACATATTTGGCATCAGAAACTTGGGCATGCCAGCTTGAGATTGATCTCAAAGCTAACCGAACACAATCTGGTTAAAGGTCTACCCAAGCTTTTATTCAAATCTGATATTTTGTGTGAAAACTGTTTGAAAGGGAAACAAACAAGACACTCTTTCAAGAGTAAAAATGTTGTTTCAACCAGCAGACCTTTGGAACTGCTTCACATGGATTTGTTTGGACCAACTAGAACTGAGAGTCTTAGCAAAAAGAAATATGGATTGGTCATTATTGATGACTATACAAGATTCACATGGGTTATTGTAACATCCCGCATTCCAGGAGCTTGTTTACTCCATAGGGATTAGATAATTAACCTTGTGTTAGAGATTAAGAAGAAGGTACGTCAAGAACTTAGGAGTTAAATCTTAGTGGTTAAACCAATCTTAGGATGTTAGTGTAACAGCACAACCTTTGGTTAAGATAACATGTGTGTTCAGTAGGTCTAAACCTTGTAAGACCACTTAGGATTATGAGTAATAGGTAAGGAAAGGGTAAGATATGAGTTTGGAACCTTAATAGAACCATTTTGGGAGTTTTTGGTCCCTGGTAATCGATTACCAGAGAGTTTTGCTGATGGTAATCGATTACAGGGTTTCGTAATCGATTACCAGGTTTCTGGGTTCATTGTAATCGATTACCAGAAGTGGTAATCGATTACCAGATCTTCAGGAAGGCATTTTGGCCTCTGGTAATCGATTACCAGGGTTTGGTAATCGATTACCAGCAGTATATATATATGCTGGTGCGAAAATTCAGCAGAAACTCATTTCTCCTTCCCCCTTCTTCGAACCCTAGAGAGAGAAAATGTTAGTTTTAGAGAGAGGAAGCTAAAATTGAAGCATTGAAGGTAGATTGAAGATAGAATCAACATTTGGATCATCTCTAACCCTCAATTTCCCTCTTGGATTCATCCAATTTGTGAGTATAACTCACCCTTAGGTTAGGATTGGTCTCCTTTGCATGTCCCCTCTTCTCCCCTCCCTTTCTTGGCTGGATAATTGAATTGTTAGTGATTGTTTGATTGTTTGAATTGATTGTTGATAGAATGAACATATAAATTAGGATCGAGGGTTCGAAATGGTTAGTTTCGAAGTTTCGAAACTATCGAAACTTACGAAATGAGCGAAACTTACGAAACTATCGGAATTCCTCGATTATAACTTATGTGGGCATTCTTTTGCTTTCAATTACTTGATTAGTGATAGTTAGGAAAGAAATTTGATGATTCTTCTTGAATCTTGAATGTATGTGCCAAAGTGTCGAAGTAGCGAAATGTCGATATGTCCCTTGTATGACCCCGAACTCTCGAATCCCTTTCTCTATGATTAAATTGATTGAAATTGTGATGTTATAAATGAGATTGATAAGAGGATGTTTGAATCGAAGGTGAAACGAAGGAATTTCGAAGTTACGAAAGTTACGAGACTTATAAAAGTATCGAAACACTCGAGACGTTCGAAATCCTAGTTGTTACCCCCGATTCAAGTAAGCCTAATGTGTATATAATTATGATTGTTAGATTGTATTGTGATTGATGATGAAAGACTTAGGATAATTCTAATTAGTCCGAACGGAGCGGTTCTTGATATTCCTTAGTTTCGAAACTTTCGGAGCTATCGAAAGTTTCGAAACTATCGTAACGTCGAAACGCTCTATTCTCTCCAATTATAATTGATCCGGAATGGAAATTAAGGATTGGTGACTGATTACGATATAGGAATTGATGGGTAGTAGATACGGGTTCACATAGAGCGTGGATTCTCGTTAGTTTCGAAAGGATCGAACTATCGAGAACGAACTACCTATCAATTCGTATGTCTAATTAGTTATTCGATCAATATTGGACTTCGGTCTCTTTGTGAAAGACCATAGCCTTTGGCTATGACTGGACTTCGGTCTCTTTGTGAAAGAATGTAGGGTGGGATTCGTCCCCTGGGGAGATATCCCCTGTAGTCTGAGCTCAGGTCTAACCCATAATGTGATTGTTTCATGGCCTTCGGGCACAATATAAGCATATATATATACTGACATTGATATGGAAATGATACTGATATTGATATGGAAATGATACTGAGACTGATGTGGAAATGATATAGTTATTATTATTGATGATATAAATGTTGTTTAACATGTCATAGATATATGTTCCCTGCATTCATGCATAGAGTTATACTTGCTGAGACATTAGTCTCACCCCACGTTTCGGGGATTTCTTTAGTGTGCAGGCGTCCAGAAGACATTGAGGATTGGGAAAGAGTTGGTGGAGCTTAACTGTATTAGAATAGGATGCCTTGTATTAAAGTTGGTCTATTTGTAATAAGAATGTTTGATGAATTATTTGATATGTATTGGTAGGTAGATGGATATTGTTGTATATGTGGTTGAATTTCCTATTTTGGCCACGGAGGCCCTATTTGATATTAGTGGATTGTCATTATAAACTGCACTGGTGTTTTCTGGGTTTCAGATGAAGTTCTAAAATTTGGAAATGTCCAGTTTATAGGGGAAACTCTGCCGAATTTTCGGTAGGAGTTTATGAACTTTAACACTCCAAAGTGTTAGTTCTTCCCCTATAATTTAGTTTAGTTTTGGTATTACCTTGTGATGCATGAAAGTCGTGAACATCTAAGTAAACGTTGGATTACTTAGGCGTTAAGTATGTATGACGATACTTAAAATAGAGCGAAATAATTTCAGAAATTCGGAATAATGTCTCCAACGGACATTGTTTTGGATTTAGGAAATTAGGGCGTTACAGTTATATTCCTATGAAGCAAAGAGGAAACTTTTGAGAATTTCACAAAATTCTGTAAGAAGGTGCAGAATGAAAAAGGAATCTGCATTTTTGCTATCAGAAGTGATCATGGTGGAGAGTTTGAAAACTCAAGCTTCAGACTGTTCTGTGATGAGAATGGGATCTCACACAATTTCTCTATGGCTAGAACACTTCAGCAAAATGGGGTTGTTGAGAGAAAGAACAGAAGCTTGCAAGAGATGGGAAGAACCATGCTCATTTCAAGCAACCTACCTAGATCCTTCTTGGCAGAAGCTGTTCACACAACATGCTACATTCAGAACAGAATTTTGGTAATACCAATTCTCCAAAGAACTCCATATGAACTGTGGAAAGGAAGAAAGGCCAACATTTCCTATTTCCATATCTTTGGATATGAGTGTTTTATACTTAACACTAAAGATGATTTAGGAAAATTTAAAGCTTACAGAGTATATAACTCAAGAACTTTAGTTGTGGAAGAATCTATTCATGTAAGATTCAATGACTTTAAAGAGACTGATAGGGAACTATTAGATCTAGAAGAGGATTTTGCAGATATGGAGATAAATCCAGATGTTAAATCTGAAAGATCATCTGAAGGACCTGCTGAGCAAAAGAATGAGTCTGTTTCTATAGCTGGACCTTCTCAGACCAACATTGTTGAGTCTCAAACAGAGTATGTACCTCCTCACAATCGTGACTGGAGATACAAGACTCATCATCCAAGAGAGCAAATAATAGGTGATACCTCAGAAGGAATAAGAACAAGATCAAGGCTCAGAAGCTTGAACAATCTTGCACTTCTTTCTGAAATTGAACCTAAAAATATTGAGGAAGCTCTGCATGATGAAGGGTGGATCCTAGCCATGCAAGATGAGCTGAACCAATTTTCTAGGAGTGATGTCTGGAAACTTGTTCCTAAACCCCATGGGAAAACTATCATAGGAACCAAATGGGTGTTCAGAAACAAGTTGTCAGAAGAAGGAAAGGTGGTCAGAAACAAGGCCAGGCTTGTTGCTCAAGGCTACAATCAGCAAGAAGGTATTGATTTTACTGAAACTTTTGCTCCTGTAGCAAGGTTGAAGCAATTAGGATTTTACTCTCTTATGCAGTAAATAATGGCATCACCTTATATCAGATGGATGTAAAGAGTGCCTTTCTCAATGATTTTATTGAGGAAGAGGTCTATGTTAGACAACCACCAGGTTTTGAAGATACTACTTTTCCAGAACATGTTTTCAAACATAAAAAGGCTCTTTATGGTCTGAAACAAGCACCAAGAGCTTGGTATGACAGATTGAGCAATTTTTTGTGTAAAAATGGTTTTCAAAGAGGAAAAGTAGATACCACTCTTTTCAGAAAAAATGACTAACAAAGATTTCATTCTTGTTCAGATATATGTGGATGACATTATTTTTGGTTCTACTCATTCATCTCTGTGCAAGGAGTTTTCTAAGCTCATGCAATCTGAATTTGAAATGAGCATGATGGGGGAACTCAAGTTCTTCCTAGGGCTTCAGATTAAGCAACAATCTAATTGTATATGGATCTATCAGGAGAAATATACTAAGGAAATGCTTAAGAAGTTCAACATGAATGATTGCAAGCCTATGACTACTCCTATGCATCCTTCAATTGTTCTTAACAAAGATGAAGGAGAGGAACCAGTAAATCAAACCTTGTATAGAGGAATGATTGGCTCATTACTGTATCTAACAACAAGCAGACCTGACATTATGTTCAGTGTATTTCTCTGTGCTAGATTTCAGTCTGATCCAAGAGTTTCTCATTACAAAGCTGTAAAGAGAATTTTCAGATACTTAAATGGTACTGCTAATCTTGTTCTTTGCTATAAGAAGAGTAAGGATTGCAGGTTAGTGGGATTTTGTGTTGCTGATTTTGCTGGAGATAGAATTGAAAGAAAATCAACCATTGGTGGATGTCATTTCATTGGTGAAAACATGATTAGCTGGTCCATCAAAAGGCAAAGCACAATTGCACTTTCAACAGCTGAAGCTGAATACATTGTTGCAGCCAGTTGTTGTTCACAACTGCTATGGGTAAAATATCAGTTAGAAGACTTTAATATTGATGTTCAGTCTATTCCTATGATGTATGCTAATATCAATGCAATTAATCTTTCTAAGAATCCTATTCAACATTCTAGGGCAAAACATATAGAAATCAAGCATCATTTCATTAGAGACTATGTTCAGAAAGGAGTTTTTGATATAAAGTTCATTGATACTGATCATCAATGGGCTGATATATTCACAAAGCCTCTGACTAAAGATAGATTTAAGTTCATAAGGGATAATCTGAATATCTTGGCTTTTTCTTAAAAATAATTGAATGCAACTGAACATGCATCATCTGAACATCATCTGAATGCATGAGTGCATCTGAACATGCATCATCTGAAACTCATGGTGCATCTGAAGAACCTTAGTCTGATGACGTGGCAAGCTGAAACGATTGATCTCCCTCTCGGAGAAACTGCTCATAACATGATTGCACGTTCTCCAAGACTGCAACTGCCATCATTAAAGTTGTTTTACGGCTATTTAAGAGAGATGATTAAGACATTCAAGGCTACTGCTATCATTGTCTCTCTCTCTTTGCTGTAAGCTGTTGAGTTTTCTCTTGTGCCCTAAGTTCTTCGTCTTTCTCAAGCGTTCTTCAATGGCGTCCAAGAAATCTGCAGGAGGTCAGATTGTGCCTTCCAGGTGAAGTTGAAATTTCAATCACAAGAAGGGGGGTTGAATTGTGATCTCTTTAAAACTTCCTGCAACTTAGGTTTTTAATACTGTGCTTGCTCAAGATAATCTTGGCTTAGTATTAAAAATTCTTTCACAAAGATTAGTAATTTAGCAATTTTCAATATAATTTTAAGATTTGATTTACTTAAGTTAATTATGCAGATGTTTACTTAATAAATTTAAAGCAGCTGAAACTTTAAATGATGGAATAGGGAAGAGAAGATCACAACACAAAATTTTATACTGGTTCACCTCTTCCAACCTGAGGCTACGTCCAGTCCCTACACCAAGTAGGATTTTCTTACTCAACTTGATCTTATTATAGAGCTTTGGGTATCCCTTACCCCAAGTATTCCTCTGCAACCTCTTCAGGCTCACTCACAACAATTTTTAGACTTTTTTAAAGGACTGTATTCTTACTGCAACTTCTTCTGCAAAAGATACAGTTTACAAACAGACACTGCAGACACCTACTGCAGGTTCTTTTTCACCACAACTTAGTTGTATCACTTCCAATACAATTTCAGCACACTCACTCAAGAGGCAATTTAGATTTTCCAACCTCTTTTACAATCATACAACCAATTATGTAGTGAAAAAGGAAAAATAAGGATCACAAAAAGATTATAGTAGATAGAGCTGAGCCAGTTCTCTCTCAGAAGCTTGTTCAAAGCAGTTTCTCAGAGTTTGGAAGAGAAAGATGGTTTTCCAGAAGATATAATATGTATTTTCTCAGAGCTGAAGCTTCTTCTGGATTGGTGTATTTTTTTCTTGAAGGGAACTTCACTTTTTATAGGGAAATAGAGGAAAGAGCCGTTGGGATTGTCCAGCTAAGGCTCCTTGAAGTGTCCCTTTCATTTTCAGAATGTACAACTGGATGCAGCTGTATTTTGTCTCTTTCCTATCCTTTCTTCTGCACAACTGTTCTCTTAGTATTTTGCAGCTATTTCTTCTGGAGACTTGCAAAATTCAATTTTCTTCATAGACACTTTGCTTATAAGAGATTTATGTGAATCTTTATTATCAAGGAATGATAAAAGCATAGTTTTATCAATTTGTTCCTTCTGCAGATGTTCTTGATAGTGAATTCCTTTAGCAGAAAATGGTTCTTGCTTTTCTGTAATGACCATCTTCTTTGTGGATTCTAAATGACTTATTTTCATGTTAATTGAACTAGTCTTCTTCTGTTAATCTTCCCAGAACTGTGTGTTGCTTCTTCTGCAGAATTCTACTGCATAATTCATTTGCAGATTGTGTAGATTCTGTAGACAATTCTGATTTTTTTCAAAATGAATCTCCCTTCTAATATATTATTGTTGAAACACTTTTCAAAGCAAGGTTGTGCTTTCTTCTTGAACAGGTTCTTTTACTTTCTGGTTCTTCTCCAGGGTTGTTTCTTTTTTATTCTGTGTAGAAAATACTTTTCTTTAAATTTCTCAATGGCTTTCTTGCTTTCACTTGTTACATAAAAAATTTCAGCTTGTTTGTGATATGTCCAAGTCAAGCTGCTTTGAGAAGGTATCTTCTAGAGACTTTTCCTGTAGTTTCTTAGATACTCAAAGTGAAATGATTAGTTCCATTTAAATCAGAATTACAGCAAGTGAATTTTGATTGTTTGTCATCTTTAAAACCATTTAATAGGATTTTTGGATCTTACAATCTCCCCCTTTTTGATGATGACAACTTTTCAAAATTTAGCTTGTGTTATTCTGGTTTTGATTTATCAAACATAAGGCTCCCCCTGAATTTTTGATGCCAAATAACTGATTTAAAATTGGAAGCCATGTTTGCAGCACAAAAGATGAATTAAAACTAGCAAGAATGCATGACAACATTCATGTTCATTGATTGTTCAAAATAGGCCAATACATCTTAGTCAAGCCTTCATCAAAATATAGAAGCAGTTCAAAATACTTAATAATATGCCAAGTCATATAGGACCAACAGAACATTAGCTCAACAACTCCCCCTAAATTTACTACTTCTCCCCCTTTGTCATCAATCAAAATACAATATAAGCCCTCTGTCTAAGGAGAAGCAGAATCATCATCTCCTATTTGGAAGGAGAGGAATGGTCAGAAGATGATGAAGTAGAGGGTTGCAGAATATTCTGTGGTGGCTGGAAGGGAACAAATGGCATTGGAGGTGCTTGAGGTGCAATGATTGGCAGCACAAAAGTGTTAAACCAAAATTGATGTTGGGTGAATCTGCCAATCATGTCATTTACAGAATTCTGCAGCACATTTACATTTGAGAAGAGTTTTTTTATGTCAGCTTTGATCTTGCTGACTTGTCTTTCAACAATTTAAGAAGAAAGTGGGTTAACTGTGTTTGCAGGTTCTGTTGCTGCTTCTTTAGACTTGTCAAATGATGGAGCAGGAGGATCATTGGTTTTTTCAGAACTCAATTGCTGGAGAACAGTCTCCATTGATGAGAGTGTGGCAGAGATGTGTGGAATGTTCTCTGTGATAGGTGCAGAAGGAGGAAGGGATGAATCCATGATAGGAGAGGCAAGAAATTGATTGACAAATTCTGTACCAACTGTTCCTATAGATGGAACAGACTGAGCTTCTTCTTTTGGATTCTCCTCTTCTTCTGAAATGTGTAGCTCAACTGTGCGAACAGGAGAAGATGGAATTTGACTTTCATTGATAGGATCAATGTTCATTTGTTCATGACCTGAAGAACATGGGTTTTGAATTAAGGGACTACTAAGAAAAGGAATTGCTAAAATACTTGAAACAAGCATTGTAAGGGTATTGCAAGCCATACCTTCTGAAGAATCAACTCCAGCATTTTCTGCAGAGGTATCATTTGCTTCTAACATTAAGGTGTCTTTTTATTTATCATTATTTCTTTCAACACTTTCTACAGCAACATCCTTTTCAGTTTCATCTTCAGGGAAATTTTTGTCACTATCTTCAAATGTGAAGGGTGAAGGAGGTTCTAGGCTTGGAGAGTTTATACGAATCTGCTCACTTTCTACAGGACTTGCACCTTCTTCTATAGGTGCTGAGGTACCTTCTCCACCTCTCTTCCTTTTCCTACTGAAGGTTTTGTCAAAAGACCTTTGCTTGGTCCAAGGATTCTCTTGAGCATCTCCTTCTTCTTCTTCTCCTCCATCAGAACTACTCTCCATATATTTAGAGATGTCAGGAATTTTGATATGCATCTTTCTTATGTTGTTTCTATCAAAGAATGTGAATTCTTCATACATCTCTTCATCTTCTAAAGACACTTGGTGATGTTTAAATATAAAGGTGAGCAACATCCCATATGGTAGACATGCATAGGATCTAATGGGTTAGCAGCAAAAATCATGGTCCTAAGAATGATGTAAGCAAGGGAAACTGGCTCTCCTCTCAAAAGATGATATAATATGAGTAAATCTTGATCAGATACTCTATCCAAGGTACCACCTCTAGGTATAATTGAATAGCAACACAGTTTATGAAATATTCTACAAATTGGGCTCAGCTTGCTAGAAACAAGATCAGAAGAGTAGTCACTTAATACCTTCTGGATGACCTCATTTCTTGTAGTTCCAGCAGAAGAATACCAGTTGTCTTCATAAAGCTGATTAGGACAGTGAGGAAGACCTAAGACTTCTTCTATGGATTCAGCTGTAAGGATGATGGTGGATCCTTTTATATCTGCTACAAGGGAATTTCCATCACTTCTGTACTCACTTGCTGCAGCATAAAAGGCTTTAACTAGCCTGGGATAAACAGGTTTCCTAATGAGAAGAAAGTCTCCTCAACCTTGTAGTTTAACAAAATGATTAGCATCCCATCCTTCTTTTCTCACTTCTTGCAGCAGAAAAATCTTTCCAGGAATGATGGTCTTCCATTCCCATTTTTCATAAAAGGATTTCAGCATTTCTTTGTTGGTAAAGAGGTCTTGGTTGGCATCTTCTTCTTCTTCTGATGGATCACTTTCTTTAGTACTTTCATCACTCAACTTTTGAGAATCATCCTTAAGTTCATCAGTTGTGAATGAGTTCTTTTTGGTTGGTGAGGGAATGTCTACCTGGATAGGTTGATCAGGATCGTTTCATATAGTGTGAAACTTGGCCTTATTCCTCTCAGACCTTCTAACACGAACCACATTTTCAAAGATTGGCTCTTTTCCTCTAGAGGAGGAGGGACCTTCAGAGACTGATGGTTTATGGAAAGTGTGATGATGAGGTTCAGATGAAGTGATTGGTTCTGGTTGGATAGTTGACAGAGGTTGTACATCAAGAGCTTCTTCAAAAGGGATTACTTGCATTTTAGCTGATGGTGTATAGTTATGATTATTTGGGGAGTTCTCAGGATCAGCAGAGGATAAGGTTACCTTCTTATTTGAAGTTTGCTTGATCCTCATTATGAGAGAGAATTGATTTACCAGAGAGAAGAAAAACAGAGTATGAAGGTTTTGGCGAAAGAGGATGGAATGGGAGTTTCTTACAGATGAATGATTATGAGGAGAAGAGGCATTGGAGGAATTACACTTGAAGTGAGGAATATTAAGGCTCTGTCTCAACTAGCCGTTTGAGAAGCTGAAGAGTACGCGCGAAAGAGAGAGAAAGAGAGAGAGAACGTTTGAGCAGCTCAGTTTTTTGTGGAAGCAGTTGATGCTTCCAACGGTCAGAGCCTTAATTGCAGTTTTTGTGAAATAATTGTCTTTTTTTTTACGAAGGACAAAAGCTTACTTTTCTTAATCCTTTTTGCACTTGAGCCAAACATATAGGACAACTATTCAAGGTTTGACTTAGCAAAATAAAGTTATTTTATCAAAATAACTTTATTTGGTTATTGTGTCAAGAAAGTGACATTTCCTAGTATCATTGACAACTAAGGGTATGCAAATGAGTTAGAGCATGATAGCCTTTTCTGTATTTTATCAGATTTTGCATGTTATGACCCTTCTTGGTTCCAGAAGAAGGTGATTCTTCTGTAAACAGAAGTACAGAGTTTTTATCCTCATATTATTATTCTTCTGAACTTTCCAGAAGAAGGATTTTACACACACACACACACACACACACACACATATATATAGCATCAGATTGATCCACAAGCAGAATTTAGTTTAATCATATGAAGTTCATCCCTTTGAAACACAAACCTATCTTCTATAAGTGGTTTTGTAAACAAATCAGCAATCTGTAGCTTTGTTTTAATGAACTTAAGTTCAATATTATTCTTCTGGACATGATCTCTTATAAAATGGTGCTTTATATCAATATGTTTTGATCTGGAGTGTTGAATGGGATTTTTGGACAGATTTATAGCACTAGTATTGTCACAGAAGATAGGGATTTTGGAGTACCTTAGACAATAGTCTTCTAGTTGATGCTTTATCCATAGCATTTGAGAGCAACAACTTGAAGCAGAAACATATTTAGCTTCTACAGTAGATAGAGCTATGGTTGGTTGTTTTTTGCAAGACCAGGATATTAATGATTCTCCTAGGAATTGACATCCTCCACTTGTACTTTTTTTATCTAGTCTATCTCCAACATAATCAGCATCACAATATCCTGTTAGATCAAAATTTGTACCTTTCTTGTACCAAAGACCAAGATTAGTAGTTCCAACAAGATATCTAAATATTCTTTTTACTGCAGCAACATGTGATTCCTTTGGAGAGGATTGAAAGTCCTACAGAAAATAGGAGATATGGTCTACTAGCAGTTAGATATAATAATGATCCAATCATGCCTCTATATTCCTTTCTGAAATAGATTTTCCATTAATATCCAAGTCTAGAATTGTTGAAGGATGCATGGGTGTTCCCATTGGTTTAGAACTATCCATTTTATATTTTTTAAGAAGATCTTTTATATATTTTTCTTGAAAAATGAAGATTCTTTTTTCTTCTTGTTTAATTTGTAACCCAAGAAAATATTTTAGTTCACCCATGAGACTCATCTCAAATTCACCTTTCATAAGATCAGAGAATTCTTCACAAAGGTTTAGATTAGTAGATCCAAAAATTATGTCATCAACATAGATTTGAACAACTAGTAATTCTTTCTTAAAGGATTTTCTAAATAAGGTAGTATCAACCTTTCCTCTTGTGAAATCATTTTTAAGTAAGAAATTACTAAGTCTTTCATACCAAGCTCTAGGGGCTTGCTTTAATCCATATAAAGCTTTAGTAAGTTTGAAGACATGATTTGGATAATTTTTATTTTCAAAACCAGGAGGTTGATGAACATAAACTTCCTCATTTATAAATCCATTTAAAAATGCACTTTTAACATCCATTTGATATAACTTAAAATTTTTATGTGCAGCAAATGCAAGAAGTATTCTAATAGCTTCTAATCTAGCTATAGGAGCAAAGGTTTCATCAAAATCAATACCTTCTTGTTGATTGTATCCTTGAGCTACTAACCTTGCTTTGTTTCTGATCAACTACCTTTTTCATCCATTTTATTTCTAAAAACCCATTTAGTTCCTATGATGGAATGATCTTCTGGAGATGGAACTAGGGTCCAGACTTTGTTCTTATCAAAATGTTCCAATTCTTCTTTCATTGCTTCTACCCAGGATTCATCTTCTAGAGCTTCATTCACATTTTTGGGTTCTATTTGTGACAGAAGAGCAACATCATATTCAATATTCTTTAGTTGGGATCTGGTTTTTACACCTTCTGCAGTGTTTCCAATGATTTGATCATGGGGGTGAGCTGTGATCATCTTCCAGCTTCTAGGAAGATCCTTTCTATGTGTGCAGATATCTTCTGCAAGGTTTTCTATAGGTTCAACCTGTTTAGTGGTTTCTTCTGAAGAGACATCTTTATAGGAAGAAGCCTTATGTATTACATCAAATTCATCATTTGAATCTCTTCTGTTCTTTCCTTGAGAAGAGAGGTTAGTATCATTGAAAATCACATGCATGCTTTCTTCTATAGTTTGATTGCTAACATTATAAATTCTGTAAGCCTTTGAGGTGGTGGAGTATCCAAGAAATATTCCTTTTTTAGATTTAGCATCAAACTTTTCAAGATTTTCTTTGTTATCTAAAATATAACAGTCACATCCAAACACATGAAAGTATGCAATATTTGGTTTCCTTCCTTTCCAAAGTTCATATGGAGTTTTATTAAGGATGCTTCTTATAGTAACTATGTTAAGTATATAGCATGATGTGGATACAGCTTCAGCCCAAAAATATTTTTGAATTCCACTATCACTTAACATAGTTCTAGCCATTTCTTGGAGGGTTCTATTTTTTCTTTCAACAACTCCATTTTGTTGAGGAGTTTTTGGACAAGAAAAATCGTGAGAAATTCCATTTTCATCAAAGAATCTTTTAAATGAGAAATTCTCAAATTCACCTCCATGATCACTTCTAACAGAGGCAATCACTTGTCCACTTTCATTTTGTATCTTTTTGGAGAAGATTTTAAAAGCATCAAATGATTCATCTTTGGTGGTAAGAAATAAAACCCAAGTGTATCTAGAATAATCATCTACTACAACAAGTCCATATTTCTTTCCATTTAAACTTGGTGTCTTGGTAGGACCAAATAGATCAATATGAAGTAATTCAAGAATTCTTTTAGTGGTTATTATATTCTTTGGATGAAAGCTGGAGTGAGTATGTTTCCCTTTAGTACAAGCATCACATACTCTGTCTTTTTCATACATTAATTTTGGCAATCCTCTAACCAAATCTAATTTAGATAATTTTGGGATGCTTTTCATATTTAGATGACCAACTTTTCTATGCCAAGTTCATTTGTAATTTTCAAAAGATGCAAAGCAAGTATGATCAGATAATTCTTCTAAGCATATGCTGTAAAGATTCTTATTTCTTTTTCCAGAAAATAGGATTGTTCTAGTGGTTGAATCTCTTATTTCACAAAATGTTGGTTGAAACATAACTTCATAGCCACTGTCACAAAGTTGACTTATGCTAAGAAGATTATGTTTTAAACCTTTCACATAGTAAACATTGTTAATTTGAGTAGAATTTTGCATACCTATCTTTCCAATACCTTTGATTTGTGCCTTGTTGTTGTCTCCAAAAGTTATTGTACCTCCTTCTATTCTGTGTAGTTGAATGAATTTGTTCTTGTCCCCAATCATATGTCTTGAGCAGCCACTGTCCAAGAACCATTGCCCTTTCCTTTTGACAGTTTTTGTTTGCTCCAACATCAGAAGATAATAATGATTTAGGTACCCAAATTTTGTTGGGTCCTGAGTGGTTAGGTACCTTTCTTTTAAATCTCCCATTTCTTCTGTAACATTCATAGGATGTGTGTCCTGTCTTGTTACACCAAGAACATTTAGGAGGTTGCCTTTTGGCAGGTACAAAGTTTTGAAAATCTTAGTTGATTGATTTTGATTGTATCCTAATCCTCTTTTATCAGAGGTTTCCCTACTGTTTCTAATGAGTTTGTTTAAGTTGTTTGTACTGTTAACAAATTTACATAGATCATTTTGCAGTTCAATAATCTTTTTTTGCAGAAGATCATTTTCTGTTTTTAATGATACACAGTTTCTATCTTCTGCAGTATCAGATTTGATTTGTTTTATCTGTTCAGAAAGTTTGAAATGAGATTGTTGAAGACAAAGATTAGTTTTAACTAGTCTTTAATTATCTTCTTTAAGTTTTTCATTTTCTTCCTTTGTTTTAACTAGCTGTTCTATTAGGAGAGCACATTTCTGAGCTAAGGTGTGAGTCAGAAAATAAATTTTCAAATGCATCCTCTAATTCTCTATATGCAGTGGGGTTATAGGTTATTACCTCATCATCTTCTTCTTACTTATCATCCATGAGGCACAGGTTTGCTGTTTCATCTTCTGCATCTTCTTCTGATGAGCTCTCTGAGTCATCCCAAGTAGCCATCATAGCTTTCTTCCTCTGATCAGCTTTTAGTTGAGGACATTCAGCCTTGATGTGCCCTGGCTTATTGCATTCAAAGTAGATAATTTGGCTTTTTTATCCTTCATTCTTTTGTCCATCTTTCTTGAAGTTGAAGAATCTTTTTCCTTTTCCCTTCCTTCTAATCAACCATTGATTCCTTTTGTATATAAAGGCTAATTCATCATCTTCTTTAGAAGAGGGTTCATCTGTATCATCTGCTTTATCTTCAGTAGATGCAGAATTGGTTTTCTTGGATGAGCTGGCCTTGAGAGCTATTGATTTGTTTTTTCTTGGTAGTTCATCCATAAGTTCTTGCTCATGAACTTTTAAGGAACCAAGAAGTTCATCTAATTTCAGGACAGCAAGGTCCTTTGCTTCTTGTGTTGCTGTTACTTTAGGCCTCTATATTCTTGGAAGACTTCTTAATATTTTTCTTACTTGCTCTTCATTAGAATAGCTTTTTCCAAGAGATTTGAGATCATTGATGATAACAGTAAACCTGCTAAACATCTCATCAATTGTTTCATGTTCAATCATATTGAACATTTCATATTGATGGATCAGAATGTTGATTTTTGATTCCTTCACTTGGTCTGTACCTTCATGGGAGATTTTGAGAGTATCCCATATTTCTTTAGCTGTAGAGCATCCAACAACTTTGTCATATTCACCTCTGCTAAGAGCACAGAGAAGAAAGAATTTTGCCTTGGAATTTAGAAGATATCTCTACTTATCTTCTGAAGTCCATTCTTCTCTTGGTTTTGGTTTTGGAGGTTCTTCTACAACTTCAGATTCTCCTTCTATAGAAGAACCTAGAATTCTTGTCCTTCTGGATGTTGGAATGAAATTTCCACTTTCTATGATATCCCAAAGATCAATGTCTTGAGATTCTAGAAACAGTTTCATTCTATCTTTCCAGTAGTAATAATCTTTCCCATTAAATGCTGGTGGTCTATTTGTTGATGATCCTTCTGGAATGAACATTGCAGCTCCATGGTTGGCCATCTCCCTTGATCTTTCCTCTTTCACTGTTAAGTGAGTTCAACCCAAGAGGCAAGCTCTGATACCAATTGAAGTTGAAATTTCAATCACAAGAAGGGGGTTGAATTGTGATCTCTTTAAAACTTCCTGCAACTTAGGTTTTTAATATTGTGCTTGCTCAAGATAATCTTGGCTTAGTATTAAAAATTCTTTCACAAAGATTAGTAATTTAGCAATGTTCAATATAATTTTAAGATTTGATTTACTTAAGTTAATTATGCAGATGTTTACTTAATAAATTTAAAGCAGCTGAAACTTTAAATGATGGGATGGGGAAGAGAAGATCACACACACAGAATTTTATACTGGTTCACCTCTTCCAACCTGAGGCTACGTCCAGTCCCTATACCAAATAGGATTTTCTTACTCAACTTGATCTTATTACAGAGCTTTGGGTATCCCTTACCCCAAGTATTCTTCTGCAGCCTCTTCAGGCTCACTCACAACAATTTTCAGACTTTTTTAAAAGACTGTATTCTTACTGCAGCTTCTTCTGCAGAAGATACAGTTTACAAACAGACACTGCAGACACCTACTGCAGGTTCTTTTTCACCACAACATAGTTGTATCACTCCAATACAATTTCAGCACACTCAATCAAGAGGAAATTTAGATTTTCCAACCTCTTTTACAATCATACAACCAATTATGTAGTGAAAAAGGAAAAATAAGGCTCACAAAAAGATTACAGTAGATGCAGCTGAGCCAGTTCTCTCTCAGAAGCTTGTTCAAAGCAGTTTCTCAGAGTTTGGAAGAGAGAGATGGTTTTCCAGAAGATATAATATATATTTTCTCAGAGTTGAAGCTTCTTCTGGATTGGTGTATTTTTTTCTTGAAGGGAACTTCCCTTTTTATAGGGAAATAGAGGAAAGAGCCGTTGGGATTGTCCAGCTAAGGCTCCTTGAAGTGTCCCTTTCATTTTCAGAATGTACAGCTGGATGCAGTTGTATTTTGTCCCTTTCCTGTCCTTTCTTCTGCAGAGCTGTTCTCTTAGTATTTTGCAGCTATTTCTTCTGGAGACTTGAAAAATTCAATTTACTTCATAGACACTCTACTTATAAGAGATTTATGTGAATCTTTATTATCAAGGAATGATAAAAGCATAGTTTTATCAATTTGTTCCTTCTGCAGATGTTCTTGACAGTGAATTCCTTTAGCAGAAAATGGTTCTTGCTTTTCTGTAATGACAATCTTCTTTGTGGATTCTAAATGACTTATTTTCATGTTAATTGAACTAGTCTTCTTCTATTAACCTTCCCAGAACTGTGGGTTGCTTCTTCTGCAGAATGCTGCTGCATAATTCATTTGCAGATTGTGTAGATTCTGTAGACAATTCTGTTTTTTTCAAAATGAATCTCCTTTCTAATATATTATTGTTGAAACACTTTTCAAATCAAGGTTGTGCTTTCTTCTTGAACAGGTTCTTGTACTTTCTGGTTCTTCTCCAGGGTTGTTTCTTTTTTATTCTTTGTGCAAAAAATACTTTTCTTTAAATTTCTCAATGGCTTTCTTGCTTTCACTTGTTACATAAACAATTTCAGCTTGTTTGTGATATGTCCAAGTCAAGTTGCTTTGAGAAGGTAGTCATCTTCTAGAGACTTTTCCTGTAGTTTCTTAGATACTCAAAGTGAAATGATTAGTTCCATTTAAATCAGAATTACAACAAGTGAATTTTTATTGTTTGTCATCTTTAAAACCATTTAAGAGGATTTTTGGATCTTACACCAGGACCATCAACCTAGACGAACTTGAAGCTGGTGGCATCAACCTCTATGATATCTTCGACTCATGTGGATGGACCAACTTCTTCTCAGTCATTTATTGTGCTTGGCATGAACAAAGCGTCATTGACTTCTGGAAAAATGCTGAGGATATTTCAAGTCAGGATGGGAAATATCAAGGTCTGAAGACTAAAGTATTGGGTGTCAAGGTGATTGTAGATGCTGATGTCCTTGCTGAAGTAACTGGTGTTCCCAACTCTGGTGAAATGTTTGTACCTGATTGGGAGTTGAGGAATGGAGGTATCAAAATGTTCACCAAGAAGCTATATGGAACAGAAGACCCCGGTGATCTGAAGAGTTCTCTCATGCATCCCAAGGCTAGGATTCTTCATGCTATTCTTCATTGTTGCGTTGTGCCCAAGCATTGAAGGAAGAATCACGTTTCCGAACTTGAGAGGATATGTTTGATTCATCTTCTGGACAAGAAGCCTCTGAACCTCCCTAGGATTATTCTCTACAACATGCTAAAGAGAGTAAATGATTCAGTAGAAAGCTTCACTCAAACCACTCTTATCACCAAGATCCTGCTGAAGTACAATGTTCCCATTGAGAGACTCTATAATCATAAAGGTCCTCCTCTTTTCTCTCTGGTGAATATCAAGAAGATGGGCAATCTTGTGAAGAAGCCATCACCTGAAAGGACTCTGATGGAAGAAGCAGTGAATGTGAAAGCTAAGAGGACTGAGAAAAGCCCTTAGAAAGTACTTGAAATTCTTGAGGATGAGTTGACTGGAGACCCTCACAAGGAAAAGTTTGTCTCAGCACAAACCCCAACAAAGGTTTTCAAGAAGAAGAGATCAAAGGTGCTTCAGAAGGAAATTCAGAAGGAAGTACCTGCTGTTAAAGAAGTCCAGGTCAGTTTGTCTGAACCTGCTCAGAATGTGCCTGCACAGACTGAGATTGTGGGTCGAACAGCTGAAGTCTCTACTGTTTCCATTCAGCCTACTCTCACTCTGGGAGGACAGGTGGAAGACAGCAACAAGATAGAATCTGAATATCTTAGAACTGTTGGTGTTTCTGTGCCTATCCAAGCTATTCCCCTTGCTACCAGTCTACTTGAACCTGACATCAGAAAGGTAGTAGAAGAAATAGAAGAAGAAGAGAGGAAGAAGAACAAGAGAAATAAGACTTTGCACTTGTTGTTGCTGCTCAGTAAGCTGTGTTGGAGGGTGCTAGACTTGAGCAAGAATCCAGACTCAAAAGAAGAAAAGCCAGTGCTCAGTTTAGAAGGAAAAAAAAAGAAGAAGACTCTTTACTCCTGTTGTTGATGATGCCCTTCAGAGGGTTACTAGAAGCAAAAGCATTCAGCAAGAGGATGTTGTTGCTTTTCAGAAGATGGCTGAGGACCAAAGAAAGAAGAAGCTGGAGGATCTAAAACAGAAGAAACAGGCTTAAGGAGGCCCTGTGGCTGCTCCTAAGAGGCCCAGAGTCATTTTTGGAAATGTGTCCACTTCAGAGGATGAAGCTCCTCCTCCTCCGCCTAAAGTTGTAAGCATGGCAGAAGAAGTGCCTCCACCCTCCCCATCTCATTCTTCATCATCGTCATCACTCTCAGGCTATTCAGAGTTAAATACTGACAATGAAGAGCCAAGCTGGGGATGGAAGGGAGGAAACATTCCTCTATCTAGGGCTGAGTTGCTAAAGGAAAAGCCCAGAGATTTGATTAGAGAACCTACATATGATCTTGCTCTAAATTTCAAGAATAATGAGCAAATGATATGGGCTGCTGAAGTGCCTCACAAGTTCTACAATGTACCCATCAAGGAAAGGCTAAGAGTGCCCAAATTTCCTAATCTATATGAAGAGCTGTTGTTTTTCAAGGAAGCTACACCTTTGCTACCTACACCTCCTTCCAGGCTTATTTTGGAAACTGGTGTTGAAACTAGGAAAAGAAGGCTGCACAACTCAGGGGGAGTAAGTATCTCAGATTTTATGGAGCAGATAAAGAATGGTGTTGTCACCCATAATCACAAATGGAGGTTACTGGACCCTTTCTCTCAGGATCAGCATGCTCTATCTTATGAAGAATGGATTGTTGTCAGAATGCTGTGTCTTGAAGCTGAACTTGTAGATAAGTACAGTGGTTCCTTTGGCAAGAAGGACTTCAGACCACCCAGTCATGTGCATACAAAGCTGTCTACTTCCATTCTGGTGAATCCTGATAAGATTGTTCCTAGGTATCCTTATGCTGATTCTTATCAGATGAAAGACAAGTTCATTGCTTCTGAAGGAGGAGAGCCCCCAAGAGAACTGTCTGAAGAAGACTGGAACAATCTGGCTGAAGATGTATTTTCTGAACAAGGCATGGATCACTCTCTGTATGAAGCCATGTGGGATTATCACTGGAAGATTGTGGAGAAGAATGGAAGCTGTTCTGGTGTCAAATCGGATGATTTTGATTCCATGGTGAAGGTTGGCAAGAACACCACCCAGGAAACTCCTACTTTCTTCAGAGGGAAATCCCTAGCTTTGACTTTGATCATGACTTCAAAATGCATCATGAGTGGGAAGTGACTCAGTATGTGGGTAATGTTGAATACTTTGTGCAAGTCTCTGATCCAAGGAAGTTCAAACTTCCAAAGGGTTTCAAGTTCTGGAGGTTCACAGGAAGATATTTGACCTTGGTCTTTTATGAAGAAAATATGGAAGCTGAGCTGGTTGCCTTGTCAAGAGAGAATAGAGCTCTGCAGGTTCAGAATGCTAAGCTTCTACAAAGGACTGATGAGATTCTTGATTCTCAAGCTCAGATTAAGGCTGGTCAGGATGAGCTGAAGGCAGCTGTGGCAGCAGAACTTGAGAAGCAAAGGCTAGCAATGCAAGAGATGTTTGAGCAAGCTTTCAACAGACTGAGATCTAGTTGATGAATGATGTTATTTTATTTCTCAGACTATGTTTCTTTTGTGTGTTATGATCAAACAATCCAATTGATTAATGCATGAGTTTTTGCATGGGCATTTATTGCTGTTGGTTGCTATTACTGTTTTTAGTCGTAACTGTTGTTATTATATTCTCTTTCTTCAACTGTCTGTTGCTAACCCTTTTCATTGATGACAAAAGGGGGAGTAATGTTGAGAAGTACTGGACAGGTAGTAATAAATAGTGGTTGATATTTTTTTACGACTAACAGTAACAGGATCTGAAGGTTGCACAGAAAGTAAGACACAATCTCAAGGAAAGCACAACTTCAGACTCATTTAGGATATTGGATTAAAAAGGGGGAGAATTCCTTTACTCTTATTCTCTATTAATTTTTTTTATCCCCACTATATTTTATATTTGTCATCATTAAAAAGGGGGAGATTGTTGAGTCTCTGAAGATAATTATTAGAAAATGAGAAATTTATCTTGAGTCTCATGCTCTTAAAATTTTAATGGATTACAAATATAAAACATAGAGATGTTTACAAGAAAATCCTCTCACAAACACTCTGTTAAATTTTCAGATCAACAGTGTTGAGAAGGATCATCTGAAAGACTTCAGAACGTCTTTAAAGCCAAACATCATCTGAAACCATAAGACTTGGTTGTTTGCATCTGAAGGCTGAAGGTATCAGAATCAAGTGAAGACCTTTTGAAGAAGTTGTTGTCTATGCAGAACGTTCATCTTCTTGGTCTAACTTATTTCAGCACAAGAGTCAGACATGCTTTCCTACCTCATTCAAGAGTATTGCAAAAATAAGGAAATTCTGCAACTCCTGCTGCACCTGCAACGAAAAGCATTGTGTGCGCAGAACCTGCACCTGCAAAGCGTCCCAGGTTTTGCTGAAAAAGAAGCCCAACGTCTTGGAAGCATTCAATTCTATTTGACAACGGGAAACAGAGTATCAAATGCTATTTAAAGGCTCGTGAAGTTGAAGTTAATGACAGAGAGAAGAATTCTTTGATCCCTTACGCTGTAAAAATCACTCTGATAATTTCTTAAAAAATCTTATTTGATATCCTGAGTGTATCTCAGTTTGTACTTGTGTTCTAGCTATCTTCTGAAGATAGTCTTATAGGACATTCCCTGTTTTAGGTTAAACAGTTTGGGTTATAAGCCTGGAGAGGCTTTCTGTATAAAAGA
Organism: Sesbania bispinosa; assembly: GCA_026901365.1. NCBI lineage: Eukaryota > Viridiplantae > Streptophyta > Magnoliopsida > Fabales > Fabaceae > Sesbania > Sesbania bispinosa. Next base: position 454,083 of record QLOH01000343.1, read on the forward strand.
ATACTTGGGTTTTACACTTGGTTAAGTGTTTGAGAGCTTGAAGAGGCTTGGTGAAAGAAAGAATACTTGTGGTAGAGCCTGAAGAGGCTTGACAGAAAAGAATACTTGTATTTCTTGCAAGGATAGTGGACATCCAGTGGTGGTTCGCCTCTGGGACTGGACGTAGCTCACAGTGGAAGTGAGTGAACCAGGATAAATCTGGTTGTGTTTTCTCTCACCCTTAATCTCTGTCAATTCAATTTATCTTCTAACCAAAAGGGGTGTGAAAAGTATTTTGATTAGAAAACCTTAACGTTCATCAAAAATATATTTGCAAAATTTCTTAAGTTTGGACTTCAGTTCAGAAGGATCAACAAAAACTTTAGATCATAATTCATCGTCTGAAGATTCTTTGAAACAGCTTTCTTAAACAAGTTTTTCAAAAATCTAAGGTTTCCATTGAAACACTATTCAACCCCCCTTCTAGTGTTTCCCTGTGTGTATTTTCAGTAACGTTTTAAAATTTTAGGAATTAGAGGGAAACATTCTTTGAATTGTTGGAATATTTCCATTTATTTTAGAATTCATTCTTTATCATATAAATATTATAAGAATTTTTTAAATAATATCATTAAAAATATTGACAATAATGATTGAAAATCTAAAAAGGAAACATTGAAGATACATACTTCTTAGATTCATTCCTTTTTATTTACATTATAGCTTTCTAAATGGCTTCCCGGTTTAGTTATATCAACCAAAATTGTTATGGAAATGATTGATGATTGATTGGAAACTTTAGATTGACATCATATGTTTGTGGATGAGGACTCGAGGAATTTAGAGCAAGTTATCAACATTGGGATGATTTTTTTAGATGAAAAAAATGTGTTCTAAACTTTATAGTTATTTCTTATTTACTGCATCTTTGTTGTTTTTAGTTGGTTATCTAATTATTTTTAATTCTATATTATTTTAAGATTCACGCTTGTGTGAAATTGGAACAAGATTGATTTTTGAAATTATATATAGTTTTCAAATATAATGTATCAAATTAATGCATGATTGAAATTCGAACGGGGTTGATTTTTGAAATTTATGTTGCATATTTGAAGTGAAATTAAATAAATAAAATTTAATTATATCTAATTCATTCAATATCTTTAATTAGATATATTAAATAAAAATTCTAATATGAAACTATACAATCATATCAATCATGTTAAAATCTAGAGTAACTAAAATTAATTTTAAATATAATGGAGCTAAAATTTTTTTGGTGAATGATTAATTTTTTTGGTTGAATATTGGAGTTAAAATTTGACTTAATATTTTTTCTACAATTCTTCAATTTACGTATAATGCTAATTATTACTCTAAAGTCTTTTAAATATAAACTTTTTGCATCACATTTCCATATATTTAAAGCAATAACAATACATTAGAGAAAAAAAAAAACTTCTCATACATTGCATGAGTATATTTTTTTTGTGTTAACCACAGTAATCTCCTATTATCAGAGACATGCAATCCTATTTGGGGCTTAGTCACATTTAAGACTTCTCACCCCTTCCTAAGAATATGTCTAGTGAATATTGAATTTGAGAGTTATTCCCACAACTCTTTAGTCATCGCATAGATATATGTACTAGTAGTGTAATATAAAGGAGAATTTTTCTAATTTGGGCCACAACCCACAACTGCAAATAACAAATAGACAAGCGAATTGTTTTCTTTTTTTTTGAAAGGGACAAGCGAATTGTTATTCCCACTCCTTTCTGTTTTTGTAAAAATGTTTTGCCTTGTAAATTTAGTCACAACAATAACTTGAATTAACTAAAAAGGTAAAAACAAATTATCATAAAAATAAATGTGATATTTTATTCCTACTTAAAAGCGTTTAATATTGCATTACACACAAAAATTATCTATATATAGTAATAGATGATTTATTGCTACTTAAATATGTAATTGAGGAAATGTTAAAAAGAATATTTTTACACGCTTTTATTCCTACTTTTTTTTGTCAAGCTTTTATTCCTACTTAAAAGCGTTGAATTGCACGCTTCACGTTGTATACTCCCTCCGTTCCTTTTAATATGTCGTTTAAGGTTTTTGCACATGGATTAAGGAATGCAATAAGTGTGTCTTTTTAGATCCATTATTTATAAATATACCCTTTCTCTCTCATTAAAGCATTTAAAGTTCTCCACCATTTCTAGTCATATGCAATAAATACCCCACTATTTAATAATTTTGGAAGAGGGTAAAGTTGAAAAATTAGCATTTATTATTGCCTTGATATGTCAAAACGACAGTTATTTAGAAACAAATTTTAGACTCTAAAACGTCAGATAAAAAAGAACGAAGGGAGTATAAAAAAGAACATAAGTGTTGATCATTGGGTACAACCAATCCCAAAGAAAAAAGAAAGCCAAGAATTGTGTGCTGCGAAATAAGTGTATCAACTTATTGTACAGAGATGGTTTTCGTTTCAAAAATTGTTTTATTTCTCGGTATGCTGGTAACTATAGTTATTACAATGCAATTCAATGGTTGTAATGCAATTCCATTTCTACCCAAAGTAACCGTTGTAATATACAACGAGTTAAGTAATAATACTGAGTTGTGTCTTCATTGCAAAGACAAGAAACATGATCTTGGATTTCATGTTGTACCCGTTGGAGGATTCTACAGCTTCAGATTTGCGCGAAATCCCTTCATAGCTTCTAAGTTGTATTTTTGTAGATTTAATTGGACAACAGCAGCAAAAGCACACTACTTTGACATCTATGATGAAAAGCGAGATAATTGTGGTAGATGTGTTTGGGATATACTAGAAACAGGACCATGTGAGATTAAGAAGGAGTCACGGGAATGCTTTCAGTGGAACGACAGCGACAAAGGCAGTGTGAATGTGTGATGAATATGGAATAATAATAGTAGTCATTATTCAATAAATAAAAAAATTTACTATAAGGTTTGTTATTGATTCACCACACATATATATTATGAGAGTTCAAATTACACCGGTGTAAGTTACGTACACTAAAAATTACACCGCTTAATAAATTTTTAACAGATCATTATATTAAATAATTCAGCGTTGGATTAAAAACTACTATCATATAGATCATACATATAAAATTTTATAGTAATCCGAAATTATTTGATATGTTATTGTGATGTCTCAAGATTAACATCATATATACATTTGAAATATATGAAAATACTGACAATATACTAGTATCTAACCCGTGTGATGCACAGATTTATTATTCAAATAAATATTTAAATTTTAATTTTAATAATATATTTAATCTGTTTAATATATGTAAGCATTAAATCATAAGATTAATTAATTTTTAATATTTAATTTGATACTTGTTAGTAGATTAAGAATATAACAAACTAACAAAGTAAAATGGATTTGGAAATATGAAATAGTCATATATAATAATTACAAATGAACACTATTAGGAATATTGCTTCATTTAAATTTTTTGAAACACTTTTTTGTAGACAATCTTTTTTGTAACATTACAACACTTAAAGTTGTCATCACATATAAGAATTCCATGTCTTTGTTGAGACTTAGCCCTAGATACAACAACATATAATTGACCATGAGAGAAAACAGGCCTTGGTAAATATACACCAACATGTGACAATGTTTGGCCTTGACTTTTATTAATGGTTATAGCAAAGCAAAGAAAAATGGAAACCGTCTTTGTTGAAACTTTAATGGGATGAGATTTTCAGATGGAATTAAATTCATTCGATGAATGAATACCTTTGTTCTCCAATAACATTAGAACCTAACTAATCAACTATTAATCTAGTTCCATTGCAAAGTCCATATAAGATATATCAAGATTCGTCATTAGCATAACAATCACTTCAATCTTTGACACCAACTTATGATCATGGAGCCCAGAGCACCTAATATCATTTCAGAATTCAGTTGTCGACCAATCAACTTCAATACCGACTTCCCCATCCACCTTCCATATAGTATCAAAACTCAAGTACATCCATTCTTCTCCTAGAAATAATGTCATGACATATTCATTGATGGAGTAAACAATATCCAATATAGGAGCAAGGATTGTTTTATCTTGAAACAATTCTATATTTTCAAAATTTGATAGCAAATTAGGATAGGAAAAGGAAACTATATTTCCAATTGTATTACCTGTAGACTTTATCAGTACTAAAGCCTCTGGTATATATTTCAATATCAGTTTGACCATCAATAATTCATATCAATATTAATATGACATGTAATTTTGTTCAATATAAATTTAATACTACATATAGATGTAAAATTAAAGGTTTATTTCTTCCATCACATTTTAAAATTATTTTTTATATAGAAATGAGATATTCATCCATTTAGAGTACTTAGAGTTTAATACGATATCTAAAAGAATAAAAATTATATTTCAATAATAAATTAATTGATAAAAATAATTGGGAAGTAACCTTTTTGTTAATTTATCATCTAACATGTTTCTTACTTGATATGTATGAAGTTGGCTGAAGGTCTCTAGAAAGGGGGGGGTTGAATAGAGACTTTTCAAATCTGTTCCTGCAAATTCACACTAAAATTGATTGTTGAGATGTTCTCTCAAGTTTGCCAACTTGGAGTCTCTGTTAAGACAGGGTATATCTAATCCAATTTTAGTAATGATTCTTATATATAGATTTTAACTCAGAATCTTATATTGATTGTTGATTGAGTTATTCTGGTTGTTATTGCGTTATTATAATCAAATCAATATAAGCAATATAGAGACAGAGCAAGAGACAGGGGGCAGAGATCTTATCCTGGTTCACCCACACCTTGGGCTACGTCCAGTCCTCACAACACATGAGATTTTCCACTATTGACAAACCAGCCAATACAAGTATTCTTACAGCCTCTTCAGGACGTCTCACACACACTAAGCCTAGGCACTCCTATCTTAGCTGAGCCACAAGTATTCTTACAGCCTCTCCAGGACGCAAACACCTCACTCTAAGACTAGGAACCCTCCTATCTTAGATGAGACAAGTTACAGTGGATGAATATAATGAATCTAGCTTATAACATACAAAGTATGGATATGGAAATTGATAAGCTAGGAAAACTCTCTTCTTAAATTACAGTATAGAAATGATGCACAAAAGAGAGATGAAAGAGACAGATGTAGATCTAAAGATGTATTAGATCTGTTGACAGACAGCTGATGAGTGCACTTGAGATGCTAAATGAGATGTGATAAGATGTTGAATTATTGTACAATAGTGTGGGCAGTCTCTCTCACTTCTCAGTATTTCATCTTGTCTCTTTTATATCAACAGATGAGGAACTAGCCGTTATGTGGCCGTTGCAATCCGTTGGAACACACAGCAGCAGGTACAGTCTTTTTCAGTAGGTGTACAGTAGCTTTTCAGGCTAAGTCACTGTGTCAGTGTCCTTGTGTCCTTGTTTGACTTTATGCTGACCCCACTTGCTGTCTCCTGTCATTGAGCATGCAGTCTTACTTCTGTCCAGATTCTGTTACAATTTTCTTGCATCTCTGATGAGATCCCATCTTGCTTCGTCTGTCCTTGAGACGACGTCTCAAGCTGTTCTTGCGTCTCAAGCTGAACTAGCATCTGTTCATGGCTTGCATCTCAAGAAGTGCTTGAGTCTCTTTTGGATTTGTGCTGAGATCTCTTCTTTTCTTAGAACATCATCTGAACATAGAGGCTTGCATCTCATGCTGTGTTAGCATCTTAATGCTGATCTTGCGTCTGACCTTGGCTTGTATCTTAAGATGCACTTGCATTTATTCTTAGCTTGCTTCTCAAGTTGAACTTGCATCTGTTACTTATGTTATTTGTTGATCTAAGTGAACTTCATGTTTTCCTGCAGTGGTTTAGATATAGAAAATCTCTGCCATACTCAAGCACATAGTTAGTAACACAGGATGCATCTCATATGCATATTTAATCTTAATAAGTTTGTCATATTAAAAACTTCTTGGAGGTGAGCTTGTCTCAACAATCTCCCCCTTTTTTTATGATGGCAAACTGTAAGTTAAATATTTGATGAGATTAATATAGAAATGATGCATGTATATAATTAGCTCCCCCTGAGATGTGCAATCTCTTTTAAAACAGAAATAATTAAGGAGAAGAGCTCCCCCTGAGTTATAGATCAGTTTTTCTGTTTTAAGACTTAATATTGATATGAACTGTTAATCAAAGTTAAGTAAGTCACTCAGAAATATACTGCAAGCATTGAGAGAGTCATTTTCATTTAATCAAAGGACAAGAGGATTACAAACAAAAGATGCCACTGTATCTTATCAAAAAGCTGTGAAAAGATGCTAACTACATCTCTAGCTATTAAGCTGATCAAATCCTCACAAACATTAAACTGAATTATATCCTAACTAAGACTCTCATTAGATATATATCTAACCTACTCTCCCCCTTTTAACATTATCAAACAAGATGACTAGCAGAGCTAGGATGAGTGGGAAGAGGATGAGTCTAAGCTAGGTCTAGATGGGCGCAACACAATCTGTGGGAACTCAGGTAGAGGAGGAAATTTGAAATATGAAGGTTCATCTTCTTGTTAAATTCATTAGTTGCATGCATTGCCTGTAGGACAGTGTCAAAAGCAGCAAACAGAGCAGCTTGCCTCTTTTTGTGGTGCTTCAGCTTCTTCAAGATCTTCTTTTGATTCTGCTCAAGTCTTGTGTTAAGATCTTGCTGGTGTTGTTGTTGTTCTTCATGTAGTTGGTTCAGAAAGGTATTGATAGAGTTGGATAGATGTGTAGGAATGGATGGTTCAGATGAGGGTGCCTCAGCTGTCTCAGGTCTGGTAGTTGGAGGTGCAGATTGATCATATTTAGGCTGAGGGGGAATCATTCAGAATGGTCTCTACAAAGAACTTTCCAGGAGTGGGAAGGAAGTAGGAAGGGAATATGCAGGTTCATACGTCACAAGGGTTGTCTGTTTGGTTGTGATAACCTCTACTTGTGGCTCTGGGTGAGTTTCAAAGCTTGAGTTTGTATTATCCTTTTCTAAGCTCACCGAGGTCTCAGCAATAATCTTACTACAAGGAGAGACTTCCTGTTGAAATAACTCAGGTGGTGGAGATTTAGGAGGGTGACAGATGCACTTGTTCAATTAATGGTTCCTCTTCTTCAGATATGGCCATTTCTTCTTCATTTCTAACCACTTCCTCTTCAGTTCTGACCACTTCCTCTTCATTTTTGGCCATTTCCTCTTCTGCATCTTTCTCAAGATGTGGCTCATCTTCTCCAGGGGTAGGCTCAGATTGGTTGGTAGACTCGGGTCTTGACTTCTTTTTCTTCTTTTTCTTTTTCTCAGTTTCTATGGATGCAGATGGCTGTGCTTTTCTTTTCTTTTCTTTAACAGGGATCTCTGAACCTTCTTGAGATCCCTCAATAGCTTCCTTTGAGTCTTTCTTCTTCTTTTCTTCTTGGCTTCTGACATCTTGGATGAGGGAGAAGCCTGTGTAGTTGTGGGAACAGGAGGAGGAGGGTCATTTAAAGGAAAAGTAAGAGAAGGGATGTTCTTACCATTTAGCCCGAGAGACTTCAAATTTTTTGTTCCAATATAGCTTGGTCTCTCATCAGATTTATCACAAACCACTGAAGTCAACTTTGAAATGCTTCATGATCCTGGTGGTGAGCATTCCAAAGGGAAGAGATGCGTTGATTTTGGAGTTGTGGAAAGCATGTTCCATATGCCTAAGTATTAGAAATGGAAGATTCAGGGGAATGCCATGCTTGAGGTGATACATTACCATCAAGTCTTGGTGATAGACCTTGTTGAATGTGTCAGCCCTTGGCGTGATGCATTTGACAACAAGATGAAACAGAAACTTGCCAAAAGGTTCAGGGATGAAGAGGCATCTGTGATGAGACCTCCTTTGAAGAGGGAGGTGCCTACATTGGCTGAAGGTATTCCAATGTTGCTCCACCATTGTTCCTCATTGTACAGTCTGTTGCCAGCCATAGGTGCTTGGATGATGGCACCAAGTGTTTCCTCTGTCAGCTCTATGTGGACTCCTTTGATGTCCGAGATGATGTGTGACTGACGTTGAGATGATCCCTTAGCCTTGTAGCATGCTGCATAGAATGCACTAGTCATCTTTGGAAAGACTGACTCAGTCATGCCCAAGTATTCTTTCCATCCTTGTTTCTCCAAATAGGGACCAATATCCCATCCTTCATCTCTTAGTTCTTGGAATGAGATTACTCTTCCTATGATGATCTTCTTATCTACGAACCTTTTGGTGAACTTATCTTCTACCTCAGCATTGGAGAAGAGATCAGATTGGAAAGAGATCTTCTTTCCTTCTGCAAGGGATCTAGGAGCTGAAGTCCGGGTGACTTGCGAGGCAATTCTCTGGAATTTCATTCTAGGAGGTACAAGGGTGCTCTTTTTGGACGATGTGGATTTTGAAGATGGAGAAGGTTGAGTAGGTTGAGTGGATTGAGAAGGCTCTGTTTCAGTGCTTGGTTGTGGAGATGGAGAACGGGTTAGGGTTTCTTGGCTAGAGTGAATGCTTTGAGATTTTGATCCTTCTTCAGAAGACATCTTTTCAGCAGAGGAGGAAGATGATGATTTATCAGAGTAAGGGAGTTTTAGCGCAGTGAACTTGATACGCATTGAGAGAGAAGAGAAAGTGAGAATGGAATGTGAGAAGAGACTTAAATAGTCTAGAGACAGAGAAAGGGAGAGACGTAGTAACTGCGCGTAGTGGGGAGTTATTATGGCAGTTGAGAGTGGTTGGCACTCCTTTTTATAGTCTAACGGCTAGTTTGCCAAGTAGTGGGCAGTTACTAACCGTTGAGTAACGGCTCTAAATTTTTTAACAGCACACTGTAACATCTCTGTAAATTCATGAGACGTCAGTTGAGATTAGTCATGAGACGCGTCTGATAGCAGACTCGTCTGAGACCATGTCTCTTCACAGATGACACTTGAGTCTCATCTCTAGTGAGACTCTCAGCATATAATCCAGTGTTGGGCTAAGTTAAATTCATTGTTTTTAATCAAGACAACACACATTAACAAATTTAAATTTTCAATGAATCTTTCTTTCCACCAAGGGTTTTGTAAAGATGTCAGCCAGCTGACTCTTGGTATCTACAAAAATTAACTCAATGCTTCCTTTTTGCACATGATCTCTTATAAAGTGATGTTTAATGTCAATGTGTTTGGACCTATAATGATGAACATGATTCTTTGCAAGGTTTATGGCACTAGTATTATCACAGTAAATAGGAATCTTAGAGTACCTGACTGCATAGTCTTGCAATTGAGATTTGATCCATAGAACTTGAGTATAGCATGCAGCAGCTGAGACATACTCAGCTTCTGTAGTGGATAATGCAATGGTGTTTTGCTTCTTTCATGACCAAGAGATAAGACATTGTTCCTAGGAATTGACAAGATCCACTGGTGCTCTTTCTATCCATCTTGTCACCAGCAAAATCAGCATCACTGTATCCTATGAGATCAAAACTCTTTCCTTTCTCATACCATAGGCCGAGATTAGTGGTTCCAATTAAATACCTAAATATTCTTTTTATAGTAGTGAGATGAGATTCTTTGGATTAGATTGGTACCTTGCACATATTCCTACAACAAACTGAATATCTGGTCTGCTGGCAGTTAGGTACATAAGGGAACCAATCATACCTCTGTAAAGCTTGTCTGAGACAGCTTTTCCAGCTTCATCTTGATCAATCTTAGTTGAGGGGTGCATAGAGGTTTTCATTGGTCTAGCCTCACTCATTTGAATTTGCTGAGCAGATCTTTTGTATATTTTTCTTAACTAATGAATATTCCATCAGTCAATTGTTTGATTTGAATCCCCAAGAAGAATCTCAGTTCACCCATCATACTCATCTCAAATTCTCCCTGCATGAGACTTGAGAACTCTTGACATAAAGATTCATTAGTTGAACCAAAGATAATGTCATCAACATAAATTTGAACAATTAATAGGTCTTTGCTAATTTCTTTCTTAAAGAGAGTAGTGTCAATCTTACCCCTGATAAAACCATTTTTAATTAAAAATGAACTTAACCTATCATACCAAGCTCTTGGAGCTTGCTTGAGGCCATATAGAGCTTTGGATAGTCTGAGCACATATCTGGATGATTAGGATCTTCAAATCCAGGAGGCTGTCTTACATAGACTTCTTCTTCTATGATCCCATTTAGGAAGGCACTTTTTACATCCATCCGGTTATAATTTGAAGTCCTTGAATGCAGCAAATGCTAACAAGATCCTGATAGCTTCAAGTCTTGCTACAAGTGCAAAGGTCTCATCATAATTTATTCCTTCTTGTTGATTAAACCCTTGTGCCACCAGTCTAGCTTTGTTCCTCATGACTTGACCCTTTTCATTTAGCTTATTTCTGAAGACCCATCTGGTTCCAATTATGGTTTGATGAGATGGTGGAGGAACCAGGTTTCCAGGACTTTGCTTTTCTCAAACTGATTTAGTTCTTCTTCCATGGCCTTAGTCCAGTATTCATCATTTAAGGCCTCATGTATATCCTTTGGCTCTACTTCAGATAGAAGGGCCATCAGATTTTCTGTGTCTTTGAAAGAAGATCTGGTTCTGACTTTGTCTGAAGTCTATCCAATTATCTGATCTCTTGGATGAGACCTCACTAGTCTCCGGCTTCTGGGTAGTTGAGATGCATGCTCATTTGTATTTCAACATTTTCTGGTCTTGTCTCTTGAGATCTGGCTTGATCATTTTGATTTATCTTCTTCTGGAAGATATGAGATGTTCCAGACTGGTTGCTTCTGTAAGATATTCCTTCTGACTGAGCTTCTCTTCTGCGTTCAGACTGGGATGATCTTACCATCTTCTGCTCAGGTGAGAGTCTCTCTTCAACTTCTTGAGTTGAGATCTTTAGGTCTGTCATTACCTCTTCTATTCCATCTTCAACTTCTTTCTGAGTATTTCCCTGAACTTCATTAAAAACTACATGCACAGATTCTTCAGTAGTTTTGGTTCTTAAATTATATACTCTATAAGCTTTTGATGTTAATGAATATCCTAGGAAAATTCCTTTATCATATAAGATTTTGATCTTTAGTATATAGAATATAGCAGTCACATCCAAAGACATGAAAATATGAAATTGAAGGCTTCCTACCTTTCCATAGCTCATATGGAGTCTTATTAAGATCTTTCTTATAGTAATCTGTTTAAAATGTAGCAGGATGTATATAACAGCTTCTGCCCAGAAGTACATTTCAATTCCAGAGTCACATAGTAAAGTTCTAGCCATTTCTTGAAGTGTTTCTATTCTTCCTTTCAACTACACCATTTTGTTGAGGAGTCCTTGGACAGGAGAAGTTATGAGAGATACCATTTTATCAAAGAATTTCTTAAACTTAGCATTTTCAAATTCTCCTCCATGTTCACTCCTAACAGACCCAATTCCATATCCTTTCTCAGATTGAATCTTTTTACAAAAGGTTTTGAAGGAGTCATATGATTCATCTTTCTGAGATAGGAACAGAACCCAGATGAATCTTGAGAAATCATCCACAATGACAAAGCCATACTTTTTACCATTGAGACTTACTGTCTTAGTTGGTCCAAATAGGTCAATGTGGAGGATCTCAAGTGGCCTAGTAGTTGAGACACAGTCCTTAGGTTTGAAACTTGATTTGCTGTTGCCTGCTTTTGATGCAGGAATCACACTTCATGTCTTTATCAAATTTTTACCTTAGGTAACCCTTTGACAAGAGACTGACTAGCAAGCTGATTCATGGTTCTCATGTTAATATGTCCAACTCTTTTGTGCCAGAGCCATCTCTCATGATAATGAGACATGAGACAGGTGAGATCTGATAGACTCTCCAGTGAGACTGAGTAAAGATTTTTCTTTCTTGTTCCAGAGAAAATAATTTTTTCAGTTTTGGAGTCTATGATCTCACAGAAGGTAGGTTGGAATTAACATGATAACCATTATCACATAACTGACTGATGCTCAGCAAGTTATGTTTCAAACCTTCAACAAAATATACATTCTCAATTTGAGCTAAGTTGGTCTTACCCAATTTTACCTATGCCCTTGATCTGGGCTTTACTGTTGTCTCCAAAGGAGACAACTCCAGTGGCCTTTTCTTCAAGTGACAGGAATTTGCTTTTGTCCCCCAGTCATGTGCCTTGAGCATCCGCTGTCCAGCACCCATTCTTTCTTGGAATTTGCTGCTGCCATGCACATCTGTCAAAACAAGGGGTTTAGCTTTAGGTACCCACTTATATCTGGGTCCTTCATGGTTAGTTGCCTTTCTCTTAGATGCTACTTGTCTCAGGTAACAATCTGTGGCTTTATGGCCATATTTACTACAACAAGAGCATCTTTCCTTTTTCTTTTTTCTTGCAGGAATGAAAAAATCTTTGTACCAAACTTCATTTGAAGATCTCTCATAACCAAGTCCAGCTTTATCAAAAATGCCCTTTTGCGATCCAATGAGTCTCTCAAGGTTTTTTGTTCCATTTACAAACTTAGCCAGATCATTTATGAGAGTTCTATTTTGTAGTTTGAGCTGCTGTATTTTATCTGATAGATTCTTTAGTTCCTGCCCATTGAGAGCTTGAGTCTTAGCTTTTACTTGTTCAGACAATCTCATGTGAGACAACATGAGGCTACTGTTCTTATGATTTAAATCTTCATTTTCTTTTTCAAGAAATTTGATTTTCTCAAGAGCTGTATTTAAATCTGATTTAAGTGATGAGCTCTTAGAAGCAAGAAGATTTGAATCATACAGAAGATTTTCAAAAGCAGACTTAAGCTCATCAATAGAGTATTCAGAGTCAAATTCAGTTACCTCTTCATCTGATGAATCTCCATCAGCCATAAGACATAGGTTGGCTGACTGTCCATCTTGACTTTCTTCTTCATCTATGTCATCCTAGGTGGCCATCATTGCTTTCTTCCTAGGACTTTTCTTTGTTTCTCTTCTGAGCTGAGGGCCACTCAGATCTAATATGTACAGGCCTTTTGCACTCAAAGCAAATGAATTGTCCCTTCTTGTCAGATTTTATTTCTCCTCTTCTTGAGGGAAAGTTCTTCCTTCCAGTCCCTCTAGCTCTCCACATGCGTTTGATCTTCCTTGAGATGTAGGCTAGCTCATCATCCATTTCACTATCATCTTCTTTCTTCCTCATCATCTTCTGTTTCTGAATCATGAGATGAGTTGAGAGAGGTTTGTTGAGATGAGCTTGTCTTCTTACCTTTTGAGTTACTGGAAGAGGCTTTTAGAGCTATAGTCTTGGGTCGTCTGATGAGATCCTCTTCCATCAGCTCTTGTTCATGTACTTTCAGAGATCCAAGGAGTTCATCCAATCTGAGGACGCTCAAATCTTTAGCTTCCTGAATAGCTGTAACCTTGGGTCTCCAAGGTTTGGGTAGGCTTCTCAGGATCTTTCTTACCATATCTTGATTTGAGTATGTTCTTCCTAAAGATTTTAGGTCATTTGTTATGACAGTGAATCTCCTCACCATGTCTTCAATGCCTTCATCTTCATTCATCTTAAACAGCTCATACTGTCTTACCAGTATATTGATCTTGGCTTCTTTAACTTGGTTTGTTCCCTCATGTTCAATCTCAAGAGCATCCCATATTTCCTTTGCTGAGACACATCCAGCTACCTTGTCATATTCACTTCTGCTTAAGGCACAGGTGAGCAGGTACTTAGCTCTTGAGTTGAGTACATATCTTGCTTTCTCAGCATCTGTCCATTGTTCTCTGGGTTTGGCTGCCCTGAGTCCAAGCTCATCTGTTATGTATGGCATATAAGGGCCTGCCTCAATGATCTCCCAGAGATCAGCATGCTGAGATTCAATGAACAGTCTCATCCTGTCTTTCCAGTAGTAATAATCAGTTCCATCAAAGGCAGGAGGTCTGTTTGTTGAAGCTCCTTCAGGAATGAACAGACTTGTGCTAGGACCAGCCATGGATCTTTTTCCTCTTCACACAGAGGTGTGCTCAACCCCAAGAGGCCGAGCTCTGATACCAACTGAAGTTGGCTGAAGGTCTCTAGAAGGGGGGTTGAATAGAGACTTTTCAAATCTGTTCCTGCAAATTCACACTAAAATTGATTGTTGAGATGTTCTCTCAAGTTTGCCAACTTGGAGTCTCTGTTAAGACAGGGTATATCTAATCCAATTTTAGTAATGATTCTTATATCTAGATTTTAACTCAGAATCTTATATTGATTGTTGATTGAGTTATTCTGGTTGTTATTGCGTTATTATAATCAAATCAATATAAGCAATATAGAGACAGAGCAAGAGACAGGGGGCAGAGATCTTATCCTGGTTCACCCACACCTTGGGCTACGTCCAGTCCTCACAACACGTGAGATTTTCCACTATTGACAAACCAGCCAATACAATTTCTTACAGCCTCTTCAGGACGTCTCACTCACACTAAGCCTAGGCACTCCTATCTTAGCTGAGCCACAAGTATTCTTACAGCCTCTCCAGGACGCAAACACCTCACTCTAAGACTAGGAACCCTCCTATCTTAGATGAGACAAGTTACAGTGGATGAATATGATGAATCTAGCTTACACATACAAAGTATGGATATGGAAATTGGTAAGCTAGGAAAACTCTCTTCTTAATTACAGTATAGAAATGATGCACAAAGAGAGATGAAAGAGACAGATGTAGATCTCAAGATGTATTAGATCTATTGACAGACAGCTGATGAGTGTGTGAAGTCTATAGATCAGTTTAAGTATTTAAACATGATTATAAGACATAACATCCTTAAGTTTTAATGATTAACAATAAGATTATATTAAGGACAAATAAGTTTATATAGGAACTTAATAAGATTGTGTAAACAGATTCTACTCAGAAAGGTATTGGTTTGTTGATTGTGTTTCAGGTCAAAATAATTATCTGAAGAAGAAGAGTGGCTGATCACATCAAAAGAAGAATCAGTATCAGAAGGACAAAGTGCAGAATCCAAAGAAGAGTAATCCACAACAAGGTTGAAGCAATATGAAGAATTGAGGACTAATAGAAGAACTGAAGAATTGAAGATTCGAAGACTATTTGAAGACTTGAAGAACGTAATAGAAACTTGGCTATCTTAAGGAAGCTCATCATCTGAAGAACAACTATCATCTGAAGAAATGAAGACAATATGAAGCATTCTATGAATCTGAAGATTGAACGTGTCAGAATCAAGAAATGATTTCTTGGAGACGTTGCAAAGCGTAAAGCACACTTCATCAAATGGAGTTCACTCATTTCAGCAGATAAAGCTAGACATGTTTTTCTACCTCTATCAAAGTCTTACACAAATAAGGAAATACTGCAAAGACTTTCTACAACGCCTGCTGCACCTGCAACAAAAGGATCTGTGTGCGCAGACCTACTGCATCTATACTCGCTGCTGTCCAGAATGTATTAGGAGACTGAACAAAAGCAAGCAAGAAAGATGGTTGAATAAAGTACATACAATTCAACATCTTTATTTCTAAATCTCAGAAGAAGAAGATACAAAGAAGAATGAAGCTACAATCTTCTTATCAGAAGGAAGAAGCCTTCTGAAGTTTCAACCAGTCTGAAGTGTTGAAGTCATCTGAAGTGCGCAACCCGTCTGAAGGATTGAAGTTGTCTGAAGGACGCAACCCGTCTGAAGTATTGAAGCTGTCTGAAGTATCAACTCGTCTAAAGTGTTGAAGCTGTCTGAAGTTTCAATCTATCTGAAGTCTCAATCCGTCTGAAGTATTGAGGCCTTCTGAATTCTGACGTGGCACTCCTTGCTGAAGACTATGAAGATCTTCTGCTCTCTGAAGATTGCTAAGAAATATCGTTCTCTGCTACACGTTTCCTTCTCAAGCATATTTATGGAAATTAACACAGATACCTTTCCTGGTGCTTTTGAATTTCATACACCATTGAGGAAATCTCTGCAACGCAGCAACAGCGGTGGCAGCTTTATAGCAGCACCAACGTTTTACTATGTCAGACATGTCAGAGCTCTCAGAAGCGTATCTCACAACGGATCGAATAGAATTTATTGCTATCTCTAAACGGTGGTATCACAACAGATACTTCCTCATCTACACTCCTAAAGAAAGCAGAAGAAAACCGAGGAAAGTAGGAGAATTTCAAGAGAGAGAGTACGCAAAACAATATCAAAATATCTCTCGTAAAGAAGCACAAAAACAAGTGTTAGAACGGGATCGTCTGTACACCTATTCGCTTAAGGAGAAGCAACCGTTTGAGAAGCTATTACACAATGGCTATATGAGCCACATCATCAACAGCTCAACGGTATTATGAATCATCTTCAACGGCTATATTCAAGCAGAACATATAAATAGCCTCAAGATTGAATTTGAAGAAGTTGGTCGGTCCAACCAGTTGTTGTTGTTGTTAACACAACCAAGTTGGCATGATTGCCCAACCAGTTGTGGGAGTTAGATTAACTTCCCAACCAAATAGAGTTAACTAGGCTGAATGCCAAATGGTTAACAAGGATTGACTTGAGCTAAGGTGGATCGCCAATATGTCAATCAAGAAGTTGATCAAGAAGATCAATTGAGAGTTGGGTCTTGAATCAATCAGGCTACTGACTAGCTGGTCAGTTAGTCATGTTGTTCAGTTGATCTATTTGATCAATTAAGTTGGTTGTTGGTCTGAAGACAACCATGCTGAGCAAATGACTATCAAACTAGGTACGGTTTGAAGCTTTGATGATACCTTGGTATTCCAATGATACGGGTGAGAATGTAACCCATGGAAACCAATGGTTGGAGGATAAGGCTGGAGCTTAATTTCATATCTTAGTTAGCCTACTCACAAAGGATGTATTCCTCATAGAAAAGACAGGGATTGTACTTAATTCAAACACTTGTATCACTTTGTCTATCCTTGTATTTAGTTTGTAATGACTGTATCCTGATTATGTACTCAGTAATCTCTATGTACAAGAAGAATCTGAGTTGAGAGGTTCTAGCGAACATCTAACTTAGATTGAGTAGTAATACTCTACACTTGAATAAGTGTCTAAGAGCATGGAGAGGATTGGTGAAAGAAAGTACACTTGGTGTAGAGCTTGGAGAGGCTCGGTTGGTCTGGAGAGGCTGTGAAGAATACTCAGTTGGTCTGGAGAGGCTGTGAAGAATACTCGGTTGGTCTGGAGAGGCTGTGAAGAATACTCGATAGACCATGTGTACCAAAGAATACTCGGTTGGTCTGGAGAGGCCGTGAAGATACTCAGTTGTGGTTTTATTTAGTGAAAAGCCAATGGTGGTTTGCCACTGGGACTGGACGTAGCTCACGGGGATGTGGGTGAACCAGGATAAATTTTGTGTCTCAGTTTTCTTTCCCTTTATCTCTTTTATTTTCAGTTCTGCATTTACTTTGGGGATTGAAAAGTATTTTCATAATCACCATAACATAACAATTTCAATCAAACAAGTCTTCAAAGATAATTAAAACTCAAATCTCTCTCATATCGTTTGAGATATTACAGAGAATGTATCTTGAAGAAGTTCTGAAATAGGTGTCTGAAGTGAGTCTCTAAAGAACTCAGTTCAGAACCGGAATCAAACTTCAAACGATCTTCAGTCTGCTGAAGTATTTTAGAAACTTCAGAAGATACTTTGAGAAACTGTCATTTAAAACAATCTTAAGTGTCTAGAAAGATTTTCAGTTTTATCTTTCTTGTCTTCCGCATTTTTCAAATAAACTCTGATCTTAAGATTGGTCTTTGAACGTTGTTCTTTTAAATGGTGTCTTAACTTAAGATTTCCAAAATTATTTATTAAAGTTTAAAACACTATTCAACCCCCCCTTTTAGTGTTTCCTGTGGTTCTAATAATTGGTATCAGAGCTCACCTTCGGGTTGAGCATCTAACAAATGCAGAAGGAGTAGATCCTCAGAAGATGGAAATCTCACCAAGCTGAAGCAACTCTGAAGAATGATAATGAGAATAGGAAAATCATTTTCCATATTTCATTATTCATGAGACTGAAGCACAGGACGTAACTGGAAAAGGAAAGTGTATCTATCTCTAGATCACAAACTGGTAACACCTTTCCTATCTAAACTTAAATTTTAAATTTAAGTATAGTTAACTATCTGTTGCACGATTTGTTTTATTGAAATTGTTTATAGTATGAAAATGTGTTGCATGATCTGTCTGACTGAAATCATTAATTCTTTTTTTAAGGTGGAAATCATTAATTCTTGAATGTGTATTTATATATATAATTGTGTGAAAATAAACTATTTGCATGATATGTGTTTTATATGTATATTGCCTGATGTTTATAATCTGTTTTGTGTATATACTAGTTGAATATTTTCATTATCTGATTAAAGTTGAAAGGTCGTGCATATTTATAGATTATTTTCTGTATCATATGTGTGAATATATGTGTACATTCATTTAAGTAAACGAAGAGTCGTATGTGTTTAATTATTAAATGTGAAACGGCGCAATATGAATCATTGAATCATCAATCGGTTTCTCATAACTGGCACGATGCACACCTCTCCATAACTGCTCAGTGCTTGTAACCGCTCTCCTCATAAATTGAAGCGACGATTGATTGCCTATTTAAGGATTGGAAGATCACCAGAAGAA
Organism: Sesbania bispinosa; assembly: GCA_026901365.1. Classification (NCBI taxonomy): domain Eukaryota; kingdom Viridiplantae; phylum Streptophyta; class Magnoliopsida; order Fabales; family Fabaceae; genus Sesbania; species Sesbania bispinosa. The sequence goes on from QLOH01000343.1 coordinate 472,731, forward strand.
CCTCATAGTACATTTCCTTCTAATTCATCGAAATTCACTTCAATGGAATCAAGATTAGTTATCTCAAGTGTTCAAAGTCCATGCAAGTATGATGAAAGGATCATTCCCACAAGAGGAATAAGACTAAGTGACTTTAACAAAGGAGAACTCAAAATCTCTGAGTTTTTCGAAGCTGCAGGAAGGATTCCTTATCTTGAAAAGGCATCTTCTCCCTGGCACGAACTAAGTGTTCTGGAATTTTGGAACAATTCATAAGTGTTCATGGAAAAGACATGCGGTCTAAGTACTTATGTAATGGGTATGCCTATCAAGGTGGACTTCAAAGTTCTGAAGGAGATTATTGATGTTGAATCAACCGGAGAACAATTCTCTTCAGATTGGGAAATCAATGATAGAGAGAAAGAGATGCATGATCAAATGTTATTTGGTCGCATAACTCTTGAAACACCAGTATGCTCAAACTTACTGGAAATTCCCAGAATTCTGCTGGGAATTATTAAATGTTTTATTTTCCCCAACAGGAAGGATGCATTCATCATCTCAGACATGGAAAGATTTGTGCTGATTCATCTTCTCAAAAGAAAGAGACTAAATCTTCCAAGAATCATCCTCTATCATATGATGAGAAGAAAATTAGAAGAATTCAAAGTCTTTCCCCATACTACACTGATTATGAAAATCCTTCAATATAAAGGATTTCCCATTGAAAGATTCTTTGACCAGGAGCCATCACCCTTGTTCACTATAAAGGAATATGAACATTCTAAGGGGATATCAGCAGAGATAAAAGAAGAACACAATTCTCCGTCATCAACTCAGAACCATATGGAGTCATCTGATTCTCTAAGTAATCATGGAGATTTGAGAGAAATTTTCAGAAGATATAACATAAGGAAGTTGAATGAATGCATCAGACGGCTGGAAGAAACACTCAGATTCTATCAAAGAGAACTGCAGATGCTGAAAACACAAAAGGAGAAAGCCAATGCCAATGAAAACAACCCTGTTGATTATCAATGATATACTTGTGCTCTGTTATTGAGTCTCTGTATCTATGTCTTTCTGTTTTGAGTCCATTTCACTTTCTATCTTTGTTTATGTGTTTGTTTTAATGTTAATATTCTATGTGTTCTATTTGTTATATGTGTTTCCTTGTATGCATATTTAAGTCTATCAATAACATAACTCTATCTTTAATTAATTAATAATTGTATTAAATATTGTGATTGTTTATATTGTACATTTCTGTAACTATGTATGAATCTTTTAACTTAACACAATTCCTTAAATATTTCAACTAAAAATTAAATTCAATTAACTTAATTAAAATCTAAGATAATTCCACTCGCATCTCCATTTGTTGTTGCAGCTCCTCTCTTTTTGAGGATAGTCACGAGAAATGTGCCCTTTCTCTTTACATATAAAGCAGGTGACCTGCGTATCTTCACATTGATTTGCTCGATGTCCTTCCTTTCCGCATTTGAAACATGTATTAGGAGCGGTAGATCACACGCTTCCTCCATTGAGCGCTTGACCAGCAGCCGGAGCGTAACTCTTCTTCTGTACTGAATCCCCATTGCCACCTCCGAACTTGGAGTCTCTCGTTGCACGAGAATACGGCTCACTCTTGCAAGCAGATTCAGACTTTTTTTGGTTCCTGATGGGTCCTCCACTCTTGTAATGCGCAACTCTATCCCGGTTGTCTTCATCATAAATTCTGCACTTGTTCACCAGCTCGTGAAAGCGCGTCATCCCTTGGTAGTTGAACACTTGCTTGATCTCCGGACGAAGACCGTTGAGAAACTTTACACACTTTGACTCTTCATTAGCAGCTCCTTCATATGTAGGACAAAATCGTACTAGCGCTTCAAACTTGGACACGTAGTCTACCACGGTGCCATCCCCTTGCTTCAACTCAAGAAACTCGACCTGCTTATTGTTGTGAACATCATGAGGAAAGTACTTCTCAAGGAATGCCCTCTTGAAATTATCCCAGCTCAATGCGGTGCCTTCATCGATCATCCTCTGATAAGTGCTCTGCCACCAGAATCCAGCATCTCCTGATAGCATGAACGCAGCTAACGTCACCTTTTGTATCATCGGGCAGTCCATCGCTCTAAAGATCTTCTCGATCTAGAATATCCAGTCAGCAACGCTCCATCGGGGTCATAACCCCCTCGAAAAGTAGGCGGATGGTTCCTCTGGAACCGTGCAAGCCAATCTGTCTCGTGATGTTGGTTAAGGTTGGCAACAGCATGTGCCATAGCCATTAAGGCATCGGCCATCGCTCGGTCATTCCTACCCCCGACCATTGCTTTTCTGATCCACAGAAAAGTAAATAAGTCACACAAATAATTCTATCAAAACAAACAGCACAATGATTTCAATCACATAACACATCAACACCACAGAAGCACAATAGACTCATAACTCAAGGCCGGTGAACCGACCTGCTCTGATACCACTTAATGTGACACCCTTCTACCCCAAAATAGAAATATAAAATAAGACTCCTAATACTAAGCCTGATGTCACATGTATCAGAATGACACCCATCAACTCAATACCCGGCACCTGGGGTGCCATCGTCATCACCTGTAAATAATAACCACGGATAGAAACGGTGAGGAAAAGAATACCACTCATACATACACATAGAAGGCTACCCCATCCTCACCCACACATAGTAAAACATCACATTCAATCATATCACATACTCAATCATCAATTACCCGTCACATATAAATCATCAACAATTCATCATATAACAAATCATCAATTTTCCTCATCATAATATATCACTCATCATCCTTCACCAAAAAGACGCATTCTCTATTCTCAACACATAATACTCATATCATCATTAATTCTCATATCATCATAATATAATTCAATTTCATCATTAAATGCAATGCATGTTCATCTATCATCTTTTACACCGAATCTCATCAATATCATCAATCTCATCATTCTCATCAATACTCTCCCGAGTTGCACTTCGCCCCAATCTAGGCTTGTGCTCCTCGGTACAAACTCTCCCAAGTCGCACTCGCCCCTCTCTAGGCTTATGCTCCTCGGTACAAACTCTCCCAAGTCGCACTCGCCCCTCTCTAGGCTTATGCTCCTCAGTACAAACTCTCCCAAGTTGCACTTGCCTCTCTCTAGGCTTATGCTCCTTGGTACAAACTCTCCCAAGTTGCAATCGCCTCTCTCTAGGCTTATGCTCCTTGGTACAAACTCTCCCAAGTCGCACTCGCCCCTCTCCGGGCTTATGCTCCTTGGTACCACTTCATATACTCAATGCATGATCATCATATTACACACCTCGTGGAGTTATATACATCATCATCATCATTATCAAACATCCTCAATCATCATTATAATCATAGAATCATCATCATACATTTTCAACATAAATCATCATAGGTATCATCAATCAAGCATCATCATCATAATCATTATAAAGCATCACAAGACATCATCAATCATCCATCGCAATAGTATAAACATCTATCATCAAGGATATGTCATATCATAATACTCATACCATAATCAATTCCCTTTAAACTTTCCAATTAATATCATCAATTCCACTAAATAACATTAGTACTAAATACATATCAATCTCAATTCCCTATGTTAAGGAAAAACCATCCTCACTCCGAAAGAGAACTCATCAAAATCACATCAAAAACATAATTCGGCGAGCTGCGCTTCAACCTGCGCTGCAGCGCAACCTGCAGTGCAGATTCCAGAGGCTGCGCTTCAACCTGCGCTGCAGCGTAACCTGCAGCGCAGGTGTCGAAGAACGCGACAACACTACGCTTTTGCCCCTTTTGCTCCCTTCTTCGATCCCTACTCAATCCTCATTGTTTATACTTCGATCCAACCCGTTTTTATCAAAAAAAGTTCAATGAAATAATCGATCTTTAACACGATTATACAGTTATTCAATCAAAACCCCAAATCATGAAACCCTTATTTACCCCTTTCGCTATTTTCGCTATCCCCTTCAATCTCATTCAAGAACTCATCAAGATTCATCAAATCATTCATCAATCAACAATTTTTATCATCCATACTCAATATAAACATATATCAATATGAATTTAAAGTCTTAAACCACTACCCAAGCACCCTCACATGCACATACACAGCACCCTCTTCCCCACCGTACCTTGAAGTGAAGATCGAACCGCAACAATTCTTGATTCTCAATGATTATTCTGCAGCAACCCCTTCTTGAGACGCCGTTTCTCCCCTCCTTAGCGTTTCGCTCTCTGACGATTTGAAAATAAGGATTAGGGTGAACTGAGAACCCCTCCTTAAATAAATACTTAATTGGGCTAGGCCCACTGTCAACCCACTTATTCTATTTATTATTCTTATTATTTATTAAATAACCTTATTCATAAAATACTAATCTTACTAATATTATTATTTATTTATTTCTCTTATTTTATTAATTTATTTATTTACTAAAATTTGGGATGTTACAATAATTTCACGAAAAAATAGTGTATAAAGAGATATTTCAAAAAATAAATGATATGATATGGTATATTTTACATTTATAATTATTAATGTTAAAAATTTGTTGTTTCAAATAAATTTTCTATGTTTTATTTTTTTAATTCTTTATAAATTTTAATATGAAAAAAATCACTAATCATTGTCATTTTCTAAAGTTTATATATGTATATAATTAAATTAAATATATTATAGTATATGAACAGTCTATTTGAATAATAATACCCATGCATCGCATGAGTGGAACACTAGTTGATAATATTTTACTTTTTTTGTGTATATAATGGGTAGTGTAATAGAGAGGGGGAGGGGGGCAAGGCCCATGCTTTCCCCCTAAATCCATCCCTGATTTTCGCTACATTAGGATTTTATTTTAGTTGGCACCATTTCAATCTCATGTCCTTTCAACTTCTTAATCTTCTAATTCTAGCAATCCAATTAATCATCCAATCATATTCATGGTTATAGAAATCATATTAATGGTCGGTTTGACCGGTCCGATTTGGGAACTGGCCTGGTAATCGGTCCATTAATCCCTAAAAATGGGTGCTTTTCGGAATCGGTGAGAATTGGTAAAAAACCGGTCGAACCAGTCCAAACTGGTGAAAACCGATAAAAAAAAATCGGTTGATTTGGTCTTTTCCAAAATTTTCTAAAATTTTTATTTTTATTTAATCTAAAATATTTAAAGATAAATAAAGACATATGTTTAAGGATTACACATAAATATCCATTATTTTACTAATTATTATTAATTTTTTGTCTTATAGGACTTACAATAAGGTTATTTATACTAATTTATAACTTTATATATCTTAATTTCTTATAATTTTATGTTATTTTTATTTAAATTTTATATAATATTTAAAATATATATTTAACTTATACCGATTCGACTACGGTTCAATGGTTGAACCGTGAATCAATGACTTTACTGGTCCGATTTTTAAAACATTGCTCATTTCTTTTATCATATTGTTAAAATGCTTTAATGTTTTGAAACTATTAATTTAATGGATCCACTTAACCTTCCCTTTTTATCATTAATTTTTTTAATATTTTAAAACATGATTAATTAAACAAAAAGATAAATATCCTTTTTTTAATCACAATTATCTCAAACTCTTTTTTTTGGGTAAAGTAATGAAAAGAGAACAAAAGGAAAAAAAGAGAAAAGAAAAGAAATGGAAGCCTAAGCACTACATCCTCTCAAAAAATGTCCCTGCAGCATCCACAAGGAGGAAAAGGTTTATGCCTTCAGGAGGGTGCTGAACAATATGAAAGAACTCCGTAGCTTGATTTCCAAGAGTAAATCTTATATAGACACACACCTAACACATCAGCATTACACACAACCAATCATAAATTTATAACTAATAAAATAAAATTTAATAAATATAGCGTGTGTGCAATTTGAAAAAAAAAAGCCTGAGAAAAAGGCGGGATTAGTCTCCTCCCTTGGTGAATTGTTGAACTGTTGCATTTCTCTCAACCCCAAATCGGTTTCCTCCATCATTTCCGACAACGAGAAACCCACTTAATCAAATACTTCAATGAACGCCTTGTGCTAACGTCACCGTTCCTCACCGTCGTGAAGCCGCCCACCAGAACAGTATTCGGTCACTGCCGCTCCGCCCAAAGTCGTCAACATGTAAAAAGCCACCTTGTGAGAACGCTTTTTCCTCACCGGCGCTAAGCCGCCACCCACTGGAACGGTATTCGGTTACCACTGTGCCACCTGTTTTGCGAACTACACCTCTTTCTTTCGTTGTCAGATTCAATGAAATAGAGATGGTGAGATATATATGTAGAAGGCAAGGGATCGGAGATGGATATGCAGAAGGCAAAGGATGGAGGGGGGTTGCGACCTTTTGTTTAAAGAAGAGTAATTGTGAGAGTGAGAAAGATAAAGGACGAAGTCAGGACTCAGGAGTGGGTTGATCTCAGTAAATTCCAATTTCAAGTTTGAAAAATGTAAATTTTATTAATGTTTATGGCTGTATTTTTCTATTTTTATTTTTATTAGTTGTAAACTTATGGTTGTGTGTGTAATGCTGATGTGTTAGGTGTGTGTCTATGCAAGATTTTCTCGATTTCCAATCTTAGCAAAATACTCCACGCTTTGATTTTCCTCACGCAACAAGTGATGAATTACAACGAACCATTCTCTGGAAACGAGGCTTTTAATTTCAGCAGTAAGAGATGCATAATGATGAAATTTTTGGATAGGTCCGGAAATGAGATTAACTGCATTTAAAGAATCAGAAAAGCACGCAACAGACTTATAACCCAAATCAAAGCTAAGTCGTAACCCTTGGAAGATAGCAAATAACCCAAATCTAATTGAAGACGTCTGGGTTAGACGATTCTTCTTATCTTGGGAGACACATTTAGAAGCAAAGGCCTAATACTTCTCAATGTTCACTTTTAAGCTTGATGCTCGACAAAAAAAGTCCAAAATCTGAGACATAATACATACCCTAAAAGACAGTAGCCTTAGTGAAAAGGAGGAGACAGTCATCTACAAAAAATAAATGGGAAATAATGGGCCCTCCTCTAGAAATCTAAACAGGACGACATTGACCTTGATTTACAGCCTCATAAATCATAATAAGTCTCAATTTTTCCATACATAACACAAAGAAGGCTAAGAGTTGGAGAAGAGACACAATTCATAATCAAGAGAATAATGCGATTAGGAAAATTAAATTGGCCTAACACTTTTTAAGGAAATCCAATCATTGCGGTCATACGCTTTTTTGAGATCTAACTTGAAAATAATATTGCCTTTTTTCCTCTTAGAATGATGCATATAATTCAACACCTCATGCAAATTTATAGCATTGTCTGTTGTGTGACGAGTATGGATGAAACTACTCTGAGGAGGATTGGTTACGTTATTAAGAAAAGGTCGAATCCTGTTAACCAAACTTTAGTAAAAATCTTGTAGGTGACATTACAGAGGCTAATGTGACGAAATTCCCGAAAAGTTGTAGGGTGGTCCACCTTTGGAATAAGAACAATAAGAGTTTCCGCTAACGTGTTATCAATCATACCGGAATTAAAGGCTTCAGCCACTAGATTCCATAACGAATCACTCTCACCATGTCCCAATAAAGTTTAAAGAAATCGGTTGAAATCTATCCGGGCCTAGCGCCTTATTAGACTTCATTCTCATGAGAGCTTTGTGCACTTCTTCTTTGAGACTGGAAGAAGCAGTTGAGAGTAACAATCATCGCTAATAAGGGGATAGAGGAGTATGCAGGGATGATTCTGAGCCTCTTCCACACAAAAACCTGAGAATAAAATTAACCGCTTCATATTTAAGGGTCTCTATCAAAATAACCATTCTCGGAGCGGATAGAGATAGCTAGATACTATGTGTTTTGGACCAGCATCCACCTTGCGAAATAGAGGCATCATAGTCAAGATGAGGTCGGCTCCAAACCAAGTCCTTCCACCACCTACCGCATTGGCAAGAAACTCGGATCTTCCAATACACACGTGGACTTCATGCCAGCCTAAGCGCGTGGCACCTTCATAGGATGACCGTGAAGTTGGTTGGATGTCTCTAGAAGAGGGGTTGAGTAGAGACCTTTAGAAAATTGATTCCTGAAAAACTTAAGATTAAGCTGAGCTTAGTTCTCAAGCTCAGCAGCTTGGAATCTCATGTTGACTTAGAGAATGGAGGTTAAGGAAGCTCAGATTATATATAACCATGGTTTTAAAAACCGGACCCGACCGGCCGGTCCGACCGGTAAACCGGTCTTGTGTCCAGTCCAAATAAACCAGTGAACCGTTCTGTAAAAAACCGGTCCAAAAACCGGTAAACCGGTCAAAAACCGGTAAAACCGGCCAAACCGGTGAAAAACTGGTTGAACCGGTCTTTCATAAAAAAAATTTATTTTTTTTTTTTTTTATTTTTTATTTAATTTAAAATACTTTAAGATAAATAAAAACATATGTTTGAGAATTACACAGATATTTATTATTTTATCAATTATTTCTATTTTTTTGTTTTATAAACCTTATAATAAGGTTGTTTAAATAAGTTTATAACTTCACATATCTTAATTTGTTATAATTTTGTGTTATTTTATTAATTAAAATATTATATATATTTAAAATATATATTTAATTAATACCCGGTTCGACCACGGTTCAACCATTGAACTGTGAACCAGTGCCTTCACCGGTTCAATTACCGGTTCGGTTTTTAAAACATTGTATATAACAGTGAGACTTAGAGTTAAGCTTTAACAATTTAGTTATGATTGTTATTAAGTTCAGTTTCGTAAATTAAATGTGTTAAGCTTAGCTTTAAATACTTGTAAACACAATTGTAAGTGAGTAAGATAGAGAGAAGAGATGCACGTAGAGTTATCCTAGTTCACCCACTCCTTGGGCTACGTCCAGTCCCCACAAACTTGTGAGATTTCCACTATGACAACCTTGTCAAATACAAGTATTCTTTCCTGCCTCTTCAGGCTCACCCTCACACCAAGCTTAGACACCTCCTAACTTGGCTGAGATCAAGTATTCTTTGCCTTGCCACTTCAGGCTCTTACTCTGCTCAACTGAGTTTAGGTACCTCCTAACTCAGCTGAGACTATTACAAAAGATTGATGGAGAGGAGATGATGTTTGACTAGCTTAGGTTACGTACAAGGTACAAGTATACAATGAGCTCAACTAGGTGTTTCTCTTTCTAAGAGTTACAAGCAAATAATAAAATATGAAAGAGAATATGTGATACAGACTTAAGATGCACTCAAGGATAGTTGAGATTGAGTTGAGCTTGACTTGAGACTTAGTTGAGACGGATAAGTCAGAGAATATTCAGTAGTGTCTCTCACAGTGCTTTAACTTGAGTTCCATCTTTTATATAAAATGAGACTAGCCGTTACTAGTCATTGCAGGAGAGAGAGACTATTTTTCACTTTTCTGACACGACCTCAGATCTGCTCAGATGTGCATTACAGCAGTTGCAGTGTACTTGCATTGACCTTCTTCTACTTCTGGAGCTTGTGTCTAAAGCTGAGTCTTTGTCTGAGTCTTAGTTGCATGGCTCAATCTCATCTTCATATCTAAGTCTCAATCTTTTGTGTGCAGGCGAGTCTTAGTCTGAGTCTTGCTTTCTAAGCTCAATCTTACTTGGTCATCTGAGTCTCAGCTTAGCTATGTGACTGAGTCTCAGTCTCTGTCTTAAGTCTTTATCTTTCTTCAATCCTTTTTGCCCTTTGCAGTTTCTTTGTCTTGACCTTGTCTCAGTGTGTGAGCATTTTGCATCTCTTGATCTTATGATTTTGATTCTTATACTCTTCAGCTTTGTTCTTCTTTTTGAATCTTAAGTATTTATCCTTTGGGTGCAGTTAGGTTTAGCATCTCAGCTTGCCTTGATTCAATAAAAAAAATTATCCTGTAATGTACGGATCTAAGATCTGCAAGCACTTGAGCACACAGTTAGTAAAACATAACATCTTAGATATACTTCTTTGCGTTTCCACTTTTGATGGTTTGATCTCTTTAAAACCCTTAGGGAGTGAGTTTGTCTTAACAGACCGTTACACTCCCTAACGAATTTTCCCGCCACTTACCTCCATATAAATAGAGCAAAGTCCACTGAAATCAGGTACACTTTCTGACTGTTATACAAAACCTTATCTGCTACACAAACTGACTTGAGCGTTGGAGTGCCTGCAAGTACACCGCCATTGAAGTTTGACGTCAACCGCCGTAGACAACCAACATCTCACTGGAAACCACCGTTCGAAGGATCATACTTGATCATTGGCACCGTCTGTTGGAAATGACTATCATTTTCTACACCACCTCTGCTACCTGGTAATATGGTTGATACCTGCACTAACTCTACCGCTGGAACTAGCCGCGGTTGTACTCTTGACGCTACCAACGCCGATGCGGCCGCTGCCACCACCCAGCTCGCTGCTTCCCAATGTGGCCGACCCTTTGAAACACTTACTACTGAAGGTATCGCTGCCGTAGTAGTTGCAGCAGTTGCACAAGCTATTGTTGTCCACCGAAAATCGCCTCCCAGGCGCGAAATTGCTATCATTAACAATCGGACACCTCCCACTCCTCCGCCGTGTGTCAGCAAGCAACCCTCTGGCTCCATGCCACCAAGCCAACCTTCATGTCAAGAACTACTGTCTTTTATCAACAAACATGATTCTTTACTGCAAGAATATTCCCAACGCTTTTCTAAGCTCGAGGCGGAGCATCTCTGTCTCTCAGCACATATAGTTACTCAAGAAACTCCTCAACCACGCCCTCAGCTGCAACCCCGCCCTCAGCCTCAATCTTGACCACAAGCTTAACCAACCCATTCTCCTCATTCTGCAGAGCCAAGAATTCTCCAAGAAGGGAGTCGATGAATGGGGAGCCCCGCCAAATAGCAGGTTCGCCCAAGACCATCATGTGACGCCAACCCATCTCTGGCCGCGTCCGTCCACTCAGTATCTCCTACCCAGTCACAACCATAGGCCTCTGTCGTTGTTTGTGGTGATTTTAGTAAAGATTCCTATGAATCAATCTGGGACAGGAATCAAGTCCTATGGGTAGGTTCTATAAATTTAAGTGTGTAAAGAAGTAAAAATAGGAAAAGAAAAAGTGATTTAATAGTATATTAAATAAATAAATTGGAAAGTTAACAATGAACAATAAAAATTGACGAATCTCAGACTGACATACTTTTAGAATCTTCTCGGGATAACAAGTAGTCTGTAAATCTGTGTAGACAATATGTTTTTTTTACGAGTGAAATCTAAGTATGCAGAGTGAAGATGTTTTTGTCCCTATAACTTTCTAATTTGACCTATTTATAGACTTATACCTCTAACGGTAAACTAATTTACAACAGACACGTATAACAAAATCCTAATTGCCTAATCTTTGGCCAAACAGGTGTCTTTATTCCATCAGATGTCTTCCCCGTGCCTGCTTCTTTCATTGAGTCTTTGAATCTTGTCTTAAAAAATCTTTTTTATCAAAAAGCCAAGTGTAAAGCTTTTACTTGAAGTCTTCCCGCTCAAATTCTTGACCTCTTTACTTGGGAGTCTTCATTATGTCTTTAATTATTTCGAATCACCTCTTTCTCGAATTCAAAATTTTACCACTTATATACTCATAATTTCAACGTTCTACGCCTCTTCTTAAACATCTACATTGTGGCAGACTATCATAGGCTATCGTGTTACTCACGTTTTCATTCTTGTTTCTGCTCATACCCTATACATTTCTACATTACAAAGGTCCAATCACCTTACGTTTCACTTTTCTTCAGTTATTCGGACATTTACTTTGTGCATTAATTTCACCATCCATTGTTACTCATTATAAAATGAAGTTACCCCCTTGCATTCTTTCCTCATCCTTCTCACAGCAAAATCTCCATTCTTTCTTCTTTCCTTTCATCTTGTAGAAGTTTGATCTCCCTCTTTCCTTCTATCTCGAATAGGTTTTTCGAGAGAAACCTCTCTTTCCTTCCTTCTCCCTATATTTTGAATATAGAGAAGTTTCTGATATTGGCTATTACGTTCGACCTAATCTTGAATAATTTCATCGTTTTGATTAGGTCGACGTAATGGCCAATGTTAGAAGTTTTTCTAACCATTGTTGATGAACATTTGGGTCAAACGTTATAGCCAAAATAGGGCATTTATTAGGTATTCTTCCCTAATAATGCTCTTGATTTATCCTTCAGTTAGGAGTTTCTATGTCCTTTGTGACACTTCTAACATCCTCCATATCTTAGTTTAGCATCCAAGCTAAGGTAGGAGGAAGCTGAGGAAGGGGAAAACAACAAGTGGAGATGTTTGTGTCTTTGTTGAAGATTTTCTGAAGACCACGACTGAGAAGAAATCATATCCTTTTCAGACTATGGGTGATATTTGTCTTTTTGTTGATGACCTGTTGATGACCCCCAATCGAGGAGAAAAGGAGAATTGATTACTGTTTTATCGAAAGGAATAGAGATGAAGACTTTTAGTTAGTAATAGTCTTTTTACTTGTATTTTTATCCTTTCTTTTGTAATTCGAAAAGAATCCTTTCTTTTGTAGTTCAAGCAATAATAATATGCTCTTTTACTTTTCGAATAACCCTTTGCCTTTAGTTGTAACCCCAATTTTGAATGAATGCTTGTTTTCGAATTTCCTTCCATAGCAGTGATTCGAAGTTTTCTCTCAATAATAACACTTAAAATTCCATTTATCATTTGAAATCTTTTGCTTTGTTTAGTCATTGAACCACTCAAAATTAGTCCTTCTTTTTACTTGGAAGAATCCTTTAAAATTCAAAAATCAATGCTTGCTTTATTCGAATCAAATTTGTTCAATAGACCTTGTTGATAAAAATACTTAGCGAAATTTCCCCTACCAACAGATGCCCCCCCAATATATTCTCATTTCGAAAATGAATTTGAGAAATGGAATATTTTACCAAAATTTTAGGCGAGAAATTTCAAATTTAAATTTCAAAATTTCGTTGCCGTATATAGGTTTTATCTTTTCACCTTCTAGTAATCTTAATCTTTTTCCATACGCTTCCAGATCCGGTTAATCTGTAACAAACCCTTCATCTTCTACGTCTTTTCAAACTTCCCTTAACACCGTATAAATACCTCCTCCTCTAGTCACTTTTTACCATTCAAGATTTTACTCTCAATAAACTCTCTTCTTCTCCTAGCATCCTTTGAGTGTTCATCACGTTCTTCAGGTGTCATTCCTTCTTTGTTTCCAAGAATTTCCTTTTTCTTGTCAACTTTCTAATTCCTTTGATCACGGACTCCGGAAATCATCTTCCTATTTTTTGTTTCTGGAGAAATCATTACTCGAAACCAGGAAGAATATGTCCCTGGTCCTCAAGATGAACCAGAAAAACTTTCCTCTCGAAGTCTCAGGTACTTTTTCCTCTTAGTATTGCTAATAGGACTTTAGCTTTCATGGGTCCTTATGACCCAGAACATCTCAAAAAGTCTTCTTCATTCTTCCCTGGTCATTCGAATGAACATATCCTGGTATTCAAAAATCTCATTCGAATGGACTTTCTAGATGATTTTTCCAGAGTCTTTAGATCTATCCCTTTTCGAATAAGAGTTCTTATTTCTTATGGCTTGACCGAGTCGAAAAAACAAAACGGTGGGTGAGTGGAAGAAACTTGGTATTTCTTACTTAATTTAAATTAGCAGATATAATTTGAATTATAACTATACCATGTTAATGACTTCCATGTTTTTTCTGGAATCGAACTACAAATACATTTTTACCCCTTATGGGATGATAACCCCTACACTTTTCTAATTAGCAACCCCAACAGGTCTAACTCCTCAAGTTTTAATTTACACTCCCAGCTTGAAAACCGATGTTTCCAGACATAAAACCTCTCGTAGGTAAACCTACCTACAACCAGTTAATTTTAACCAATATGTCTAATTCTGATGTTGTCTCTAATTTTGAGCATGTTGCTTTTCTGGTTTTATGGTATCTGCTTTTGTATTTTGTTCGAGGACTTTGCAAGTTCCTCAATCTCTGATTCCTTTAACCCAACTTCTTGTCGAGGGCACAAAAATTGATTTTGCAAAACTTCTTTTAGCAAGTTTATACCATTCCCTTGATGATGGTGTTTCTGCTTTAATGAAATCTGACCCAGTAGGGGTTTTATGTGGTCCTTTTTGGTTGCTTCAGCTTTGGCTAAATGCTATATTTGAAGGTATGTCTAATCTTAGAGCTCATGGTCGTATCCCCTCTTTTCCTAAGGGTATAAGACTTTCTTTTCTTACCCTTGCTAATTCAAAAAATGATCCTGAATCTAGTTTCAAGAAGTATTTCAAATATTTCTTAAACACTCAGAAGCAAACCAAATATTTATCTCCTTTTGCTTTTCAAAAAAATGGTCCTGGATGGTTTGTTCGACCTTTTCATTTGTGAAACTCCCGAGGCTCAACAAGAAAATTTGGATATTTGACAAAAGGTTTTTCGATGCCAAGCCTTTTGTTCGAGTGTCCAAAAGCAAGGCAATTTGGCATCTGTCAAACTCTACCTTGTCCCATGTACAAAGAGTCCAAATAAATCAGTCTTTCTAATGCTCATCCTAATCGAGTCCAAATCATCCTTAAGCATTTCGATAGATAAAAAAGTTACAATTTGCATTGTTCCCATTCGAACCTGCCTTAATTTTGTGCAAGTTTGAAGTTCAAGTTTGGTGGAACACTTACTTTTCGAGTATTCAAATTTCTATGGCTGACTGTGCATCCAAATGGCTCAAAATATTATTTACATGCAGAAAGGAGACTTCAAGAAAATAATTAAAAGGTACGCATATTCAAGAAATCGAAAAGTTTTAAAAATACTTCAAAGTAAGTTACAAATCCCCTCCTCGAATAGTTGACACCGTTTCGGAAGCAGCCTTAGTCTTGAAGGAAAAAATAAAGAAAAGAATGAAAAAAACAACTTTCAAACTTACATTTGTTTATGAATCGAAATGATCCTTCAAAATTTTGCCCAACATTTCCTTCTTTACCTAATGCTCTCTTTGCTTTAGCCAAAACCTATTCCATTTCCTTCTTGGTTTAAAACTATTTTTATTTTCGAATTATACAAAACACCTTTGAAAAAACAAGTCACTTCGACCAAATATAATACCTTGACTTATCCTTATAGTTATCCCAAAGATGTAATTTATGAGGCAGGGGATGTTGTAATTTTTCCTCAACGTATTATTTATGTGATTTTTCGAATCTTTCTTGATTTTATTTTCTTTGGCAAACTAATTTCTGTTTATTATTTGTTTTATACTTAGTCATCCGTGATAAAGTTTTCACCAATCCTCATGAAGAGGAAAATTGGGAAAGTGATCCAGCCACTCAGCCAAAGCCAAAGAGAATCTGAATCATCAAGTCTCAATCTACTTCTGGCACTGGTGGTTCTGATTCCATATCTTCTGAAATTTTATTTGTTTCCTCATTGACTCCATTCGAACCACGTAGGCTTCGAAAAATGTCAATGCTGACACTTGTTCGAGAGAAGTTCCTACTTCTTCCCTTCCAAAGATGCTTCAAATGTAATTATCTTCTATTATCTAATTCGAATAAATTTTAATCTTATTTTCTGCCCTTAATTTCTTATATTCAAACTTTGTTTTAGACTCTTGCTACTGCTGTCTCAAAGGACAAACATAAGAAATCTAGTTCTGGCAAGAAAGATACGCAGTTAAGACTAAGGTTTGTTGAGACAAGCTCATCCCCAAGAAGTTTTTAATATGACAAACTGATTAAGATTAAATATGCATATGAGATGCATCTTGTGTTACTGACTGTGTGTTCAAGTATGGCAGAGACTTACTGTATCTAAACCACTGCAGGAATACATAAAGACAGAATGGATCTTTAGTCTACTTAGATCAACAATGAAACAAGTAATAATAACACAAAATCAGAAGCTACAAGGGCTCTGCAGTTGGAGTATGAAGCACAGATGCAAGCCTATGATCAGATGCAAGTTCAGCTTGAGAAGCAAGCTAAGAACAGATGCAAGCTCAACCTGAGATGCAAGCCAAGGTCAGACGCAAGATCAGCATTAAGATGCTTACACAGCATGAGATGCAAAACTCTGTGTTCAGATGATATCCTAAGAATAGAAGAGATCTCAGCATAAAGCCAAAAGAGACTCAAGCACTGCTTGAGATGCAAGCCATGAACAGATGCAGGTTCAGCTTGAGATGCAAGGACAGCTTGAGACGTCGTCTCAAGGACAGACAACGCAAGATGGGATCTCATCAGAGATGCAAGTAAATTGTAACAGAAGTAAGACTGCATGCTCAATGATAGGAGACAGCAAGTGGGGTCAGCATAAAGTCAAACAAGGACACAAGGACACTGACACAGTGACTTAGCCTGAAAAGTTTTTGTACACCTACTGAAAAGACTGTACCTGCTGTTGTGTGTTCCAACGGATTGCAACGGCCACATAACGGCTAGTTCCTCATCTATTGATATAAAAGAGACAAGATCAAATGTTGAGGTGTGAGAGAAATTGCCCATATTACTGCTCAATCATTTAGCACCTTATCACATCTCAACTGACATCTCAAGTGCACAAAATAGCTGTCTGTAAACAGATCCAACACATCTTGAGATCAGTATCTGTCTCTATTATCTCTCTTCTGTGCATCACTATTATACTGTAACTTAAGCAGAGTGATTTCCTAGCTTACCAATTTATATATCCATACTATGTATGTTGTAAGCTAGGCTTATCATATTCATTCACTGTAACTTGTCTCATCTAAGATATGAGGGCTCCTAGTCTTAGAGTGAGGTGATTGCGTCCTGAAGAGGCTGTAAGAATACTTGTGGCTCAACTAAGATAGGAGTGCCTAGGCTTAGTGTGAGTGAGACGTCCTGAAGAGGCTGTAAGAATACTTGTATTGACGGGTTTGTCAATAGTGGAAAATCTCACGCGTTGTGAGGACTGGACGTAGCCCAAGGAGTGGGTGAACCAGGATAAGATCTCTGCCCCCTTGTCTCTTGCTCTGTCTCTATATTGCTTATATTGATTTAACTATAACAACTTGATAACAACAAGAATAACTTAATTAACAAATTATGAGTTAAAATCTAGACAGAAGAACCACTGCTAAAATTGGATTCAATACATCCTGTCTTAACAGAGACTCCAAGTTGTTAAAACTTGAGAGCACATCTCAATAATCAATTTTAGTGTGGATCTGCAGGAACGGATTTGAAAAGTCTCTATTCAACCCCCCCTTCTAAAGACCTTCAGCCAACTTCAGTTGGTATCAAAGCTCGGCCTCTTAAGGGGTTGAGCACACCTGTGTGTGAAGAGGAAAAATATCCATGGCTGGACCTAGTGCAAGTCTGTTCATACCTGAAGGAGGTTCCACCAACAGGCCACCTGCCTTTGATGGAACTGATTACTATTATTTGAAGGATAGGATGAGATTGTTCATTGATTTTCAACATGTTGATCTATGGGAAATCATAGAAAATTGTCCCTACATACCTCTCACCACTGATGAGCTTGATCAGAGAATAGTTAAGCCCATAGATAGGTGGACTGATGTTGAAAAGGCAAGGTATGTTCTAAACTCAAGAGCTAAGTATCTGCTAACCTGTGCTCTTAGTCGCAGTGAATATGATAAGGTAGCAGGATGCACAACAGCCAAAGAAATTCGGGATGCCCTTGAGGTAGAACATGAAGGAACGAACCAAGTCAAGGAAGCAAAAATCAACATACTGGTGAGACAGTATGATCTCTTCAAGATGAATGAGGATGAGGGCATTGAAGATATGGTGAGAAGATTCACTGTCATAAAAAATGACCTGAAATCTCTTGGAAGAACATATTCTAACCAAGATATGGTAAGAAAGATCCTGAAAAGCTTACCCAAGCCTTGGAGACCTAAAGTCAAAGCTATTCAGGAAGCCAAAGACCTGAGCATTCTCAGGCTGGATGAACTTCTTGGATCACTGAAGGTTCATGAGCAAGAACTGATGGAAGAGGACCACATAAGACGTCCCAAGACTATTGCTCTGAAAGCAGCCTCTAGCAACTCCAAAAATAAGAAGGCAAGCACATCTCAACAGATTTCACTAAACTCATCTCATGACACAGAGACTGAAGAGGATGAAGAATATGATGATGAAAGCGAAATGGATGATGAGCTAGCTTACATCTCAAGAAAGAACAGACGCATGTGGAGAGCTAGAGGAAGTGGAAGAAAAAGGTTTCCATCAAGAAGAGGAGAAATCAAATCAGAAAAGAAAGGTAAATTCATCTGTTATGAGTGCAGAAAACATGGAAACATGAAATCTGAGTGTCCTTAGCTCATAAGAGAGGTGAAGAAAAGTCCTAAGAAGAAGGCAATGATGGCTACTTGGGATGATACTGAAGGAGATGACAGTCCAAGTGAAGAATCAGCCAACATATGTCTCATGGAAAATAGTGACTCATCAGATGATGATTAGGTAAGTGACTCAGACTCTGAATTGACTCTAACTGAGCTCAAGTGTGGTTTTGAGAATCTTCTCTATGATTCAAATCTTCTAGTTTCAAAAAGCTCTCATTTAAAATCAGAACTAGATATATCTCTTGAAAAGGTTAAATTTTTGGAAAAAGAAAATGAGAACTTGAATCATAAGAACAGTAGTCTCATGCTGTCTCACATGAAGTTGTCTGAACTTACAAAAAATATGAGGCAGCCTCCAGATGAGCAAAGGCTAAAGCATATGTCAGAAGAAAACGAGAATCTCAAAAGGCAAAACAGAATTCTCATAGATGATCTGGCTAAATTTGTTAAGGGGACAAAAAACCTTGAGAGACTCATTGGGTCTCAAAAAGGAATTTTTGATAAAGCTGGACTAGGCAATGAGAAGTCTTCTAGTGAGATCTGATACAAGGACTTCTTTGTTCCTGCAAGAAACAGGAAGAAAGAATCATGCTCTTGCTGCAGTAAATTTGGTCATAAGGCCACTGAATGCTACCTAAGACATGTAGCATTCAAGAGAAAGGTAACTAACCATGAAGGACCCAGATATAAGTGGGTACCTAAAGCTAAATCTCTTGTTTTGACAGATGTGCCTGGAAGCAGTAAAGTCCAAGAAAGAATGGGTGCTGGACAGTGGATTCTCAAGGCACATGACAGGGGACAAAAGCAAATTCCTGTCACTTGAGGAAAAGGCCACTGGAGTTGTCTCATTTGGAGACAATAGTAAAGCCCAGATCAAGGGCATAGGTAAATTGGTAGGACCAACTCAGCTCAAATTGAGAATGTATATTTTGTTGAAGGTTTGAAACATAATTTGCTGAGTATCAGTCAGTTATGTGATAATGGGTATCATGTTAATTTCCAACCTACCTTCTGTGAGATCATAGACTCCAAAACTGGAAAAATAACTTTCTCTGGAACTAGAAAGAAAAATCTTTACTTAGTCTCATTGGAAAGTCTATCAGATCTCACTTGTCTCATATCTCATGATCATGAGAGATGGCTTTGGCACAAAAGAGTTGGACATATTAACATGAGAACCATGAATCAGCTTGCTAGTCAGTCTCTTGTCAAAGGGTTACCCAAGGTAAAATTTGACAAAGACATGAAGTGTGATTCCTGCATCAAAAGCAAGCACAGCAAATCAAGTTTTAAACCTAAGAATTGTGTCTCAACTACTAGGCCACTTGAGATCCTTCACATTGACCTATTTGGACCAACTAAGACTGTAAGTCTCAGTGGTAAAAAATATGGCTTTGTCATTGTGGATGATTTCTCAAGATTCACCTGGGTTCTGTTCCTATCTCAGAAAGATGAATCATATGATTCTTTCAAAACCTTTTGTAAAAAGATTCAATCTGAGAAAGGATATGGAATTGGATCTGTTAGGAGTGACCATGGAGGTGAATTTGAGAATGCTAAGTTTAAGAAATTCTTTGATAAAAATGGCATCTCTCATAACTTCTCCTGTCCAAGGACTCCTCAACAAAATGGTGTAGTTGAGAGAAAGAATAGAACACTTCAAGAAATGGCTAGAACCTTGTTATGTGACTCTGGAATTGAAATGTACTTCTGGGCAGAAGCTGTCAATACATCTTGTTACATTTTGAACAGAGCTACTATAAGAAAGATCTTAAATAAAACTCCATATGAGCTGTGGAAAGGTAGGAAGCCCTCAATTTCATATTTCCATGTCTTTGGATGTGATTGCTTTATTCTAAATACCAAAGATCAGTTGGGAAAATTTGACACCAAAACTGATAAAGGAATTTTCCTAGGATATTCATTAACATCTAAAGCTTATAGAGAATATAATCTAAGAACCAAAACTACATAAGAATTTGTTCATGTAGTGTTTAATGAAGTTCAGGGAAACACTCAGAAATAAGTTGATGAGGAAATAGAAGAGCTAATAAAAGACTTAAAGATCTCAACTCAAGAAGCTGAAGAGAGACCCTCACCCGAACAGAAGGTGGTAAGATCATCCCAGTCTGAATATAGAAGGGAAGTTCAGTCAGAAGGAATATCTTACAGAAGCAATAAATCTGGAACATCTCATGTCTTCCAAGAAGAAGATAAATCAGATAATCTAACTAGATCTCAAGAAACAAGACCAAAAAATGTTGAAATACAAAATAAGCATGCATCTAAACTACCCAGAAGCTGGAGACTAGTGAGATCTCATCCAAGAGATCAGATAATTGGAGAGACTTCAGATAGAGTCAGAACCAGATCTTCTTTCAGAGACACAGAGAATCTGATGGCCCTTCTATCTGAAATAGAGCCAAAAGACATACATGAAGCCTTAAGTGATGGATCCTGGGTTAAGGTTATGGAAGAAGAACTAAATCAGTTTGAGAAAAGCAAAGTCTGGAACCTGGTTCCTCCACCATCTCTTCAAACCATAATTGGAACCAGATGGGTGTTTAGAAATAAGCTAGATGAAAAAGGTCAAGTCATGAGGAACAAAGCCAGATTGGTAGCACAAGGGTTCAACCAACAAGAAGGAATAGACTATGATGAGACCTTTGGACCTGTGGCAAGACTTGAGGCTATCAGGATCTTTCTAGCGTTTTCTGCATTCAAGGACTTCAAATTATACCAGATGGATGTAAAAAGTGCCTTCCTAAATGGGATCATAGAAGAAGAAGTTTATGTAAGACAGCCTCCTGGATTTGAAGATCCTAATCATCCAGAATATGTGCTCAGACTATCCAAAGCTCTATATGGCCTCAAGCAAGCTCCAAGAGCTTGGTATGATAGGTTAAGTTCATTTTTAATTAAAAATGGTTTTATCAGGGGTAAGATTGACACTACTCTCTTTAAGAAAGAAATTAGCAAAGACCTGTTAATTGTTCAAATTTATGTTGATGACATTATCTTTGGTTCAACTAATGAATCTTTATGTCAAGAGTTCTCAAGTCTCATGCAGGGAGAATTTGAGATGAGTATGATGGGTGAACTGAGATTCTTCTTGGGGCTTCAAATCAAACAATTGACTGATGGAATATTCATTAGTCAAGAAAATATACAAAAGATCTGCTTAACAAATTCAAATGAGTGAGGCTAGACCAATGAAAACCCCTATGCACCCCTCAACTCAGATTGATCAAGATGAAGCTGGAAAAGCTGTCTCAGACAAGCTTTACAGAGGTATGATTGGTTCCCTTATGTACCTAACTGCCAGCAGACCAGATATTCAGTTTGCTGTAGGAATATGTGCAAGGTACCAATCTAATCCAAAAGAATCTCATCTCACTACTGTAAAAAGAATATTTAGGTATTTAGTTGGAACCACTAATCTCGGCCTATGGTATGAGAAAGGAAAGAGTTTTGATCTCATAGGATACAGTGATGCTGATTTCGCTGGTGACAAGATGGATAGAAAGAGCACCAGTGGATCTTGCCAATTCTTAGGAAAATGTCTTATCTCCTGGTCATGCAAGAAGCAAAATACCATTGCCCTGTCCACTACAGAAGCTGAGTGTGTCTCAGCTGCTGCATGTTGTACTCAAGTCCTATGGATCAAATCTCAATTGCAAGACTATGCAGTCAGGTACTCTAAAATTCCTATTTATTGTGATAACACTAGTGCCATAAACCTTGCAAAGAATCATGTTCATCATTCTAGGTCCAAACACATTGACATCAAACACCATTTTATAAGAGATCATGTGCAAAAAGGAAGTATTGAGTTAATCTTTGTGGATACCAAGAGTCAGCTGGCTGACATCTTTACAAAACCCTTGGTAGAAGAAAGATTCATTGGAAATTTAAAATTGTTAAATGTGTGCTGTCTTGATTAAAAACAATGAATTTAACTTAGCCCAGCACTGGATTATATGCTGAGAGTCTCACTAGAGATGAGACTCAAGTGTCATCTGTGAAGAGACGAGGTCTCAGACGAATCTGTTATCAGACGCGTCTCATGACACGTCTCAACTCACGTCTCATGGGATTACCGGGACGTTACTATACGTTACTAAGTGAAAGATAGAGTCGTTACTCAACGGATAGTAACTGCCCACTATCTGGAAAACTAGTCATTTGGCTATAAAAAGGAATGCCAACTACTCTCAACTGCCATAATAACTCCCCACTACATGCAGTTATTTTTCTCCTCTCAACGTCTCTCTCTCTCTATTTAAAGACTGATTCTAACCCACATCTCACCCTTCTCTTTTTTGCAAATGCGCATCAAAGTCACTGATCTTAAGTTACCCTACTCAGATAAATCTTCATCATCATCCTCCCCAGAAGCAAAGATGTCTTCTGGATCTGAAGAAGGATCCTAATCACCGAGCATCCATTCAAGCCAAGAAACCCTAAGTTGTTCCCCATCTCCACAGCCTAGCACAGAAACTGATCCTTCACAATCCACCCAACCTACCCAACCTTCTCCATCTTCTAAATCCACATCCTCCAAAAAGAGCACTTCCATTTCCCCCAGAATGAAATCCCAAAGAATTGCCTCACAAGTTACCCAAATTGCACCTCCTAAGTCCCCTGTTCACATAGACCTGACTCAACCAGAATCCTTAAAGAAAGGGAAATACAAGGCTGTAGAAGGAAAGAAGATCTCTTTCCAATATGATCTCTTCTCCAATGCTGAGGTAGAAGATAAGTTCACCAAAAGGTTCATAGATAAGAAGATCATCATAGGAAGAGTGATATCATTCCAAGAGCTAAGAGATGAAGAATGGGATATTGGTCCCTATTTGGAGAAACAAGGATGGAAAGAGTACTTGGGCATGACTGAGTCAGTCTTTCCAAAGATGACTAGTGCATTCTATGCAGCATGCTACAAGGCTAAGGGATCATCTCAAGGTCAGCCACACATCATCTCTGACATCAAAGGAGTCTACATAGAGCTGACAGAGGAAACACTTGGTGCCATCATCCAAGGACCTGTGGTTGGCAACAGACTGTACAATGAGGAACACTGGTGGAGTAATATTGGAATACCTTTAGCCAATGTAGGCACCTACCTCTTCAAAGGAGGTCTCATCACAGATGCCTCTTCATCCCTGAACCTCTTTGGAAAATTCATGTTCCATCTGGTTGTCAAGTGCATCATGCCAAGGGCTGGCACTTTCAACAAGGTCTATCATCAAGATTTGATGGTAATGTACCACCTCAAGCATGGAATTCCCCTGAACCTTCCATTCCTCATTCTCAGACACATGGAGCATGCTTTCCACAACTCCAAAATCAACGCATCTCTTCCCTTTGGAATGCTCACTACCAGGATAATGAAGCATTTAAAAGTTGACTTCAGTGGATGTGATAAGTCTGACAAGAGACCAAGCTATATTGGAACAAAAAATTTCAAGTCTCTCGGGCTAAATGGTAAGAACATTCCTTCTCCTACTTTTCCTTTAAATGACCCTCCTCCTCCTGTTCCCACAACTACACAGGCCTCCCCCTCATCTAAAATGTCTGAGGTTGAAAAGAAGAAGAAAAAGAAAGTCTCAAAGGGAGCTGCTGAGGGATCTCAAGAAGGTTCAGAGATCCCTGATAAAGAAAAGAAGAGAAAAGCACAGCCTTCTGCTTCAACAGAGACTGAACTAAGGAAGAAGAAGAAAAGCACATTGCCATAGTTCATACTGAACCAGCTCCTGTTACTGTTGAAAAACCCAATGAGCAAGGAGTAGAAGAAGGAGTCATGGCTAATAGGGAACCTACATCTGAGGTAGAACCCCAAATGGAAACTGAGAAAGAACCTGAGATAAAGCATCACTCTCCAATCCACCAATCCTCACCCAAATCTCCTCCACCAGAACAGTTTCAATAGGAAGTCTCTCCTTGTAGTAAGATTATTGCTGAGACCTTGGTGAGCTTAGAGAAGGATAATACAAACTCAAGCTTTGAAACTCACCCAGAGCCACAACAGGTTGAGACTTAGACTGTAGAGGTTATCACCACCAAACAGACAACCCCTGTGAGGTATGAACCTGCATATTCCCTTCCTACTTCCTGCCCCACTCCTGGAAAGTTCTTTGTAGAGACCATTCTGAATGATTCCCCTCAGCCTAAATATGATCAATCTGCACCTCCCACTACCAGACCTGAGCCAGCTGAGGCACCCTCATCTGAACCATCCATTCCCACACATCTATCAAACTCCATCAACACCTTTCTGAATCAATTACATGAGGAACAGAAACAATATCAGCAAGACCTCAACACCAGACTTAAGCAGAATCAAAAGAAGATCTTGAAGAAGCTGAAGCACTACAAGAAGAGGCAAGAGGCCCTTTTTGCAAGATTTGACACAGTCCTGCAAGCAATGCATACATCAAATGAATTTCACAAGAAGATGAACCTTCACCTTTCAAATTTGTCTCCTCTGCCTGAGTTCCCACAGACTGTGCTGCGCCTATCTAGACCTAGCTCAGACTCATCCTCTTCCCACTCATCCTAGCTCTGCTAGTTATTTTGTTTTGATAATGTCAAAAGGGGGAGAGTAGGTTAGATATATCTAATGAGAGTCTTAGGGCTTAGGAATTTAACTTTCAGCTTAGCTTTTGTGAGGATCTGCTCAGTTTGATAGCTAGAGATGTAGTTAGAATCTTTTCACAGCTTTTTGTTAAGATGCAGTGGCATCTTTTGTCTTGTATCCTCTATCCTTTCAACTAATGAAAATGACTCTCAATATTTGCAGTATAGTGTTGTTGACTTACTTGATAATTTGATTAATAATTCACTTCAAATACTAAGTCTTAAAACAGAAAATTGATCTATAACTCAGGGGGAGCTCTTCTCATTTATTTCTGTTTTGAAAGAGATTGCACATCTCAGGGGGAGTTAAGGATATACATGCATCATTTCCATATTAGTCTCATCAGATATTTAACTTACAGTTTGCCATCATAAAAAAAGGGGGAGATTATTGAGACAAGCTCATCCCCAAGAAGTTTTTAATATGACAAACTGATTAAGATTAAATATGCATATGAGATGCATCTTGTGTTACTGACTGTGTGTTCAAGTATGGCAGATACTTTCTGTATCTAAACCACTGCAGGAATACATAAAGACAAAATGGATCTTTAGTCCACTTAGATCAGCAATGACACAAGTAATAATAACATAAAATCAGAAGCTACAAGGGCTCTGCAGTTGGAGTATGAAGCACAGATGCAAGCCTATGATCAGATACAAGTTCAGCTTGAGAAGCAAGCTAAGAACAGATGCAAGCTCAGCTTGAGATGCAAGCCAAGGTCAGACGCAAGATCATCATTAAGATGCTTACACAGCATGAGATGCAAAACTCTGTGTTCAGATGATATCCTAAGAATAGAAGAGATCTCAGCATAAAGCCAAAAGAGACTCAAGCACTGCTTGAGATGCAAGCCATGAACAGATGCAGGTTCAGCTTGAGATGCAAGGACAGCTTGAGACGTCGTCTCAAGGACAGACAACACAAGATGGGATCTCATCAGAGATGCAAGTAAATTGGAACAGAAGTAAGACTGCATGCTCAATGATAGGAGACAGCAAGTGGGGTCAGCATAAAGTCAAACAAGGACACATGGACACTGACACAATGACTTAGCCTGAAAAGTTGTTGTACACCTAATGAAAAGACTGTACCTGCTTTTGTGTGTTCCAACGGATTGCAACGGCCACATAACGACGAGTTCCTCATCTATTGATATAAAAGAGACAAGATCAAATGCTGAGGTGTGAGAGAAATTGCCCATATTAGTGCTCAATCATTTAGCACCTTATCACATCTCAACTGACATCTCAAGTGCACAAAACAGTTGTCTGTAAACAGATCCAACACATCTTGAGATCAACATCTATCTCTATTATCTCTCTTCTGTGCATCACTATTATACTGTAACTTAAGCAGAGAGATTTCCTAGCTTACCAATTTATATATCCATATTATGTATGTTGTAAGCTAGGCTTATCATATTCATTCACTGTAACTTGTCTCATCTAAGATAGGAGGGTTCCTAGTCTTAGAGTGAGGTGATTGTGTCCTGAAGAGGCTGTAAGAATACTTGTGGCTCAGCTAAGATAGGAGTGCCTAGGCTTAGTGTGAGTGAGACGTCCTGAAGAGGCTGTAAGAATACTTGTATTGACGGGTTTGTCAATAGTTGAAAATCTCACGCGTTGTGAGGACTGGATGTAGCCCAAGGAGTGGGTGAACCAGGATAAGATCTTTGCCCCCTTGTCTCTTGCTCTGTCTCTATATTGCTTATATTGATTTAACTATAACAACTTGATAACAACAAGAATAACTTAATTAACAAATTCTGAAATAAAAACTAGACATAAGAACCGCTGCTAAAATTGGATTCAATACATCCTGTCTTAACAGAGACTCCAAGTTGTTAAAACTTGAGAGCACATCTCAACAATCAATTTTAGTGTGGATCTGCAGGAACATATTTGAAAAGTCTCTATTCAATCCCCCCTTCTAGAGACCTTCAGCCAACTTCAAGGTTTGCTTTAGGATTTATAAGTTTAAGTTTCTTTTTCAAGTTCTTTCTGTTTTCTAATTTCGAATAATTTCCTTTCTTGTAGGATATGCCTTCAGGCTCAAAGGATAAAAAGACAGAAAAAGAGAAATCTCAAGTTAATAAAAAGGATGAAGGGGCAACGACTTTGAATTCTATAGAAAATACTGAAGAGGGCTTTCAAGATTTAGACAGACTCTTAAGTTCAGCTTCAGAATCTATTTCAGAAAATCCTTCCCAAAGGGTCATTGAAGCTGAAGCAACTCTTGCTGGTACTTCACAGCAAAATATGCAACAAGAAGGGAGTGATGGAAAGTCTGATTCTGAATGTTCCATTAAATCATCGAGTAGTACCTTTACTTTGAAGTTGGCTGAATGTCTCTAGAAGGGGGGTTGAATAGAGACTTTCTTGTAACTTGTTCCTGTAAAAACACTTCAAGTATTTGAAAATGAATGTTGAGATGTGATCTCAAGTCAGACGACCTGGAATCTCAGTTAAGACAGGTTAAAGACAATGTAGATTTTAAAGCCCTTTGCCTAGACACGGGCTGTCTTGTATTGTTAAAGTCTGTTTTAGTTTTGATCAGTGATGTTTATGTGAGATTAGATATATCAAAGTAGAAGATAAGGAAGAGAAGGACACAAGGATCTTATCCTGGTTCACCCACTCCTTGGGCTACGTCCAGTCCTCACAACCTGTGAGATTTCCACTATTGACAACCCGTCAATAACAAGTATTCTTACTGCCTCTTTAGGACGTCTCTCACACCAAGCCTAGGCACCTCCTATCTTAGCTGAGTTACAAGTATTCTTATTGCCTCTTCAGGACGCAAGCACTCACTCTAAGACTAGGCTTCCTCCTATCTCAGATGAGACTTAGTTACAATGAATGATAGTTCAAAGTTGTTCTAGCTTAATCACACAGTGTGAATATACAATAATTCTTAGCTAGAGAAATTCTCTTCTCAAAAGAATATAAATATAAGTGAGATGAGAGAAGAGAGTATTGAGACTACAAGTGCTCCTTTTGGTAAAGTCTGATCTGATGGACAGACACTTTGAGATGAGACGCTTGCTTTGAGATGAGATGTAGTGATTGATTATTCAGCAGAGTGTCTCCCTTCTTCACTGTAGCTTTCGAATTCTTATTCCAAGGTGAACTAGCCGTTATTTGGCTGTTATATGTTACTTGAGAGCCGTTGGAAAGTAGCTGTTAGAGAGGAGAGATATTCTGGACAAGAGATTACTTTTATCCCACTTTTAGGTGATGTAACATGTGACAACGTGCAGTGTACTTTCTTGTCCTTGTGTTGACTTTGCTTTTTACTTTTACACAGACTGTAATCTTCAACTTTGATTCTCATCTCTTTGACTATGCTTGAGACTTATCTCCTAGTCTCTTCTTAGAGCTTGCATCTCTTTCATGAGCTTGTGTCGCAAGCTGATCTGGGGTCTCTTCATGAGATGATGCATTTGGATCTGATCTCTTGTATACTTAGGTTCTGAATCTCACATGTTAGGTCTTCTGTGTACATGATGCTTAATTGATTTTCTAAGCCTTGGTTCTTTGATTGATGAGATGACCTCTCTTCATTGTGCTTGCATCTGATCTTGAGACGGCGTCTCAAGCTGATCCTGAATCTCTTCACTTGTTGTTTGATAAGACTATGAGTCTTTGCTCTTTGATGCTTTATATTTCTAACTTCTTGTGTTTTGCTTTGAAGAACGTGTTTGAGTATTTATCAAATACTTAATTGAATCTGCAAAGAACAAGGTCTAAAAGAAATCTGCCACAAGCTCAAACAACACAGTTAGTAATAACAAGATGCAGCTTATTTTTTTAGCTCATGGTTAAACTTAATGGTTTGGTATATTAAAAACTCTTAGGAGAGAGTTTGTCTCAACAATCTCCCCCTTTTTTTATGATGGCAAACCATGAAGTTTTTGACTTAAGAGGATTCAGATCTTGATAAATTTTTAAACTCCCCCTGAGATATTTAAATTTCCTTGAATCTTAAGGTGATGAGCTCTCCTTGAGTTAAAGACTGAGATAAATAATGTACAGAATTTCTGAGTGAACTGAGAAACTTTTTTCATTAATCAAAATAAGATGCAAGTACAATGATAAGAAAAAGATGCCACTGCATCTCATCATATATCAGAAAAGATGTTATTACATCTTAAACCAAAAGAGAGCACAAACAGATAAACAAACATAGACTACATAGACTGAGACTCTTATCAGATGATACTTCATCTAACCAACTCTCCCCCTTTGGCCATTATCAAAATGGAAATTAAGCATGCTTTGGAGAAGGAGAAGAGGATGGGTCTGAATCAGAAGAAGTGGGACGCTTGACAGCTTGAGGAATCTCAGGCAGAGGAGGCAGATTTGAGAGATGAAGGTTCATTTTCTCGTGAAAATCATTGAAAGTACGCAGTTCTTGAAGGACAGTGTCAAGTCCATCAAGAATAGCCTCTTGCCTTTTCTTGTGATGATCCAGCTTCTTGAGAATTTTCTTCTGGGTCTGCTCAATCCTGGAGTGGATATTTTGTTGAGTCTGTTGTTGTTCTTCATGCAGCTGATTGATAAAGGTGTTAATGGAATTAGAGAGATGGGTTGGAACAGATGGATCTGATGATGGAGCTTGAGGAGGTTCAGGAGGTGGAGAAGATTGGTCATACTTTGGTTGAGGAGAGCTGAGCAAAATTGTGTCCACAAAGAACTTGCCAGGTGTGGGAAAAGAGGTTTGGAAGGAGTGAGATGGTTCATACCTAGCAGGTGTCTTTTGTTGAGACGTGGGTATCTCTTCAGTCTCTCTAGCAGCAGGTGGAGTTTCTTGTGTAGTCTCATGAGCAGAAGCAGAAAGATCCTTAAGAGTCTCAACCATAATTTTGGTAATGGGTGAGACATCAGATTGACTGACGTTTTGCTGAGGAGATGGAGGTGGTGATTGATGGTGTGGAGATGTAGGATGATGATCAGGTTGAGAGACTAGTAAGGGCTCTTGAAAATCAGCAACTTGTGGTCCCGTCTCTTGTGCAGGTTCATCCATAACAGGAGCTTTAGTGTCAATTGGTGGAGGGTCAGGCTGAGTCATTGCTGAGGATACATGTTCAGACCTTCTCTTCTTCTTTTTCTTCTTTTTGGTCTCAGTCTCAGTGGAGACTAAAGCTTGAGAGTTTCTCTTCTTCTACTCTCTAGAGATCTCATGATCCTCTTGAGATCCCTCAGTGGTCTCCTTAGCAGCCTTCTTCTTTTTCTTCCTTTTATGAGTTTCAGATAGTTTTGAGGATGGAGAAGCTTGAGTAGTGGGAGGAATGGGAGCAGGATTTTCAAGGGGAAAAGTGGGAGGAGGAATTGACTTACCATCCAAGCTTAGAGACTTGAGATTTGATTTTCCAATCAGCCTAGGTTTCTCTGGGGTCTCTTCACATCCACTGAGATCAACCTTGAAGTGCTTCATGATTTTGGTGGTGAGCATTCCAAATTGCAGAGATGAAGTGATTTTGGAGTTGAAGAAGGCATGCTCCATGTGCCTCAGAATTAGAAAAGGAAGATTTAGAGGAATGCCATGCTTAAGATGATACATTTTCATTAGGTCTTGAGTATAGATTTTGTTGAATGTACCGGCTCTGGGCATGATGCATTTGGCTACGAGGTGAAAGAGAAATTTTCCAAAATAGTTGAGTGAGGAGGAGGATTCTGTGACTTTGGCATCATTAAACAGAGAGGTTCCCACACTTGCACTTGGGACCCCTATTTGTTTCCACCAATCTTCTTCGTTGTAGAGTCTGTTCCAGCTACAGGGGCTTGAATGATGGCCCACAAGGTTTCTTCAGTGAGTTCAATGTGAACTCCTTTGAGATTGACAATCACATTGGGTAACCCCTGAGAAGCACCCTTGGCTTTGGTGCAAGCAGCATAAAAGGCCCTTGTCATCCTAGGGTAGACAGGCTCACTCATTGTCAAGTAGTCTTCCCACCCTTGCTTCCTGAGATAAGTAATAATGTCCCAGTTTTCTTCTTTCAGCTCCTCAAAATCAATAAGTCTTCCTATCACAATCTTCTTGTCTACGAACCTTCTGATGAACTTTTCTTCAATCTCTGAGTTTTCAAAGAGATCTGCTTGGAAGGAGAGTTTCTTCTATTTTGATTCTGGTTCAGCTTTTCCTTTTCCTTTGGTTAAGGGCTCATTTTTTGTGAGATCAATGTGGACAGGTGATTTTGGGGCTTTGGGTTCAGAGGTTTGGACAACATTTGAGGCAATTCTCTGAGACTTGGGTCTGCGTGGAAGTGGAGTGTTCTTCTTTGAGGAGGTGGATTTTGATGAGGGAGATGGATTAGAAGGCTGAGGTGGTTGAGATTGTGTCTCAGATGGTTCGGACTCTGTGCTTTGTTGGGGAGAGGGAGAACGAATGAGACGTTCCTGACTTGAGGTGATGTCTTGAGATTTGGATTTTTCGGAGGCAGAGGACATTTTTGCTTCTGGAGATGAAGAGGATGAGGATTTATCAGAGTAGGGCAGTTTTAATCCTATGACTTTGATACGCATTGAGAGATGAGGAAAGTTTGAGAAGAGAGGTTATGGTTTGGTATAAATAGAGAGTGGGTCTTCAGAGAGAGAGAGAGAGTGACGTGAATAATAGTGAGTGGGAGGTTAATGAAACAGTTGAAAAGTGGTTGGCACTCCTTTTTATACTGTAACGGCTAGTAGGACTTAGTGGAGGAGTTACTAGCCATTTGTTAACGGCTCTTTCTCTTTCTCACATAATGTTCATGAGACATTTGAAGAAACCTAGACTTAAGATTCTTTTAAGAGTTGCATCTCATTACAGCTTTTCATGAGACGTCGTCTCTTTGCATGAGTCTCTATGAGACACAGAGCTGATCTCATCTCCCTTTCCTTTTTTGATACATTAATAATTTACAAAGCTTAATCAATTAAGAGCACACATATTTAACATTTTTAAGTTATCAATGAATTTTTTTTCCACTAATGGTTTGGTAAAAATGTCAGCAAGCTGTTTCTTAGTATCAACAAAGATAATCTCAATTTTTCCTTTTTGCACATGATCTCTGATGAAATTGTGCTTAATGTCTATGTGTTTTGATCTGGAGTGGTGAATAGGATTCTTAGCCAGGTTTATTGCACTAGTATTATTACAGAAAATAGGGACTTTGGAATACCTCAGTGCATAATCTAACATTTGAGACTTGATCCACAAAATTTGTGTACAGCAAGTTGCTGCTGAGACGTATTCAGCTTCTGTAGTGGATAAGGCTATTGTATTTTGCTTCTTGCAGGACCAAGAGACAAGACTTTTTCCCAAGAATTGACAAGTTCCACTTGTGCTTTTTCTGTCCATCTTGTCTCCAGCAAAGTCAGCATCATTGTATCCTATTAGATCAAAACTAGAGCCTTTCTCATACCATAGGCCAAGATTAGTGGTTCCATTTAAATATCAAAATTCTTTTAACAGTAGTGAGATGAGATTCTTTAGGATCAGATTGATACCTTGCACAAATACCTACATCACACTGAATATCAGGTCTGCTTGCAGTTAGGTACATGAGAGATCCAATCATTCTTCTATAGTGTTTTTCTGATACGGATTTACCAGTCTCATCTTTGTCAAGTTGAGATGAGGGATGCATTGAGTCTTTATTGGTCTTGCATCATTCATCTTGAATTTTATTAGTAGATCTCTTGCATATTTTTCTTGACTGATGAAAATGCCATCTGATAGCTGCTTTATTTGCAAACCAAGAAAGAATCTCAGCTCACCCATCATGCTCATCTCAAACTCTCCCTGCATGAGATTTGAGAATTCTTGACAGAGAGATTTATTAGTGGATCCAAAGATAATATCATCCACATAAATTTGAACAATTAATAAATCATTGTAAAGCTCCCTCTTAAAGAGTGTGGTGTCAATCTTTCCTCTGATGAACCCATTTTCTGTTAGAAAAGTGCTTAGCCCTATCATACCAGGCTCTTGGGGCTTGCTTGAGACCATATAGAGCCTTTTTTAGTCTGAGCACATATTCTGGATGATGAGGATCTTCAAAGCTAGGAGGTTGTCTCACATAAACTTCTTCTTCAATGATCCCATTTAGGAATGCACTTTTTACATCCATCTGATAGAGTTTGAAGTCTTTGTGAGCAGCAAAAGCCAGAAGAATTCTGATGGCTTCAAGTCTGGCCACTGGAGCAAAGGTCTCATCATAGTCTATTCCTTCTTGTTGGTTATATCCTTGAGCCACTAGTCTTGCCTTGTTTCTCATAACTTTTCCTTTTTCATTCAGTTTCTT
This sequence comes from Sesbania bispinosa, assembly GCA_026901365.1. Lineage (NCBI taxonomy): Eukaryota > Viridiplantae > Streptophyta > Magnoliopsida > Fabales > Fabaceae > Sesbania > Sesbania bispinosa. The sequence continues at coordinate 506,072 of QLOH01000343.1, forward strand.
TCTAAAAACCCATCTGGTGCCAATTACTGACTGATGAGATGGAGGAGGAACTAGATCCCAGACTTTGCTTTTGTCAAATTGGTTGAGCTCTTCTTCCATTGCTATGATCCAGGATTCATCATTAAGAGCTTCATGAATGTCTTTAGGTTCCACTTCAGAGAGAAGTGCCATCATGTTCTCAGCATCTCTGAAAGAAGATCTTGTCTTGACTCTTTCTGAAGTCTCTCCAATTATTTGATCTCTGGGATGAGATTTCACCAACCTCCAGCTCTTTGGTAGTTGAGATTCATGTTCATTGTGGATCTCAAGTGTTCCATGTTCTGTTCCCCTGTTCTCAACTTGTCCTTCAGATTTGTCTTCCTTTTATGGTGTATTAAGCGTCTCAGGGTGAACCTTTTTGTGTGATCCTTCTGTTTGAGAAGATCTCATCATCTTTTGTTCAGGAGTTCGTCTCTCTTCAGCTTCCTGAGTTGAGATTCTAAGATCTCCCATCATTTCCTCAATTTCTTCATCCATATTCTTCTCAGAGTTGTCCTGCATCTCATTGAAGACTATATGCATAGATTCTTCAGTAGTTTATGTTTTTAAGTTATATACTCTATATGCTTTAGAGGTAAGAGAGTAGCCAAGAAAAATTCCTTTGTCAGACTTTGTATCAAACTTACCAAGTTGATCTTTAGTGTTTAGAATGAAACAGTCACATCCAAATACATGAAAGTAAGATATTGAGGGCTTTCTTCCTTTCCATAGTTCATAAGGAGTTTTATTCAAGATCTTTCTTATAGAGACTCTATTTATAATATAGCAGGAGGTGTTTACAACCTCTGCCCAAAAGTATTTTTCAATTCCAGAGTCACATAATAAAGTTCTTGCCTTTTCTTGTAGAGTTCTGTTCTTTCTTTCAACTACACCATTTTGTTGAGGGGTTCTTGGACAAGAGAAATTGTGAGTAATGCCATTTTTATCAAAGAAGTTTCTAAATTTGGCATTCTCAAATTCTCCTCCATGATCACTTCTCACAGCACCAATTCCATATCCTTTCTCAGATTGAATCTTTTTGCAAAATGTTTTAAAAGATTCATAGGATTCATCCTTTTGAGATAGGAACAGAACCTAGGTAAATCTTGAGTAGTCATCCACAATTACAAAACCATATTTTTTGCCACTGAGACTTGTGGTCTTACTTGGGCCAAAAAGATCAATGTGGAGAATCTCAAGAGGTCTAGTGGTTGATGGAATCCTGGCAAGTCTACCAAAAGTCCAACAATTATAGAGTAAGTAAGATATTGTATCCACAGGGAGCGGTTTTAATTTGTAAAATAGCAGCGATTGTATTTTCAATAAAAACGGTTTGTAAAATGGTTTGGTTGTATTCGCGATAATAATAAAATAAAATAAAAGCAAACAGATAAATACGAGGAGAGTAATATTTCGGACTAGGATTTGACTTCGTTTCATCTCCTCCCTTGTGTATGCGAATCCCTTCCCTTAATTATGATCATACTCGTAATCACCTTAGCATTGTTTAATTACAATAATTATAAGGCATGCCTGGTAATTATCGTACCCACAAATTCCCCTATAACATCATAATTAAACGCCAAAAGCTATTCTCTACAGGCATTCAAAGTGGCTTGGCGACCCCGAACATTCCCCGTATTTTGCAATCAGCACTATCGATTTAGTCATACTTTCATATAAGGCACCTATGAAGGGGTGTGTCACTCACTGAACCTTCACTCGTTAGAATACAATCCTTATACTACGATATAACTAAACCGAGTATCTTTAGCAATCCGAGATTAAGCTTCGCAGACAGCTCCATGCTCACCTAACTCTGCTACTAGCCGGAGTTCCACCTTTTGTATCCAGAGCACTAGCCTACCACCCCAGCGCACGCGCGGAGGTGATGCATTACAAAGAGCATAAAGATACCGATAAATTACAAATAAAGAATCATAATTAAAAAGAAATAGAATTCTATATACACAAGGGGATTGAATCCACTACATCAAATCCTACTGGAGAGCTTAGCTACTCATAGTAGCCATTACAAACCACTGAGAAATCTGTCACCTTTCTCAATCCTAGAACTACTCTCTCTCTCTATATCTGTGTCTGTGACCTATGCAAAGGGCTCTATTTATAGAGTTGGAAAACCCTATTCAAATTGGAAGAGATCGGGCTGTGATGTCACTTGCGTGAAACTTATCCAATCAGGAGCTGCCTTTTCATAAATTGACGTCACTTGCGTGAAGCCTATCCAATCAGGAGCTGCCTTTCCATAAATTGACGTCACTTGCGCGAAGCCTATCAATCAGGAGCTGCGCTTCATGCGCGCTTAGCGTGTGTGAAGCCTAGTTAATCGGATGCTGCGCTCCACGTGCGCTTAGCGCAAGTGGAGCCTGATTAATCTGGATCTACGCTCCACATGCGCTTAGCGCGTATGGAGCGTGTTACACGCTGTAACTTTCCCTCAAATCTAGATCTAATCTCTGGATCTCTTTCTGATCTTATCTGGTTTTCCTTTATCCCTTTATCCGAATTATTTTTGTATTTATTTAATTTGAAATTGAATTGAAGAGGTTATCCGCAAGATTCTCTGATTATCTCCTCTTTATCTGAATTTGAATCTGCAACAACCTCCTTTCTGATGCTATTTTCTCTCTCTTTCCAAATCTCCTGTAAATCTGCATAAAATAACAGATTTCTATTCAAAATAGCATCATATTCAAATTTGAACCAAATAAATACAAATATTGTAAATATTAATAAAAAGGGATATTTTGGGGCATAAATTACTATTTTAACCTTGATAAGTGTAATAAAAATTATATGAAAATAACGCTAATTTTACACTTATCAAATACCCCCAACTTAATTTTTTGCTTGTCCTCAAGCAAGACACCTTTGCAGTCAAAATTTCAACACACCCTTGATTATAATTCTCAAAATAACTACAATGAAAAATTTTCGTTCTTGGGAGCCTAGGAATAAGGATCTTGATTTCTGATTTGGGTAAAAATTACTCTATAGGTTGAGTGCTTAGGAATAGGGTTCAATTTATGGATAGCTATTAACAATCGTTCTTAATGCTAGGCAATTCGTTAGATCGCCAAGGAATTGGGGTTTAGGGGGTTGTTCTAAGGATTTCATAGTTGAGGAATCTTTATGAATGATATTTATTTGGGTTTCAATAATTATAATTATTAAATTCTTAGATTTCATTGGTTTCCAAATACAAGAAGGGTGCGATAGACGAAGTTCAATCCTAGTTCAAGTAACTTTCTCTATATACACAAACAACACCCATATTCTCTCACTTCATAAGTGTGACCACTAGGATTTACAATTGAACCATTCCCTATGGATACGACAACTCTTTACTTACTATTATACTGTTGCGGCTTTGGTACGCTTGCCAAAATCTCAACAGTGTGTGAGCTTTACTCACCTTAAATGGAGCTCTAATGGAGGAGAAGGAGGAAGATGATGGAGACCCAAGCTAAAAGATGGTGGGAGATTGCCTATACCCAAGGCCTTCTTCTTCTTTGTCACTTTTTCTCTCTCTAGATTCTCTGCCCTCTCTCTAACCCTAAGATGAAGGGAAGAAGAAAAATGAAGAGGAATGGAAGAGTAGGGCACGATCTGCGTTTTTTAACACGTTGTTGTCCCGCGCGCTTTTAGTGCGCTGGGGCGCACTCCAAACAGAGGTTGTTGTCTCGCGCTCGCTGGAGCGCGCTTTTGGTGCGTAGGTGCACAAAAACCTGTTGTTTGAAGGTGTAAATGAACTTGGAATACTATCATATAGTATATCAAACTGAAGCCCCGGATCTTAGCTTTCTATTGCAAGTGGAATCACCTCAATTGGATACCTACAACTCGAGATATTTGCGAATGAGGGCACCAAGGTCATATGCATAAAACCCAAAATTAAGCAATAACCTCGGTTTGTGCCCTTCGTTGGCTCCAATTCAATTCTCTCCTTCTCAAACCTAATTCCTCTCCATGAAAACCTTCTTCTAACTTAGTTCTTCTCATCCAAACCCTTTCCCCACTCTAATTCTTGATAGGTCAATTCCCTTGACCACAAAGCTCATTCTCTCACACTTAATGGCTAATATCTCGAGTGTAGCTCTTCTCCTTAACTTTTCTCCTGACCCTTCCTTTCAACTTAATTCTTCTTTACCCAACCTCATTTCTTTACCCTTAATCACTACATTCTCTCTGACTCAGGGTGTGATTCCTTTTAGGTTCGACCTACCATTAACTGACTTAACTCTTGTTCCCTCTTTTAAACTCTTTAATTTAAAACTCATGGTTTCACCCCTGAATTCTCATCCTACTTCTAACTTCCCTCTATTGGTTGGGTTCAACACCTAAGTCTTTTCTTATGTTTCCTAGGTTCCCATTTCTGGGATGTTACAGGTTTTCCCAAATGATGTGCAAGTGGTCAAATCAGTTGGATGACCAATCATCACAATTTTGAACAACTAATTTGTCAAACTATGAATATGTGATCACAGTGAATTTCTAACCATTAATCATTCCAGACCTCGATGGCACCATTCTTAGCCTCCAAATTAATTTTGGTAATTTTTCTCCATAAATATAAACTATTATGATTTTTTTACTACATTAATACTAAAAAATCAATTAAAAAAAGAACTAATGTGGAAAAATTTGAAAAAAAAAAAAATCAAATCAATCCATGTTGGATATTGTCCCAAATGTAGGGTTTGCTTTTTTTGGTGATCAAATCACTTGGATGATCATGATTATAGGAAAACTAAAATCAAAGGATAAGGTTTCATGACCTTCCCAATCATGAAATATTCCATAAGTCATCCCAAAACCCGGTGGCAATATCTTTATAACCTTTAAATTAATTTTGGTGATTCACCACAAATTATAATTATTATAATTTTTTATTATAAAAATACTGAAAAATCAATTAAAAAACATTAGTATGGAAAAATTGGGGAAAAATCATTTTTACCCTCCTTGGGTTGTCCCAGATGAAGGGCAAGTCTTTATCTATGGTGATCAAATCAATTGAACGACAAATTATTATAATTTTGAACAAATAAAAAGCAAGAATATGAGCAATAGATCACAGTTGCTTCCCAACCATCAAATGTTCTACGAGTCATTCTAAATCTTGGTGGAACTATCCTTAGTTTGAAAATTAATTTTGGTGATTTTTCTCCAAATATAAACTATAAATATTATAATTTTTTATTACAAAAATACTGAAAAATTGGTTTAAAAAAGTACCAGACTGAAATTTTTTGGGGGAAATAATTTTAGAATGGAGATGAAAAATGAAACCAAATAAAAGAAATCCCTGTATAATGGAGTGCGTTGAATGTCGATTAGAATACAAAATTTTATAAAACAATTGAATGGATTATTTTATAATTAAAATGGTTAAAGGCCTGATTTGCAAAATATAAAAAATGTCCATAAAATCCTGCTGTAGCAGGTAAACTACATTGTGTATTGGTTGTGTACCGTAACAACTAACGAGCACCCTAATTTAAAAGGAAATTTCTGAAAAAACTAGGAACACAAGATATACATATCTTCATTGATCATCTTTTGGCCATTCAATACGTAACAAGTTCATGATCTAAATATATAATAAAAACTTTTTTTCTTGACAAGAAATATAGAATAAAAATTTTGATGACTAGATAATGCTCCAAATTCCACAGAGCACCCAGCCCATAATATAATAAAATTACTTGTCATTAAAGCAGGTGAATGGTATTTTTTCCACTTTTAGGAGGCACAAAAGTATAAAACTAAAATTGGAGTTCTTAGCACATACGTAACTTTCTTTATAACTTATATCTCTTATATTTTTTTTTAAAAAAAAAAAACTACAAGTATCCTCCATCAAAGGTAAAATTGAAATTGTTGTAAATATATCTTCTAGATTTTGATTGATTAACATTTTAGTTCCATAATAATAATTTGAAATTGCTCTAAATATATCTTGTAGATTTGGATTGACTAACATTTTAGTTCCACAATAATAACTTACCAATATTTCCTAACAATAAATAAGGGCAGTACACCAACAATTATAAAACATTAAAATAATTCCCATGGAATACATATGATCTCAATAAAATTTGTTAGAAATATGCATGTACCAACCCGTCTAAAAAAATAGAGAGAATAGGGAATCGACACTAATTTTATTAAGGGATAAATTAGAAAATCCAAAAAGATATGATTTCCGAAGTTGGGTATGTGCAGGACATAATGGAACAACAGTCGGATATATCCATTTAAAAAGTCGTACATCACTATGCCAAAAAACCATCTTTTACCGTGGTTAAAATAGGTTTTTTACCGCGGGTAGAACCGCGGTGTTAGCGCAGTGGGATAAAAGCCTTTTACCGCGGTTGATTTTCGGAACCGCGGGTAATTGGTGTTGATTTTTTACCGCGGTTCCGAAAATCAACCGCGGTAAAAGGCTGTCAAACTTGTCAATTTTTGGACCACTTTTTACCGCGGTTGGCCTTCATAACCGCGGTAAAAGTAAATTTTTTTTTTTAAATAATCGAAAACACATAGCAAATTAGTTTAGTAACTGATTTTTTTTTTCCATTTGAATTAACTGTGATTTACCACTACCCTTTAACCTATAACATATCACAATGAATTATTTGATATTATCATTAAATTAGCTAGAAAAGTCAGTACATATAACATACTACAATCATGCACACCTTATTCCAATGTGGACATAAACCCTCAATGTGGACATAAGCACCATATTAACCTATTCCAATGTGGACATAAACCCTCAATGTGGACATAAGCATAGTAAGCACACTATAAAACCATATTCACCTCTAGGCAAGACAATAATTGATTAGTGGCAAAATTTCCAAATTCTAAAGAAAATTGGACAGAGTTTCCCCTGTAATTTAAGCTTCCCCAAATAGCTAAATTCCTGTCAAAGCTCAATTGCAACCATTCCAATCCAGCAAACAGAGTTCAAGCACATCAATCAATACATAGCAACATTAATCCATACATTCATGTAGACAATTTATGTTCATTATCTGTTATTAGCAACATCAATCCATACATGCATGTAAGCAACATATACAAGTATATTTTTACTTATTGGTTATAATAGTCCTCGAGCACATATCGGCACCATTCTTGCTTGACTTCATCTATGAGTTCAGTAGAGTTATTTCTCCAATCTGTAGGTAGAGAAGTACTGCATAAGAAACCATGAAAGTAAACAGTAGTTAATATATAATTTTCTTTCTTATGCAAGAAACTATGACAGAATTTTATCACTATGAAAATAAAACCGTACTTCATGTGGGATTACTCCTTCTTGACTGCAGAGTAATATTTCCTTCATATATCTTAACACATAATACCCACAGTCTGAACCATTATCCTGGGTAGGACACTGCAAAGTAAAAAGAAATAGTTGTAATCAAGTATCATTTCTCCATTGTATAATTGATTTAAGTCCTTATGAACAAACCTTTATCATCGTCCACTTTATGTTGCTAAATTGACTTTAGGACACCTTAGTGCCTTTGTTAGCACAGTAAATCTTAATAGCACTAACAAATGAGAGAAATATCATGCAAGTTAGTAAGTTAACAAATGGTATTTCCACAACTAAAAAGTGTGTAAACAAAGACATTCTTACTTATCAAACATTCTCCTCAATTGTTGACGTTGTCCAATATTGACACCCAATGAATCCAAGTAATAAACAATTTCAGTTGTGGGATTGACAACAACCAACATCCAATGATCCCTACAAATTAAATTGATTAATGATGTACAAGTTAGAAATATTTGTAACTGACAAAGAAACCAAAAAACAAAACATTACTAACCCTGTGTTGTATGGTGATAGAAACAACGTGTTGGGTTGGTCTCTTTCAATGAAGGTCTGACCAATATACTGACCTTTGTTGTGTGTATTCTGGACCTATCTTTGTAGGATTTATAAAACAGAATCTACTCACCCACATATTTGGTACCAGAGCAGATTGTACAACAACCTGAGGGATGAAAAAGAAATAGGCTTTTTATACATATGATCTAATCTAATTAAAAATAAGGCCAAGTACATAGAGTTAATAGTCATATGAAATACCTGACATACACACATATGGTGCAACTGCCTAGCCATTCATGGTTAATAATCTCATAAATGTCAGAATGGCTTAACAGCTCCGTATATTCCTCATGAAGATCTCCTTCGGCATTGGAACATCCCATTGACGAGTTAAGGAATCTTTCACATAAGTATGTAGAAAGGTAAGATATGGAACTTTGTCACTGGAACCATAAAGGTTTACAGGCTTTTGCACAGATATCTCATTTCCCGATGCCACAGACTCCTTTGTGGGGATTGTGTCTTTGTCATGTTCATTTGGTTGTTGGAATTGCTAGGTAAAAAGCATGAATAAATATTTCCATTAATATTTAAGAAAGCATATAGATGCAATATTTAAAACAAATCACACATATTTGAACAAACCTTAATCTTCAAATCAATTAGACCTATTGGCCAAGCCACGTGAGCACCCAATGCGTCATCCAATAGAAGCAATCCTGCATCCTCATTAGGTACAGGCAATGGTGCATTTCCGTCTAGAACGATCTCAACACCGACTCTAACATGTTCAGGTGGTAGTGGGCGATTGTGCAAGGTGTCACCCAGTTGGTTATACACACTACCCCTACCAACCAGGTGATATGTTGGGTTATTGTATATAAGTCACATGGAGTGACGCCCTGTGATACATTAAGCATTAAAGAATTAGAATCAAACACATGTGATAACTACTCTACTTCCCATGAACCAATAGGTTTCATCATTAATTAGAGCATTGTAGGAATATTTTACCTCAGGGATGATTGGTGGACAAACTATCTTGTCACTTTTTGAAGCATCTCCCCTTTTTTTCCCCTCTCAATGACTCGCAATATTGGTTGTTTTTTTTCCACCATACTACGTAGGTGGACGAGCTCTTTTTTCATTGCCTCAAACTCATCTGTGGGCACTCTGCCTCTTTTTTTTCGCGGGAGACGTGGGAAGTATTCGCCTTTGGTGACACCATAACCTACAGCCCTAACCACGTCCAGGATGTTCTGCAGACTTCAAGGCCTTTAGTAAAATGTCCTGGTCAGGTGGAAGATGTTCCCCTTGTGTCACTGATTCTGACACTGATACCTGTCAATAAGTGTGACCATAAATATTAATACTTGACATAACTTATATGCTATTGTGAAATAATTTGCATTCATACTTACACACTCATCCCAAACTTGTTGGGACATTTTCATCCATAATGTCACCAGTGGCATGTAGGCGGGCAGCCATCCACAGTTCGTGACGGGGAACGTAAGTCGCATCGGTTACCCATCTCCCGCAACTGTTCACAATTAACTTAGATGATTAAGAGAACATTTGAATATCCAACTAAAATCTTTAATATGCTTACCATATTCTGCTCAAGTTGAGCATACCCTAAACGGGATTTTCTATACTTAAGAGTATAGCCAGATGCTCTTACCCGATTTTCATCACTCAATCTCTAATAAAAGAAAGACAAACATAGGTTAACAAGTGATGTGTAATTATTTTAAAACAGATTTCATTTCACAAGTGTGTATTTTTATTTACCTGGAATTCTTCAGATGTACGCATAGATACAAACTCTGTCCATTCATCCAATGATATAATAGATGCATACTTTGGTGGTGGTTGATCATTTATATTCCCTTCTTCGTCATGGACAAGTTTTCCCAACTATTTTCTAAAACTCCTTGCCAGTTCACCAACTTTTCCCAGGACGTACTTCATTCGACTCTCATCAATTTCAAAAGCTTGCTATAAAATAATACACATAGAGGACTTTGAGTGAAGTTAGGATTATTTCCTCCTACCTTTTAAATTAACAATTGAGATGAAAATATTACCGTTACATCAGTCCAGACACTATCTTTTATATGCTGGGGAGTTGTCTTCCAATCATCAATAGTAATAGGCACCATAGTCTTGGCAACAAGCCCAAGATAACTTGAAAATTTTGTCTTATTAGGATCAATGGGTTGATCCCTGTTATTCCATCCAACCTAATTAGAATAAAGAAACAACAAAGTAAATGAAGAATGAATTAACACACAACTATATTCATTAAATTGTTACATGTTTGTACTGTTACCTTCAAATTTCCTATTTTCTTTCTAGCCTTAGCTACATCCTTCAAAATGCTCCGACCACGCCTATTCTCCTTATTCTTGGAGGTGGATTCATCATCCTTGTTTTGAGAAGTCATTTCAATACCTGTTCAAAAGTTAAAACATCAGTACATAAACAAAATCAATACATATGCATGCCATAAGGCTATAAATCAAAAGTTAAAACATCAATACATAAACAAAATCAGTACATATGCATGTCATAAGGCTATAAATCAAAGAGTAAAGAATCTTACATCTGTAGGTTAATCGTTTCTCTTTCTTTTTGTTTTTCTCTTTACGTTGAGAATTGTTTGTCCATCATGCGCTAGGGCAACCCAAATTCCTTCATCATGATCATTCCTGACATACAATCCATCATCTCCAGTGGAGTCCACTTCGGATGGATGTGTTATCCCCAAAAAAGGATCATCCTCATCATCAATGTCTTGTTGGTTATAATCCTCAAAGCCATTGACATTTATTTTGTTTGACAATAGAACAATAGACCATTTGTCATCCACTGGGTCAGTGACATAGAACACCTGTTGAGCTTGTGATGCTAATATAAAAGGCTCATCTTTGTAGCCAACCCTATTAAGATCAACACGCACAAATCCTAAATCATCAACCCGAACGCCGTTATTGTTGTCCACCCATTTACATCTAAACACGGGCAATCGAAACATACAGTAATCCAACTCCCATATCTGTTCAATTACACCAAAGTATGACATATTTGCATATATGGGATTTTTATCTCTGGAGCTTGATATGTGCACAGATTCAGCTACAAGGGTAACACCACTATTTTGCATTGTACTCCGATCATCTTGCTCTTTGGAGTAGAATGTGTACCCATTGATTAGGTAACCATTGAATGAAAATGCAACTGCATTCGGACCTTTTGATAACCACTTCAATTTTTCTGTAACCAAAGTAGGAGTTTCAGCTAACCCTGAAATCATGCTTTTTTTAAACCATGATGTAAAGGTTCGGTTATGTTCTTTTGATATCCAATTTTCACTCCTAGTAGGGTACATTTCTTTAAGCATTTCTTTGTGTTTTGTCACAAATGGCTGAACATCAGTGTCATTGTGAAGAACATACAAGTGTGCCTGCTCCCGTTCTTTGAAGGGTACCGTGAATATATTCTCTCCAATGATCCCTTCCCCTAATGTTCTTCCCGTGTGACGAGACTTTGGAATTCCAATGGAATGGACATTGGATAAATATTCAGTACAAAACTCAACAGCTGTCTTCGACTATGTAACGTTCAGCAATACAACCCTCTGGTCGTCTTCGAGATTTCACATACCCTTTTAAAATCTTCATGTAACGTTCAACAGGGTACATCCATCTCATATAAGCTGGCCCACACATCTGTGTTTCTTTCACCAAATGAACAGTCAAGTGAACCATGATGTCAAAGAAAGAAGGTGGGAAATACATTTCAAGCTCACATAAAGTCACAACAATCTCTCTTTGCAAACCGGGCAATTTCCTCGGATCAATCACCTTGCTACAGATGGCCTTGAAAAAGAAACATAGCTTCGTTATGCTCTCTCGGACCTTTTTAGGTAGAATGGACCGTATAGCAACAGGCACCAAATTCTCAATCAGAATATGACAATCATGAGACTTTAGACCCTTCAACTTCAGCTCTTTTACTGACACCAGATTCTTTACATTGGAAGAGTATCCCTCGGGAACTTTGACCCCGTCAAGAAACCCACAGAAAGCGATTTTTTCTGATCTGGATAAAGTATGAGCTGCAGGAGGTAGGTACGTTCGATTACCCTCAACCCTCGGCTTGAGCTCACTTCTAAGTCCCATATCAAACAAGTCTAGTCTCGCATTCACGCTATCCTTAGTCTTCCCTGGCAAATTGAGTAACGTGCCAATGAGACTCTCACAAACATTCTTTTCAATGTGCATGACATCAAGAAAATGTCTAACATACAACGATTTCCAATATGGCAATTCAAAGAATATAGACATCTTCTTCCAGCCGCCTGTAGGGAGTTCTTTCGCAAAAGGTTTCCCGAATTTGCAAGCCAAGTCATTAACTTTGGAAAACAACTGATCACCAGTCAATGGCGAAGGAGCTCTACCAAACTCTTGTTTCCCATTGAATGCCTGTCTTAGATGACGATAATGATGTTTTGGAGGCAAAAATTTGCGATGCCCAAGGAAAACATTTTTCCTACAATGAGCCAATCGCAATGAATCTGTCTCATCTTCACAAATAGGGCATGCACACTTTCCTTTGACACTGTACCCTGACAAATTACCATATGCGGGAAATTCATTAATCGTGCCAAATAACATAGCCCTTAACAAGAAATTGTCTCCTCTACACCCATCAAAGACCTCTATTCCGATTTCCCACATTTGCTTCAAATCTTCTATTAAAGGAGCCAGGAAGATATCTATGTCATTCCCCGGTTGTTTGGGCCCTGAAATTAATACTGATAACATCATATACTTTCTCTTCATGCAAAGCCATGGAGGTAGGTTATATATCACCAAAATCATCGGCCATGTGCTATGTGTGCTACTCTGCATACCATGTGGGTTCATACCATCTGTAGCCAATGCAAGACGTAGGTTCCTTGGTTCGTTACCGAAATTAGGGTAATCATGATCAACTTTCTTCCATTGAGGAGAATCTGCTGGGTGACGAAGCTTGCCATCTTTAATCCTCCCATCCGCATGCCATGTCAATAACTTGGAATCATCAGCACTGTGATACATACACCTAAATCGTGGTATTATAGGAAAGTACCACATCACCTTCACCGGAGCCGAATTCTCCTTTTTATATCGTATTGCATTACATTTAGGACAATTTTTTAAGGAAGCATATTCATTCCGAAAAAGAATGCAATCATTAGGGCATGCGTGTATCTTCTCATAAGTCATGCCAATGGAACATAGCATTTGCTTGGCCTCATAAGTTCTACTAGGAAGCACGTTATCTTCTGGTAGCATATCCTTCAGAAGTTCCAGTAAGTCTGTGAAGCTCTTATCAGTCCAACCATTATCCGCTTTTAAGTTATACAACTTTTAAAACAGCGGACAACCTTGTGAATTTAGTGCATCCGTCATACAATGGCGTCTCGGAGTCATTAATCAACCTCTCAAACATCTCAGGACAATCTCGGATATCATCTTCAATAATATTCGGAATGTCTCAACATGATCAAAATCATTTGTGATTGACTCGGCATCAACAGACTTATATCTATCACTTTCCCGAACACCACTAGACTCGGCTATTTTTCTCTCCATGTTTCGTCCAACATTTATAAGTTTCATCAATTCCATTGCATATTAAATGATCTACCAAGTCGGAGTCACTAACTCTCCTAGCATTTAAACAATCCAAACAAGGACAAAATATACTTCTACGGTCTTTCGTATTTTCAACAGCGAACTTAACAAACTCTTTGACCCCGTCCATATATTCTTGCGACATACGATCGGCGACCATCCACCTTCGATCCATACTCATTCAATCTATTAACAATATTTTTATAATAAACATCTAACCATTTCACATATTTCATATTATCATGTGCATTATGCACTACTCAAGCCTCACAAATTTGGTATGGCCCTATCCCATTCGAGAAGAAACTTTGTGATTTTATTGCTTACTAGTTTGTCCTCAAATCATACATGTAATATTTGCTGAAATTTCGGCAGCATTTCCCTTTAGTCTCTGAGTATATAACCTAATCATGGCAATAACAACCATGATCAAGTATACACCCAGAGAACCAAAGAAATGATGCAAACTCTAATTTCACCAAATGTAACATGTAAGAGGTGAGAATAAACTAAATACAATAAAGAATCACAAAGTTTTTTCCCAAACTGTCCCACTTGGACAATTCAAGATTCAATACAATGAACTTTACCTAATAAAGGCACACTAGCTCATTAATATTGAATCTCAAACGGGAAACTATGGGTTCTCTCAAACACTATATACATTAATCATATAAAAGGACACAACAATATAGTAAAGCAATCTTATTAGTACAAGTAAAAATTAATTAAAGTTATGGAGCACTAACCTCGATCAAGAACACTTTGTGGTTTCTTGAAAATGTGTCAAACTACCTCAATCAAGCCCAACCTTTAAGTGAACTGTAAATTAAAATTCTATGATTAATATTCTATAAAATACAACACACGTCTTCATATTGTTTATTACAATATTATCATTTAAACCGTTGATATATAGTTCATAACACTCTACCGAAATTTCGGCAGAGTCTCCCCTATAAATTGGACAAAACCAAATTTTTCTTGTCAACCTGAAACCCAGAAAAACCAACCAATACAGTGTATGACTTCAGTTCTAGCTTATGCCAGAAAACCCTTTTCATTAAACCAACCTACAACCATTTTTTCAACTCAACAATAATAATACAAATACCAAAAAAGCAAATAACCTAAACAATGCATTAAATCAAAGTAATTTAAGTCACTAACAAAACACTAAATTTAAGTCAATAGACCAATAGAAAACAAGAGAACTATGTTCTAATATAGGGTTTGGGATACTCATACTCACTCAACCTTATTCTAAACATCAACTATGTTCTAATATAGGGTTTGGGATTGAAAACAAGAGAACTAAATAAACTCACCTACTGTGGCGCGACGGCGACGGCGACGGCAGGGGGCGGCTGCGGCCACAGCGGCGACGGGAACTGTTCACAGCGGAGAGGAACGGCGACGGCGGGAGCTGGTGCGGCCAGACGAGTGCGACGGAGAGGAGGAGCTTCAACGGCGGCGCAGCAGCAGCTGTTTACGGCGACGGCAGGGGGGCGGCGGCGGCTGTGAGGGAAGAGGAAGAAGAAAAGAGGAAGGAGAAGGGAGGAAGCAGGGACGCGCGGGGGGGGGGGGAGAAAGGGTTCAGGGTTTTTTTAAACCCATTTACCGCGGTCCGTTAAACGGCCGCGGTAAAA
This sequence comes from Sesbania bispinosa, assembly GCA_026901365.1. NCBI lineage: Eukaryota > Viridiplantae > Streptophyta > Magnoliopsida > Fabales > Fabaceae > Sesbania > Sesbania bispinosa. Next base: position 521,302 of record QLOH01000343.1, read on the forward strand.
ACTCAATTTAGTAAAAAAAAAAAAAAAAAATTGGCCATGCTATTTACCGCGGTTCCTTTTCGGAACCGCGGTAATTGAGTTTAATTTTATATTTTTTTTTTTTTTACATAATTCCATTTACCACGGTTGTTTTACGGAACCGCGGTAAATGCCTGTTATATGGAATTTTACCCTGGTTCCTTAAAACAACCGTGGTAAATGGGGCGCGGTAAAAGGGGTTTGTGGCATAGTGCATTAGTTTTAGAGGAAAAGGATTGTGCACTGGCAGTGTAAAAAGTTTTACACAAACGGTTAATCATAACTCTTGATTTATGGTATGTTGTTGACTTTACTAATTAATATTTTAAAAGTCATATAAATGAAGAATCATGATTAAACGTCAGTGTAAAACTCTTTTACACTATCAGTGCATACTAATTAAACTTATATAATGGAGAATTTTTCTAATTTGGCCACAACCCAAAACTACGAATAACAAATAGACAAGCGAATTGTTATTCCCACCCCTTTCTCTGTTTTTGTAAAAATGTTTTACCTTGTAAATTTAGTCACAACAATAACTTGAATTAACTAATTAAGAAAGTAAAAACAAATTATCATAAAACTAAATCTGATATTTTATTCCTACTTAAACGCATTTAATATTGCATTACACACAAAAATGATCTATATATAGTAATAGATGATTTATTGATACTTAAATATGTAATTGAGGAAATGTTAAAAAGAACATTTTTACACGCTTTTATTCCTACTTAAAAGCGTTGAACTACACGCTTCATGTTGTATATAAAAAAGACAAATGTGTTCGTTGGGTATAACCAATCCCAAAAGAAAAGAAAAAAAACAAAAGCCAAGCTTGTGTGCTGCGAAATAAGTGTATCAACTTATTGTACAGAGATGGTTTTCGTTTCAAAAATTGTTTTATTTCCCGGTATGCTGGTAACTATACTTATCAGTGTGCAATTCAATGGTTGTAATGCAGATATTCTAACTGTTGAAATAAACAACCAGTTAAGTAATGATTCTGAGTTGGGTCTTCATTGCAAAGACAAGAAACATGATCTTGGATTTCATGTTGTACCCGTTGGAAGATTCTACAGCTTCCACTTTTTGACAAATCCCTTCGTATTAACGTTGTATGTTTGTGGATTTAATTGGACAACAGCAGCAACAACACACCACTTTAACATCTATGATGAAAAGCGAGATGATTGTGGTACATGTGTTTGGGATATAAAAGTTAAACAGGACCATGTCAGGTTTTTGAGAAGACACGGAAATGCTTTCTGTGGAACGACAAAGCGACAAAGGCAGTGTGATGAATCTGGAATAATAATAGTAGTCATTATTTAATAAATAAAACAATTTACTATAAGGTTTGTTATTGATTTGCAGTTACCTGTAGTATAATACTTAATTTAACTTACACTAATGTAAGTTAAATGCTCATATATATAATAAGAAAATACACATATAGGGAGTGTATCACGTTAGAACACTTATTTATTGTGAGAAATGAGAACATTAATAATAACCATAAAATATGATTTAATGGTTGAGATTACTCCTTAAAAGTGTTGTCGCCGGATCTCCCCTGCAGCCTGAAAAATAACCAAGAAACTTGAGGCGTGTGAGAAGCACGTTGTCCTTAAGGATTCATGCGCCGGTAGCGATGCTCCTCCAGGATACAACAGGTCCATCTCGCACCATAGGTGCGAGGTCACACTGAACTAGCAAGAAGATTCCGTCAAACCCAAGGATAACTCGGTATTTTGTGAAGAAGAAAAGGAGAGTGGAGGCGCTTCTATAAAGTTAAGAAAAAGGAGTTTATATATTAAAATGATTAGGGTTAGAGAGCATAAAAGTGGGTTTTGACCAAGTCAAAATTGGGCTTTGACCAAGTCAAAAAATGTTTTCCTAGAAAAATAAATAAAACATTTATTTATTAATTCTCTCTAAAACTTTTGAAATAAATAAATATTATAAAAAGTCCAACAATCCCCCACATATTTCAAAAGTTTTTAAAATTGAAAAGATAAACTTCTTGGGTTAACGTCATGGAATAAATGCATCGAATCTGGTGTCTTTTGGACTATGAACCAGACCTAGACTGATAAGTCGTACATACAATACCATAATTCATGGTACCTCTCAAATCACTTTTGAGTATAGACATAGCAAACAATTCTATTTTCAATAAATTAATAATAAAAAAATGTAATACACTCCCAATAATTTGGACTTACCCAAATTGAATAATATAATATCTCTAGTTTTACTCGTTAATATCATAAGGGATACTCAATAGATTACTTCAAAGTAATTAAAACTTCCTAAGAAGTTCCTTAATATAATATTTTTGTGATAAAATATTATCACACTTCTTTATGAAATTAACTCTCCAAATTGCAGCTTACCTAACCCATGCCTTTAATATATATATATATAACTCTCAATAATGTTCACAACAGTACTCCTTTAAGTGTACAAGCAAATATAATATTTCATCATAAATGAAACATCCCGAGTCATTGTACTCATACATGCATAAAAGAATTCTCAAAGCAATGAGGATAAAAATTCCATATTGCAAAATGTTAAGTAGGAGCATTGCGAACTAAAATATAATATCATATTATATTGAGAGGATAAGAAACAACCAAATTTATAACAAAGAGTTTGTTGTCCCGTAAAATATATCCATGTAACATACTATTTGACAAAATTTGTTTATAGTAAAATTTCAATATCATCAAGCAATAAACATCACCATCATTTCATGGAAGCTATCACTTTCAAACTCAAGCGTACTAGCCCTTACAAATTTTAAATTATCAATTCTGCATGTATCAAAAAATAATTCTCAAGATAACACCATAAGGTAAAGTAATATAGAACTTTGAAATCTATCACTATGCCAAAAAAGCTATTTAAGGGCACTTCCGTGTAGCATAAAAGGGCGCTTCTGTATGCCCTCGTAGAATTTGCTCTTGTTTCGTCGTTAAAACGAGGGCGTGCCCAGAAGCGCCCTGAAGTTAGTAAACAAGGGCGCTTCTGAAAAACACGGAAGCGCCCTCTGCAATGTGTCAGGTGAGGAGGGCGCTTCAAGGAAGCGCCCTGGTTGGCCAGGACAAGGGCGCTTCAAGGAAGCGCCCTCGTCCTGACCAACCAGGGCGCTCCAATGAAGCGCCCTCCTTCCCTTTTTTTTTTGCTCTATTTTTTTTTGCTCTATAATTTAGATGAAGCTGTGAATACAGTATTTCACACCTGCAAAACTCAATACAGCAGCCATAATTTCATCCTTGAAATTAATTTCAAAAGTTTTGAATTATATGCTTAATATATACAACATCCTTAACCAAGACTAAGTCTAGTTATTAACCTATAAAAAATTTGGCAGAGTTTCCTCCGTTTTTACAAGTTTTCCCAATTTAACAAACACCTGTAAAAATCCATACCAACAGCCAGAAAGCATGTCATGAAAGTAATGTCAAAAGTGCATAGAATATGCTTAACAAACAATATCCTAAACCATGAATAAGTGTACTCATAAGCAAAAAAAATTTGGCAGAGTTTCCTCTGTTTTTACAAGTTATCCCACTTTATCAAACACCTGTAAAACTCCATACCAGCAGCCAGAATTCATGTCATGAAACAAGTGCTTGTCATTAAAGTATATATAACATTCAAATCAAAGTATACAAAATTGAAATTGAACTTATCATTAGTTAACATCTTTGTACAACATTTTCATATTAATAGTACATGTGTAATTACTTACCATCAACAATTACAAATCAATCACAGACAATTGGTTACAACATGTTTTGCCCATTCTTCTCTAACCTCATCAAGTTGCTCCACAGTGTAACTCGGGCATCGGTGTTGAGCAAAATACTATATAAAAACCCAAAATTTCATTTCATTAATAGAAGTTCTAAATGGGGATAAAAATACTTGTTATAACAATTCCAAATTACCTCTCTTGATATAGTGAGTGCATTTTGATGGATTATCTCCTTCATGAAACGCATAACATAAAGGCCACAATCACTGTTGTTAGTTTGCCGTGGACACTACAAAAAATTTATAATGAAATCAAGTTACGTAATGATAAGTTATGAAGGAACACAAGAGTTCGCGCAACATTACCTGTATGCGGTACCAAATGGGATCAGGTATAATCATATTCTTTGAAGTTTGAAAACCACTTAGCGTTCGAAATTCTTAAAAGATCTAAACCAATAAAACAAATAATATGTATGAGAACTCTAATTAAATAAATGTAAGTGTGATTGTATAATGTTACTTAACATAAAAAACTTACTTATAATCATAGACTTCATCGGTTCGTAATGGGTAGGGTCTTTGCGCAAGGAGTCCAAAAAGTAAACCTTGCCAAAATCTACCAAACTCAAGGCGCAGAAAACCCAATGTTGCCTACAATGATATTGTCAAATGCGTCAAACAGGCAATGTTTTATAATTAGTTATATTGAAATATTACATCACATACCCGTCATGATTGTACGGAATCAGAAAGAGCTTATCTTGCCCCCGTTTGTTGTATAAGATCCTACCCAGCACTTTGTCATGCTTACTTGATGAAACAAAAGCTGTGGTTATTTCTGGACCAATGAACACATATCTATCGCGGCGGGCAGTTGGAACCAATATCTCCTTGTACAAGTAACTATGCAATAAAAAATTTGGATATTGTTAACTAATTTTACAAACTTATCATTAAATGAGAATCACATACTATGAAATTTTAAAATTCAAAATACCTGGAGTAGATGTTTATGGTAGTGGCATCTAACCAGTCACGATACAACAAAGCATGGAGACTATTTTCGTCAATGTATGTGTTCACTTCATCCTCTTGAATAATCCACGCAGCTATGTTGCAGCAGATGGTGGAACCAGTTCCTTTAATCTTTACTGAATAAAACATTTCAAGTAATTGCAGGTTCATGCCGGGAGGTGCGGTGGGTTTTGAGGTGACCACCCGTGGAGTACTTTCCCTGATTGGAGACTTATGAATAGGTGATTCATCGGAAGCCCTATGGAGTTCACACCACTAAGGTATTCTGTGCAAAACTCAACAGCTTCTTCAACAATGTACCTTTCAACCATAGCGACTTTTAACATACCCTTTTAATATCTTCATGTATCGCTCAACCGGGAACATCCATCTCATGTAAGCTGGTCCACACAATTGAGTCTCACGAACCAGGTGAACTGTGAGATGAACCATTATATCAAAAAAAGAGGGGGGGAAATACATTTCTAGCTCGCACAGTGTTACCACTATCTGTCTTTGCAACATGGGCAACTTTACAGGGTCAATCACTTTACTGCAAATAGCTCTGAAGAAATGACACAATTTAGTTATTGTAACGCGCACTTTGTTTGGAAGAATGGAGCGTATTCCAACAGGAACCAGATGACCCATAAGAACATGACAATCATGAGACTTCACACCTTTCAAACCTTTGTTCTTTCAATGATACAAGATTTCTAATGTTAGAGGAGAAACCCTCTGGGACTTTGACTCCCTGCAGGAACTTGCAAAAAACTAGTTTTTCTTTTTGGTAAGAGTATAAGCCGCCGGAGGAAGATATGTGCGTGAACCCCTTTTTTCTGGGACCAATTCTTTCCTTATACCCATGGCAAGCAAGTCCCATCTCGCAATTATCCCATCCTTGGTCTTGCCTTTGACATTCAGTAACGTGTCGATAACACTCTCGCACACATTTTTTCTATATGCATCACATCAAGGAAGTGTCTAACAAACAATGACTTCCAATATGGTAACTCAAAAAAGATAGACTTTTTTTTCCAACCTCCAGTAACAAGTAGCCCGGCAAAGGGTTTGCCGAAATTGTTGGTCAGGTTACCCACCTTTTCCCACAACTCATCACTCGTCAATAGAGAAGGTTGCCTCCCCTCCTCGGTCTCACCATTGAATGCTTTCTTCCATCCCCTATAACGATGGGATAAAGGCAAAAACTTACGATGACCCTGGAATACATTTTTCTTACAATGCGCTAAACGCATCCAGGAAGTATTTTCATCACACAACGGACATGCACACTGACCCTTTACACTATAGCCAGACAAATTACCATAGGCCGGAAAATCGTTAATCGTTCCAAACAACATTGCCCTCAACTGAAAAGATTCTTCTTTGTAGCCATCATAGACCTCTACTCCAGTATCCCACATAAGCTTCAAGTCTTCAATCAATGGTGCCAAGTAGACATCTATATCATTACCCGGTTGTCTGGGCCCAGATATCAACATGGACAACATCATGTATTTGCACTTCATACAAAGCCATGGAGGTAGATTATAAATCATCAATAACATCGGCCATGTGCTGTGGGTACTAGATTGGACACCATGCGGATTCATCCCATCTGTTGATAAGGCAAGTCGAAGATTTCTTGCTTCCTCCCCAAAGAGGGGTACTCATCATCTATCTTCCTCCACTGTGGAGAATCAGCGGGATGCCTCAACATGCCATCCTTGACTCGTTCATTTGCATGCCATGTTAAGTTCTTTACATCGATGACACTACGGTACATCCTTCGAAACCTTGGAATTATGGGGAAATACCAAACCACCTTTGCTGGTGAAGTCTCTTTCTTATAACGAGACTCATTGCATTTAGGACACTCACTTAATGATGCATGCTCATTTTGAACAAAATGCAATCATTGGGACAAGCATGAATCTTCTCATAAGTCATCCCACTAGAACGCAACATCTTCTTTGCCTCATAAGTTCTGTTAGGCAGCACATTGTCCTCCGGCAACATCTCCTTTAGCAATGTCAGTAAATCTGTGAAACTCTTGTCAGACCATCCATTTGATGCTTTTAAATTATACAACTTCAACACCGCGAACAACCTTGTGTACTTGGTGCACCCGTTGTACAGTGGTTTTTCTGCATCACTAACCAGGGTATCAAACATCTTTGGGCAATCTCTAAGGTCCTCTTCAACGACGTTTCGAATATCGTCAATTCTGTCACAATCATCCCATCCGGTCCCAAACTCATTATCACTAGGTTCCACATTGACATTATTCTCTCCCTCACCACTATGTTCAATTATAGTCTCACCATGGTATGTCCAACATGTGTAACTCTTATCAATTCCGAAACAGAAAAGATGGTTCCTCAACTCCGCTACACTTAGTTGCTTAGAACAAAAACACTTCGTACAAGGACACACAATTTTTCTAGTATTTGTTGCATGGTCAACGACAAACTTAATGAACATTTCCACTCCTTCCTCATACTCACTTGTTAAACGGTTTGCAAACATCCAAGAACGATCCATATTCTATCAACAAAACACCAAATCAATTAAAAATTTACTCTAAAGACAACCATAATTTAGTTGTAATGACAAATTAATTTACTACATGCATGCATAACTAATTAATTCTAAAAATTTCAGCAGCATTTCCGTTTATTTTTTTAAGCATCACAAATTTATACAACACATTTCCAATGTTAATATTATCAATTACATCAATATGAATAACAACAATGTTAACACAATCAATAACCATAAGAAAAATTAAAAAGAAAAATGGTGCAACTAGTAAAAACAGAGGTGCAGCAAGTAAAACAGTTGCAGAAAAAAGGGTGTAAATAGTGAAAAGAGGGGTGCAGCCAGTAACATCAGTTGCAGAAAAAGGGTGCAAATAGTAAACAACGGGGTGGCAGACAGTAACAGCAGGTGCACGAAAAAAAAGGGTGTAAATAGTGAAAAAAGGGGTGCAGCCAGTAACGTCAGTTGCAGAAAAAAGGGTGCAAATAGTAAACAACGGGGTGCAGACAGTAACAGCAGTTGCAGAAAATTAAAAACCCTAACTACCTATAATAGAAAGATGGAGGTGGAGGAGCTTACCTTGCAGCGGCGGCCGAGGAGGATGGAGGAGACGGTGGAGCTCCTTCTGCAGCAACGGCGACGGAGAAGCTCGCGGATGGAGGAGACTGCGCGCAGCAACGGCGGACGGAGGTGCAGGCAACGGAGGAGAGGGCGGACGGAGGAGAGGGCAACGGAGGTAGAGAGAAGGAGGAGGAAAGGGTTTTTAGAGTGAGAGAGTAATCTGAAGTGTGAGGGAAAAAAAACAGATATGAGAGTTATATTCGCAACAAACAGGGCGCTTCAGGGAAGCGCCCTAGTAATCAAGTATTAAGGGCGCTTCAGGGAAGCGCCCTGCAGATAGACTTAAAAAAAACAAAAAGGGCGCTTCAGGGAAGCGCCCTAGTAAGAGGTATTAAGGGCGCTTCAGGGAAGCGCCCTGCACATAGAGTTAAAAAAAAATTAAATAACGCAAAACGTGAGGGCGCTCCATGAAGCGCCCTTAATACCTTTTTACTAGGGCGCTTCAGGGAAGCGCCCTGAACATAAAATTAAAAAAAAATAAAAAAATTAGGCACTACTAAGAGGGCGCGTCAACGAAGCGCCCTCCACTTTATACCTTAAGGGCGCTTCCGCCCAAATTTGAAGCGCCCTGAAGTTAAACCATTCGTCTTAGACACTAAAAAACACGGAAGCGCCCTAAAGTAAGTGCTCTTATATCCTAAATTTGGCATAGTGTATGTGCTTAATAAGAAGCACTGCGGCACCTATAATTTATGTTGAGTCTCAAAAATATCATAAAGAGGTTTATGATGTTTTAAAGACTGAAATTTCTCTAAGTTTTAATGATCAACAAATTCAACTTAAGTTGTTTCTCATAAGATACGATTGTCTAAATTGTTTATCTATGATTTTCAGCAAGAAGCCTACTATATAAGACTAAGTGTTGGATCCGTCTGAAGAAGCTGATGCTGTCTGAAGGTGATCAACCCGTCTGAAGCATCAAAGCCGTCTGAAAGCTTTTGATGACGTGGCATCTCTTGTCTGAAGCTATGACAATCCATGTACCTCTGCACGTTTTTCACGCATGTTCTCTGCTACAAACAGCTGACACCTGTGCAATGCAATTCAAGCACGTTCTCTGTCACAACGTGTCCTCTGCTACGCAGCAATTGCAGCAGCAACAAAGAGCACCTTTTTGGCAGGAGCAAACCTTGTAAAAATGTCAGAAATTGTCAGGGAATATCAGAATATGTCAGAGAATATTCTGTACTGCAGTAGCTGTCTCACAACGGCTAGCATTGTTTTTCACAAACCTAAGAGTCTTAAATGATTCAAATCATTTGGTTATAAATACCCCCTCATTTGAAGACCAACAGAGAGAGAGCAACATAGCAAAAGAACAGAAACTCTGCAAGTTTTTCGCTGAAACACTCTGATAGATTTTTTATTATCTTTGTACACACATATTGTATTATCCTGAGCATACCTCAGTCATCTTTGTACATCTGTAACTGTTTAAGTCTCAAAACTGATATAGTTTGTGAGCTTAAGCATTTCTCTCATTTGTATTTCCTTTTGAGCCTGGAGAGGCCTGTCTGAAAAAGAATACTTGTGTTGTTGAGCCTGAAGAGGCTTGTCTGAAAAGAATACTTGTGTTGTTCAGCCTGAAGAGGCTTGTCTGAAAAAGAGTACTTGGTTGTAGAGCTTGAAGAGGCTTGATAGAAAAGAATACTTGTAATCTTGCAAGATTAAGAGAAAATCCAAGTGCTAGATGGCTTTGGGACTGGACGTAGCTCACAAGTGGTAGTGAGTGAACCAGGATAAATTCTGTGGCTAAGTTTCTCTTCCCTTATCTTTGTCATTTCAGTTTTAAACTAATTAAGGGGACTGAATATTTTATTTAATATTTTAAAAAGAAGAAACTTCGTTTAAAACCATTTTAAAGCAGTCTGAAACCAACTTCAGACAGCTAACTAAAACTTCAGACAGCCTTCTAGTAACCTGTCTGAAAATCTGTTTTTGAAAATCTGTTTTCGAAAAGCTTCTTAAAATATTTAGAAACACTATTCAACCCCCCCTTCTAGTGTTTCCCTGTGTTCCTACAGTTGGTATCAGAGCTCTACTCAGGGTTGATACACCTAACAAGTGTTTGAGGACTGAAAGATCCACATGGAAGCTTCAAACAGTAACAGGCAATACATCACAGAAGGAGCCTCTATCACAAGACCTCCAGCTTTCAATGGAGAAGATTATCACTACTGGAGAGATAGAATGAAGCTGTTCATTGAAAGCACAAACATTGATGTTTGGGATGTGGTCACTGATGGAGACTATGTGCCTATGCTAAATGATGTGCCTATACCTAAGACTGAATGGAATGTGGAGCAAAAGGCTAGAGTCCAGATGAATGCTAAGGCCAAACTCTATCTGATATGTTCTTTGAACAAATCAGAATATGAGAAGGTTCATGGATGCACCTCTGCCAAGGAGATTTGGGATACTCTTGCAGCAGCCCATGAAGGTACTGAGACTGTCAAGCAATCGAAGATAAGCATGCTCATACATCAGTATGAGATGTTCAAGATGGAAGAATCTGAAACCATTGATCAAATGTTTGGAAGGTTTCAGACCATAACTAATGGACTCAGGTCCTTAGGCAGAACATACAACTCTGGAGATAATAACAGAAAAATCCTAAGGAGCTTGCCTAAGTCCTGGAGACCCAAAGTTACTGCCATTCAAGAGGCAAGAGATTTGAATTCTCTTAGAGTGGAAGAACTGTTGGGATCTCTTAAGGTCCATGAGCTTGAGCTTGGAGAAGATGACAACAAGAGAAAATCTCTAGCTCTAAACTCCAAGACCAAACAGTCTAGGCATGGCAACATCAAGGCTATGCAAGCTGAGGCAGCTTCAGAGGGAGATGAAGACTCTGAAGATAGCTCAGAAGATGATGATGATCTTGCTCTTCTAAGCAGGAAGATCAAGAGAATGCTACAAAACAGAGGAAGATTCAGAAAGAATCGACCTTCAACCTCAAAAGGAGGTAAGTCAGGTAAAGACATACAAACTGACAAGATTATTTGTTTTGAGTGTAAGCAACCAGGGCACATGAAGGCTGAATGTCCAAAACTAAAGAAAAACATCTTCAAGAAAAAGAAGTTTTTCAAGAAAAAGAAAGGTCTCATGGCAACATGGGAGGATCTGGATGAATCAACTTCAGAAGAGGAGGAAGACACCTCAGAAGAGGCAAATCTGTGTCTCATGGCAAGCCTACCATCTTCAGACAGTTCTGAAGCTAAGGTATTCACTCTTACCTTGCAAGAAATGTATGATGATCTGGTGGAAAGTTCCAAGGAACTGTTCCTAGAGTATAAGAATCTATCCAAGGCTCACACAGAAATGTGTAACAAATATGAGTCTCTGGAAATAGAACATACTATACTCAAGGAAAAGGTCCTTGAGAATAAAAACCACAGTTCACAAACTGTGTCTGAAGAAAATAAAAAACTTCAGAAACAGATTGTAGAACTGACAAATGATCTGGCCAAGTTTGTCAAAGGAACAAAAAATTTAAACATAATGCTTGGAAATCAAAGACATTCCTCTGACAAAAGTGGACTAGGTTTTTTGATCATAACTTGTCTGAACCTCCTACTGTCTTAAATTTTTCTAAAAGTAAAAAGAAGGTCACTAGGTGTTCTCACTGTGGTAAGCTTGGACACAATGTGATTCAGTGCATGCACAAGAGAAAAGCAAGACCCAAAGCTAACAAAACAGGACCCAAAAGAACTTGGGTACCTAAAAACTTGATCATTCCTGTTGCAGATGTGTTTAACAGGACAAAGGAGACCCCACAAATGGTACCTGGACAGTGGGTGCTCGCGACACATGACAGGAGAAAGGTCTTTGTTCCAAAACCTTAGACCTAAGGAAGGAGGAGTGGTCACCTTTGGTGGAAATCAGCAAGGGAAGATCACTGGCATAGGGACTATAGGTATAATTCCTTCATCCCTCATTAAAAATGTTCTTCTTGTGGAAGGACTACAACATAATTTACTGAGCATAAGCCAATTATGTGACAGTGATTATGTAGTATCCTTTACCAAGGAAGGATGCATAGTCAAAGACTCCTCTGATCAAACACTTTTTACTGCTAAGAGACACAGCAATGTGTATAAAATTGATCTAGAGGATCTAGCAAGTCAAAATGTAAAATGCTTCATTTCTGTTGAAGATGAAAAACAGATTTGGCATCAAAGACTTGGGCATGCCAGCTTGAGATTAATCTCAAGATTAGCAAAACACAACCTTGTTAAAGGATTGCCCAAGCTCTCATACAAATCTGACATTTTATGTGATAGCTGTCTGAAAGGGAAACAAACAAGACACTCCTTCAAGAGTAAAGATGTTGTTTCAACTAGCAGACCACTAGAACTTTTACACATTGACTTGTTTGGTCCTATTAGAACAGAAAGTCTTAGTGGAAAGAAATATGGTTTGGTCATCGTTGATGACTATTCTAGATTCACATGGGTGATATTCCTTAGAAACAAGGATGAGACTTTTAAGAATTTCACAATATTTTGTAAAAAGGTACAAAATGAAAAGGGATTCTGTATTTCTGTCATAAGAAGTGATCATGGTGGGGAGTTTGAGAATGCAAATTTCAAATTGTTCTGTGATGAGAATGGGATCTCACACAATTTCTCTGTGGCAAGAACACCTCAACAGAATGGGGTTGTTGAGAGAAAGAACAGAAGTTTGCAAGAGATGGCAAGGACCATGCTCAACTCAAGCAACTTACCTAGAACCTTCTGGGCAGAAGCTGTTAACACAGCTTCTTACCTTCAAAACAGAATATTGGTAAGACCAATTCTGAAAAAGACTCCATATGAATTATGGAAAGGAAGAAAATCCCAACATATCATATTTCCACATCTTTGGATGTGAATGTTTTATACTGAACACCAAAGATGATCTTGGAAAATTTGATGCAAAGTCTGATAATGGATTTTTCATTGGATATTCTGAAACATCTAAAGCATATAGAGTGTATAACTCTAGAACTTTAACTGTTGAAGAAACCATTCATGTAAAATTCAATGATAACAAAGAGACTGATAGGGAACTATCAGATCTAGAAGATGATTTTGCAGGAATGGAGCTGAATGATCACAACGATTTGAAGGATGAGCACCTGTCTGAAGCTCCTGCTGTTTCTGAACCTCTTCAGAAAAATGTTGAGTCTCAGACAGATGTGATGTCTCCTCATAAAACTGATTGGAGATACAAGTCACATCATCCAAAAGAGCAAATCATTGGCAGCACTTCAGAAGGAGTTAAGACAAGATCAAAATTCAGACATTTGAATTCTCTTGCTCTCCTATCTGAAATTGAGCCAAAGAGCATTGATGAAGCTCTGCACGATGAAGGGTGGATCCTAGCCATGCAAGAGGAGCTAAATCAATTTGCTAGGAGTGATGTCTGGACCCTTGTTCCTAAACCCCATGGGAAAACAATTATTGGAACCAAATGGGTGTTCAGAAACAAGCTGTCTGAAGAAGGCAAAGTTATCAGAAATAAGGCAAGGCTAGTAGCTCAAGGTTATAACCAGCAAGAAGGTATTGACATCACTGAAACCTTTGCCCCAGTGGCCAGGTTAGAAGCAATTAGAATTCTTTTATCTTATGCTGTAAATAATGGCATCAAACTATATCAAATGGATGTCAAAAGTGCCTTCCTCAATGGTTTCATTGAAGAAGAGGTTTTGTTAGACAACCCCCTGGTCTTGAAGACGTAACTTTTCCTGAACATGTGTTTAAACTCAAGAAAGCTCTCTATGGTCTGAAACAAGCCCCAAGAGCTTGGTATGAAAGACTGAGCAGTTTTCTTGCAACTAATGGTTTTGAAAGAGGAAAAGTTGACACAACTCTTTTTAGAAAACAGTCTAACAAGGATCTTATACTTGTCCAAATATATGTTGATGACATTATTTTTGGTTCAACTAATTCTTCATTGTGCAAAGAATTTTCTGAGTTAATGCAATCTGAATTTGAAATGAGCCTAATGGGTGAACTAAAGTTTTTCCTTGGACTTCAGATTAAGCAAGATTCTGATTGTATATGGATCCATCAAGAGAAATATACAAATGAAATGCTTAAAAAGTTCAACCTAAGTGATTGCAAACCCATGTCAACTCCAATGCATCCTTCTGCATCTTTAAATAAAGATGATAATGAAGAACCAGTAAATCAAACTTTGTATAGAGGAATGATTGGTTCATTATTGTATCTAACAGCAAGCAGGCCTGACATCATGTTCAGTGTGTGCCTGTGTGCTAGATTTCAATTTGATCCAAGAATCACTCACTACAAAGCTGTAAAAAGAATTTTCAGATATCTTAAAGGTACTACTAATCTTGGTCTGTGCTATAAGAAAAGTAAGGATTGCAGGTTAGTAGGATACTGTGATGCTGATTTTGCTGGAGACAGAGTTGAAAGAAAAGCACCAGTGGTGGATGTCACTTCTTTGGAGAAAATATGATCAGCTGGTCAAGCAAAAGGCAAAGCACAATTGCATTATCAACAGCTGAAGCAGAATACATCTCAGCAGCCAGTTGTTGCTCACAACTATTATGGGTGAAGTATCAACTTGAAGATTTCAATATTGCAATATCTGTTATACCTGTGTTATGTGATAATACCAGTGCCATTAATTTATGTAAAAATCCCATTCAACATTCTAGGGCTAAACATATAGAAATCAAACATCATTTCATTAGAGACTATGTTCAGAAAGGTGTTTTTGATATTCAGTTTATTGATACAGAGCATCAATGGGCTGATATATTCACAAAACCTCTAACTGAAGATAGGTTTAAGTTCATCAGAGATAAACTGAACATTCATGCATTGTGAAGTATGTATGAAAAATAATGTGTCTGAAACTTCAGCCTGTCTGAAACATGTGACCTGTCTGAAGTTTTGGTCGTCTGAAATTAACTAGGATGTCTGAAATCTTGCACTTGTCTGAAATGAACAAATGACGTGGCAATAAAGGGGCGGTTTAAATCCACTTTGCACGTTACCCTATGTCTGCGCGGCCAGTTTCTGCCATCATTGCCTCAGAGGTCTATAAGTACTGGAAGGCAGTGAGTCCTTGGTACGTTACAGCTCACTACCCTCTCAAAACCTTTGCTATTCTTCATCTTCAAGAAAGCACTTTCTCTCTCAAGTTCTTTCCATCCTTCAACAATGGCACCAAAGAAGTCTGGAGCTGATAATATTGTGAAGACCAAGGGTGTCTTTCTTGAAGAACTTGAAGCACTAGGAATGGATCTTCATGCAGAATTTCAAGCTGCTGGGTGGCTTGAATACTTCAACAAAAATCGTTCACATTGGCATGAGCAGAGTATACTTGATTTCTGGGCCACAGCTAGAGGAATCCCTAACCCTCAAGGCATCTACACTACCATCAAGGCTAATGTGCTCGGCACATCTATCTTTATTGATGAAGACATCTTGGCCATTGTTTGTGGTGTCAAGACT
Source organism: Sesbania bispinosa (assembly GCA_026901365.1). NCBI lineage: Eukaryota > Viridiplantae > Streptophyta > Magnoliopsida > Fabales > Fabaceae > Sesbania > Sesbania bispinosa. The sequence continues at coordinate 536,736 of QLOH01000343.1, forward strand.
GAAGGTGCTGTCTTCTCTCCTGGCTGGGAATCAAGAAATGGAGGTCAGAAGCATTTTACTGAGTTTTTATATGGAACTTCCTCTCCTGCTAGTCTGGATGCAAAGAATATGTCAGATAAGGCTAGGGTTTGCATGCTATCTTGGGGAACTCTGTAATCCCTAAAAGTGGCAGCAGAAACCATGTGTCTGAACTGGAAAGATTCTGCCTTATTCATCTTCTGAAGAAGCAGAAGATAAATCTTCCAAATATCATCATGTACCACCTTCAGAAGAGGCTGAGAGACTCTGCTGGAAGTTTTCCTCACAACACCATCATCACCAAGGTGTTGTTGCATTTTAAAGTTCCAGTTCACCAGCTCTTTGATCACCACTCAATTCCTATGTTTGGTGAATCAAATCTAAAGAGCATGAAGATCAAGCTGACTCCAAGGCCTCCATCGCCAACCATGAAAGAAAGTTTGCTAATGGAGAAAGCTCAGAGGAGAAGTTCCACTGTGCAGATTCTGGAAAATGAACTAAAAGGAGATATCAGAAGACATGAGTTCAAGCCCTCAAAGGCGTCACCTCAACCTAAGCTGAAGAAGCTACCTGTAAGAAGCTCAGCCAAGATAGCTTCTGCATCTGTACAGATTCAAGCATCTGAACCTGTTCAGAAACCTTCTCAACGGTTGTCTGAAATTGTGGGTTAGGTGTCTGAACCTGCACAATCCTCAAAGCCTACTTCTATAATGGAAGGACAGGCTGTGGATATTGATGCAGTTGCGGCTCAACCTCTTGCTGCATGCTCCTCTGATCCTGAACTGATTCAGGTTGCTGCTTTGGCTACTGCCATTGAACAAGAAGAGTTATAACTGAAAGAAGAGCAAGAGAGAACTGACAGAGCTCTTGCAATTGCCTCACAGCTTGCTTATGCTGAGGATGACAAGCAAGCAGTCATTGCTGAAGCCTCAAAGAAAAGAAAGAGGTCAAGTGCACCTCAGAGGAAGAAGAAGAAGGGTAAACTACTTCAGACAGTGTCTGAAGTTAGAATTACCAGAAGTACTGCTTCTCATCTAGAAGAAGCAGACATGGCTGGAAGGTATCAAAATTTTGTAAAGGCTAATCAATACTTCAAGAGAAGAAGGGCTCTTTCCTCTGAAGAAAGAGAAAGGGAGGATAAGGAAGCCAAGGAAAGGGAAGAAAAAGAAAGAGCTGCTAAAGCTCAAGATGTTGTTGCTCCCAAGCCTTACAAAAGGATCAAGGTGAGATTTGATAATGTAACTCCCTCACCTCCTTCATCACCTGAAAAGCAACCTTCTCCACCTATCTCCCAACCTCTACCAACCTTACAGCAACTTTCATTACCCTCTGAACCTTTCATACCATTTGAACCCTCATCACCTACACTCATCATACCATCAGACAACCTGTTGTCTGAACCCCCTGCACCTCAAGAAAACCAAGTTCTTGAACCCACATCTTCACCATCCAAATCCCTCTCACCTCTGTACATACAGCTATCTGATAGCTCATTATCTTCACCTTCATCACCTTCCTCACCATCATCATCTCCACCTCACACACCTTTACCTCCTTCACCACCCTCATCTGTTCATCAATTCAACCTTTCAGCTGAGATTGCAGCCTTATGCAAGAGACTGACAAGAACCTCCTTTGGCTCTTGTCCTTTGCCAAAATTCCAGCATCTGTCTGAAGAGCTGCATCACTTTAGAACAGCCCCTGCTGTCTCACTTCATCAGGGTCTCTCTAAGAAAACTGTGTCTGATGAAAGGGCTTTATATTCCAACAATGCTTATGGTTTGGAGAAGATAAGGAAGGGTGTTGTCCCTCCTAAACATACTTGGGATCTTATCAATCCATTCTCTGAAGACTCCTGGAAGCTGAATAATGAAGAATGGCTAATGGTAAGAATGCTGAACACAGAAGCTGAATTGTTCCAAAGGGACTTGGCTAGAGGAGTTGGAATGATAGGCTACAAGCCTCCTAGAACCAGTTCAATCAGGCCTTCAACCAAAATCTTGGTGAAGCCTGATAGAATTGTTCCTAGGTATCCCCTCAAAGAAGGTCAAGATGAAAAATTGAAGGGTACTAAGGTATATTCTGTATCAGCACCCCTGTCTGAAGTCATGACTGCTTCAGAATGGGAAGGTCTTCCTGAGTTTGTTATGTCATAAGGAGGCGGCTTGAATCACCTGCTGGAAAACTGGATGTGGGAATCTTACTGGAAGATCAGAGAAGCTGCTGGGTCTTCTTCTGGGTGTAGTGATCCTGATGCTGAATCTGCAATGGGTGTTGGACACTTCACAAATGTTCAGTACCATTTCTTAAGAGATCACTTTCCCCCACAGGCAGATTCATTCAACCAAGCTTGGGTGCTTCTGAAGTATGTTGGGACCTTTTTCTGTCCAGTCTACAATCCTTCAGAATATGGCTTACAGCCTGGATTTGGAGTTTTGAGATTTGTTTGTCCCTACCTTCAGCTCATCCTAGTTGAGTCTGAACCTGACCTGTTTGAAGAAAACCAGAAGCTGAAATCAAAGGTCAAGGCCCTTGAGAAGAGATGTGAAGAATCTGAGAGGAGATGTGAAGTCTCAGAAAAGAAAGCACAAAAGGTTATTCAGAATCAGCAAGAAATTCTTCATGAGCAACAGCTAATAAGAAGTGGTCAACAAGAGTTGAAGTCTTCTATTGAAGCTACAATAGACAAGGCCAAGGAAGAACTGATCTCCTTTCTATCTGAAGCCCTGCTGAAGAAGAAGGACTAATTTATTGCCATTGTTCTATGTTCATATTTCTGTTTCAAGTGCTGATTGTCTGTTTAATCCTTACATCATTTTAATACAATCAGTGTTTTTATTCCATCTCATGTGTTCATGATCCTTGCTCTGATACTTGTTTTTACTCTATCTGTAGTTCATACTCCTGCTTGTTTTATTGATCTGTTACTGTTTTTGCTCTATAATTCCCTTTTGATTGATGACAAAAGGGGGAGTATTAAATCTAACAAAATCTGGAGTGATTACAGGATTCAAGGGGAGTACATGAAATAGTCCAAAGCTGTGCTGTCTGAACTTCTGAGAAAATCATATATAAAAAGCATCAAAAAGGATATATTTGTCCCAGGGGGAGCTAAACCTTAATCTCTCAATTTTGCATAATTTAAGTTAAATTTGTCATCATTAAAAAGGGGGAGAATGTTGAGTCTCAAAAATATCATAAAGAGGTTTATGATGTTTTAAAGACTGAAATTTCTCTAAGTTTTAATGATCAACAAATTCAACTTAAGTTGTTTCTCATAAGATACGATTGTCTAAATTGTTTATCTATGATTTTCAGCAAGAAGCCTACTATATAAGACTAAGTGTTGGATCCGTCTGAAGAAGCTGATGCTGTCTGAAGATGATCAACCCGTCTGAAGCATCAAAGCCGTCTGAAAGCTTTTGATGACATGGCATCTCTTGTCTGAAGCTATGACAATCCATGTACCTCTGCACGTTTTTCACGCATGTTCTCTGCTACAAACAGCTGACACCTGTGCAATGCAATTCAAGCACGTTCTCTGTCACAACGTGTCCTCTGCTACGCAGCAATTGCAGCAGCAACAAAGAGCACCTTTTTGGCAGGAGCAAACCTTGTAAAAATGTCAGAAATTGTCAGGGAATATCAGAATATGTCAGAGAATATTCTGTACTGCAGCAGCTGTCTCACAATGGCTAGCATTGATTTCACAAACCTAAGAGTCTTAAATGATTCAAATCATTTGGTTATAAATACCCCCTCATTTGAAGACCAACAGAGAGAGAGCAACATAGCAAAAGAACAGAAACTCTGCAAGTTTTTCGCTGAAACACTCTGATAATTTTTTATTATCTTTGTACACACATATTGTATTATCCTGAGCATACCTCAGTCATCTTTGTACATCTGTAACTGTTTAAGTCTCAAAACTGATATAGTTTGTGAGCTTAAGCATTTCTCTCATTTGTATTTCCTTTTGAGCCTGGAGAGGCCTGTCTGAAAAAGAATACTTGTGTTGTTGAGCCTGAAGAGGCTTGTCTGAAAAAGAATACTTGTGTTGTTGAGCCTGAAGAGGCTTGTCTGAAAAAGAGTACTTGGTTGTAGAGCCTGAAGAGGCTTGATAGAAAAGAATACTTGTAATCTTGCAAGATTAAGAGAAAATCAAAGTGCTAGTTGGCTTTGGGACTGGACGTAGCTCACAAGTGGTAGTGAGTGAACCAGGATAAATTCTGTGGCTAAGTTTCTCTTCCCTTATCTTTGTCATTTCAGTTTTAAACTAATTAAGGGGACTGAATATTTTATTTAATATTTTAAAAAGAAGAAACTTCGTTTAAAAACCATTTTAAAGCAGTCTGAAACCAACTTCAGACAGCTAACTAAAAACTTCAGACAGCCTTCTAGTAACCTGTCTGAAAATCTGTTTTGAAAATCTATTTTCGAAAAGCTTCTTAAAATATTTAGAAACACTATTCAACCCCCCCTTCTAGTGTTTCCCTGTGTTCCTACAATTTATTCATGTGGAATTTATATTTCTTGTTCTATATCTCAATGCAATGCAAATACTTGACATTTCAACCTTAAATTATGTCACATATAAAAATAACCCCATATTTAATGCTCAAAATCTCATAATTTCACCAATAACCTTTATAAAGGTTAAAATTGAAATTGATTAAAGAATACATATTCCACGTCTCTTAAAAATGCAATACAGGTACCATAAAAATATAAACTCGGCAATAATACATCTAACACATACACCCCATGTGTGCCATTATTATAGTTTATGTTTCTTTGCCATATCCATAAGCTTCCCGATGCAAAAACAATCAAAACCCCCATTTTCTTGTTTCCTCGCTTATCAGTCATTACTATTTTCAAAGTTCAACATTTTTATCATAATAATATTGGTGATATACTATGATACTGTTAAAATTAATTAAACATACTTTGAAGCAAAGTTTAACTTGAATTAATCATACTGCTATGGTAGCAATAACAGTACCATTAAACAAATGAGAAAAAAAATTAGGTAAGCATATGGTAATTAAGTAAGTGAAGCGTACCTTGTTACGCGTGCAATTGAGGTGCTGAACCAGAACCTCTACCAACTCGTTTCCCTCGAAACAGTTCTTAACAATTTTCATCCTCTTTGATCGATCCTGGATGGGCAATCTCTGCCGCAGAACTCTAACTACCTCAACCATCTTGTTCGTCCGGCAGCGCAGGTGCATCATCGCCGGGGTTTCTCGGCCACCAGCTTTGCCACCCTCCGCTCGAACTCGCCACTGTTCCGCAGCGAGTTCAGCGACACCAACCTCCGATCAGCTTCTCGTTGAAGAAAATCTGTGGCACCGAAGTGCTCCCCGTCCTCTCTCGCAGCACACTTTCTCTCTCTCCGTGAACACATCGATGTTAATCTCCACGAACTTAAGCCCTTTCACCCTGAAGAACCTCCGCACCGTCGTGCAGTCCCTGCAACTGGATCTCAAAAAGAAGCCGATTCGCCCTTTCATCGCTTGTTCCTCATCCGCCACGACCTTAACTCTCGGAAGCAGGTGAAGCGCATCACGGACTTTGGTGTATAAGGCAAATGGGTGTACATGAAACATATCCCCCAAGTTGGGATTAATGACACAAATAATTTCGATCAAAAGATGAAGCTGAATCCTTAAGATTGTTGTCGCCGGATCTCCCCTGCAGCCTAAAAAATAACCAAGAAATCTGAGGTGCGTGAAAGCACGCTGTCCTTAAGGATTCATGCGCCGGTAGCGATGCTCCCCCAGGATACAACAGGTCCATCTCGCACCATAGGTGCGAGGTCACACTGAACTAGCAAGAAGATTCCGTCAAACCCAAGGATAACTCAGTATTTTGTGAAGAAGAAAAAGAGAGTGGAGGCGCTTCTATAAAGTTAAGAAAAATGAGTTTATATATTAAAATGATTAGGGTTAGAGAGCATAAAAGTGGTTTTGACCAAGTCAAAATTGGGGTTTTACCAAGTCAAAAAATATTTTTTAGAAAAATAAATAAAACATGGGTCGCAATTTGGTACCCTCCCTCCAGAAAGGATTTTGGTACCTTCTTGTTATTTTTTTTTTATTGAATGGAGGCTTAAAGGACAAAACTATATAGGAACAAGTCTTGTACTCTGTGCTAAATTATTTTGAAGACATAAAGTAGATTTTAAATGAGACACATGTGTATTGCAAATGAGAATGTGAAAAAATGGGTGAATTCAATAAAAATTACAGGATAATGGTTACAGGGATCAAAAAGTCTTTTAAAAAATTAAAAATACAAATTCTAATAGTTAAATATTGTCCCTTAACTCTAAAAATACTAAAATCATTTAAGAAAGTTGAGAAAAATTGATTAAATGATCAAAGAAGGTACCAAAACCCTTTCCCACCAGAGGGTACCATAGAATTTCCCATAAAACATTTATTCATTAAGGGAAATTCTAGGGTACCCTCTGGTGAGAGAGGGTTTTGGTACCTTCTTTGATCACTTAATCAATTTATCTCAACTTTCTTAAATGATCTTAGTATTTTTATACTTATAGGACAATATTTAACTATTAGAATTTGTATTTATAATTTTTTAAAAGACTTTTTGACCCCTTATAACCATTATCATGTATTTTTTATTGTATTCCCCCCATTTTTTCACATTCTCAATTGCAATACATATGTGTCTCATTTAAAATATATTTTATGTCTTCGAAATAATTTAGGATGGAGTACACGACTTATTCCTATGTAATTTTAGCCTATTCAATAAAAAATGATAAGAAGGTACCAAAACCCTCTCTAGCGGGAGGGTACCAAATTGCAACCCATTTATTAATTCTATCTAAAACTTTTGAAATAAATAATATTATAAAAAGTCCAACAAAAAGCAGTCCTTCCCGCTTATCTCTTTCTACCTATTTCTGCTCCCTAAAAACCGCCACTTTTCCCCTCTCAAATTGTTTTTGTTTCCACAATAATAACCACTGTTTTTTTTCTTTCTCCGTTCTGAAGTCATTCCGCTGTGTCTTCCTCCGACTTGTATCTCCTTGGCGAGCACATCCAACAGGGGGCTCCTTTTTTGGCTCTTATTTGACACAATTGCAATTTATTATAATGTAAAAAGAATCCATATTACATGAGAGAAACATTTTAAATATAAATTAATAAATATAAAGTTCCAAGTATGATTTTATACTAATTGATCAGAGGCATATATGCTGTTGTAAGGAATCATGGGATGCAGGTAGAAAGAAATTAATGAGGAGGAGAAAAATATTTTTTTGGTGGAATGATCGACTTGCAGTGCAGAGAAGAAAGAAAAAATAGTGGGAGAGAAAAAAAAAGGAAACACAGTTAAGTTTTTTAGTAAAGAGATAAACGTGAAAAAAGATAGAGAGACAAACTTTTTTTTTCAAGAGTAATCTCAGCCATTAAATTTAGGGTGCTTCTAGAGTGTTTCCTCTCCTGGGGTGAGGAAATGCGGTTAAGTTTTTAGTAAAGAGATAAACATGAAAAAAGATGGAGAGACAGACTTTTTTTTTCACAGAGTAATCTCAGCCATTAAATTTAGGGCGCTTCTAGAGTGTTTCCCCTCATGGGTGGTCACTGATGAAATACCCTTTTTACATTTTTTCTTTGGTGTAATACCATGGGTATCCTCCACGGAAGACAATCCTGTTCGAGCCGGATAGGACCTCTATGGGCGGCAAAGCTCTCCCTCCGAGTATTTAACACAGCTGCATACTCAGGGCTCGAACTCGAGACCACTGGTTAAGCTGGAACAGCCCCTTACCAGCTGATCCACGTGCTCGGTGGTAAATACCCTTTTTACATGTGATAATGGGTTTGGTGACTTGATAAATAAAACTAAACTTTTGAAGGCGTACTTTAGTGGGTGGTTCATGTACCAGTACATGACACTCTTTTCCACCATTAGATTTATAATTAAAATATTTGATGGCTAAGATGTAACACCGACAACCTGTTGATGTAAAATCTTGTTATTTGTTGTTCAATCCTTTCTTGTTTAAATCTGATCTTAAATCCTAGTAAGGGTATTTTTGTAAAGTATTGTGCTCCTAAAAAGCAGATTCAACAGTGCGATAGTAACTTCAAACAAGCATCAACCAATTCAGGAAGAAATCTCAGAACACCCACCATCTCAGACCTCATATCCACCTCACACTTAGCAACTTCAGTCGACACTGTCACCGGTTTCTCGCCAGCAAAAGAACAAAACCGATGCCATCACACAACACTGATTCTAAAACGGTGGGATCTTGGCCTCCATCTTCCCCTTCAATGCAATTCACTCATGCTCTTAAATTTTTATTTGCTCTTCATTTTTTGAATTCTATTAATTTTGTGTCAACTATACAAACTTTGACATACTCACAATTTTATGATTTGAGGCACCAAACATAGGAATTAAAAAATGAAAAGCAATTGCAGTCCAGATACAACCACAAATCGAAAGAGGAGAACTAATGGTCTATCTATTCTAAAAGCCTACTACGTACAATATTATTAAAAAGAAAGATTCAATGTGCATTGATCGTGTTTGCAGAAATTTAATTAAAGTGGGAAATGGAAGAAGGAAGATGATCCCATTCCCACTGAGTTTAATCTAAAATGAATAGAACTAAAAAAAATAATGCCCACTGATCGTGCCAGACGAAAGATCGTGGCACAGGTGATCATTCCTGGTGTTCCAGGGTGGTTCTGGATGTAATCGGAGATGCTCCCAGGCTGTCCGAGATGGTGGAGGTGGTTATGCGGCAGTGGTTGCTCTGAACAGTAGCTCCGGTGGAGGAGGAGGGGGTGACCTGCGAAGACACTCCAACGCCCAAGTTAGAATGGGTTTGAGACAGAGTGTGAGCAGGGGAGAAATGAGCGTACCTGACCCTCCATGGGAGGGGGTATTTATAGCATGGGGTCCAGCCAGGGCTAACTTGTGATGTAGCCCAACCTACGCCTGATTGCTTGTTCAGTGGGTAAGTTGCTCAGTCTATGTGATGGGAAGTGCCCTTTATTGGTGTCAGTCTGCGTAGGCATAGGCAAGTGGTAGGGTGAGGATCTAGTTGGTGGTCCCCGGGTTGCACAGTTGTTAAGTGTCCATGCAGCCTAGGTGGTTGAGGTAGGCCGGCCGAGATGGCTGAGGTAGGCCAGCCGAGATGGCTAAGGTAGGCCAGCCGGGATGGCTGAGGTAGGCCAGCCGGGATGGCTGAGGTAGGCTAACCGAGATGGCTGAGGTAGGCCAGCCGAGGTGGTTGATATACCAGGCGAGATGGCTGGTAGGTCGACCGAGATGGCTGAGATAGACCATCCGAGATGGCTGAGGTAGACCATCCAAGATGGCTGAGGTAGGCCAGCCGAGATGGCTGGTAGGCCGACCGAGATGGCTAAGGTAGACCATCCGAGATGGCTGAGGTAGGCCAACCTAGATGGCTGAGGTAGGCTAGCCGAGGTGGTTGATATACCAGGCGAGATGGCTGGTAGGCCGACCGAGATGACTGAAGTAGACCATCCGAGATGGCTGGTAGATAAGCCGGCCGAGGTGGCTGGTAGGCCGCTAGACCAGCCGAGCTAATTTTGAGTTAACCGCCGAATCAGATGCCCCCCAGCTTGATGCCATATCTAAGTATATGGGGTCGAGATGTCGAATGCGATTTTAACGGCTGGTCTGACCTTTTGCGAGGTGAACATCCGAGCTGGTAAAATGAACAGAGTGTGGGACATATAGGCCGAGAAGATTGGTCGGCTGGGATACCATCATAGCCGGTTAACCGAGTTAATGAGATCCCATCTCGGATTTTTCATACTCTTTACCCAAAATTTATTTATCCGAGTTTACAAACTCGGATTTAGAAGTATTTCATGTTGTTCCCATGTGTGCTTTCTGGGTTTTCATACCGGGGTATTCCATGTTTTTTCCCATGAAATTTTATCTGGTTTATGAACCCGAATTTAGAAGTATTCCATGCTTTGCATATGAAAAATATATTTATCCAAGTTTATGAACTCGGATTTAGAAGTATGTTATGTACGCCATCTAGGTTTTCACACCTCGGATTTAGGAGTACGTCATCCTTGCAAAAAGGCTATCCTGGTTTTCACACCTCGGATTTAGAAGTATGTCATTCGAGCTTGTTTACCTCGGATTTAGAAGTGGGTCACCCGGGTTTTCACACCTCGGATTTAGAAGCAGGTCACCCGGGTTTGTTTACCTCGGATTGTTTACCTCGGATTTAGAAGTAGGTCATCTGAGTTTTCACACCTCAGATTTAGAAATATGTCCTCCTGGCGTGTACGCCATCTTCGTGTGTATGTCATCTGGGTTTTTACACCTCGGATTTAGGAGTGTCCCATCCTCGCATGTATTCTATTCGGGTTTTCACACCTCGAATTTAGGAGTGTCCCATCCTCGCATGTATTCTATCCGGGTTTTCACACCTCGGATATTAGAAGCATCTTCATAACTTCGGATTTTCACATGGAATACCCCGAGTTTGTTTACCTCGGATTTAGAAGCAGGTCATCCGAGTTTTCACACCTCGGATTTAGAAGCAGGTCACTCGGGTTTGTTTACCTCAGATTTAGAAGTAGGTCATCCGGGTTTTCACACCTCGGATTTAGAAGCAGGTCACCCGGGTTTGTTTACCTCGGATTTAGAAGTAGGTCATCCGAGTTTTCACACCTCAGATTTAGAAATATGTCCTCCTGTCATGTATACTATCCGGGTTTTCACACCTCGGATTTAGGGTATCTTCATATGTAAGCCATCCGGGTTTTCACACCTCGGATTTTAGGGCATCCTCGTAACTTCTCCATCCGAGTTTTTACACCTCGGATTTTAGAGCATCTTCATGACTTCTCCATCCTAGTTTTCACACCTCGGATTTTAGGGCATCTTCATAACTTCTGCATCCGGGTTTTCACACCTCGGATTTTTAGGAGTATAACTTTTGCAAGTATCTCCTCCCATATAGTGAAGAAAACAACCATAAATCAAGAAACGAATTATAAAAAACCAAGAGACGCTTGTTTCCCCCTCCTCCACTTTATAAGATTCGTAAGAAATAAGTTGATCCAAAAATGTAGGAATCTGGGAAAGCCCAGATCTGAATATTCATATACGCTCAAGGTGATGGTTTCTAAGATTGGGGGAAAGGAAAAGGAGAAGAGGTTTCAACCAGAAGAGTTGGTGGGGTTTACTATTTACCTCTTCCCACAGACGGCGCCAAATGATCGTGCCAGACGAAAGATCGTGGCACAGGTGATCATTCCTGGGTGTTCCAGGGTGGTTCTGGATGTAATCTGAGATGCTCCCAGGCTGTCCGAGATGGTGGAGGTGGCGATGCAGCGGTGGTTGCTCTGAACAGTAGCTCCGGTGGAGGAGGAGGGGGGTGACCTGCGAAGACACTCCAACGCCCAAGTTAGAATGGGTTTGAGACAGAGTGTGAGCAGGGGAGAAATGAGCGTACCTGACCCTCCATGGGAGGGGGTATTTATAGCATGGGGTCTAGCCAGGGCTAGCCTGTGATGTAGCCCAACCTACGCCTGATTGCTTGTGTCAGTGGGTATGTTGCTCAGTCTATGTGATGGGAAGTTCCCTTTATTGGTGTCAGTCTGCGTAGGCATAGGCAAGTGGTAGGGTGAGGATCAAGTTGGTGGTCCCCGGGTTGCCTAGTTGTTAAGTGTCCATGCAGCCTAGGTGGCTGAGGTAGGCCAGCCGAGGTGGTTGATATACCAGGCTAGATGGCTGGTAGGCCGACCGAGATGGCTGAGGTAGACCATCCGAGATGGCTGAGGTAGGCCAACCGAGATGGCTGAGGTAGGCCAGCCGAGGTGGTTGATATACCAGGCGAGATGGCTGGTAGGCCGACCGAGATGGCTGAGGTAGATCATCCGAGATGGCTGGTAGATAAGCCGGTCGAGGTGGCTGGTAGACCGCTAGACCAGCCGAGCTATTTTTGAGTTAACCTCCGGATCACCCACCGAGTTAACCATCCTTGCGGTGGTGGTATAACTCCCTACAAAGATGGTTGAGTTAGATTTGGGGATTGAAAAAATAATGCTTAATGAAACATCCAAAGCTTCAAGCATTTATAAAAAAATTGGACGCGTTCTATGTTTACATTTTCATGTTTTTGTCTATATATTTGGTTGATTTGATTATACATTCACAGAAAATAGGCAAGATGAGATAATTTAATTGATTGGAGAACAATTTCAAATCGCTGATTGAAATTAAAGGAATTTAAAATTGGTGAAAGGGCTATAGTGTAAAATTCAAAGTTTATGTCATCCCGTTAGGTCACTGGCTGCAACAAGTCAATTTGATCATATACCGGTACATGACCTAAGTGGGAGAGGTACAGTATAAGCCACCATTTTTGAAATTGCAATGAAGCCTTCACTTATTTATTAACTTATTGTGTCTCAAATATTTATTTTTAATTTATTTTATTACTACAGTAAAAAATTCTTCCCGTGGATATGTTTTGCTCTTTCCTGCTTTGTTTTTTTTCAGCTTTAGTCTTTTAAGATGTCAATTCTTCTTTTATATTTTTTATAATTTTATAATTTTTATTTATTACTACATTCATTCTTATTTATTAGTCTCATAGAAATGTGTTGATTTATATTTAAATTTATTATGTTTTCTTAATATACCATTTATCTTTCTATTTTATTTTATTTATATTTTCAATTATTGTCTATATTTTCAAGGGTAAAAATAATAATAAAATGTATAGCCTTTTTTCTTTATAGCAATCTATTCTCATCATTTTCGGTGTTTTATTTATTTATGTTTTCACTTATTGTCTCTATTTTCAAAGGTAAAAATAATAATAAAATGTATAGCCTTTTTTCTTTATAGCAATCTATTCTCATCATTTTCGGTGTTTTATTTATTTATGTTTTCACTTATTGTCTCTATTTTCAAGGGTAAAAATAATAATAAAATGTATAACCTTTTTTCTTTCTAGCCAAATTTTCAATTAAAAGTTACAGTGATTCTTTTATAAACTATATGTATCCTTCACGGAACGCTGTCTTGCTCCTACCATGAACATCCATATCATGAGATCTCAAATCTCAATATATTTTAAACTTATAATGATATTTATGATGATTACTATTTTCTATGAACATATTTTTTAATTATAATTATGAAATTTATAACTATGTTATTTTCATCTACTTGAATAAAATTATTATTTTGAATGAATCACATGTATCTTCCATAAGTAAAAATTTGCTCCTATCGTAAATATATTAATATCTAAATAATTAAATCATATGATTATAAATTAAAACTTTGATATTTACTCGGTCACCTTGATCCCATGATGGAGACAACTATCTATCTTTACCTTTAATATTTGAATTATGGTCATTATAAATTAAAACTTGATCTGGAATAATCTTTTTATTTCTCTTTCCTACATTTACCACGTTCCCAAAAATGAGGTGTCAAAATTTTAATACACATGAAAAAGAATGATAATTTTCCACACTCATTTGTTTTACACCTTTTCACACCTAATCTTTTTTATTTCTCTTTCTCCTCTATCACATCAAAATATTATTTTAAATGAACCTAGCACATTAAAATATTATCTTTTCCAATAAATTTAAAAAGTAATTATGAAAACATTATTTTCCCATAATGAATAGTATATAGGGAAAAGTACAACTTATTCCCTTGTATACTCTATTTCATAATATTTTTTAAAAATAGTTTAAAATTGATATATTTAAAGAAGTATAAAAATAATATTAGATAATAAAATCATAAAAAATATATTAGTATAAGTAATTTTATAAATATATACTTATACAAATATAAATATATGATGAGGACGGTTCAACTTACACCGGTGTAAGTTACACCAAGTATTACACCGCTGAATAACTACAAATCGAATATGTTTCTTAGTAATCCAACCGTTGAATTATTTATATTCATCATCTTGATTATATGTGTCAAATTTCGTAAAATTTTGACACTAATAACTTGATAATCAAATGGTTGGATTTTTCATATATTTCAAATGTATATATGATGTTAATCTTGAGACATCTCAATGACATAACAAATAATTTCGGATTAATGTAAAATTTTATATGTATGATCTATATGATAGTAACTTTCAATCCAACGGTGGATTACTTAATATAATGATCCGTTTTGTAGTTATTCAGCGGTGTAACACTTGGTGTAACTTACACCGGTGTAATTTGAACCCTCCTCATATATGATTATTTTATAAATAAAATAATATATGTGTATATAAATTTGGCTTGAATTGTACGATTTTAGGACTTTCAATATTTTTATTTTTGATTTGATTCTTATTTCAGTTATTTGAATTCGTTTTTGTGGTTTTCGCCGCACACCCATTGACTACTCTCATTTAGGGTTGCACATGGGTGGAGTTGGGTTGGATTTGCACTACTTTGGACCCAACCCGATTAACCATGTTTGGGTTAGGTTGGGTCGGTTTTGCCATCTTTTTATGGACCAAACCCAACCCAAGCCGATCAAGGTCGGGTTGGGTGATCGGGTCATGATAATTAAAAAATTAGAAAAAAATCAAATTTATAGAAACTTGTTTTTTTAATCACCATTTAGACTTCATAAATTATATAAACCTATAGTTCCATGATTTTGACACTTTGGCCATATAACTATTTCAAAAAATTTATAAATTAAAACTAGAAAAAATATGACATACACTTTCCATACACAATTTAATTCAAATATTTAGCACAACGCAGTAAAGAGATGTCCCGAATAGGATATTCTACAACTATGAAAGTCTCCATCTTACAAATTAACAAATTAATATTCTATTATGACACCAATTTTTATTTAAATTTTATTTTACTATTACTAACTTTATTCAAATAAGATAATTATTTATAATATATAGTTTTTTTATAAAGGAGACCAGGTTGAGTTGGATACAATGGATTGTACTTATCCAGACCCGCTATCCAACCCAAATTGGTTGGATTCATACTTACCCAACACAAACAGACCCGATGACCCAACCCACCAAATAGAGGTTGGGTTGGGTTGGTCAGGTTGATGGGACCCGGATTAACCTGTTACGTGTCTAGGAGCTTTAATAAATTATACTTATAACCCCAAAGGGGTTGGTCAAGTGGAGCAAGATAGGGTATCGTATCTGACAGGTCGCAGGTTTCAACCTGAAGTTGGTTGGATGTCTCTAGAAGTGGGGTTGAATAGAGACTTTTAAAATTCTGTTCCTGAAATTTGCACACTTGAATTTCCATGTTGAGACGTGATCTCAAGTCTGATGGCTTGGAGTCTCAATTAATTTAGATGAAATGCAATTTCAATTTCAACTAATTGTATTATCTAAGATTAAGTATAAATTATTTTAGTTACTCAAATCTGGTTTTGTTTAATTGTAATTTAATTAATCAAACAATCACAGATTTGAGATGAATGAAAAAGCAATGTAAAGTAAAGAGATAGCTAGGGAAGAGAGATGCACATGGATCTTATCCTAGTTCACCCACTCCTTGGGCTACGTCCAGTCCTCACAATATGTGATATTTCCACTATTGACAATCATAGCCAATTACAAGTATTCTTACAGCCTCTTCAGGACGTCTCTCACACCAAGCCTAAGCACTCCTATCTTGTCTGAGCCACAAGTATTCTTACTGCCTCTTCAGGAAGCTCACACTCACTCTGAGACTAGGCTTCCTCATATCTCAGATGAGACTGGTTACAAAAATGATTGGTGGGATAAAGTGGGTCTAGCTTACAATCATACAAAGTATGGATAGCCAGTGAGCTTAGCTAGATTTTATCTCCTCTATATAGGTAGAAAGATTAGGAGCTGAGAAGAGAAAATAAACTGAGACTACAAGTGTTCTCAAGTTGAGATCAGATCTTAAGTATGATAGACTTGAGATGTGGACTTGAGATGTATGATGAGCATATACACTTAGCTTGTAGAAATGTTTCTCCTAACTAAACAATTCAATCTTTCCAAGTTCTCTTTTCTCAACTATCATGAAATTGACTCAAGGATATTTTTTTTGTCATCAGCTCATGTTTCATCATAAATAGATTTCAAACTTAAATTCTCACATGATGCAAGATCATAACATAAGCATAAGTTGCATTATGGTATATTCACAATAGTTAAGATTCAAAATTGCATTAAGGTCATGATAGAATAATCAATCTGAATTCTAATTACAAAAACAACACAAAGATCATGTCAAGATCATTCAAATAAGCATATATTTGTCATTGTAAAATGAATCTAAATTCTGCATAGTATCAATATGCATAATTCCTTATTTTCAAAATGAGAATAGTAAGATTTATCACATATGCATCATCGTGGAAGATTAGAGTTTCAGAGTACCTCATGAAGTAATCCTCAAGTTATCATTTGACCTACAAGATTCAAGAATTTTGCAGCTTGATATATGTAAAAATAAGCTCAGCTTCTGCATTTTCTTTTCAAACTTAGTCATTTCCTTGTGCTTTCTTCTTTTAGAAGCTTCTTTCTCTTTCTCATATTGTGGGAAATCACTTCCCTTCTTGTGCAGTAGCCATTATCTAAGCTGACTATGATGAATTTCCTTTTGTGCTGTCAAAATCATAGCTGCATTAGGAGTCTCATTTGACTGTTCTTTGTCATATATTTCTGTCTAAATCTCGGTCTTAGTCTCAACTTGAGACTTAGACATGTCTTTCTCAAGTGCAGCCACTCCTTCTGTCTTTTATTTTTTTTATCATTTCTGAACATCCTTTTGACTTGGATATGTTCTTTTTTGAAGATTTTTCATCTATTTCTTGTTGAGATCCAAGCCATTCCAGTTTATCTACAAATCTGCAAGCTTTCTCATCTCAAGTGTAGGATTAGTCTTATCAAATTATCATGTATACTTTCTTCTACACATTAAGTAATGAGATTGTAGACTCTATAGTTACTTTGGATGTTATAGAATGTTCAGAAAATATTCAGATTTCAAATTGGCAACTTGTTTCAAAGATATGAATATATTCAACACTTTCTAACAAGAGGATATCTATCATTTGATACTCCAAACTCTAGGTAAGCATATGAGACATTCAAACATTCGAAGAGGGAGTAAAAATATAATTTCTCTGCTGTTTGAAATTTCAAATAAGAACAATGATGATCAAAACGATTTTCATGCATGCCTTTTGAAAACATGATGTTATTATTTTTTATTATATTTTTGAGAATTTCTAATATCATTTTAAAAGAAACATTGCCACTTAAATAATTTTTTTAAGTTTTATTTTCTATTCAACAATTTGGAGCTAAATGAGCAATTATTTGGAGCGATGTCCAACTTATTTCAAATGCCATAAAAAAGTGATTAGCTCATATACTTAACTCGGCCAGCAAGGTTCCCGTGTGTCTATCTCCACATCTTTGCTCTTTTATCTCCTGCTGAGTCATCGCTCTTTTAGAAGACCCCTCAAAGTCACTAGTCAGCCCTTTGTCCAGGGCCTTTCCATCATGCTTGCTCTTTGGAATTCTTTCCTGTAGATGACTATCAACAGTTGTCTTGGCTTTAATTACTGTGTTAAAGCCATCCCAAGATGTATTCCCACTTAGTAGTGACTTTGAATTTCATTCCAGCATAGGAGATGATTTTTTTAATGCCAATAATGATGATTTCAAATGATTCATCCACGCTCGACTCTGAACGCATCTACTACTACTGCATCACCGCTGTCTACATGTTTAAGTGTCATAAAAAACTTCTACCATCAGTACTTGAGTTATAACTTCGCATGTATATAGAATCCATAACAGATTCCTTTGCACAGTGTGTAAGCTCTTATTTTCTTTGTCTCGTAGTTGACACGTCTCCAAGGATCCAATGGTTGCAGTTTCTGGAATGTCAATAAAAAGCTCTGACATTTAAACGATTTGATCCTAAGCTTCACATGAGAATCTCTAGACCGTAATGCAGAGTGTTGATGTGTTTCCAAGGGAGGGTTCGTTGATAATTTATCCAATGGCAATGAAACATTCATGATAGATACTGAATCAGTGATCAATCAGCGTTGCGTGAAGAAGGAAGACATTCTGCCTTTTCTTGTATGCATATTCACAAGTGACATGTAACTTCCAATTTCGCAGTAGCCTTTGGAATTCAACACATCTCTTGCAAGCTCTGTATTCTGGGCAACCTTCTGCCATTTTCCATTTGCCTTCTCCATGAATGGTGACATATTTGGAGAGGGTTTGATCTTTTAGTACGTCTTCTTTTCACTCTTGTTGAAACATCCATCTTGATGTTTCTTTCTTTTCCTTCTTCTGGTTCTGATCGATCTAGCAAGTGATGCTTACTCACCACCACTTTACCTCAACTACTCTTCAAAAGAGGACAACACACTCTCCATGCGTTGATTATCGAAAAATAGGATATGGCGATGCAAATCAAAATGACTCCTTTCATTTTCCTGGTTTTCTGGAATAGAAGAGTTGGGCATGAGATTCTTATTTTCCAGCTGCACCTTTGACTCCTCATTCTTTAGCTTTATTGTTGAATTCTCATTGTTCTTTTCTGCACTATAAGAATCTTGACCACTGACTAATGTTTCTGTTAATGCAGTCTCAGTGTCTTTTCTGCATTTTCTGTTTCAATGCCATTATTCCCCTTGTCAGAAGTTTCAACTGCTTGAGCATTTTCCCTTTCAGTTTTGGTAGCCATCTTCCTTCTTTTCAACCATATTTCTTTCTTGAATCTTTCTCCTCTTCACACGTTGGTGTGCTCAACCCCAAGAGGCTAAGCTCTGATACCAACTGAAGTTGGCTGAACGTCTCTAGAAGGGGGGGGGGGTTGAATAGAGACTTGAAAATATTGTACCTGAAAATGCACACTTAAATTCAAATTGAGACGTGATCTCAAGTCTGACACTTGAAGTTTCAAATAGGTTAGATGAGATGTTGTCTCAATAATAATTTTTTAATTAAGTAAAGATGATTCGTTAGTTAATGAAACTTGATTTTCTCTGAATAGATTTGATTTATTTTAGCAAACAAATTTGAGATGTAAAATGTGCTATGTAAATAAAGAATTAAGGGAGAAGAGATGCACACTAAGATTTATACTGGTTCACCCACAACTTTGGGCTATGTCCAGTCCTCACAACACGTGAGATTTCCACTATTGACAATAACAACCAATTACAAGTGTTCTTACAGCCTCTTCAGGATATCCCTCACATCAAGCATAGGCACTCCTACCTTGGTTGAGTCTCAAGTATTCTTTGTTCTCAACTGCCTCTTCAGGCAACTAATGCGGTATTCTTTGTTTTCAACTGCCTCTCCAGGAAACGCATGCATTATTCTTTGTCTTCGACTGCCTCTCCAGGAAACTCAGTGAGTATTCTTGTCACAGTGCCTCTCTAGGCTTTACAATCTGTAACATCCTGAATTTTATTAAGTAAAATTTAATTAAATTAAACTAATAGAGTAGAGGAATAAATAGGTAATTAAATAAATAAATAATAGAATTAATATTATGAGTAGTTTTATCCATAAAGCTAATTTAAATTTAAAAAGAGGATAAGGGGGTTGAGAATGGGTCCAAGCCCATATAGGCATTTTATTTAAGGAGGGGTTCTCAATTCACCCTAATCCTTATTTTCAAATCGTCAGAGAGAGAAACGCTAAGGAGGGGAGAAACAACGTCTCAAGAAGGGGTTGCTGCAGAATAATCATTGAGAATCAAGAATTGTTGCGGTTCGATCTTCACTTCAAGGTACGGTGGGGGAGAGGGTGCTGCTTGTATCTGCATGTAGGGGTGCTTGGGTAGTGGTTTAAGACTTTAAATTCATATTGATATATGCTTATATTGAGTATGGATGATGACAATTGTTGATTGATGAATGATTTGATGAATCTTGATGAGGACTTGAATGAAATTGAAGAGGATAGCGAAAATAGCGAAATGGGTAAATAAGGGTTTGATGATTTGGGGTTTTGATTGAGTAACTGTATAATCGTGTTAAAGATTGATTATTTCATTGAATTTGTTTGATAAAAACGTGTTGGATCGAAGTATAAACAATGAGGATTGAGTAGGGATCGAAGAAGGGAGCAAAAGGGGCAAAAACGTAGTGCTGTCGCGTTCTGCGACACCTGGGCTGCAGGTTGCGCTGCAGCGCAGGTTGAAGCGCAGATCTACGCTGCAGGTTGCGCTACAGGGCAGGTTGAAGCATAGCCCTCTGGAAGCTGAGCTGCAGGTTGCGCTGCAGCGCAGGTTGAAGCGCAGCTCGCAGAATTTCTGTTTGTGATGTGATTTTGATGAGTTCCTTTCAGAGTATGGATGTTTTCCTTGAACATATGGAATTGTGATTGATATGTATTTAATACAAATGTTATTTCATGGAATTGATGATATTAAGTGGAAAGTTTAAAGGGTATTGATTGTGGTATGAGTATGATGATATGACATATCCTTGACGATAGATGTTTATACTATTGCGATGTATGATGATGATGATTAATGATGCTTATATGATTATGACTATGATGATGATGATTAATGATGCTTATGTGATGACGATAATGATGATGATTAAATGATGCTTATGTGTTGGTGATAATGATGATGATGATTATGATGCTTATAAGATGATGATAATTATGATGATGATTATGATGCTTATATGATGATGATAATGATGATGATGAATATGATGTTATATGATGATGTTTAAACGATGATGATGATGTATTTAATGATGATAACGATGGTTAAAAATGTGTAACGATGTTAACGATGACGATGTATATAACCTTACGATGATGCCTTGAGCATATGAGGTGACACTTGAGTTGTGCGGGCCCAACGAGGGGGTATACTCAGGAGGTGAACTGCATGGACCCAACGAGGGGGTGTAGAGACCATGATGGGGAGTTCGATGCACGGACCCAACGAGGGGGGTGCAACCTAGGAATGATAGAATTGTACTGATCCAATGAGGGGGGGTGCAACCTAGGGTTGAATGTCGTTGTGCGGGCCCAACGAGGGAGTACAACCTATCGGTTTGTGTGGTGATACCGGTAGACTATCATTGGTAACAACTAGGGTGATTGACGAGGTGCGCCCATTGTGTTGAGTTTCGAGTCATGATCCTTGGGACGAGGTTGAGGAGTTTCGATGTATATGATGATGGATGAACTTGTATAATAACGACGATAAAATTGAATTATATGATGATGAGATGAGTATTAACGATGAAATGAGTATTCTGTGTTGAGAATAGAACATGTGTTTCCTTGGTGAACGATGATGTGAGATTTATATAAGGTTAATGATGATATGTTATATGATGAATTATAGATGATTATTATATGATGAAATGCTTGATGTTTGAGTATGTGACGTGATTTAAAAATGATGTTGATTATTTGAGGGCGCGGATAGGGTAACTCATATGTATATGTATGGGTGGTATTATTTTCCTCACCGTTACGCTGTGGTTAATTTTATAGGTGATGATGATGACACGACTGGTGTCGAGTATTGATTGAAGGGAGAGTCGCTCTGATATATGTGACATCAGGGTATACTGTTGGGGGTTTTTATTTTATGATTTCTATTTCTAGGAAAGGATTTTGTAAACTGTTAAGTGCCTTACATGGCCAGTAGGTTATTTAGATGTGGATTTCGCTGCTTAAAATATTTTGAAACATTGACTTCTATTTTATCTCATATGAGTTTACTTATGAAATAAATGACGTTTGTTACGATGAGAAATGTGAACCTTTTTACCCGTTGCGGGACACTATTCTTTCTATAATTCGAATTATTAATTGTATAAGAGTACGGGGTAGAAGGGTGTCACATTAGTTGGTACCAGAGTAGGTCGGTTCACCAGCCTTGAGTTATGAGTCTATTGTGCTTCTGTGGTGCTACTGTGTTGAATGATTGAGTTAATTGTGTTGTTTGTTTTGATTGAATTATTTGTGTGACTTATTTACTTTTCTGTGAATAAGAAGAGTAATGGTTGGGGGTAGGAATGACTGTGTGATTGTTGAAGCCTTAATGGCTATGGAATAGGCTGTTGGCAACCTAAACCAACATCATGAGGTGGATTGGCTTGCTCGGTTCCAGAGGAACCATCCACCTACTTTTCGTGGGGGTTATGACCTCGATGGTGCTGCTGACTGGATCTTCGAGATCGAGAAGATTTTTAGTGCGATGGACTGGCCGTTGGTGCAAAAGGTTACGTTGGCTGCGTTCATGTTATCAGGGGATGCCGAATTCTGGTGCGACTCACTCTTTCATATCACATGCTTGTGTGTCTAAATTAAAATTACCTGTTTCTTCTTTGCCTTTTGTATTGAGTGTGGAAATGTTGGCTGGTGGGTCAGTTTCTACTTCTGATGTGTGCCTAAACTATTCTATTCATGTTAATGGTAAAGAATTCCTAGTTGATTTGATCTATTTGCCTCTAAGTCAACTAGATATCATTCTTGGTATGGACTGGTTATCTTCCAATCACGTTCTTTTAAATTTTGCTGATAAATATGTTGTGTTTGGTCACCCTGTTGAGAGTAAGAATAAGGACCTTTTGACTGCCAACCAAGTAAATGCGTCTCTAAGGGAAGATGCCCAGGTTTACATGCTTTTAGCTTCTTTGAAATCTGAGAGTAGTACTGTTGTTAGTGAGATACCTGTAGTGTGTGAGTATCCTGAGGTGTTTGCAGATAATGTGTCTAGTCTACCACCTGAGAGAGAGATGGAGTTTTCTATAGACTTAGTACCGGGTACGAGACCGATTTCAACTGTACCATATAGGATGTCACCGATAGAGTTAGTAGAACTTAAGAAGCAATTAGAAGACTTGTTAGAAAAGACGTTTGTGAGGCCTAGTGTGTATCACCCTGGGGAGCACCTGTGTTGTTAGTGAAGAAGAAGGATGGTAGCATGAGGCTATATATAGATTACCGCCAGTTGAACAAGGTAACCATTAAGAATAGGTATCCTTTGCCTAGGATTGATGACCTGATGTATCAATTAGTGGGGGCATGTGTATTTAGTAAGATAGATCTTAGGTCGGGCTATCATCAGATTAGAGTTAAGGAAGAGGACATACCTAAGACTGCATTTAGAACTAGGTCTGGGCATTATGAGTATCTGGTAATGCCTTTCGGTGTGACTAATGCTCCTGCAATTTTTATGGATTACATGAACATGATTTTTCACCCTTATTTGGATAAATTCGTAGTTGTCTTCATAGATGATATACTAATTTATTCCAAAACTAAGGAGGAGCATGAGGAACATTTAAAGGTAGTGCTTCAGATCCTTAAGGATAAACAACTTTATGCTAAGATGTCCAAATGTGAGTTCTGGTTAGAAGAGGTGAGTTTCTTAGGTCATGTGATTTCTAAGGGGGTATAAGAGTAGATCCTTCTAAGGTAGAGGCAGTGCTTAAGTGGGAGGCTCCTAAGTCAGTGAGTGAGATTAGAAGTATCCTTGGGTTAGCTGGGTACTATAGAAGATTCATAGAGGGGTTTTCTAAGTTAGCTTTGCCTTTGACTGAGTTGACTAGGAAGGGAGTTGCCTTTGTGTGGAATAGTAAGTGCGAGTCTAGATTCCAAACCCTTAAGGAAAAGTTGACTAGTGCACCAGTGTTAGTGTTTCCTGATCTTAGTAAAACCTTTGTGGTGTACTGTGATGCCTCTAAGATGGGTTTAGGTGGGGTATTAATGCAAGAGGGTAAAGTAGTAGCCTACACTTCTAGGCAGCTGAAAATCCATGAGAGAAACTACCCTAAACCCTAAACCCTAAACCCTAAACCCTAAAGCGGCAGTAGTGTTTGTGTTGAAGATATGGAGGCATTATTTGTATGGTTCCAAATTTGAGGTGTTTAGTGACCATAAAAGCCCTAGTTTGTTTGATCAGAAAGAGCTGAACATGAGGCAGAGGAGGTGGTTAGAGTTTCTAAAGGACTATGAGTTTTAGTTGAGTTACCATCCCGGTAAGGCTAATGTAGTGGCTGATGCTTTAAGTAGGAAATCCATTCATGTTAGTTCCCTGATGATTAAGGAAATGGATCTTTTAACCCAATTTAGGGATTTGAGTTTAGCTTGTGAGGTGACTTCTGATAGTGTGAGGCTAGGGATGATTAAAGTAAGCAATGATCTGTTGAAGGATATTAACAAAGCCCAATTGGAGGATTCGTTTTTGGTTCTTAGGAGAGAGACCATAGAGGGAGGTAATGGTGGAGAGTTTGCGATAGGTACCGATGGGGTAGTGAGGTTTGGAGACCGAGTGTGTATGCCTAATGAACCTACAATTAAGCGTTTAGTGCTTGAAGAGGGTCATAGAAGTAAGCTTAGTTTCCACCTAGGATCGACTAAGATGTATCAAGACTTGAAGAAAGTGTTTTGGTGGCCTAGGATGAAGAGAGACATAGAAGAATTTGTGAGTGCTTATTTAGTATGCTAAAAGTCTAAGGTAGAACATCAAAAGCCTTCAGGATTGCTTCAACCCTTAAGTATACCTGAGTGGAAGTGGGATAGTATTTCCATGGACTTTGTAGTTGCTTTGCCTAAGACTGTAAGGGGGCACGACTCTATTTGGATCATTGTGAATAGGTTAACTAAGAGCGCTCATTTCCTTCCCATTAACATTAAGTACTCCTTAGAGAGACTAGCTCAGCTTTACATCAGTGAGATTGTGATGTTGCATGGCATACCATCTAGTATAGTTTCAGATAGGGACCCCATGTTTACCTCTAGATTTTGGGAGAGTTTGCAGCAGGCCTTAGGGACCCAACTTAGGCTTAGTTCAGCTTATCACCCTCAAACTGATGGTCAGACCGAGAGAACCATTCAATCCTTAGAGGATTTGCTTAGAGCTTGTGTGTTAGACCAAGGGGGTAGTTGGGATAGCTTCTTACCGTTGATAGAGTTTACTTATAGTAATAGTTTTCACTCCAGCATAGGTATGGCGCCTTATGAGGCATTGTATGGTAGGAGGTATAGAACACCCTTGTGTTTGTGTGAGCCGGGAGAGGGTCTTGCGTTAGGACCAGAGGTAGTGCAGCAAACCAGTGATAAGGTTAGGATAATCCAGGAGAGGATGAGGACAACTCAGAGTAGGCAGAAGAGTTATGCTGATAAGAGGAGGAAGGAGTTAGAATTTAAAGAAAGAGACCATGTATTCCTGAAAGTCACTCCGTGGACTGGGGTTGGTAGGGCATTAAAGTCTAGAAAGCTTACGCCTCGATTCATTGGTCCTTACCAAATTCTCAAAAGAGTCGGCAATGTTGCCTACCAGATTGCTTTACCTCCACACTTGTCAAACCTTCATAATGTTTTCCATGTTTCTCAACTCCGGAAATACATTCATGATCCTTCGCATGTGATCGAGTCCGATCACCTTGAGATTAAGGAAAACCTGACGGTGGAAACCATACCGGTGAGAGTTGAGGATCGGAGGGTGAAACAACTTCGAGGTAAAGAAATTCCTTTAGTTAAGGTAATCTGGGGAGGACCTACACCCGAGAGTGCTACTTGGGAACTCGAAGAGAAGATGAATGAGTCCTATCCAGAGTTATTCGCTTCAGGTAAAATTCGAGGACGAATTTTCTTTTAGGAGGGGAGAGTTGTAACATCCTGAATTTTATTAAGTAAAATTTAATTAAATTAAACTAATAGAGTAGAGGAATAAATAGGTAATTAAATAAATAAATAATAGAATTAATATTATGAGTAGTTTTATCCATAAAGCTAATTTAAATTTAAAAAGAGGATAAAAGGGTCGAGAATGGGCCCAAGCCCATATAGGCATTTTATTTAAGGAGGGGTTCTCAGTTCACCCCAATCCTTATTTTCAAATCGTCAGAGAGCGAAACGCTAAGGAGGGGAGAAACGACGTCTCAAGAAGGGGTTGCTGCAGAATAATCATTGAGAATCAAGAATTGTTGTGGTTCGATCTTCACTTCAAGGTACGGTGGGGGGGAGGGTGCTGCTTGTATGTGCATGTTGGGGTGCTTGGGTAGTGGTTTAAGACTTTAAATTCATATTGATATATGCTTATATTGAGTATGGATGATTAAAATTGTTGATTGATGAATGATTCGATGAATCTTGATGAGGTCTTGTATGAAATTGAAGAGGATAGCGAAAATAGTGAAAGGGGTAAATAAGGGTTTGATGATTTGGGGTTTTGATTGAGTAACTGTATAATCATGTTAAAGATTGATTATTTCATTGAATTTGTTTGATAAAAACTGTTGGATCGAAGTATAAACAATGAGGATTGAGTAAGGATCGAAGAAGGGAGCAAAAGGGGAAAAAACGTAGTGCTGTCGCGTTCTGCGACACCTGGGCTGCAGGTTGCGCTGCAGCGCAGGTTGCAGCGCAGGTTGAAGCGCGGCTCGCAGAATTTCTGTTTGTGATGTGATTTTGATGAGTTCCTTTCAGAGTAAGGATGCTTTCCTTTAACATATGGAATTGAGATTGATATGTATTTAATACAAATGTTATTTCATGGAATTGATGATATTAAGTGGAAAGTTTAAAGGGTATTGATTGTGGTATGAGTATGATCCTTGACATATCCTTGCATGGACCCAACGATGGGGTGCAGAGACCATGATGGGGCGTTCGATGCACGGACCCAACGAGGGGGTGCAACCTAGGAATGATAGAATTGTACTGATCCAACGAGGGGGTGCAACCTAGGGTTGGATGTCGTTGTGCGGGCCCAACGAGGGAGTACAACCTATCGGTTTGTGTGGTGATACCGGTAGACTATCATTGGTAACAACTAGGGTAATTGACGAGGTGCGCCCATTGTGTGGAGTTTCGAGTCATGATCCATGGGACGAGGTTGAGGAGTTTCGATGTATATGATGATGGATGAACTTGTAGAATATTGACGATGAAATTGAATTATATGATGATGAGATGAGTATTAACGATGAAATGAGTATTATGTGTTGAGAACAGAACATGTGTTTCCTTGGTGAACGATGATGTGAGATTTATATGAGGTTATTAATGATATGTTATATGATGAATTATAGATGATTATTATATGATGAAATACTTGATGTTTGAGTATGTGACATGATTTAATAATGATGTTGATTATATGAGGGTGAGGATAGGGTAACTCCTATGTGTATGTATGAGTGGTATTCTTTTCCTCACCGTTACACTGTGGTTAATTTTATAGGTGATGATGATGACACGACTGGTGTCGAGTATTGATTGAAGGGAGAGTCGCTCTGATATATGTGACATCAGGGTATACTGTTAGGGGTTTTTATTTTATGATTTCTATTTCTAGGAAAGGATTTTGTAAACTGTTAAGTGCCTTACATGGCCAGTAGGTTATTTAGATGTGGATTCCGCTGCTTAAAATATTTTGAAACATTGACTTCTATTTTATTTCATATGAGTTTACTTATGAAATAAATGACGTTTGTTACGATGTGAAATGTGAACCTTTTTACCCGTTGCGGGACACTATTCTTTGTATAATTCGAATTATTAATTGTATAAGAGTACAGGGTAGAAGGGTGTCACACAATCACTCACACTAAGCTCAGGCACCTCCTGACTTAGTTGAGACTTGGTGATATGAGATGAGATGTGATTGATCTAGCTTAGACTACATACAAAGTATGGATAAATAGTGAGCTCATCTAGGTATCACGCTCTAAATCACTCAAAGAGTGTATATAAATCAGTACAAAACAAGAGCTAAACATACTACATGATATTAGCTAAGATAACATAGGTAGGTAGGTTGAGATTCACTTGAGACTTGGATTTTTCTGGTTGTACAGTAGCATCTATGCTGAGTCTCACCTGTGTCTCTCACACGTCTCACCATAATGAGACTTCTGTTTATAGTCTTCAGAAAACTAGCCGTTATACTATCCGTTGGAAGAGAGAGGGCTTTTCACTTTTCTGACATGAGATCAGTGCTTTTTTGGTGCAATCTCTGCTGTGACAGTGTACTTGTGTTGACTTGTTTTTGTTGCTGAGACTCTATCTGAGCTGAGTCTGCATCTAAACATGAGATAGCATCTGTGCTTGAGTCTGCATCTGATCTTAAGCCAGTGTCTCAAGATGACTTTTTCAGATTGAAAGTCTCTTTAGCATCTCAGCTTGTCTTAACATAAGAGAAAATTATCCTGCAATATGAGAAGCTAAATTCTGCAAACGCTTGAGCACACAGTTAGTAGAAACAAGACATATCAGATATTTATCTTTTATATTTCCGCTTATCTTGAGTCTCAAATATTGGTCTTCTTGATGCAACTTAGATCACTGTTTGAGCTCATCTTGACTTGACTTGATGATTGGCATTTCTAGTAGAGACCCTTTCTGATTATAGTTAAGACTGCATTCTGTTGTGCATCTCTCTCAACTTAGGCTATCTTCAGATTCAACCATTCTAAGCTTCTGAAGACTTTCTGATAAGAAATTTGTCTTAAGGCCTTCTTCTGAAATTACCTTCAGCATATAGAACACCTAAGCTTTGCCCATTCTCCATAAATAATGCTGAAGTCTGATGTTTCTTATCATTAGGATTCTGATCTCAGGAAAGACTTGTATTGATTGCTCAATCTCAGGCTGACCTTTATCTTCATCTTAAGTCTGAGGATTACTACCAGTCTCAATCTGTGGTTGCCTCTCATTCTCAGTCTAAGCTTGGTCGTGGTTGATCTTTCCGAGTTCTTCATGAGAATCCAATCTTTCTAAGATCTCACATATACAAAACATCAATAACTTCAAGAACAGAAAACATTAAGTTTGATCAAAAGGTTTGTTGTCATTAAAACCAAATCTCAGAGGGTTTTTGCGCTAACAAAGAGTGTTGACAACATAAACTAAGTTTAAGTTTCTAAGAAACATAAACTTAGGTTCTTCTTGTACAAAGGGATTACTGAGTATAACTCGGGATACATGGAATGAATTCTAAGTACAAGGATATAACAGAGATACAGGTGTATAAATTTAATAGGCTTAAACTCGTCTCTGTATGAGGGATAACTTCCTTAGAGAGTTGGCTTGATAGGATGTAGAATTGAGCTTCAGCCGGTTCTCTCTTGGGCTTGACCATTGGCTCCCTTGGGCAAAATTCTCGCCACTTCACTATGGGTTCGCCAATTCATATAATGAAATTCATGGCCTCCATTCTTCATAATCCTTCCTTGAGGCTATTTATATGTTATAGAAATATAGCCGTTGAAGATTGCTTAGTATACTGTTGAGAATGAATGATTAATGCTCTTAGAGCCGTTATGAAATAACTTCTCTTTTGGTAGCTTCTAACTTAAGCAGATTAGGTGTGTAGATATGAATTAGTTCTGACACACAGCAGATAGGCTCTTAAACTTGCTTTTGCTTGAGAGATTTTCTTAGCACTTCAGCAGGTTGATATTCTTCTCTCTATTGTTCTTTCTTTCTCTTCTCTGTGAGTGTAAAGGAGAAAGGACGATAAGATTCATTAGACTTCTCCTTTGTCCCATTGTGAGTTCAGCTTTTCTTCTCACTTGAGGTGCACACTTCTGATAGCGTATTGCAGCGATGGTACCAGAGTAGGTGTTGTAGCAGCACTGACTCTATATCTGACATCTATTTGCTTTTCTGCAGTAGGCTTCCTCTTTTGTGACGGGAAATGAAGCTGTGCCCGAAGGCCTTTGTTTTTCTTTGCACCAATTCAACTTCTTCATTAATATTTGCTGTGACTTGAGTCTTTTAATGCATCGTTCAGATTGACTAACAAGTCTTTGGAGAGTAGCATGGCGTCTCTGGCTTCGGAGGGTTTGAAATGCCACGTCATCACAGAGTATGTGTTTAGTAGCTTCAACTTTAGTACGCACTTACTTTCAGTAGTTTGGGTAGCTCCAACATAATTCAGTTCTTCAACATGAAGACGCTTTTAGCAAGTTCCTTTCTTCAGCGAATTGCTTCTTCTTTTCTTCAGATGGTTGCTGCACTGTTATTCCTTTAGTATGTCTTCCTTCAGTAGGTTGCTTTATTTAGTAGGTTGCTTCTCTTAACCAGATTCTTTCTTCAACAAGTTGAACTTGAGAGTAGCAATCTGAGATTGATTCTTCCTTGTTCTTTTCTCTTCTTTTAGTTGTTGATCTCTTAGAAACTCTGATGATTTTCTTCTTCAGTTCATCTTGCGCAGTTCTTCTTCTTCTTCTTCTTCTTCTTCTTCTTCTTCTTCAGTTTGGCAGGTCTGATCATCTTTCAGATGGATGCTTCTTCAGGATTCCTAAAATACAAAAGACAATACCTTTCTCAGTAGAACCTGTTTCTATACAATCTAATTTGTTAATCATTAAAACTAAAGATAATGAGTCTTGAATCTAATTTCAATTTCTTAAATTAATTTAAAACTCAACATTCTCCCCCTTTTTAATGATGACAAATGAGGTATGACTAACAAATATGAACAGAAATTAAACTTTAACAAAGTTTTCTTTCTTTCTGAAAAAATAGGTTGAGTTGTGAAAACTCCCCCTGAACTAAATATTTTAACTTTCAAAAGCTTTTATTTTTGAAAACAACTTTGTTAACCCCCTCTGCACAGGAGGTTTTTCTTCTGAAAAACTCTTAGTTATTTTTTGTTATATTTTTGAAAAACGTTTTGCTTCTTATTTGTTAGTTATATTTCTCCCCCTTTTGTCATTAATTAAAAAGTTTTGATGAAGTATAGAAACAAATTTCAACCCTAGGAGAACGTGCGTCGTGTAGCAGACACGTGAAAAGCCATGTCTTTTAAACATCCATGTCATCAATGCTTACGGTTTTCAAAAACTTATTAGGGAATGTGACTTTTCAGTTTTTCGATTTTAAAAAAATATTTTTGGTAAACATAATATAATAATTATGCCTAAAAATGATTTGAGATAATTTTTTGATGCAAGTATGTAGTATATCACATAAGATTAAATATTTTCACAAAAGCATGAATTAATCTTTGAAAAATTAAAAAATGTTACCAGGAGAGATACTTGAGGATTTTTATGATGTCTATCTGCTGAGACTCAACATTGTCTCCAAAGACACCTTTGCTACTTCTGTTGATCATCTTTATAAGTTCTCTTCCACACTTGTTTAGGTTTCCATTCTGGATCTTCTTCCTCAGCATTTGTTAGATGCTTAACCCGGGGTTAAGCTCTGATACCAACTATTAGGGCCACAGGAAACACTAGAAGGGGGGAGGGTGAATAGTGTTTTAATAATCTTTACAGATTTTTGGAAAACCTTTCAAAACAAGCAAAACCAATTTGAAAATATTTGATCAACCTTACGAAACTGGGAAGTTCAGCAACTTGCTGATGCAACTCGGAAGGTTGAATAAAAACCTTTCTAGAATAATTTTCCCTTTAAAGAAAAGATTGTTTTCTGTGCAGATTAATAAAATGACTTTTCTTTAACCATCCTTGGTTAGTTTAAACAAATATCAGCGGAAAGTAAAGAGGTAAGGGAAGAGAGAACTTAACACAGAGATTTATACTGGTTTACCCATTAACCCAGTGAGCTACATCCAGTCCCACGGCAAAACTCCACTGGATTTTCACTAATCCCACAAGATTACAAGTATTATTTTACCTCAGCCTCTCCAAGCTTAACAACAAGTATTCTTTGTTTTCAACGGCCTCTCTAGGCAACTTAAGCAATATTCTTTTACAGACAAGCCTCTCCAGGCTCAACGAGTATTCTTTGTTCCACCAAGCCTCTCCAAGATCTCAGACACTTAAGAGTGTTTACAACATAAACTAGGTTTAAGTTTCTGAGAAACATAAACCTAGGTTCTTCTTGTACAAAGGGATTACTGAGTATAACTCAGGATACATGAAATGAATTCTAAGTACAAATATATAAAAGAGATACAGGTGTATAAATTTAATAGGCTTAAACTCGTCTCTGTATGAGGGATTAATTCCTCAGAGAGTTAGCTTGATAGGATGTAGAATTGAGCTTCAGTCGGTTCTCTCTTGGGCTTGACCATTGGCTCCCTTGGGCTACTTTCTCACCACTTCACTATAGGTTCGCCAATTCATATCATGGAATTCATGGCCGCCGTTCTTCATAATCCTTCCTTGAGGCTATTTATATGTTCTGGAAATATAGCGGTTGAAGATTGCTTAGTATACCGTTGAGAAGGAATGATTAATGTTCTTAGAGCCGTTATGAAATAACTTCTCTTTTGGTAGCTTTTGACTTAAGCAGATTAGGTGTGTAGATATGAATTAGTTCTGACACACAGCAGATAGGCTCTTAAACTTACTTCTGCTTGAGAGATTTGTAGGAACACAGGGAAACACTAAAAGGGGGGGTTGAATAGTGTTTCTAAATATTTTAAGAAGCTTTTCGAAAACAGATTTACAAAAAAAAAAAAGATTTTCAGACAGGTCACTAGAAGGCTGTCTGAAGTTTTTAGTTAGCTGTCTGAAGTTGGTTTCAGACTGCTTTAAAATGGTTCTAAACGAAGTTTCTTTTTTTTTTAAAATATTAAATAAAATATTCAGTCCCCTTAATTAGTTTAAAACTGAAATGACAAAGATAAGGGAAGAGAAACTTAACCACAGAATTTATCCTGGTTCACTCACTACCACTTGTGAGCTACGTCCAGTCCCAATGCCAACTAGCACTTGGATTTTCTCTTAATCTTGCAAGATTACAAGTATTCTTTTCTATCAAGCCTCTTCAGGCTCTACAACCAAGTACTCTTTTTCAGACAATCCTCTTCAGGCTCAATAACACAAGTATTCTTTTTCAGACAAGCCTCTCCAGGCTCAAAAGGAAATACAAATGAGAGAAATGCTTAAGCTCACAAACTATATCAGTTTTGAGACTTAAACAGTTACAGATGTACAAAGATGACTGAGGTATGCTCAGGATAATACAATATGTGTGTACAAAGATAATAAAAAATCTATCAGAGTGTTTCAGCGAAAAACTTGCAGAGTTTCTGTTCTTTTGCTATGTTGCTCTCTCTCTCTGTTGGTCTTCAAATGAGGGGGTATTTATAACCAAATGATTTGAATCATTTAAGACTCTTAGGTTTGTGAAATCAATGCTAGCCGTTGTGAGACAGCTGCTGCAGTACGGAATATTCTCTGACATATTCTGATATTCCCTGACAATTTCTGACATTTTTACAAGGTTTGCTCCTGCCAAAAAGGTGCTCTTTGTTGCTGCTGCAATTGCTGCGTAGCAGAGGACACGTTGTGACAGAGAACGTGCTTGAATTGCATTGCACAGGTGTCAGCTGTTTGTAGCAGAGAACATGCGTGAAAAACGTGCAGAGGTACATGGATTGTCACAGCTTCAGACAAGAGATGCCACGTCATCAAAAGCTTTCAGACGGCTTTGATGCTTCAGACGGGTTGATCATCTTCAGACAGCATCAGCTTCTTCAGACGGATCCAACACTTAGTCTTATATAGTAGGCTTCTTGCTGAAAATCATAGATAAACAATTTAGACAATCGTATCTTATGAGAAACAACTTAAGTTGAATTTGTTGATCATTAAAACTTAGAGAAATTTCAGTCTTTAAAACATCATAAACCTCTTTATGATATTTTTGAGACTCAACATTCTCCCCCTTTTTAATGATGACAAATTTAACTTAAATTATGCAAAATTGAGAGATTAAGGTTTAGCTCCCCCTGGGACAAATATATCCTTTTGATGCTTTTTATATATGATTTTCTCAGAAGTTCAGACAGCACAGCTTTGGACTATTTCATGTACTCCCCTTGAATCCTGTAATCAC
The DNA here is from genome assembly GCA_026901365.1 of Sesbania bispinosa. NCBI lineage: Eukaryota > Viridiplantae > Streptophyta > Magnoliopsida > Fabales > Fabaceae > Sesbania > Sesbania bispinosa. The sequence continues at coordinate 570,598 of QLOH01000343.1, forward strand.
TCCAGATTTTGTTAGATTTAATACTCCCCCTTTTGTCATCAATCAAAAGGGAATTATAGAGCAAAAACAGTAATAGATCAATAAAACAAACAGGAGTATGAACTACAGATAGAGTAAAAACAAGTATCAGAGCAAGGATCATGAACACATGAGATGGAATAAAAACACTGATTGTATTAAAATGATGTAAGGATTAAACAGACAATCAGCACTTGAAACAGAAATATGAACATAAAACAATGGCAATAAATTAGTCCTTCTTCTTCAGCAGGGCTTCAGACAGAAAGGAGATCAGTTCTTCCTTGGCCTTGTCTATTGCAGCTTCAATAGAAGACTTCAACTCTTGTTGACCACTTCTTATTAGTTGTTGCTCATGAAGAATTTCTTGCTGATTCTGAATAATCTTTGTGCTTTCTTTTCTGAGACTTCACATCTCCTTTCAGATTCTTCACATCTCTTCTCAAGGGCCTTGACCTTTGATTTCAGCTTCTGGTTTTCTTCAAACAGGTCAGGTTCAGACTCAACTAGGATGAGCTGAAGGTAGGGACAAACAAATCTCAAAACTCCAAATCCAGGCTGTAAGCCATATTCTGAAGGATTGTAGACTGGACAGAAAAAGGTCCCAACATACTTCAGAAGCACCCAAGCTTGGTTGAATGAATCTGCCTGTGGGGGAAAGTGATCTCTTAAGAAATGGTACTGAACATTTGTGAAGTGTCCAACACCCATTGCAGATTCAGCATCAGGATCACTACACCCAGAAGAAGACCCAGCAGCTTCTCTGATCTTCCAGTAAGATTCCCACATCCAGTTTTCCAGTAGGTGATTCTAGCCGCCTCCTTCTGACATAATAAACTCAGGAAGACCTTCCCATTCTGAAGCAGTCATGACTTCAGACAGGGGTGCTGATACAGAATATACCTTAGTACCCTTCAATTTTTCATCTTGACCTTCTTTGAGGGGATACCTAGGAACAATTCTATCAGGCTTCACCAAGATTTTGGTTGAAGGCCTGATTGAACTGGTTCTAGGAGGCCTGTAGCCTATCATTCCAACTCCTCTAGCCAAGTCCCTTTGGAACAATTCAGCTTCTGTGTTCAGCATTCTTACCATTAGCCATTCTTCATTATTCAGCTTCCAGGAGTCTTCAGAGAATGGATTGATAAGATCCCAAGTATGTTTAGGAGGGACAACACCCTTCCTTATCTTCTCCAAACCATCAACATTGTTGGAATATAAAGCCCTTTCATCAGACACAGTTTTCTTAGAGAGACCCTGATGAAGTGAGACAGCAGGGGCTGTTCTAAAGTGATGCAGCTCTTCAGACAGATGCTGGAATTTTGGCAAAAGACAAGAGCCAAAGGAGGTTCTTGTCAGTCTCTTGCATAAGGCTGCAATCTCAGCTGAAAGGTTGAATTGATGAATAGATGAGGGTGGTGAAGGAGGTAAAGGTGTGTGAGGTGGAGATGATGATGGTGAGAAAGGTGATGAAGGTGAAGATAATGAGCTATCAGATAGCTGTATGTACAGAGGTGAGAGGGGTTTGGATGGTGAAGATGTGGGTTCAAGAACTTGGTTTTCTTGAGGTGCAGGGGGTTCAGACAACAGGTTGTCTGATGGTATGATCAGTGTAGGTGATGAGGGTTCAAATGGTATGAAAGGTTCAGAGGGTAATGAAAGTTGCTGTAAGGTTGGTAGAGGTTGGGAGATAGGTGGAGAAGGTTGCTTTTCAGGTGATGAAGGAGGTGAGGGAGTTACATTATCAAATCTCACCTTGATCCTTTTGTAAGGCTTCGGAGCAACAACATCTTGAGCTTTAGCAGCTCTTTCTTTTTCTTCCCTTTCCTTGGCTTCCTTATCCTCCCTTTCTCTTTCTTCAGAGGAAAGAGCCCTTCTTCTCTTGAAGTATTGATTAGCCTTTACAAAATTTTGATACCTTCCAGCCATGTCTGCTTCTTCTAGATGAGAAGCAGTACTTCTGGTAATCCTAACTTCAGACACTGTTTGAAGTAGTTTACCCTTCTTCTTCTTCCTCTGAGGTGCACTTGACCTCTTTCTTTTCTTTGAGGCTTCAGCAATGACTGCTTGCTTGTCATCCTCAGCATAAGCAAGCTGTGAGGCAATTGCAAGAGCTCTGTCAGTTCTCTCTTGCTCTTCTTTCAGTTCTAACTCTTCTTGTTCAATGGCAGTAGCCAAAGCAGCAACCTGAATCAGTTCAAGATCAGAGGAGCATGCAGCAAGAGGTTGAGCCGCAACTGCATCAATATCCACAGCCTGTCCTTCCGTTATAGAAGTAGGCTTTGAGGATTGTGCAGGTTCAGACACCTGACCCACAATTTCAGACAACCGTTGAGAAGGTTTCTGAACAGGTTCAGATGCTTGAATCTGTACAGATGCAGAAGCTATCTTGGCTGAGCTTCTTACAGGTAGCTTCTTCAGCTTAGGTTGAGGTGACGCCTTTGAGGGCTTGAACTCATGTCTTCTGATATCTCCTTTTAGTTCATTTTCCAGAATCTGCACAGTGGAACTTCTCCTCTGAGCTTTCTCCATTAGCAAACTTTCTTTCATGGTTGGCGATTGAGGCCTTGGAGTCAGTTTGATCTTCATGCTCTTTAGATTTGATTCACCAAACATAGGAATTGAGTGGTGATCAAAGAGCTGGTGAACTGGAACTTTAAAATGCAACAACACCTTGGTGATGATGGTGTTGTGAGAAAAACTTCCAGCAGAGTCTCTCAGCCTCTTCTGAAGGTGGTACATGATGATATTTGGAAGATTTATCTTCTGCTTCTTCAGAAGATGAATAAGGCAGAATCTTTCCAGTTCAGACACATGGTTTCTGCTGCCACTTTTAGGGATTACAGAGTTTCCCAAGATAGCATGCAGAACCCTAGCCTTATCTGACATATTCTTTGCATCCAGACTAGCAGGAGAGGAAGTTCCATATAAAAACTCAGTAAAATGCTTCTGACCTCCATTTCTTGATTCCCAGCCAGGAGAGAAGACAACACCTTCAGTCTTGACACCACAGACAATGGCCAAGATGTCTTCATCAATAAAGATAGATGTGCCGAGCACATTAGCCTTGATGGTAGTGTAGATGCCTTGAGGATTAGGGATTCCTCTGGCTGTGGCCCAGAAATCAAGTATACTCTGCTCATGCCAATGTGAACGATTTTTGTTGAAGTATTCAAGCCACCCAGCAGCTTGAAATTCTGCATGAAGATCCATTCCTAGTGCTTCAAGTTCTTCCAGAAAGACACCCTTGGTCTTCACAATATTATCAGCTCCAGACTTCTTTGGTGCCATTGTTGAAGGATGGAAAGAACTTGAGAGAGAAAGTGCTTTCTTGAAGATGAAGAATAGCAAAGGTTTTGAGAGGGTAGTGAGCTGTAACGTACCAAGGACTCACTGCCTTCCAGTACTTATAGACCTCTGAGGCAATGATGGCAGAAACTGGCCGCGCAGACATAGGGTAACGTGCAAAGTGGATTTAAACCGCCCCTTTATTGCCACGTCATTTGTTCATTTCAGACAAGTGCAAGATTTCAGACATCCTAGTTAATTTCAGACGACCAAAACTTCAGACAGGTCACATGTTTCAGACAGGCTGAAGTTTCAGACACATTATTTTTCATACATACTCACAATGCATGAATGTTCAGTTTATCTCTGATGAACTTAAACCTATCTTCAGTTAGAGGTTTTGTGAATATATCAGCCCATTGATGCTCTGTATCAATAAACTGAATATCAAAAACACCTTTCTGAACATAGTCTCTAATGAAATGATGTTTGATTTCTATATGTTTAGCCCTAGAATGTTGAATGGGATTTTTAGATAAATTAATGGCACTGGTATTATCACATAACACAGGTATAACAGATATTGCAATATTAAAATCTTCAAGTTGATACTTCACCCATAATAGTTGTGAGCAACAACTGGCTGCTGAGATGTATTCTGCTTCAGCTGTTGATAATGCAATTGTGCTTTGCCTTTTGCTTGACCAGCTGATCATATTTTCTCCAAAGAAGTGACATCCACCACTGGTGCTTTTTCTTTCAACTCTGTCTCCAGCAAAATCAGCATCACAGTATCCTACTAACCTGCAATCCTTACTTTTCTTATAGCACAGACCAAGATTAGTAGTACCTTTAAGATATCTGAAAATTCTTTTTACAGCTTTGTAGTGAGTGATTCTTGGATCAGATTGAAATCTAGCACACAGGCACACACTGAACATGATGTCAGGCCTGCTTGCTGTTAGATACAATAATGAACCAATCATTCCTCTATACAAAGTTTGATTTACTGGTTCTTCATTATCATCTTTATTTAAAGATGCAGAAGGATGCATTGGAGTTGACATGGGTTTGCAATCACTTAGGTTGAACTTTTTAAGCATTTCATTTGTATATTTCTCTTGATGGATCCATATACAATCAGAATCTTGCTTAATCTGAAGTCCAAGGAAAAACTTTAGTTCACCCATTAGGCTCATTTCAAATTCAGATTGCATTAACTCAGAAAATTCTTTGCACAATGAAGAATTAGTTGAACCAAAAATAATGTCATCAACATATATTTGGACAAGTATAAGATCCTTGTTAGACTGTTTTCTAAAAAGAGTTGTGTCAACTTTTCCTCTTTCAAAACCATTAGTTGCAAGAAAACTGCTCAGTCTTTCATACCAAGCTCTTGGGGCTTGTTTCAGACCATAGAGAGCTTTCTTGAGTTTAAACACATGTTCAGGAAAAGTTACGTCTTCAAAAACCAGGGGGTTGTCTAACAAAAACCTCTTCTTCAATGAAACCATTGAGGAAGGCACTTTTGACATCCATTTGATATAGTTTGCTGCCATTATTTACAGCATAAGATAAAAGAATTCTAATTGCTTCTAACCTGGCCACTGGGGCAAAGGTTTCAGTGAAGTCAATACCTTCTTGCTGGTTATAACCTTGAGCTACTAGCCTTGCCTTATTTCTGATAACTTTGCCTTCTTCAGACAGCTTGTTTCTGAACACCCATTTGGTTCCAATAATTGTTTTCCCATGGGGTTTAGGAACAAGAGTCCAGACATCACTCCTAGCAAATTGATTTAGCTCCTCTTGCATGGCTAGGATCCACCCTTCATCATGCAGAGCTTCATCAATGCTCTTTGGCTCAATTTCAGACAGGAGAGCAAGAGAATTCAAATGTCTGAATTTTGATCTTGTCTTAACTCCTTCTGAAGTGCTGCCAATGATTTGCTCTTTTGGATGATGTTACTTGTATCTCCAATCAGTTTTATGAGGAGACATCACATCTGTCTGAGACTCAACATTTGTCTGAAGAGGTTCAAAAACAGCAGGAGCTTCAGACAGGTGCTCATCCTTCAAATCGTTGTGATCATTCAGCTCCATTCCTGCAAAATCATCTTCTAGATCTGATAGTTCCCTATCAGTCTCTTTGTTATCATTGAATTTTACATGAATGGTTTCTTCAACAGTTAAAGTTCTAGAGTTATACACTCTATATGCTTTAGATGTTTCAGAATATCCAATGAAAAATCCATTATCAGACTTTGCATCAAATTTTCCAAGATCATCTTTGATGTTCAGTATAAAACATTCACATCCAAAGATGTGGAAATATGATATGTTGGGTTTTCTTCCTTTCCATAATTCATATGGAGTCTTTTTCAGAATTGGTCTTACCAATATTCTGTTTTGAAGGTAACAAGCTGTGTTAACAGCTTCTGCCCAGAAGGTTCTAGGTAAGTTGCTTGAGTTGAGCATGGTCCTTGCCATCTCTTGCAAACTTCTGTTCTTTCTCTCAACAACCCCATTCTGTTGAGGTGTTCTTGCCACAGAGAAATTGTGTGAGATTCCATTCTCATCACAGAACAATTTGAAATTTGCATTCTCAAACTCCCCACCATGATCACTTCTTATGACAGAGATACAGAATCCCTTCATTCTGTACCTTTTTACAAAATATTGTGAAATTCTTAAAAGTCTCATCCTTGTTTCTAAGGAATATCACCCATGTGAATCTAGAATAGTCATCAACGATGACCAAACCATATTTCTTTCCACTAAGACTTTCTGTTCTAATAGGACCAAACAAGTCAATGTGTAAAAGTTCTAGTGGTCTGCTAGTTGAAACAACATCTTTACTCTTGAAGGAGTGTCTTGTTTGTTTCCCTTTCAGACAACTATCACATAAAATGTCAGATTTGTATGAGAGCTTGGGCAATCCTTTAACAAGGTTGTGTTTTGCTAATCTTGAGATTAATCGCAAGCTGGCATGCCCAAGTCTTTGATGCCAAATCTGTTTTTCATCTTCAACAGAAATGAAGCATTTTACATTTTGACTTGCTAGATCCTCTAGATCAATTTTATACACATTGCTGTGTCTCTTAGCAGTAAAAAGTGTTTGATCAGAGGAGTCTTTGACTATGCATCCTTCCTTGGTAAAGGATACTACATAACCACTGTCACATAATTGGCTTATGCTCAGTAAATTATGTTGTAGTCCTTCCACAAGAAGAACATTTTTAATGAGGGATGAAGGAATTATACCTATAGTCCCTATGCCAGTGATCTTCCCTTGCTGATTTCCACCAAAGGTGACCACTCCTCCTTCCTTAGGTCTAAGGTTTTGGAACAAAGACCTTTCTCCTGTCATGTGTCGCGAGCACCCACTGTCCAGGTACCATTTGTGGGGTCTCCTTTGTCTTGTTAAACACATCTCAGCTTCAGAACTGTCTGAAGATGGTAGGCTTGCCATGAGACACAGATTTGCCTCTTCTGAGATGTCTTCCTCCTCTTCTGAAGTTGATTCATCCAGATCCTCCCATGTTGCCATGAGACCTTTCTTTTTCTTGAAAAACTTCTTTTTCTTGAAGTTGTTTTTCTTTAGTTTTGGACATTCAGCCTTCATGTGCCCTGGTTGCTTACACTCAAAACAAATAATCTTGTCAGTTTGTATTTCTTTACCTGACTTACCTCCTTTTGAGGTTGAAGGTTGATTCTTTCTGAATCTTCCTCTGTTCTGTAGCATTCTCTTGATCTTCCTACTTAGAAGAGCAAGATCATCATCATCTTCTGAGCTATCTTCAGAGTCTTCATCTCCCTCTGAAGCTGCCTCAGCTTGCATAGCCTTGATGTTGCCATGCCTAGACTGTTTGGTCTTGGAGTTTAGGGCTAGAGATTTTCTCTTGTTGTCATCTTCTCCAAGCTCAAGCTCATGGACCTTAAGAGATCCCAACAGTTCTTCCACTCTAAGAGAATTCAAATCTCTTGCTTCTTGAATGGCAGTAACTTTGGGTCTCCAGGACTTAGGCAAGCTCCTTAGGATTTTTCTGTTATTATCTCCAGAGTTGTATGTTCTGCCTAAGGACCTGAGTCCATTAGTTATGGTCTGAAACCTTCCAAACATTTGATCAATGGTTTCAGATTCTTCCATCTTGAACATCTCATACTGATGTATGAGCATACTTATCTTCGATTGCTTGACAGTCTCAGTACCTTCATGGGCTGCTGCAAGAGTATCCCAAATCTCCTTGGCAGAGTTGCATCCATGAACCTTCTCATATTCTGATTTGTTCAAAGAACATATCAGATAGAGTTTGGCCTTAGCATTCATCTGGACTCTAGCCTTTTGCTCCACAGTCCATTCAGTCTTAGGTATAGGCACATCATTTAGCATAGGCACATAGTCTCCATCAGTGACCATATCCCAAACATCAATGTTTGTGCTTTCAATGAACAGCTTCATTCTATCTCTCCAGTAGTGATAATCTTCTCCATTGAAAGCTGGAGGTCTTGTGATAGAGGCTCCTTCTGTGATGTATTGCCTGTTACTGTTTGAAGCTTCCATGTGGATCTTTCAGTCCTCAGACACTTGTTAGGTGTATCAACCCTGAGTAGAGCTCTGGTACCAACTGTAGGAACACAGGGAAACACTAAAAGGGGGGGTTGAATAGTGTTTCTAAATATTTTAAGAAGCTTTTCGAAAACAGATTTACAAAAAAAAAAGATTTTCAGACAGGTTACTAGAAGGCTGTCTGAAGTTTTTAGTTAGCTGTCTGAAGTTGGTTTCAGACTGCTTTAAAATGGTTCTAAACGAAGTTTCTTTTTTTTTTTTAAAATATTAAATAAAATATTCAGTCCCCTTAATTAGTTTAAAACTGAAATGACAAAGATAAGGGAAGAGAAACTTAACCACAGAATTTATCCTGGTTCACTCACTACCACTTGTGAGCTACGTCCAGTCCCAATGCCAACTAGCACTTGGATTTTCTCTTAATCTTGCAAGATTACAAGTATTCTTTTCTATCAAGCCTCTTCAGGCTCTACAACCAAGTACTCTTTTTCAGACAAGCCTCTTCAGGCTCAATAACACAAGTATTCTTTTTCAGACAAGCCTCTCCAGGCTCAAAAGGAAATACAAATGAGAGAAATGCTTAAGCTCACAAACTATATCAGTTTTGAGACTTAAACAGTTACAGATGTACAAAGATGACTGAGGTATGCTCAGGATAATACAATATGTGTGTACAAAGATAATAAAAAATCTATCAGAGTGTTTCAGCGAAAAACTTGCAGAGTTTCTGTTCTTTTGCTATGTTGCTCTCTCTCTCTGTTGGTCTTCAAATGAGGGGGTATTTATAACCAAATGATTTGAATCATTTAAGACTCTTAGGTTTGTGAAATCAATGCTAGCCGTTGTGAGACAGCTGCTGCAGTACAGAATATTCTCTGACATATTCTGATATTCCCTGACAATTTCTGACATTTTTACAAGGTTTGCTCCTGCCAAAAAGGTGCTCTTTGTTGCTGCTGCAATTGCTGCGTAGCAGAGGACACGTTGTGACAGAGAACGTGCTTGAATTGCATTGCACAGGTGTCAGCTGTTTGTAGCAGAGAACATGCGTGAAAAACGTGCAGAGGTACATGGATTGTCACAGCTTCAGACAAGAGATGCCACGTCATCAAAAGCTTTCAGACGGCTTTGATGCTTCAGACGGGTTGATCATCTTCAGACAGCATCAGCTTCTTCAGACGGATCCAACACTTAGTCTTATATAGTAGGCTTCTTGCTGAAAATCATAGATAAACAATTTAGACAATCGTATCTTATGAGAAACAACTTAAGTTGAATTTGTTGATCATTAAAACTTAGAGAAATTTCAGTCTTTAAAACATCATAAACCTCTTTATGATATTTTTGAGACTCAACAAGATTTTCTTAGCACTTCAGCAAGTTGATATTCTTCTCTCTCTATTCTTCTTTCTTTCTCTTCTCTGTGAGTGTAAAGGAGAAAGGACGATAAGATCCATTAGACTTCTCCTTTGTCCCGTTGTGAGTTCAGGTTTTCTTCTCACTTGAGGTGCACGCTTCTGATAGCGTATTACAGAGATGGTACAGGAGTAGGTGTTGCAGCAACGTTGACTCTATCTCTGACCTCTATTTGCTTTTCTGCAGTAGGCTTCCTCTTTTGTGACGGGAAATGAAGCTGTGCCCGAAGGCCTTTGCTTTTCTTTGCACCAATTCAACTTCTTCATTAATATTTGATGAGAATTGAGTCTTTTAATGCATCGTTCAGATTGACTCACAAGTCTTCGGAGAGTAGCATGACGTCTCTGGCTTCAGAGGGTTTGAAATGCCACGTCATCACAAAGTATTTGTTTAGTAGCTTCAACTTTAGTACGCACATAAATTCAGCAGGTTGGGTAGATCCATGATAATTCAATCCTTCAACATGAAGGAACTTTTAGCAAGTTCCTTTCTTCAGCGAATTGCTTCTTCTTTTCTTCAGATGGTTGCTGCACTGTTCTTCCTTTAGTATGTCTTCCTTCAGTAGTTTGATTTATTTTGTAGGTTGCTTCTCTTAACCAAATTTCTTTCTTCAACAAGTTGAACTTGAGAGTTGCAACCTGAGATTGATTCTTCCTTGTTCTTTGTTGTCCTTTTATTTGTTGATCTCTTAGAAACTCTAATGATTTTCTTCTTCAGTTCATCTTGCGCAGTTCTTCTTCTTCTTCTTCTTCTTCTTTAGTTTGGAAGGTCTGATCATCTTTTAGATGGATTCTTCTTCAGGATTTCTGAAATACAAAAGACAATACCTTTCTCAGTAGAACCTGTTGAAGGGAATCAAGCATGTGGTCAGGGTGGAGCGGAAATAAATGGATTCCCTCCCTTGTTATAATCGTTTTGCGAAAACACGAATCAAGGCCAAAAGTTATTGAAACAAAAGGTCGTACCTTATTAGGATTATAAACGAGGCAAGTGTAGTCGCGTCTCTATTGGTATCCACGCCAACAGCCGGTCTAGGATTCTCTCCTCAGCTCTGCTAGTAGCTTTAGAAAGTAAGAAGTGATTGCTTTGTTAGAACCACAGGCAACACTAGAGGGGGGGGGTTGAATAGTGTTTTAGATATTTTGAGACAATTTTGGAAATCTTTAAAATAAACAATCACGTTAAGTGATCATTGTACAAAGCCAATCTTAAGATTAGAGTTATTTTAAAAACATGCGGAAAATATGAAAGATTTAGATTAAAAACTTTTTCTTACACTTAAGATTGTTTTGATTTTAAACAAACTTATCTTAGTGTCTTCTGAAGAATATTATTAAGAGTACCTTCAGAACTGTTTCTGAAATACTTCAAATGATCAGAGACCATCCATATCATGTGTCTGAACTGAGTTCCTGTTGGGCTCACTTCAGACAGGTATTTCAGACAACCCTCTGAATATATTCTTCTATAATACTTCATCCTACACTAGAGACGTTTTACCATTATGTTTGTATGAAAACTTGTTTTATTGAAATCCTTGAGTTAAGATTATTATGAAAAGTACTTTTCAATCCCCAACGTAAATATAAAGACTGTAAATAAAAGAGATTAAGGGAAAGAAAACTCAGACACAGAATTTATCCTGGTTCACCCACCAACCCGTGAGCTACATCCAGTCCCAGAGGCAAACCACCACTGGATTTCCATAAGTACCGTCTCTTCAGACAAACACGAGTACAGTCTCTCCAGACATACACGAGTACAGTCTCTCCAGACATACACAAGTACAGTCTCTCCAAACATCAACATCCAGGATCACACAGACCCTGAACACACTAGGTCACACCGACCCAGCAAAGTAGTCTTTTCTATTAAGCCTCTCCAAGCTCTAAGAGTATTCTTTCTTCCCCCAAGCCTCTCCAGGCTCTCAGACACTTAACCAAGTGTAGAGTATTTTACTACTCAACCTAAGCTAGATGTTCGCTAGAACCTCTCAACTTAGATTCTTCTTGTACATAGTGATTACTGAGTACATACTCAGGATACAGTCATTACAAACTAAATACAAGGATAGACAGTGATACAAGTGTTTGAATTTAAGTACAATCCCTGTCTTTTCTATGAGGAATACATCCTCTGAGAGTAGGCTAACTAAGATGTGAAATTAAGCTCCAGCCTTATTCTCCTACCATTGGTTTCCATGGGCTACATTCTCACCCGTATCATTGGAATGCCAAGGTATCTTCAAAGCTTCAAACTGTACCTGGTTTGATAGTCATTTGTACAACATGATTGCCTTCCCGACAACCAACTCACTTGATCAACAGACCAACTGTACAATCTAACTAACTGACCAGCTGATCAGTAGCCTGATTGATAATTCACTCTGGTTGTATAGCATAACAACTGCACCTCGGCAGCATGGTTAATATGCTCTGCATGCCAACAACTTGTTGGACCGACCAACTTGGTTGTGTGTTTTCAATAACAACAACAACAACAACTGGTTGTATATTCCAACAACATCTTGGTTGTATATCACAACCACACCTTCAACTTCAATCTTAAGGCTATTTATATGTTCTTCTTGAATATAGCCGTTGAAGATAATTCATAATACCGTTGAGCTTCTGATGATGTGGCTCATATAGCCGTTGTGTAATAGCTTCTCAAACGGTTGCTTCTCCTTAAGCATATTGAGTCTTCAGAATACTCCCGTTCTGACACTTTTGTTAACGAGCTCTGTTTTGAGAGATGTGATGATCATGTGTATTCTCTCTCTTGAATTCTTCTGCTTTCTTGTATCTGTTTTTTCCAGCTTGCATCTGCTTGCTCTAGCTTGTATTATCTTGCATCTGCTTTATCCAGCTTGTATTATCTTGCATCTGCTTGCTTTCGGATTTCTTCTGTTTCTCTTGAGGATATGTATCCGCTGAGTTTGCCTTTTTTGCTTATTCTGCATATACTTCTTTTTCACTTGCTTCTGACACCATTACTTCTTTGAATGAGATGTCTTGATCAGTAGTCGTTGTTTGCAGATTCCTCTTTTGATATTTAGATAAAGATGTTGAATTGAATATATTTTATTCAAACATCTTCCTTGTTGCTTTTGCTTAGTCTCCTGAGCTTTTCTTCTGCTTTGTTCCAGTTTGCACAAATGAAGAAATGTCTCGTTGAAATGCTATCGTTTAGAGACAACAAATAGTCTTCTTTTAATCCGTTGTGAGACACGCTTCTTGAGAGTTTTGACATAGTAAAACGTTGGTGCTGCAGTAAGGCTGCTACTGTTGTTGCTGCGACTGCTGCGTTGCAGAGATTTCCTCAGTGGTGTATGAAGTTCAAATGCACCGGGAAAGGTCTCTGTGTTTGTTGCCACAAATGTGTTTCAAAACGTATGGGCAGCAGAGACTTAGAAAAGTCTTCACGCAAGGTTTCAGCAAAGATGCCACGTCATTACTAAAGCTTCAGACAACTTCCAACCTTCAGACGGGTTCCAGTCTTCAGACGGACTTGGCTCTTCAGACAGCTTCATCACTTAAGACAGGTTGATGACTTCAGACAGCTCAAGTCTTTCAGACAGCTTCGTTGCTTTAGACAGCTTCACTACTTCAGCCGAGTTGCTTCCTTCAGACAACTTCAATTCTTCATATTGGTTGAAACTTCAGCGGCCTTCTTCCTTAGAATTGTAGCTTCGTTCTTCTTCGTATCTTCTTCTTCTTGGTTTCTTTAGTTCATTGTTGTTCTTCAGACAAACGTATACTTGAATCTGTACTTCTTCATATCTTTTGCCTTCAGTTCTTCAGATAGTATTCTTGGTCTTCACTTCTTCAGATGGTCTTCAAGTCTTCGCTTCTTCAGACAGTCTTCAAGTCTTCACTTCTTCAGTCAGTCTTCAAGTCTTCACTTCTTCAGTTCTTCAGTCAGTCTTTAAGTCTTCACTTCTATTCTCCAGTTGCTTCAACTCTGTTAAGGATTAACCTTTTTCAGATTCTGCACTTTTGTTCTTCTGATTCTGATCTTCTGATTCTGATTCTGTTCACAAAATCTTCTTCTTCTTCTAAAGAGTATTTTATCCTGAAGCATAATTAACAAACAAATACCTTTCTCAGTAGAACCTGTTTATATAATCTAATTGGTTCTTTATATAATCTTATTTGTTCTTTATATAATCTTATTTGTTAATCATTAAAACTAACGGATGTTAAGTCTTATGATCATGTTTAATTACTTAAACAGATTTATAGACTTCACATGCTTATGTGTATTTGGGGTAGTGCATCTTATGATCTATTTATAGAGTGGTGGCTAGGGTTTTACCCCCTCACTCACTTAACCCTCATACTTATGGGCCTGGCCCATAATGTTATAATAATTCTAATTAAATTAAATTAGAATTATTATCCTTTTCCTAGTGGCATGTTGTATGCGTGTGACCCAATAGGATTTTAATATTTGGTTATAATATTAAAATAAAACTCTTTTATATTGAATATCATAAATAGTGAGCGGTATCTAGCAACACATCACTATCCAAATATTACGATTATCAATAACTTTGATAAATCCTATTTTATTATAATAATTTATATTCTCTGTCCCTTTGTCCAAATATCTAATTGAACACAAGGGCATGGATTGCGTCAACCTTATATAGTTCAATTTATATTTTCTTGATCCCCAAGTAGACTGTACAGAAAATAAATATCTCATATTTATTCTTCTAAGCATGGCCATGTATTTTGCAGTCTCACTTTATCAAGAGGCCTACAGATATAACTCCAGTTACATAGGAGGGACAAATCCCATCTAGGACACTCACATTCCGCCACATAATTTATTATATGTCCAAAAACCAACTTTATGATTACCCTGTTACAGGTAACGTTTGATGATAATTAAAACATATAATTCTTTATGTAGGAATCGTAGTGATTTCAGGTCGAAGGACTTCATATAACATTTATTAATTTAAGAAACGTTCATGACACTTATGTAACAACCCATGCAACGTTCTTAAGGTGGGTCTGTCCAGTACACCATTACTCTTAATGTGTACCTATGTGAGCACATGATATCTCATATCCATGATCTGTGAGATGTGATCATCAATGAACTCACATGCTAGTCTAAATGCATCTTTGTCCTAAGATGATAATTGACTAGGGACTATTTAAGAATAGTTCTTCATAAGCTCTCACGATCAAGTCATCTACTTGATTCCTTATGAAATTTAAGCTTACTATTCTAAGGACAATAATTATATTCTAAAAGAATAAGTTTGCCTTTATAAAATAACATGATACAAGTGATGGATGTTCACAAATATATAAGTCTCTAGTGCATATTCCTAACAATCTCCCACTTGCACTAGAGACATTCAGACATAACTATTATGCCTAATGATCTAGTGTTCCCTTCATGCTTCTGCTGCACAAGGGGTATAATGGGTTTGTAACAGCGACTATTTCTTGCTTCGAACTCTTCTAGCTCACAGCTCCACCATTCAAACAAAACACATAACCTGATTGCGATCTTCAATCATCATTGTCGGTTTGGAAGCTAGCATCAGTGTAAACCTTTACAAGTAGCTCTTCCTCACCTCCTCATATCAAGAATGAATCCCCAGTTCTTCTTAAGTACTTAAGGATGTTCTTGACTGTTGTTTAGTGACCTTCACCAAGATCAGACTGGTATCTGCTAGTCATGCTTAAAGCATATGACATTTCTGGTTAAGTGTTGAGACAAGCTCACCCCCAAGAAGTTTTTAATATGACAAACTGATTAAGATTAAATATGCATATGAGATGCATCTTGTGTTACTAACTGTGTGTTCAAGTATGGCAGAGACTTTCTGTATCTAAACCACTGTAGGAATACATGAAGACAGAATGGATCTTTAGTCCACTTAGATCAGCAATGACACAAGTAATAACAACACAAAATCAGAAGCTACAAGGGCTCTGCAGTTGGAGTATGAAGCACAGATGCAAGCCTATAATCAGATGCAAGTTCACCTTGAGAAGCAAGCTAAGAACAGATGCAAGAGATGCAAGCCAAGGTCAGACGCAAGATTAGCATTAAGATGCTAACACAACATGAGATGCAAAACTCTGTGTTTAGATGATATCCTTAGAATAGAAGAGATCTCAGCATAAAGCCAAAAGAGACTCAAGCACTGCTTGAGATGCAAGGTATGAACAAATGCAAGTTCAGCTTGAGATGCAAGGACAGCTTGAGACGTCGTCTCAAGGACAGACAACACAAGATGGGATCTCATCAGAGATGCAAGTAAATTGTAACAGAATCTGGACAGAAGTAGGACTGCATGCTCAATGATAGGAGACAGCAAGTGGGGTCAGCATAAAGTCAAACAAGGACACAAGGACACTGACACAATGACTTAGTATGAAAAGTTGTTGTACACCTACTGAAAAGACTGTACCTGCTGCTGTGTGTTCCAACGGATTGCAACGGCCACATGACAACTAGTTCCTCATCTGTTGATATAAAAGAGACAAGATCAAATGCTGAGAAGTAAGAGAGATTGCCCACATTACTGCTCAATCATTCAACATCTTATCACATCTCAATTGTCATCTCAAGTGCACAAAATAGCTGTCTGTAAACAGATCCAACACATCTTGAGATCAGCATATGTCTCTATCATCTCTCTTCTGTGCATCACTATTATACTGTAACTTAAGCAGAGAGATTTCCTAGCTTACCAATTTATATATCCATACTGTGTATGTTGTAAGCTAGATTTATCATATTCATTCACTGTAACTTGTCTCATCTAAGATATGAGGGTTCCTAGTCTTAGAGCGAGGTGTCTGCGTCCTGAAGAGGCTGTAAGAATACTTGTATTGATGGGTTTGTCAGTAGTGGAAAATCTCACGTGTTGTGAGGACTTGACGTAGCCCAAGGAGTGGGTGAACCAGGATAAGATCTCTACCCCCTTGTCTCTTGCTCTGTCTCTATATTGCTTATATTGATTTAATTATAACAACTTGATAACAACAAGATTAACTTAATTAACAATCAATATAAGATTCTGAGTTAAAATCTAGACATAAGAACCACTACTAAAATTGGATTCAATACATCCTGTCTTAACAGAGACTCCAAGCTGTCAAACTTGAGAGCACATCTCAACAATCAATTTTAGTGTGGATTTGCAGGAACAGATTTGAAAAGTCTCTATTCAACCCCCCTTTGATGACAGGAATTTCACAGGATCTAGAATTGAGCAAAACAAACCAATTAGAACAACAAAATAGCAATTAATTCACGAAAATTAGGTGCTGGACAGCAGCTAATTTGCGTGAGAAAATGAGAGAAAATGAGAGAAAATGAAAGAAAAAGTGGAGAAGAAATGAAGAGGAAGAACGCCACTGGTGCAAGAATCCTCTTGCAGCAAATAAGTTCAATTGCCAGACGCCACTAATTCAGGAGAATTAGATAAGTCTCATCCATGGTTTAAGCAACAACCACCAAGCTCACTCAACTCACAAAGAGGAAACTCAACTCACTAAGAGGAGAAATTTGGGCATAGTGCCTTTACTTAAAATTCAATGTTATCAAATACAAGAGAGGAGGCTCCTTTATATAGGAGTGGGAGGGGAGTGGGGCGGCCAATACATGAGAGAAAGGGGGAGAAAATAAAAAGATGAGTGAAATCTCATCCCAAGTGGGATTTGAACCCATGCCCCTAATGGCTTATGGCTAAGCTAAGCCTTAAGCCAATAAACCCATAAAAATGCGCCCTATGTAGCTTAGGAAATAAAAGATGGGTTAATTTTCTATCCTATGTGGGATTAGATCCCATGACCTCTTAGTCCTTATAGCAAGTCAACCTACTAACCGATAAACCCATACATGTGGGTGCCCAAGTAGGAGGAAAATTACAAAAATAAAAAGAAAATACAAAAGAGTCCTAATTAAGGGTGGTCCATAGGACAAGGGTCCTATCCAGGGTCAAGGTGTCCTTCTGTAGGGTAATGACCCTTATTTTGTAGGGCAATGACCTTTATTTGTAGGACACTAATTTCTCTAACTCTTCCTTGCTTGAAGCTCAGGTCAAAAGTTGGTGCATTTCCTCCAATGTAGGTCTTGCAGGTCCAAGCTTCTAGCAGTGTGTCATCACCCTTCTAGAGACCTTCAGCCAACTTCAGTTGGTATCAGAGCTCGGCCTCTTAAGGGGTTGAGCACACCTGTGTGTGAAGAGGAAAAAGATCCATGGCTGGACCCAGTGCAAGTCTGTTCATACCTGCGACACCCTTAGTTACACCACTAAGAATATCACATTGCAAAACGTAACCGTCGAACTTACTGTTTTACAACTTAGAACATACTGGAATATTTTTTTTTTTGAAAGAGCTTAGCCATCATCAACTTATTACTTTCTAGTTCCACTTTAAGTATTCATGAAAATGTACTTTCCTTAAGTCTGAAATTTATTTTCTAAAAACATTTAGGCGATTATTACCCCGCATACATACGCAGCATACACACAGCCATGGGACCGATTATAAGAAGGGAACATCACAAATATATATATACAATGTCACAGTATCAAGTGCTCCTCGAGCTAACAAGGTAACTATACAAAACATGAATTCTAGTAGTAGACTAAGTACATAAAACCTTAAACCAAGATACACAGAAAAGAGAATCCTAAACCAGAGCTGTACTACTGGACTCAAAATGACACTAAACTGCTCGTCAGTTTCCGACTCAGTAGAGACAATCCTACAACTCCTCTGCCCAGCGTCTGGAATGGTGATCATCCTAAAATCCTCTGAGGGAACGTCACTAGAAGAATCTTCTTCTGGTTCCTCTCCCTCAGAGTCCTCCTTCGGATCCTCCTCCGGCTCTTCCTCCTCGTCCGTGGTATCATTGATCACGATAAGATTTGGCTCGCTCGGGAAAGGACGACCATGCGTATCAGGACACGTATACTGAGGAGCTGGCACCTCGGGAGAAGGGGAGTATCTGGGAGAATCTGGTCCGACCAAGTCAACTATCTGGGATGAATGCGGTGATGAAGAGGAAGCTGGATGACGACGTGAAAGACGGAATGCAGTATGCCTCACCAAGTTAGGTGGCGTCGGAAACTCGAGAGTCACTGGTACGATGAAGTCCATCTCAGGTACAAGCGGAAGTCCTCGATACCGACTATCAACGTGATGAAAAGAGCATAGAAAGAAGAGATAGAAAAGAAGGGTGAGAACATCGCATGAACTCACAACATGTAGGATACAGCAACTAGAGCATACATACATAGGATATCCACACTTTTCAATCAACAAGAATACAGTTTATATCATCATGATGCATATGAACTAATGTATGTGGGCCCAGGGAAACATCACCACCCGCAGAGCACACAGCAACTGCCCGACCATATATGTACAACGTATCAGGAGTTAGAGTCTGTACTAGCGCGGTACTTTATAATTTTCTTTATGCCAATTTTTTTCCCAACTTCCAGACAATCTCAACTGACCCTGAAAACTTGAGAGCGACAGGATAGTCAAGCCTGTACCCCGTTTGTTCGACAGTAGGGAGCGAGCCTACGTCACCTGAGCCATTTCGGGACCTGACTATCCTCAGGGCTGGCATCCCCCCTCGAGGACCCGCTGGCGTTCTTTGCAAAACCCAGTGCACCCGTCCCTACCAGTTTCACACTGTACCGAGTGTCACTGCCATATAGGTCGTAAGGTCTTTCACCTTGAATATCATCAATGCTTATGATGTATGTCACACAACAAGGTTTCAAAATAAACACCTCCTTATAGGCGAAGCCCCTTTGAATCATTCAACGTCACCACATCTCCGTGGTACGGCCCGATTCAAAGTTTCCCCTTCACAAGGAAAACCAAACCCTATCCCAGGTTGAAACCACACTCTCTTACTAAGCTTCTCAAGTTTTATGTAAGAAGAGGGTGTTGGTTATAATCTTTTACAGTAGTTTATACTAACATTCTTTGATGATCATGTCCACTTAAGTCCTATGATTTACTAAGACTTATGGTAGTGTCTTATGGATAGTATTACTTATCCTAATCTGTCTTATGTGACTAATTAAGACTAGGTTTAACCCTTAATTATAATTAGTTGCCATTAACTGAACTATAATTAATGTTACTTCTCTTTAATTAAGTCTTAATCCTTACTTAAGGTCCTAATTAATTTCTAATTATCCCTTAATCTCTTCCTTAATCTTGGATTGGGATTTTTAATTATGTTTGATTAAGGTTAATCATAATTAATTAGTTCTTAATCATCATTAGCGATTAATTACTTAATTAATGCTTATATTACGATTAATTATATTTAGACTTAATTAATCTTTAATTAACTTAGATAAATTTGGTTAATCAACTTAGGTAATTAAATTAATTAAGTTCACTAATTAATTCTACGCTTAATCTTAACAACTTAGATTAATTATATTTTAATTATCTTTTAAATTGAGTTTTTACTTTCTTTTAAAAACCTTGGACTTAAATAAAAATCCTAAAGGTTATTGGACCCATGAGAGCCCATTTTTACTCTTAGTAAATTAAAAATATGACTTTTAAATAGACTTTTATTTTTATTAATTTAAAAATCTGAATTTAATTATTTATTTTAAAAACATAACTTATTTGCATTTTAGCCCTTTTTGTTACAATTTTATCTTTTAGTCCTTTTGAGCCAATTTAGCCCAAAAACATGTTTTAAACATCCTTTTAATCTTTTTAGGATCAAAAAGGACATTCTTGATGAGTTTCATCAAGAACACTCATGAACATCAAGAACAACCTTGAATGTTCATCCACAACTTCAATCTTTTCCAGAATTTCCAGCCACCATACAATCATTTCAAAACCACAAAGATCACACCAAATCATGCCAAAATCACCAATGCACACATTCAAGTTCAACTTCATTTTTAAGCTAAAAAATAGCACTTTCTCAAGCATCAACCATCAAGACAATTTTGTCATTCCATCCAATCACATGCATGTTCATCAAATCATCATTTAAACACATTTCCAACATCAACTAAAATTTTAGAAACATGCAGCCACACCAACATAGTAACAAGCAAGTTTTTCTTTTTCAATAAAATTTCAAACTAACAGCCACTGTGCAGATCGAATATCTCCCAGCCTAGACCTCATATAAAAGAATCGACCGTTCAAAATGAAGATTCAAGTGTTATAAACCAGCCACTAAAATTGCAGCCCGATCCAACGGTGAACGAATTCGCAGTCGCCATTTTATGGTCGTTGCTCTATGTAAAAACGGGAAAAATTTCTTTCCAACAAGTTTCACAATTTGCATGCATCATCAACCACACTCCAAACATATTTCAAGCATCATAATAAACATAAGAACATGTAAACAACCCAGCTCCAAGAATCCAAAACATTTGCTTAAAGAAAAGCTCAAAAAGATGATTTTTTTTCAAGGATAAACAAGAGAAAAAGACAAGGATTCAAGGGCAAATCCTTGACTCTAGTTACAAATCCTACTAGAGTTCAAGTTCTCCCCCCCTTACCTCAATCTTTCAAGAGAATAGGTGCAGATTTTTCCTCCCAAAAACAGCCCCCAAAGATGCTCCTATTAGTCACCAACAATGGATTTTTCAAGGCTAGAAGGCTTAAAATTTAAAGCTTTGGTTCAAAGATGGAACCTTGGCTTGATTGTGTCTAAGGGAGGATGAAAATTTTTGAGAGAATTTGGTGAAGATGAAGAATGGCTCACGGCCAAGGAAGTAGAAGGGAGGAAAAGATGAGAGAGTTTCTAGCTTGCATGTAGGAAAAGGTGAAAGTGAAGTGGTGATTTGATGCCATCAAGTCTTTAATGCCATCAAGTCACCTTTTTCTTACACAAAGCTTGAGTGGAAAGGAAGGAAAAGCAATGTCTCTTCATGCATCAAGGCTGCACATGCGCAGCTTCTAGAAGGAAAAGAGAGGTTTGTGCAATTTTTCTGGCCCGTATCAAGAGTATTCGGGCCCGGTTCAGGGTACCGGAGGGCAAAAAAGTCATTTTTCACAGAAAAATCCCAAAAATTCCCAGAAAATTCCTAAAAATAGGAAATTCAATTCTAAATCCAAAAATATAAATTTTGATGATTAAAAATAATTTTAATCACTCAAAATCCAATAAAACACTCAAAACGGCAAAAACGGTAAAACGCGGGCGTTACAACTCTCCCCCTCTAAAAAGAAATTTCGTCCTCGAAATTTGTACGTACCTTCTTGAAATAATTGAGGGTGAGACTTCTTCATCCGTTCTTCCAACTCCCAGGTTGCATCTCCTTTATCGGTTGCACTCCAAATAACTTTTACCAACGGAATTTCCTTCCCTCTTAGCTGCTTTATCCTTCGGTCTCCGATTCGCACAGGTAACGCTTCATAAGGTGCCATTCCGATACTAGGAAGGAAACTATTGTTGTAGGTGAACTCGATCAGTGCCAACAACTGATCCCAACTCCCTTTGTGTTCTAACACACATGCTCTCAGCAAGTCCTCTAGGGACTGGATAGTTTGTTCTGACTGACCACCGGTTTGAGGATGATAGGCCGAGCTAAGCCTGAACTTGGTTCCTAGAGCTTGTTGCAGACTACCCCAAAATCTAGATGTGAACCTAGGGTCTCTATCTGACACAATGCTAGACGGAACCCCATGTAATCTTACTACTTCCTTAATGTACAGTTGGGTCAACTTTTCTAGAGAAAACTTAATGTTGATGGGTAGGAAATGGGCATATTTTGTTAACCTATCAACGATAACCCATATAGCATCAAACCTGCCGGAGTTCTAGGTAAACCTACCACGAAATCCATAGATATGCTATCCCATTTCCATTCAGGGACATCCAAAGGTTGTAACTCTCCTGATGGTCTCTGATGTTCAATCTTAGCTTTTGACACACTAAACAAGATGCTACATATTCAGCTAGTTCCTTTTTCATCCCAGACCACCAAAACATCTTCTTCAAATCTTGGTACATCTTAGTTGCCCCAGGGTGAATACTCAGCTTACTTTTATGGGCTTCTTCTAAGATCAGATTCCTTAATTCCTTATCACTAGGTACACTATCCTATTCCTGAATCTAACAATACCATCAGTACCTTTATGAAACTCGGATTCTCCTTTCTTAGGAACTAGGTCCTTCAAAACCTGCAAAGATTGATCCTTCTCCTATGCTATACGAACATGTTCTAAGAAATTACTTGAAGTCTTCAAGGTTCCCAAAACTACACTCTTAGAACTAAATCCAACATCCAGGTTCAGATCTCTAAATCCTTCTATTAATTCTAGTTCCTTAACCATCATTGCTGACATATGCAAGGATTCCCTACTTAGAGCATCAGCCACTACATTGGCTTTCCCAGGGTGGTACTGTAGACTAAAATCATAATCCTTTAAGAACTCCATCCATCTCCCCTGCCTCATATTCAGCTTTTTCTGATCAAACAGATACTTCAAGTTTTTATGATTGCTAAAAACTTCAAACCTAACGCCATATAGGTGGTGCCTTCAAATCTTCAGGGCAAAAACTATGGCTGCTAACTCTAGATCATGCGTGGGGTAATATACTTCGTTGTGTTCATAATTGTCTAGAGGCATAAGCCACTACTTTTCCATTTTGCATCAACACACAGCCTAATCCTTGTTTTGATGCATCACAGTATACTTCAAAACTCTCTTGTGGGTCAGGTAAGACTAACACAGACGCAATAGTTAACCCTTTTTCCAATTCCTGAAAACTATCATCACCTTTTGGATCTACACAAAAGTTGGTCTTCCCTAATCATACGGGTCAACGGGGTTGCTATCCTAGAAAAAATCTTAATAAACTTATGGTGGTAACCAGCTGACCCTAAAAAGCTTCTCATAGTAATGCAGTTTCTACCTTAGCTGGGTCTATACTAACTTATCCACTAGAGATCTCATGACCTAGGTAGTTCACTTCCTCCAACCAAATTCACACTTAGGTAACTTAACACACAATTTTCTATTCCTCAAAGTTATTCCAAAGAATTCTATACTTCCCGACGGGTCCTAGAAATAGGAGAGATCATCGCACAAAAGAATGAGGATAGGTTGACCTAAATGAGGTTAAAAAAACTAGGTTCACTAGGGAGGGAAAAGAACATTAATGACAACCAATCCAGATGGAATCATCAAAAACATGTAGCATTCATGGTAAAGTCCAAAGCAGATAATAAGATTACCTATATTCTCGGTACATAGATGGAAGCAATCTATCTTAGGAAGTATTATTATTGTCCTTTATGGTTATATACTTCTAGGGTTTGTATCCGTCCCCTAGGGTAACCTTACGTGAAGTGTCATCTACTTATGTCTGGTACTATTCCAATCCAATCTCCAAAATCCTGCCTAACTATTTACTAGTTTATATATCTTTCTTTGAAGGTCTAAGTCCATTAAGATCAATGCGCAAACCAATCCTATAACAATTAATAAGATTATACTTAATCAATCATACTTGTAATCCAAATTCAATCTGATCATTTACGAGATTTCAATCACATACTTATTTCAAGCTACAGAGGCGTCAATCAAGCATAACCCTTAATCATCAAGGTCAACACCTACCATAATCCCTCATTAATTGTCATCTCTATTATTTCCACTAACCTCATGGAAGTGTCATTCTTACTTAGACTCCACAATTTTAGTTCTTATCGGTAAACTTAATTCTCCATCACATGATTCCTTTCTTCAACCTCCTGCTTAATCTTGATACTTAATGGATCCTTTGCTTAGTCATATCCTATCATCCGACTAGAATTTGCTTAAGGATTACATCTTATGCTATTGGTCTCAATGTTTAGACTTCTTTTATCTTAATCGAGTTTTCCACTTTTTCTATAAATCCTTATTTTATCACTCTGCTAGAGATAGCGATCATATTCTAGTGCATCTATCAAACTTCAATCATGGAACTCATTCCACAGTTAAACCCTCTTAGACTTCAAGTTCATTAACAAGGTATCCAAATATGCCTTAATTGCTAAGATCAAACTCCAATATGTGTATGTGACATCCTTATCCTAGACTCCATCATTAATTACCCTGAGTATATTCCAAGTTATCAATCACTCCTAACTCGCTTTACCAAATTATATATATATTATCAAATAACCGAATCCTCAAGAGCTATTAGTACAAATCCTTAAATCTCAAAACCTTAATAATCAAACCTCAATGATCAATCACCATAAACTTAATTTACAATCTCAAATTCATCATCGATCCCTTAGGTTACTCATATAAAGGAATATACATCTAATCTTGGTGGTTATCCTACTTTAACTTTTAATGCCTTACTCAGCACTTCAAACCACAAGCTAAAACAACTATTGGCTACACTAATATATGATCTCAGGACCTAGCGGTCTTAGCAAACTCGTTTCAGAAGCTTAATAACTTAGTTCAATCATACTACCTTAATTCTAACAAGGGCGTTAAATTCATTCTTTTATGAGGTGTGATATTATGCTACCCCGTCTCCTTCCCAGGAGATCGCCCTTCCCAGGGTTGCCTCTTTCTGCCATGGAATCCTGTATTCGCAGAACAAGTCAACTTCTTCCGTCTTATGCAGGATCATTCAAGCAAGAATAAGCAACGCTACACACAGATCCTCATATTACTAAGATAGTAAGATGAGAGCAACCAATTCACATAAGGCAAACAATTCAAAAAACATCAAACAATCAACACAGAGCAAACACAGAGAAAAGAGTATTATAGGCCATACCCGAGGCCGAAAGGAAAGAACAGCTCTGATACCACTAAATGCGACACCCTTAGTTACACCACTAAGAATATCACATTGCAAAACGTAACCGTCGAACTTACTGTTTTACAACTTAGAAAATACTGGAATATTTCTTTTTTTGAAACAGCTTAGCCATCATCAACTTATTACTTTCTAGTTCCATTTTAAGTATTCATGAAAATGTACTTTCCTTAAGTCTGAAATTTATTTTCTAAAAACATTTAGGCGATTATTACCCCGCATACATACGCAGCATACACACAGCCATGGGACCGATTATAAGAAGGGAACATCACAAATATATATATACAATGTCACAGTATCAAGTGCTCCTCGAGCTAACAAGGTAACTATACAAAACATGAATTCTAGTAGTAGACTAAGTGCATAAAACCTTAAACCAAAATACACAGAAAAGAGAATCCTAAACCAGAGCTGTACTACTGGACTCAAAATGACACTAAACTGCTCGTCAGTTTCCGACTCAGTAGAGACAATCCTACAACTCCTCCGCCGAGCGTCTGGAATGGTGATCATCCTAAAATCCTCTGAGGGTACGTCACTAGAAGAATCTTCTTCTGGTTCCTCTCCCTCAGAGTCCTCCTTCGGATCCTCCTCCGTCTCTTCCTCCTCGTCCGTGGTATCATTGATCACGATAAGATTTGGCTCGCTCGGGAGAGGACGACCATGCGTATCAGGACACGTATACTGAGGAGCTGGCACCTCGGGAGAAGGGGAGTATCTGGGAGAATTTGGTCCGACCAAGTCAGCTATCTGGGATGACTGCGGTGATGAAGAGGAAGCTGGACGACGACATGAAAGACGGAATGCAGTATGCCTCACCAAGTTAGGTGGCGTCGGAAACTCGAGAGTCACTGGTACGATGAAGTCCATCTCAGGTACAAGCGGAAGTCCTCGATACCGACTATCAACGTGATGAAAAGAGCATAGAAAGAAGAGATAGAAAAGAAGGGTGAGAACATCGCATGAACTCACAGCATGTAGGATACAGCAACTAGAGCATACATACATAGGATATCCACACTTTTCAATCAACAAGAATACAGTTTATATCATCATGATGCATATGAACTAATGTATGTGGGCCCAGGGAAACATCACCACCCGCAGAGCACACAGCAACTGCCCGACCATATATGTACAACGTATCAGGAGTTAGAGTCTGTACTAGCGCGATACTTTATAATTTTCTTTTGGCCAATTTTTTTCCCGACTTCCAGACAATCTCAACTGACCCTGAAAACTTGAGAGCGACAGGATAGTCAAGCCTGTACCCCGTTTGCTCGACAGTAGGGAGCGAGCCTACGTCACCTGAGCCATTTCGGGACCTGACTATCCTCAGGGCTGGCATCCCCCCTCGAGGACCCGCTGGCGTTCTTTGAAAAACCCAGTGCACCCGTCCCTACCAGTTTCACACTGTACCGAGTGTCACTGCCATATAGGTCGTAAGGTCTTTCACCTTGAATATCATCAATGCTTATGATGTATGTCACACAACAAGGTTTCGAAATAAACACCTCCTTATAGGCGAAGCCCCTTTGAATCATTCAACGTCACCACATCTCCGTGGTACGGCCCGATTCAAAGTTTCCCCTTCACAAGGAAATCCAAACCTTATCCCGGGTTGAAACCACACTCTCTTACTAAGCTTCTCAAGTTTTATGTAAGAAGAGGGTGTTGGTTATAATCTTTTACAGTAGTTTATACTAACATTCTTTGATGATCATGTCCACTTAAGTCCTATGATTTACTAAGACTTATGGTAGTGTCTTATGGATAGTATTACTTATCCTAATCTGTCTTATGTGACTAATTAAGACTAGGTTTAACCCTTAATTATAATTAGTTGCCATTAACTGAACTATAATTAATGTTACTTCTCTTTAATTAAGTCTTAATCCTTACTTAAGGTCCTAATTAATTTCTAATTATCCCTTAATCTCTTCCTTAATCTTGGATTGGGATTTTTAATTATGTTTGATTAAGGTTAATCATAATTAATTAGTTCTTAATCATCATTAGCGATTAATTACTTAATTAATGCTTATATTACGATTAATTATATTTAGACTTAATTAATCTTTAATTAACTTAGATAAATTTGGTTAATCAACTTAGGTAATTAAATTAATTAAGTTCACTAATTAATTCTACGCTTAATCTTAACAACTTAGATTAATTATATTTTAATTATCTTTTAAATTGAGTTTTTACTTTCTTTTAAAAACCTTGGACTTAAATAAAAATCCTAAAGGTTATTGGACCCATGAGAGCCCATTTTTACTCTTAGTAAATTAAAAATATGACTTTTAAATAGACTTTTATTTTTATTAATTTAAAAATCCGAATTTAATTATTTATTTTAAAAACATAACTTATTTGCATTTTAGCCCTTTTTGTTACAATTTTATCTTTTAGTCCTTTTGAGCCAATTTAGCCCAAAAACATGTTTTAAACATCCTTTTGATCTTTTTAGGATCAAAAAGGACATTCTTGATGAGTTTCATCAAGAACACTCATGAACATCAAGAACAACCTTGAATGTTCATCCACAACTTCAATCTTTTCCAGAATTTCCAGCCACCATACAATCATTTCAAAACCACAAAGATCACACCAAATCATGCCAAAATCACCAATGCACACATTCAAGTTCAACTTCATTTTTAAGCTAAAAAATAGCACTTTCTCAAGCATCAACCATCAAGACAATTTTGTCATTCCATCCAATCACATGCATGTTCATCAAATCATCATTTAAACACATTTCCAACATCAACTAAAATTTTAGAAACATGCAGCCACACCAACATATTAACAAGCAAGTTTTTCTTTTTCTATAAAATTTCAAACAAACAGCCACTGTGCAGATCGCATATCTCCCAGCCTAGACCTCATATAAAAGAATCGACCGTTCAAAATGAAGATGCAAGTGTTATAAACCAGCCACTAAAATTTCAGCCCGATCCAACGGTGAACGAATTCGCAGTCGCCATTTTATGGTCGCTGCTCTATGTAAAAACGGGAAAAATTTCTTTCCAACAAGTTTCACAATTTGCATGCATCATCAACCTCACTTCAAACATAGTTCAAGCATCATAATAAACATAAGAACATGTAAACAACCCAGCTCCAAGAATCCAAAACATTTGCTCAAAGAAAAGCTCAAAAAGATGATTTTTTTCAAGGAAAAACAAGAGAAAAAGACAAGGATTCAAGGGCAAATCCTTGACTCTAGTTACAAATCCTACTAGAGTTCAAGTTCTCCCCCCCTTACCTCAATCTTTCAAGAGAATAGGTGCAGATTTTTCCTCCCAAAAACAGCCCCCAAAGATGCTCCTTTTAGTCACCAACAATGGATTTTTCAAGGCTAGAAGGCTTAAAATTTAAAGCTTTGGTTCAAAGATGGAACCTTGGCTTGATTGTGTCTAAGGGAGGATGAAAATTTTTGAGAGAATTTGGTGAAGATGAAGAATGGCTCACGGCCAAGGAAGGAGAAGGGAGGAAAAGATGAGAGAGTTTCTAGCTTGCATGTAGGAAAAGGTGAAAGTGAAGTGGTGATTTGATGCCATCAAGTCTTTAATGCCATCAAGTCACCTTTTTCTTACACAAAGCTTGAGTGGAAAGGAAGGAAAAGCAATGTCTCTTCATGCATCAAGGCTGCACATGCGCAGCTTCTAGAAGGAAAAGAGAGGTTTGTGCAATTTTTCTGGCCCGTATCAAGAGTATTCGGGCCCGGTTCAGGGTACCGGAGGGCAAAAAAGTCATTTTTCACAGAAAAATCCCAAAAATTCCCAGAAAATTCCTAAAAATAGGAAATTCAATTCTAAATCCAAAAATATAAATTTTGATGATTAAAAATAATTTTAATCACTCAAAATCCAATAAAACACTCAAAACGGCAAAAACGGTAAAACGCGGGCGTTACAATACCTGAAGGAGCTTCCACCAACAGGCCACCTGCCTTTGATGAAACTGATTACCATTATTGGAAGGATAGGATGAGATTGTTTATTGAATTTCAACATGTCGATCTATGGGAAATCATAGAAACTGGACCCTACATACCTCTCACCACTGATGAGCTTGATCAGAGAATAGCTAAGCCCAGAGATAGATGGACTGATGCTGAAAAGGCAAGGTATGTTCTAAACTCAAGAGCTAAGTATCTGCTAACCTGTGCTCTTAGTCGCAGTGAATTTGATAAGGTAGCAGAATGCACAACAGCCAAAGAAATTTGGGATGCCCTTGAAATAGAACATGAAGGAACGAACCAAGTAAAGGAA